>JAOQGH010000023.1:94600904-94632986 GCA_025769975.1 Gallinago jamesoni | reverse complement strand
GGGTGTTGTGCGTGGGGTTGTGAGTGTGGGGTTTAGTTGGTGGGTGGCTTTTTTGTTTGTTTGTTTGTTTTTGTGTGGGCTGTTTTTGTTGTTTGTTGTTTTTGTGGTTTGTTTGTTTTTGTTTTTGTTTTTGTTTCTTAATGTGGTTAGACTCGATGATCTCAAAGGTCCCTTCCAACCACTAAGATTCTGTCATTCTGTGATATGTGTAAAGGTGTCTCAGGAAGACAAATATCATCACTCCCAAGGTCCCCCTCTTCCTTCTTCTCTCCTCAGCTTTTATAGCTGAGCACAAGGTCCCTTTGGGATGTCCCTTTGGTCAGTTGGGGTCAGTTGTCCCAGTCTTGTCCCTTCCCAACTTCTTGTGTACCACCAGCCTACCAGGTGACGGGAGGAGCAGAAAACACCTTGACTATGTGTAAGCACTGCTCAGCCAGCATGAAAACTTCCACGTATTATCAACCCTGTTTTCAGCACAAATCCAAAACATAGCCTTGCTACTTACTGCCATGAAGACAATTATCTTTATCACAGGCAAAACCAGCACAATACGTAAACAGAGCCCATACAGTTAGTCCTGTACAGTCTGTACTTGTACAGAGATGTTCTCTTACTCTGACTACTGCATTTGTTTCTTGTGTGGCCACCAGAGTTTCCCCTGTGAGGGCCTGCACAAAACTGTGGGGCAGTTCTTCCCCTGCTGCACATTTTTGTAGCGCATTTGGCATTAATTGAGCCGTGACACTTTGCAGCGACTGAGAAATGCATACGCTGCTCTGCTGCTTCTCTCCCCTGCACACCAGGAGGATAACCCTATTCATCCTCATTCTCTAATACCTATGGAGCTTATATTCAAGATCTAACTGGGAATACCCTGATGTATTTTTAAAAGAAAAGCCTTAAAGCCCTTCCTGCATGGTCTCATAAACAACTTCCCTTGCATGATCTGATTCCTTTCCTTTCAATTAGTTTTGTCACCAGGAACTTTTGTGCAACTGCATCTATTTTCCAGTGATTTCTTCAGTCTTTCTGTTCTGTCTGATTTTTCTGCTATCCACTGGTATCACTTAAGATGATAAAATAAACCTAGTTACTGTTCCAATTAAGAAAGTGGCAGGACTCCCAGGTCAGGATTTGCTTGATGCACTAACTTCTGCCATGGTGGATTATGGCTGCGTTTGTTGATTGTCACACATTTTAATGATATTAGTGAACTTAATGCTTTGAATAGATGTTACACTATTCACTCCTCATAAACTCTAAAAACTTACATAAAGTGTGTTCTTATTTTACTGTTTAAGATTATAACTTCTCTGTCTTTTCTTGACCTCTTTTCTGTATTTTAGTTTTTAGTCTTTAAACTATCGCCTACAGTTTGCATACCTTTTGCCATCCTCTCCAACAGTACATTATGCAATAATAGGCATATCTGCAGTAAGAATTAGGGAGAAGATGATGTGAATATTTCAAGCTTTTTATGTCTTTGAAGGCATCTTTTTTATTTATTGAGGTGAAAGTACATCTTGTAAAGAGGAGCTTTCTCAAAGGGATACCAAAATCTTAGTCCATTTGCGCAAGACAGAAAATTATTTTTTCTTGAAATAGATGTGTGCTAAAACACTTGAGGTATTTTTTTATGGTTATGTAGCTGAAGTTTAATCTATTTTGCCATTGGTAGTGGATATGCAAAGAATGCTAGCTTAGGTTTTGGGTGTGTTAGGAAAAGATGGAACTGTAAGCTATGGCTGTCTTAAACTTTTCTCATAGTAGCCTGTGTATTCTTACCATTTCTTAAAAGTATGAAGAAACAGAAGTTTTATGACTCTGGGATCCAAGAGGCTCCACACCAGTCTTGGCACAACTGTTTTCTGGATTGTTGTGGCAACTCCTACTGTTCTCAAACCCTGATACCAAGTTCAAAATCCCTAAAAATGACATTGCTGGTTTGCCTGTGTTGTCATTACCAGACCTCAGCATGGCAGTAAGTATGAGTACGGCTGGGGGACTTTACAGGGCCTCACTTGGAGCGAGTAGGTCATCTCTGGAAGCTGATTTCCATAGGTGAGGCAGTGGAGACGTATAGCCTGTGGTAGGACTGTGGATGCCAGAAGCTCTCACTTCTGAGTTTGCAGATCTGGTTGTGAGCCTCAGCACAGTCTGCACACCTGTGGGTGTGAGACATGGGAGGGCAGTGGCCTTCCCACCTCTTGAGCCCTGGCCTCCAAGCTGTGAGTTATTCAGCAGTACGGGAGGCTCAGCCCACGCTGAGCAGCTACTGCTCCGGATGATCTGCGGGCCAGGTCTCAGGGGCGTGCAGTGACAGGGGTCAGATGGCAAATCAAAGCTGAGGTCCATAGGCCTCTTGGTGTAAGGCTTCTCTGCATGAGTTAGTGTCCCTGCACGCACGAGTCACCTCCTGGAAGGGCTAAGGGTAAGAAATAGTCAGCACGGGCACTAAAGACTATTGTTAGTCACTACATTCTAGAATTGATTGTCATAATTGTTTTGGTTACAGTTGCACTTCTTTTTTTCCTAAAAGATACTGTTAAGTCTTGCTAAATACTCCTAGGCAACTATTCAGCTCTTCAGCTCGTTTAGTTGGTGCAAAACGAAGGGGGTTAGAGCTGAGAAGGTTCAGATGCAGGGAACGCAAAGGGCTGGGGAAACCAGTGTGCCCCAGAGCAGCCTGGCAGTGTGTGCTCGCAGCTGCCAAACCTGGGGCTCACCAAAGAGTTCAGTTTGGAAGAGGAGAGAGCAGGGAAGACCTCTGCTTCCGAGTAGTGACTGGTGTGTCTGCCTCTCATGTTAGCCTCGATGTTCAGGGAAGTGTTCTTCTGTACTAGAGTTACAGACGAAGTTTTGAAAAATGGATTTAATCTTTGGCTTTACTGCTAGAGAAAAAAAAAAAAGAAAAAAGAAAAATTCAGATGGAGTTTAATGAGATTTGCCTCCATTTTGTTTTCTGGTTTTTGGTTTTTTTTTCTTTTTAAGGAATTTTACTGCAGAACCTTTGCCATGGTTTAGTTATACATTAAATACCCGATTCTGCATCTTAATTTCTAAGGTGACATTCGTTTCACCTGACTCTAAGTATTTACACCTTAGGTGTCTACGTTAAAGCGAGTTACCCCAGCCTCACTTTACAGTAAATGGAGAGAAGCAAGTACTTTCAGGATATGATTCATCTGACCTATTTAAAATGTCTGTTTTAGGATTAGATGAATAGCACCCTGTTCACCCAATAGCACTTTATCTCCTCATTGACTATATATGGACACAACACTGTTTGCTAAGATCCATTTAGGCAGTTGAATATTGCTTCTGGTGAGCCAAATAAGCATGCAAGAAAAGTTGAGGAAGTAGCACTTCTGAAGTACTTGGAGTTACGTTGGTATTTGTAGACTCGTAGCTGATTAACATAAACCTCTTTTGGGGAGGGGGGAGTTTAGTGAATGATCAGTAAAATGATTTTCCCATCAGCTACTCTTCATGAGAATTGGTAATGTATTAAGTATACAGGCGAGTCTCAATTAATCAAGATAACTGATGAGCAGGATCACATGTACAAAATGCGTTCCTATTTAGGCAAATGGAAATACTAACATCTAATTTCCTATGAATTGCGTTTGTTGTCCGACTTTTCATTCCCCCCGTTCCCAGCACCCCTTTACTGTCCCACATATAGCCCATGCAGCAGCACTGCTGTTGCTCCCCTTTGGCTGATGCCCGTGTGCCAGCTGGGCACCTGGCTTCTGCCACCTCTGGTTTCACGGCTGGCTTCTGCCTCAGTGGAAACATTATTTTCCATTTCTCTACTTATTTTTTGGTCTTCACAAATTATCTCCAGGAATTCTTTACCTCTTTTAAATTGCCCCTTGAGTTCAGTTAGTCAGTGGGGAAGCTGCCAACTGGGATGCTGATGCCCACTGAGGGTGGGGCCAGACTCTTCTCAGTGGTGGCCCGTGACAGGACAAGGGACAACAGGCACAAACTGGGATACAGGCAATTCCACCTCAACATGAGGAAAAACTTCTTTACTTTGAGGGTGCCAAAGCACTGGAACAGGCTGCCCAGAGAGATTGTGGAGTCTCCTTCTCTGGGGATATTCAAGCCTCCCCCTGGATGTGTTCCTGTCCAGCCTGCTCTGCTTTGGCAGGGGGGTTGGACTAGATGATCTCCAAAGGTCACTTCCAGCCCCTACAATTCTATGATTCTGTTAAGTGCAGACAAAGGAACAACCTGATTGCACACATCAGACCTTAACATTCAAAGCTAAAAGTACAAATAAGACATATATAAATAAGACTAACACAATATGTAGCAAAATAACAGATGTCAACAGCTAATATCAATAATGGTGTGGAATATGGAGTAGAGATATCCCTAAAATAGTGTTTGTTCGAGTGGTAAATCTTCATAGCACAGTGCCATGGGTATGCATCTATGCTATTTAAAGACATGGGTCAGTCTGTACAGAACTTCCTTGGGTGGGTCTGCAGCACAGCAAGTCCTCAGCTGGACAAAGGCAGCCTTTGCTGAGTGAGAATCCAGTGTCTGAAGTGTCGCTATGGACGCTCGTTGCCGGTAAAGGAGGCTGAGACACACGCAGTGTTGATAACATGAGAAGCACACCTAAAAACAGACTTTCAGGAGGAACCCTTCAGGTTGGCTTAGAACCATGCGAGCTGGGAGCGAGCAGAGAGAGACCTTGCAGGCTGCCCACAGCATGTGCCAGGGACCTTGTCATTGTTATCCTCCACCTGGGAATGCTTACCAAGTGGCTTTTGCTCATCTCTGCTCTGGGATTAGTTAGTTAGTTCAGCAGGCAATGGGACTTCTTTCCATGGACTCAGCTTTACCTTGCTGTTTCAGGCTTTTTGGGTTCTTTGTGCATAATAAATTTCAGCTGAGCAGATACATGGTCCTTTCTAACACAAAAAGTCTGACAGATCCTCGGGTGGGTAAATAGGCTTAACAGTATTCAAATCAAGTAAGTTAGGTCAACTTCAGGTGGCTGAGTCTGACTCCCACGCTCTAATTTTTTTCTTCTAGATGTCTATATTTTTAGTCATGCATGAATTCATTCTGCTCAGGCTCTGAGCTGGTCATTCATGAGCAAGTTTCATGCCAAAAAACATGTAGCCATAATTAGTGTGATAACAGTATGGAGCTAATAAAGCCCTGCTGGGAACTGAGATGGAGTCCAGTGCTGTGCTAATGACAACTTACATGGCTATCGCATAGAAGTTGGCTCAAACATAACCATCAGAGCCTGCATTTTTGCAAAAAAAAGCTTTATAGAGACCCTTGGTACTGATAATCTCATGTTGTAGTTTACCTGCAGTTTGTGTGAAGGAAGAACTTACTTGAGAGATTAGGCTAACTAATAAGCCTTGTAGAAGCACAGGATTCAGAAAACATCATTAAAGATGATGATAATCATCATAAAGGTGAGCAGCACCTCTTCAAATATGATCTTTAAGGCTTACTAGAGCACCACTTAAAATGCATTTTTAAAATGTGGGTTCTGTATCCAGCTGCCTGAGAGAAGTCTCACGAGTACTTCCACAGCTCTAATCATGATGCTGTGCTTTTCAAGCCTTTTTTTTGCTCATCCTGGCTTAAAAGGTCAGACAGTTCATGTAACATTCATTACTTTGACCTAGCAGCATCAGGCATCTGTAACGGTTAACTCTGTAGCTATTATTCTCTAAACCCTTGGAGTGAGGGCTAGAAGCCTCAAAGTCCTGAGCTTTGAGTTTTCCCATGTTTCAACAAAGAGATTTGGCTATTGGAAATGGCACAAACTGTACCTCAAGTATATCAATAAGGCCGTAATGTGGGATGGGAATAGAGGAACAGGAACTGACTGCCAGTGGTAATTCTTACACAACTAGAATACACAAGTGCACATTAGAAACACAGGATTTGGGGATTTGGGTGGTTCTTTTTTATTATTTTATTTATTTTTCTATGGAAAAATATGTGTCCCTAAGGCCTGGTGAAGTGCTTCTAATCTGTAAGGCATCAGGCTGAATAAGAACTCACATTAGACATTTTACTTTTATTTGTCTCCATAGAAACTGAATGTTCGAATGTGTTAAGTTATTTTTGTCTTTGGAGTCTTTATGTGCCTCAGAATTTGGACATGTGCTCAGAGGGAAAAGCTGTGATCTCAATTAAATTATTTTGCCTTGTGTACCATCAGCAGGTGAATGAGATGTTTTTGAATGACTAGTGTAGCAAAAATAAACTCTGGAAAGAGAGAAATTCAGAATTCTGTATTGCAAATGAACTAACCCTAATGTTCCATCAACTTGCAAAATCTGAGCAGTGAAATATATCTTATTTAGAACACCCAGAGCCAGCACTTTGTTGCTGTTGCACCTTTGAAATCGAATTGAAATAAGGAGGGCCATTGAAGGATGGTTATCAATACAGCTGTATGAAATTTAACCTCAGTTGGCACTTTGTTTCTCAGCAGAGACATTATAATTCCTCAGAAACAAGGAAACACACCACTGCAGCTGAATTAAAGCTCACTTTTTTTTTTTTTAGTATAGAGCTTTATTAAAGAAAACCTGTAGACCAAAGTAGGATAGCTCAGAGAATGAGGAGCTTCAGAGAACGGTTCAGTAGTAGAGAGCTTCGGTAGCAGCACTTCAGAGAATGGCTGCTTTCAATCCTATGCCTTAGGAGAAAAGCTGGTATTTATTCCTATCGGTTTTATTTGAATACAGGTAATGTCAGAAATTCACTTGTTGAGTGGTGTTACTGCACTGAATTGGTAGATATTGATATGAAATTATCATTGCTTCCTAGTAGGTATCAAGACACACTCTCTTTTTAAATAAATATATTTTTATTGCATGAAGAACAATTAGAATGAGTGATGGTAAAACAAGAAGAACTATAAACAAAAAATTGAAGACAATATGAAGCCACATTCGTTGTGTCATATAATAGTTTACATTCATTTGTTGTTTTCTCTTGCAAGTCAGAAAGACAAAAGGAGACAAAGTAAAGGGAAACCATAGGAAGTGCAGGAAAGATGACACCTGGAACATAGTGACAGACAGGAGGAATACCATGCAGAGCCAGAAAATTGTCAACATACAGCAGAGAACAAGCTTGATATTTATACAGATGCTGTGACACGACCACAAGCACACATTATGCCTCCATAGTAAAGAACACTGCTGCCTCCAAGCCACCACACAGTAGTCTCTAATTTCTCTTCAAAGGCTTCAGGTTAACTAAAGCACAGCCACACATTTAGTCTGCAAGTAATAAAAATCCATGGGGTGCTAAAAAGCGGTTTTTAGGAAAACACAGTAAGCAGAATTTCATGGAAAGGTACGCTTGAAAACAGGTCAGTTAAAAGAGGAAAGGAGTACAGTAAACTTTTATGTTCCAGGTAGCTCAGAAATATGCCCTTTAATTGCAGGATACTGTCAAAAAATGCCATGTTTTATAGACTAAATCCAGTACTACAAGGTTATATTTTCTTAGGGTATACAAAGTCATTTTTAAAGACAAGTAAATTTGTGTTATCAAATGAACAGAAGGCAATCTATTTATTAAACATACTGAGCAAAGAGCATATGCTATGAAAGGTGTGCTATCTCTACGCAGAAGGTAGTCACTAAATCATATAAAACAGATGCTAGCAAGTACCTTGTTAGCTAGAAAATATCTGGCTTATGAGCATGCTGTACTTCCATTGTTGCAGTGTTGGACTTGCAGAATTATTTCCTGCTTAAAGAATGACAAATACACTTATTTTTGTCAGGTGGGAATTAAACTGGATATGATGCTACACAAGAATATTCAAGTACAACTCTATTCACAAATAAAAGATGGAGAATGGTTGATTTAGTATGCAACAGAACTAATACTTCAGTAATTTCAGTATAAATATGTAGTATTCCATATTTTTATGAGCAGGTGGCTAAAATCTAGAATCACAAAATAATATAAAGTCTAAGGGACCTCTGCAGAGCACCTGGTCCATGTCCTGCTGGACCAGAGTTGCTCAAGGCCTTGTAGAGTCAAGTTCTAAACATCGCCAAGGATGGAGATATCTGCAGCCTTTCTAGAAAATCTGCCCCAATGTTTGATAGCCCTCAAGGGTGCCCTGTGAAGTCACATTCAACTTGGTATCCACCAGGAATCCCAAGTCCTTTTCTGCAAAGCTGCCTTATAATCAGTTGGCCACCAACCTGAGCTGCCGCAAGAGGTTTTTACATGGCAGGTGCAGGACTTGGCATTTGTCTTGAATGTCATGAGGTTATTATCATCCTGTTTCTCTAGCCTGTCAGGTCCTTCTGAATAGCAGTCTTAATCTCTGACATACTGGCCTTTTCCTCTAAACTGATGCTATCACTGATAAAGGACTCAGTCCCCTCATCCAGACATTAATGAGGGTGTTAAACTGTACTGACCATGGTTTTAACCTCTGGAGGTGCCATTATTAGCTAGCCACCGGCAGAACTTTTCATTAGCGATCACAACACTGCAAACCCAGCTGTCCAGCTGATTTTCCATCCACCTTAAGAATAAGTAGTCCACCTCTCCAAACCCATGGCTACGGATATATCAACAGGGGTTAATTATACTAATAATACTTGTGATATTAATGAATATTAATGCATTGCATTTGTGTTATTCTCACTGAAAACAGTATGTTTCTAGTACATGATTAGTATTTAGTCAATATACTAGGATGTTTCTGGCTATGCAGCTGTTTCCACTTCAATTCAAAGTGTCTTTGGAATTGGGTATTTCAGATACAGATATTATCTTATTCTGCATGTGGGTCCTGTTCCAGATGGACTGATAAGCGATTATTTCTAGAAGTAGTATTATATGGCTGCATTTCTCCAGGCCTGATCCCAAGAATGCTAAAATCAATGAATAAAGTCCCATCAATGTTTCTAGGTTTTAAATGAGATTCAGTGAACTCCCAAGCTGATGTCAAACAAGTGGACTTAAATTAGTACTAAGGAAGCACCTTAAGAACGAGTAACTGTAGTTTAAATCTTAACCTACCGCATTTTATTAAATTTACAAGATTCCACTACAAATTTTTATCTACTAATATTTTCACTACTCATCACATAGAGAGTTCAGATGAGGCAGTAATGCATTAGGCCAGGATCCCAAGCAAGGCACTCAAAGGAATTTTGGAAACATATGCAATATTTGAAAGCCGTATTATAAAAAGTGTCAAGGTAGATTTGGGTTCTTGTCCCAAAACATCCATCTGTCTCTTAGTGCAGGCACAGGAGATGTTGTATTAGTATTGAGATACTATAGTGAAAAACACCGAAGAAATATAAATATGTGCACACTAAGATAAGCTCTGGTGCTTTAAGAAATACTCAAGAACAACAGGTTTGCCCTGTGGCTCCCTTAGCTGTTTTGGAGAAGGATTTTTCCTTTTCACCTCATATTGGAAACTTGCTTACAGCAAATTTCTGTCCTATAGGATAATCTCTTTCATAAAGAATCTATAAAAACATTGTTATCTGCGTTTTAAAAAATGTGTGCTTGTATGCATTCACCTAGAAATATGAAGCTTTTCAAGTAATATAGGATTAGAGATGGTTCTGGAAGTTTTGAGTGACATATGATCACTTACTTCTACATATTTATAATATAATTCTGTTCCTAAAGCTTTGCTGTGTTTTGGAGACGGATTAGTATTCGTTCTTTTAGGGTTAGCATTCAAATTTCAGAAGAGATATTCTAGCTGGACTAGCCTAAATATTTTAGACTAGCCTAAAATATACATAAACCCAAACCAGAAGCTAAAGATGGAATGACTTGGTTTAAAAAAAACCAAAACAAACCAAACCAAAACAAAATTAAAGGGCCCTGGGACTAAAATGATTCAGACACCTTTTTGTAAAACAGATGGACATTACTTAAAATAAAAGTATCTCAAAGTTTTTCTTCAGGCCTAATATTTGCCTAAACTTTTTTTACATTGTTACTTTTAATTTTCTTTCATAAAGCCTTTCATTAACAATGAGACTTCTAGTGCACTTTGTACAAGAAGGTGAAGAACACGAATGAAAAGTCAGAAGAGTAATTTCTCTGAAAGAGCTTTTGTAATAATTTGAGCTGAGTTCTTGTATTAATTTGGTCAACTCCATCAGCTTTCTGCACCAGAGAGCAAGCTGAATAAATCAGATCTCTCATATTATTATTACTTACAAGCTACTTGTTTGTACGCTTTGCTATTCTTATCCCAAAGTATCATATGCGCAAACAGAAAAGATCAGACCAATAATATAAACTACTTTATTCCTGCTATTAGTTTGATTTTTCAAAAGTTGCAGCTGTTTGAAATTATTCCCAGTAGGAAGCACCATCAGGGCTGAGGGATGATGGAAGGTACTGCTTTCTTAGGGGAACTTTGCGTTAGCTGCAGGTCAATGTAACCTCACTGAGTTGAGGGAATTCAGGATGGTGTACTTGCAGCCGCTTGGCTGACAGTCAGGACTGCCACCAACTGGTGATGAGGGCACCACAGGGTCATGAGAAAGAGCTGCCTCTCTCCTTCCACCCTGCTACCAGTCGGAAAAGGCAAGCTGAACAAAACTAGTACAAAACACCTGAGGAATATAATCAGGACCATTACCTGACCAACATTGTCGATTTTACCGTGGGAGACTTACAACAGTTATTCCTTTGTTTTTAAACAGAAATAGCGTTTGTGTTGCTGCTGATAATTTAGGTTTAGGTTGCAGTAGCAGTAGCTCTGTGTGACTCTGGTAGAGAAGCATTCCTCATGGGGGAAAAAGTAAGAAAAATCACTTTTTTCTTAGTCTAATGACTTCTGTATAGACCAAATTTGAAAATAGACCAAATTTGGAAATTTCTGCATCATGAACATGAAATATATAACTTTCATATCCACCATCTTTTCAGTTGTACAAAGGTACATTTAAAAATTACATTGTACCATGGGTCTTTTAGGATATTGATCAGATTTTTATGTTTAAGTGATACCTCTGTAAATGTATCATCTTGAGATTAAAGCTTTTTATATTCCTGATGTAGTGAGAAGTGTATCCTCACACAGCTTTTGAAGCTGTTATTCATGAGCCATCAGTTACTTCGAACACTGCAGTAGAAAAAGAAGTGTGACATGTTTGTGTTTTGTAGTTCTTAATATGCTTTATACATGTATTATTAATAATAAGAGAGAAAAAAGGTGAAGATACTTGTTTTATGCAAGTGCATTTCTTTGCTTTAGAGTGTCACAATTGCTTTAATCTTTTTAGATTTCCCATTTTACTTGAAGTCTGAATGTAAACTGAAGATATGTTATTAAAAAACTGACAGGTCATACAAGATCTGATCCTGGATTATGAACATCTCTTAGAAACTGAAATGCTGCAATTGCACAGAATTAAATGGAGAATCATATACAAGGACAGTGAAGTGAAAGAGATTTTGTAGAAACATGCCCTTTAGTTTGAATCTCAACAGCCTCATGCTTCTTCACTTAATTTCTTTCTGTTTCAAGTTAGAACAAATTCCAAGTTTGTCTTGAATTTTTTTATATTTGTCATCACATAGTGCTTTGGATTTCAGTGGGCTCTCCAGACATGCCAGAGATTCCCCACTACTTCAGCTTTGGTATAGGACATCTTTGCGTAGGAAGCAGGAATAAAATCTATTTGTGTGTGTTTCATTAAGACCAATGTGTGGATTTTCCATTTCCTTCATTGGAAGAGAGTTTACTGTTTGTCCTCCTTGTGCAGAATATCCAGCATGGTCCTGATCCTGTCATAAAAATAATTTTCAATAACCTGTTTTTTATTTCTGCTTAATTCACAAGAACAAATTTTTTTTCTCTTTTTTTAGTCTCTTTTTATAGTCTTCAGAGAGAATTACTTCTGCAGAGTGAGGAAGAATAATGCTATTAAATAAAAATACAAGGAGAAAATAAATACCTGTGGAGTTGAGATACTTTTCTTGATTACAGTAGGAGTCATAGAAATTATAAGTCCCACTTTCTAAGATTTCCCTTAGTCTATTTTTTTATTCCTTTCAAATAAATCCTAAGAAATTATATATATATTAAAATAAAAAATATCTCAGGATGAACCCAGATGTTGGGACATGCCAGTTGTCAAGACTGCTACCTTTTCACCTTTCAACTAGTTACCTTAAATACTTTAAATTTTCTAGTTTGAGCTGACAGCCAGCTTTTAATCAATGATGTCAATATAGTACTTGTTTCTGTCTTCTCGTTTCCCCACCAATTTCTGATGTGACAGCTTATCAAACGCCTGGGTGAAATACAGACAGATTGCTTTCATCACCTTTCTATCATCTATTTCCTTGGTCACCCTTTCAAAGAACTCACTTGGATTTGTTTGGCAAGAACTCACTTGGATTTGTTTGGCAAATAAATATTTGTTGGGGTTGGGGATATTTTTTTTTTCTGTAGACCCTGTTTTCCTTAATGATTTATATGAGTGTTTTGCCCGGAGGATAGCTTGGTCTAAGGAGTTGCATTTTTGACTCCTGCTCCTTTCTTGAAGAGAGTGGCTAATGTATTTAACCCTTTTCAAGTTGCTAGTCTGTAACAGCACAGACTTCAGACTACTTCTGAAGGCTCAGGTGGAAGCCACTCTTGTATCAGGGAGAAGTTTTTAAAAAAAAACAATCCGCTTAAAAAAATAAATCTGTTCAAGTCAACTGATGTTCTTTTAAACTGACATGTCACCTGCTGTAGCAACTTATACAGGGAAAGCCTAGAAACCTCCTGTTTGCAATTTCAACCAGTTAACTGTGTTTTGCAGCTTGTTGCACACTGCTGGGCTCTGTAAGCATAGCGCAGAGAAATCAAATGTTAGGCTCTACTCTGAAAGGTTAAAGTAAATAATGAAAGCTAAGCTAGGGCTGTTTCATGGGGTGGTGGTTTTTACTGCTAATATCCTTCATGCCACTAAATGTAGGGATAGACTCTCAAATGGCAGCCTCCAGCAGGAGACCAGCCAGCTCCACTCTGCAGGTGGTGGATGTCACCTTCCAGTTCTCCACGGCTGCCTCTGTAGCAGGAGGCAATCATGAAAGGACATGTGTTGGGGGATTCAGAGCGAGAATGGAAAGAGCGTGTGATGCTGCCAGCCAGCTCCCAGCTGCTGAGAATTAGGGTTCCTGCCTATTGCATGACAGGGCTTTGTGCTGCACCCATGCTGTCAATGTGTGTTATCATGAGTGTCTCTAAAAGATCAAGCTCTAGTGGAAATTCAAACAAAAATCAGCTGCCTCACCTGATTTTTAGATGGTGATAGAGCTCAGGAAGGGTTCAGAAGTCTAGTTCTTCAGCAGTGACTTTTCAATAACATTACCAAGTTCCCATGAAGCCAGTCAGTGGTCTGATGTCCAGGTGGAAACCAGGGACTAGTTGAGTTCTTCAGGGGTCAGTACTGGGGAGACCTTATAGCAATCTTCTGGTGTCTGAGGGTGACCTACAAGAAAGCTGGAGAGGGACTTTTTACAAGGGCTTTAAACTGGAAGAGAGGCAATTTAAATTAGGTATTAGGAAGAAGTTTTTTACTGTGAGGGTGATGAGACACTGGAACAGGTTGCCCACGGAAGTTGTGGATGCCCCATCCCTGGAGGTGTTCAAGACCAGGCTGGATGAGGCTTTGAGCAATCTGGTCTAGTGGGAAATGTCCCTGCCCATGGCAGGGGCTTGGAACTAGATGATCTTTAAGGTCCTTTCCAACCCAAACCATTCTATCATTCTCTGAATCTTCTGTCCAACCAAGAAGGTACCAGTGAAGAACAGAAGTGGATGCATAATTTCTAGAACTCTCTTCTACCAATGTTTAAGGCTGCCTGAATCCCGTATCTAAAATCTAGGTCACACCAAGTGACACAAAGTATAACAAAACATTCATATGCATTAAGTAGGTTTCTTTCCTTTTGCAGTCTCCAGTATCGTTAGCACTGACACTTTGTTGACTAACTCTTTCAGGGTCTTTTCTCTGATATATTCTTACATCAGTCCCGTAAGACTCCTATGCAAATTTCTGGAAAGTTCAGTGCCAACTTTTCTAGTACTGATTTATTGGCTTACTCTCCCACACAACAGGCAATATGACTTACTTACTCTCAGGACAACAGGCCATATGACTTCTTAGGGAAGGATCTCATAACAAAGAAGACTTGATACTACTTCTTGGACATAATGCAAATACATACGTTGTGCTAATGAAAGGAATTACTTCAAAATTAATTCTAAAATACAGTTCAAGTGTGTGGATCCTTAAATAACTCTTCAAGCAGAGTCACCAATCACAGCTAATCTATTAATTTCTGTCCCTTTATAACTAAGAAAACAATATTTTTCTATTATTTTATCCTTTGATTATCCCTCTATTTCATCTTGTAGAGAAGGACAAAATTTAATAGCATTCCTTAGATTTGAATTTAAATACAGATATGAGCTGGCTTAATTAATCATCCGTGCATATGACTAAACTGTATAATACCTACCAAACCAATTAAAAGATGGCTAGCACTTGGCAGCATATAATGGGTGGAAAATACCAATAAAGACATAGTGCTCATTCTGCAGGGCTTCTATGGCTGTTTCGCCTGCCTGTTTCCCCAGGCGGCTGGGAATGCACAAAGCACTGGGTAAGGTACAATAGTTGAGTCTGCCAAATGACAGAGGTGGAGTTATAAGATCTCTACTTACACCCAGTGTACTGTATTCCTACAAATGTTTTAATTTAACTTATTTGTATGAAGGAATACGTACAGAAAATCTATATTTGTTTTCTAGATGAAAGAGTGCGAATTATAACATCCAGGCAGATCAAAGTCTCCCTCCCATGTCCACATCCTCAGGTGGCACACAAAGCATATAATAAAAAAAATTGCTTTGTCTTTCTACCCTTTTTGTTTGATGACAGTGGCAAATAAAGACTCACTCTTTCCGTGGGTTTTAGCTTCAACCAATGACCAGTTAAAAAGCTTCAAAACCTTGAAGGAGGGGGCAAATGAGGGACAAAGAGATTCATAATCCCATACACAGTTTTTGAACTAACAATTGCACACTGCTTTGGTGTCATTAGATTTAGTGGGTCTAAAAAAGAAAGTGACCTTCACATATTTGAATGTTTTTCCTGTGTCACTTTAACATGACAAGATTGACTGTAATGCTGAAGGATAAAATTCAGTAGCATCTTTCATTGCTAATTAATTGAAAATGTTGCTCTGTAAATTCTGTCCTTTTCATGGAGGCAGGAAGGATTCTACGATTCTAGCTGCTATATAAATAAATAAAACGTGGATGAAAAGATCATGCTCCACTCACTCATGGAAGTCTCATTGAAATTGCATATTTAACAGTACTGACATAAGGTGTCTTTGTATCAGGTAAAAAAAAAATAATTGTGATTTAATTGAGGTAACTGTTAATTCTGCTTCAGTGGACATTTCAGCTGCGAGTCTGCAGGGAAATCTAACCCCAAAAAAGAAATACAATCAGCTGCAAATGAGGCTCAGCTTTTTACTGTGCTCTTCAAAAGACAGACTACGCTTAAATACAGCCCCAGGTTCGTGCTATCGGGTGTGCTAGCAAGTCATGCAGATTTTACATATTGCAGCACACTGCCATTCAGAAATAAATTAAATAAATAAAGTGCAAACTCGAGCTTCTCTCCATGGCAACCGCTGCATTGCTTGAGCCTCGTTCTGCTTCCCAAACAACTGCACATAGGAAACCAAGCCAGCAGCCAGCACAGGGAAAAATAGTGGGGAGAGGCTTATAAAATCTGCCCAGGCTGTCAGGCATGGACTCGGTATAGATTTTTCAGGTCTGCACTTTTTAACTTTTCGGTATGTTCTCATAGTATGTTCTAGTTTGTCCTCGCCGTAGCATGGGAGGTAGGAGATGGGCAAAGAACTAAAGCCTGGATTATGCAGACCCTTCTTCCCAGCGATGGCCACTTGTGACTGCCTTGCCCCGCTGCAGGTCTGGTGGGCAGGAGGTGTCCAGGAGGAAGGGCAGGCTGCCCCTGGGTCTTCCCAGAGCTGTCAGCACCAGGTCACTGCAGTGCTTCTTCCCAAAGACGTGTGTAGCTGCACTTGAAACCAAGTTCCAACAGCCAGAAAATAAAGCAAGCTGTTGGCACCACGTAACGTGAATCCCTGAACTGTGTTCAGCCCCACAAAAGCTGTCAGTCGTACCTACTTAACCTCTGCCATTCAATCCGCTTTGGTAAGGAAAATGGGCCAAAGTGGCTAAACTCTCCCCTCTCAGGACAGCATTTTCTCATCCAAAATGCCCTGGACAAAGGGCCCCAAAACATGACCAGGTGTTGCCTGGTGAGAGGCCAGTTGGGAAGGCTTAAGTCCATCCCAACAAGGATCCTAACAGCTAAATCCTGTGGAGGAAACTGGAACAATATTTACATGCCTGCCCCAATCCTCTTTAGGAGTTTTCAGATAAAAATGTTGGAAACAGGTAGACATCATGATGGCATGAATGTGGGCTGTATTTTTTTACAGTTTTGCACTTTGAGCAGAGAGATTGGAACGGGGCTGGCAGAACGAGCAGCTTTAAGGGCCGGGTTTGCTTTTCATTCAGTGCATTGATTTGGCTGGGAACAGGTTGGCAGTCGACCTCTAGCAAACTTTTTGTCTTTCTACAGAGATATGATATAGTGTTTCTGATATTCTTCAAGGCTTAATGAAGTTCATAAAGGGCTTAAATATGGTCGTGCCTCCTGCAGAAACAGAGAACAAATTCCATGACCCACAACTCCCCACTATGGGAGGGGGTGTCTCTGCTAAAGCTTCTGCATACTCCTCAAGAATAGTTTTTGATACTTGGGTTGGAAACTCTATATACAGAATTTATAAGTGTACACGGAGTGAGTGTACATAAGTGCATAAAGTGTTCACTTTGCAACTGTATAAATATGCACTCTTCCTTAGCCCATTTCCAAAACCAATCATAACAAGATTTTCAGAAGTAATTGCTTTAAATCCATTTTATATTATGTACAAAATGTTAAACCCATTTTGTATTAGGCAAACACTTTGTTATACTTTGCAAAAGTGCTACATGGAGAATTGCTAACTTACCAGCACTGTGGCTGCCAGCAACCAGTGCTGGATCAGGAGGTAGGTGGCTGTGGAGAGAACTAGCGTAGGGATGAGGGAAAAAACCCAAACAGAACCAACTTTGTCCTTTCTTGTTAGGGATAAAGCGACTATAAATGTCTCTGCAGAATGCTTTCGTATCAGATCAACAGGTCAATTTGCCAGGCAAATGCCCTAGTCACTGGATTAGAGAAACACACTCTTCATGGGTCACTAGATACTTAATTATTTAAACAAGATGGAACAGTTCCAACTGGAGAGAAAATAACATTAGCCTGGTGGTTAGGGTGCTCAGCTGTCATTGAGAGATGTAGAGTCAAGTCCCTGCATCAAAGCAAGCAGCGTAAAGGCACCGAGCAGGGTATCTGACTATTTGCCTTCTGCTGTTCATTAATAGCAGTGTTTACAACTCATCTTCCTCATAACAGATTTTGAAATGTCTTGATTTTGCTTCAATGAAGATCAAAATTAAGACCCAACCCTCATTTAAAAAACATTATTTATGAGGAAGAAGAGGCTGGCTAGCTACGCTTCCTGATTAATTGTTCAGAAACAGTTTTAGGTAATTTCTTTCTACTGAATATGCACAATTTGATGAGTTTAGTCAATTGATGTCATGATGAGAGTAGTCAGAAACATGACTTTACTGATGCCACTGTCTGGCAGCTGCTTTGGAATTTTTCTTTTTTTATATTTAGAGGAACATCCTCACAGCTGCAAATTCTCTGTAGCCCATTTCTTATTTGCAAATGTTGAACACCTTCACTGTTCTACAACGCCTTGTGTGGGAGATGCTCTCCACTGGATGATCTGCTGCACTTAGAATCAGTCATGTTCTTGTCTTCCTTTCCGGGACTCCTGCAGACTCAGGTGAAGTGGCAGCCTGCTTGACTGAAGGCAGTACTTGGATATCTCCCCGTTATCACTGAGGGTTATTCAAACACGTGTCTTCATAGTTCCAGGTCATAGCTGTATGGTACTTCTTTTACATGTAATGGGGTACATATGTCATTCTTAATACAAACATTTTAGAAAGCTGTGCTATTTCAGGCTTATTTAGGCTGTGTATTTTACAGGCTGGCTCTGACAGATCTGTGCTGCAGCATAATTCTTGGATGTTTTTCTAACGCAATTTCTTGGGGGGAACAGAAAATAGATAACACATAATCAGGGTTGAGCTTTAGAGGTGTGTGTAAGAGCAGGCTCAAAGTATGTCATCTTTTCTTTTGATTAGTGTGAGGACCATATGCAACTCATTGACTTCAGCAAGAGCTGTATTTTTATGTCCAGAGGTGGATTCGAGCCTTCAAGACATAGTTTATGTGTGCTATCCTCATATGGTTCCTGGAAATGGCTGTAATGGGTGTTTTAGAGAGATGTGTGCAAAAGCTCAAAATCACTTCAAAGGATAGTTACTCTTTGAAGTAGTCAGCCAAGACTAATCACCTTGTCAAAATTCGAAGTGACATATTGAAGTAGTCATTTGGATGCTGTATCCAGATAATAAATGTTCAGAATGAGACTTACTTTGTATGTCTATACCATTCTAATGTCTCTGCAAATCACGTACACATCCTGAGCCACCTTCAAACTAGTTTTGTAAGTACTGGTTGCGGAGCAGCCATTGCAGGCTACAGCTCTGTGTGGTTACTCAACACACCTCTTTATTTGTAGCCTTTGACAGCTGCAGCAATACATTTGGAAACACCAGCCTGGAGGAGCTGTTGCTCGCTGCAACGTCATCAGAAACTTTGTGCGAAGCTGAGGGAGCCAGTTGTTGGTTCTGGGTCTAAAAGACTATTTTCTAGATAGACTTAAGATTGCTCTGGGCTGCTCCAGGGCAAAAGAAAACCGATTGATTGTGGCTAACAGCAAGCTGACCCTAAACTAATATACCCTCCCTCGCAGTAGACTTATTAGCTCAGACTCATCACCATGCTAATTGCTTTTCATATCTTACAAACATAAGCTATGCACGGTGGACAAGTGAACACATGTCTGCTTATAAATAACTATTCAGACGTTGAATGAGTCAAATTGTTGCGGTGGAAATGTGAATGAGGCACAGCCGCTTCTTGAGCCCAGCTGCCTCTTGTGGTTTTCCTATAAAAGCCTGAATACTGTGTCTCTTAGATGGGATGTGAAAGAGATTTGGGATACCAAACTATCTTCTCTGAGTTCTCCTCTGCTTCCTTATCATCTCACTGGAAAGCATCCCAAATCTCATGTTTCCACTTGGCATAAAAGAGCAAGAGTAAATCCCTTTGTGTGATTTGTCTGTTGAAACAGAGAAATAACTAAAGACCGTTTATTAGTCCATGAAGAGCAACTGGCTCATTGCTTCTGTCTTTAACAGTTATTTTGTGTTCACAGCTTATCTGAATAGTGCATTAACCAGGGATTCAGGAGACCTAGTTACTAAAGTAGATCTGTTGCATGACTTCCAGCAAAAAAAACCTTACTTTGCTGATTCCCAATTCATAAATGACATGAATAATGACACTGACTATTCCATCAACAAATTTGAGATGTCCTGATGTACAAGAGAGTGGTACATATTAGAGAGAGGTAATATTATAATCATTATTTATTTCTGGGTTCACTGAACAATATTTGTGAGTAATATTTAGTGCATTTACATATTAAGATAGGAAATTTTATAGATATCTTGAGATGGCTGCTCACTGCAGATCATTAGAAATAGTGTTTGAGGGAGTAGATCAAATAAGTGAAAAAATGCCTACCTTGTATCTCCTGAGGGGGGTTAGGTGCTTCCTACTCACTACCTAGTACAGTGTGTTCAAGATGAACAAAATTACTGACAAAAAATTTGGGTCTGAGGGAATATTAGAGATACCAACAAATCTGAGATCTAAATCTTCACACTCTTACTTACGTAGATAGATGGATAGATCCTGCTTAGATAGGCAGCATTTATAAGTATGTACAGACCAGATTTGAGAAGCTAGATCCCCTTGTAAATCTAGTCCTAAAAGTGAGTCCTCCAAGCTTGAAATAGGAAGTCTTTGTCAAAATGATTGCCTGAGTTCTGGTATCTCACATCTATACTAGTGCCAGAACAAGGGTGTAAACTGCATTTCTTTTCAAACCATCATCAACTATGAGTAAGTGTATGAACTTCACGAGCGTAATACAAAAGTACATATAGCTGTGCACAGAGATGGACCCAGCAGTAATTAATGCCTGTAGAAAAGGAAACTACCACATAGGAAGTTTCTGAGATCTTTTTCATCTCCACAGCTTTCAGTCTTATGTTTCTATTAGGGAGGAAAAAGCAAGAAGGAAAACCAAAAGAAAGAAGTAGAGGGTGCATTTTGGAACAGTATGTAATTTAGCACAGATTGCCTTTATCTCCATCTCAATGATATTTTTCACATGCCAAACCATTATTTTTTGGTGAAAAGTAAAAAGAAAATCTAATAAATGAAGGTTGGGAGGCAGAGGGAGAACTGCTTGATTTCTTTAAAAACAGTTTGGTAACAGCTGTAGCACAGCTGGGTTCTTCTAAGTGTAGTGGGGAAAAGCTACACCATTAACGGTAGAATATTTATCTTACGTTGTTCTCAAGGCTCTGCATGTTATCTAAGTGCTTTGTGCCAAACGTAATAAAATGGCCAGAATTCTCATTATAGAAAGCATAAATTGCAGATATAGCATGACGGAAACTGTCAGCGTGATAACCGTGCACTCCTGTCAATAAATTGCATAAAATATATGTATTTATGAATATTCTAACCCTCTACTCCAGGTAGATTAACTGGAGGAGTGTTCACTGGGAATACTTTATTCTTTTTGTCATTTTTTTTATTGCTACATTGCCTATAGAGATCACATATTGCAATATATTTGAAAAGTGTTATAAATAGGTCAGGATGCAACTATTTGCCCAGTCACAGTCAGACACTTGTAATAATATCATTTTAGGAATTACAAAATCATTTGAGCAATAAATTGACTTGCAATTCAGGGGAAATGAAAATCAGTCGATGTAAGTTTGGCCTTTGTTAAAAATATGAAGTCAGCTGGTTTTACAGATGAAACACATGCTTCTCATATATAAATCTTTCAAATGCTTCAGATGATAGTCATCAAAGAAATATTGACTAAGATCATTTTAGCATTTTAATGGTAAAAAGTTTCTAAGTTTCACACACTGAATTTTAAAAAAAATATTTATTATGAAAATCATTGCATTTATGTGTTTTAAAAAGCAGGACTTGTATACTATGAATAAGTTGGGCTTTGATATCTACAGCAGGAGTAGTTCCTAACCAAAAGAATTAGGACATAGTCAACCAATCTACTATTTCCCAATGTTAGGGTTGTTTACAAAAACCATGATACAATTATGATGTATTAAAAAAATTGATGCATCAGAAACAAATTTCCTCAAATAGGAAGTCTGGGGAAGCTGTGGATAGAGTGGAAAGGAGGACAGAGGAAAGAGGAAAGGGAAGAACTCCAAGTTCTTAATGGCTACTGTCAATGAATGAGTTCTATGTTACTCAAGATACCTTCCTAGTGACCCGAAAGCAATTTGAAATGAAAGGAATGAAAAAGAGAAACAATAGTTTCTATCCTCACCAAAGGGAGAGAGGAGAGTGAGACACATGGAGGGTATCCACTGAGTATTTTGAGTACTTCCCAGAGCTTTGTTGTGGATGCTCCATCCATCCGCATGCTGGAGGGACCTACCTTCCCCATACTCTTGTTCCTGTACACTGATGGGAGCTGGAATATGCTCCAGTCCCAGCTTTAAATGAGAGACACACTTCAGCTGAGCTAACTACACACCCCAAGCTGCCTGGCCTTAAATTTAGCCAAAGTACTAGAGAAGAGAAAAAGAAGTAAGATTTTGTGTAAAATTAAATCTGTGCTTTCTTTTATCATTCAGGTCTTTAGCTTCATTTGCAATTTTGAAAACAAGAAAATTACTCTTTTTCAAGTGACCGTATATTAGGATGACCTTAGGTAATTCTGGCAAGTACAAATGTGTTAAGCAGAACTCAGTTTGGGATTAAAGTAATAAATATAGGTGTCTACAGGCAAACTAGATGTCTGAGTTCCCATCATAACCAGTGAACGTCTCATCAGTGGAGCCTTAGCTCACAGTACAGACTCTGTTGACTGTATTGAATAAATATGTGAGTATATGGCAGCTTAGATACCTAGTACACACGTAGACACCTTCATTAAGTGCATAGTGAGTAAGGAATTAAATCTCACCCATTATATCTTACAAGAGAGTAACAAGTTATAGCCAGATGTTTAGGCCTTTTATGCCTTTATGTAACATGAACAGATGGCTGTAAGAGCTGTTTGCTGCCCTTGACATTCCAGCACGGGGTGGATATTGGAGCTCATACCCATCTAATAATTTATCCTTATATCTGACTACACACCAGAGCCTGGGAATGTTCTTGGGCATTGTTTAATTACTTAGTGGACTTCTAGCTCATAGATAGTACTTCTTATCTGTATAACTTGCAGGTTTTCCTTTGAATCCAGCCTGATAGAGCTGTACCAGAGAAGTGTTATGGTAGCGATTTGGTTACAGTTGAAGAAAAAAAAACAACCCAAAAGCAAACACTGATGCAAGAAATCAAGAAATAAGGTTCATGTTACTTCACTTCCACCTTCCCACAGTTTACGATAGTAACTCCATATTGGTACGAGACAACATTTCTCAGGATTTTCTAGTAATACACACAGAGCAAATCACACAGGAAAGTAAATGGTGCCATGGAAACAGAGTTTAAATATTGCCTTGAGCAGGATGGTTCCATAGCGTAGAACTAACAGAATCATATATAATAATTATATTAAATATAGTCTAAATGTGAGTGATTCTTACATGGAAATAGAAGCTAACTCAATAAATTTATGTTTGCCTATTTTCCAAACAAAACTCCCCCCCCCCCAAGATCTATCCCACAGGACAGTGAAGTATGAGATTATTATTCTGTAGTGCTGTGCCTACTGACTTATAGAGGTAACACATATTTTTGTACTGCATTTGAATACTTTCTCAAGTCAGGTTTCTTCCCATTATTTTTGCTGTAGGAACAATACAGTCAGCTTTAAGTGTGCTGAAAATCTCTCTCATCATCGACTTCAGTGCAACCTGAAATTATGACAGCAGATAAAAGAAAAAATTAAATTCAAATGATTCTGTGCAGATAGCCTAGTCATAGCAAAACAACTAACCTTTTTAGTAAAATATGGATTTGATGAATAGCACATTTTTGTTAATACTTATGTAACCACCTTCTCTTAAAATTACTTTAAATGAAAAGCAGATTGTTTTCCTTATTTCAATCTTTTGTTTGTTTTGCACATGACTTCTTTTTTATAGAATCATACAATGGTTTGGGTTGGAAGGGACCTTAAAGATCACCTAGTTCCAACCCCCCTGCCCCGGGCAGGGACACCTCCCACTAGAGCGGGTTGCTCAAAGTCCCCTCCAGCCTGGCCTTGAACTCCTCCAGGAATGGGGTGTTCTTGTACAACTTCCCTGGGCAACCTGTTCCAGTGTCTCACCACCCTCACTGTAAAGAATTTCTTCCTAGTATCCGGTTAAATCTCCCTTCTTTCAGTATCAAACTGTTTCCCCTTGTCCTATCACTATACTCCCTGATAGAGAGTCCCTCCCCATCTTTCTTGTACGCCTCCTTAGGTACTGGAAGGCTGCTATAAGGTCTCCCTGGAGCCTTCTCTTCTCCAGGCTGAACAACCCCAACTCTCTCAGCCTGTCTTCACAGGAGAGGTGCTCCAGAGAACGCTTTTCTCCAAGTGTTGCAGAAGTGCTGCAACTACCAGCAGATTTTGGTGTCTACATACTGAATCTCTTCTTTACATTGCAGTGTCTGTGTTACTGGGAGAATCTCTTCCTATACATTTCAAATTCTCCATCTAACTATTCTGATCTATAAATAGCATCATATGGGTGCAACAAAATTCTGTATCCAAAATAATTTAAAAGTATTTAAGTTTCCATCCCTACTGGTTTTGAATGAGGTGTCGCAGTATGTTAGGATGCCTAGAACGCGTGTTGTAGGATCTGGGACATGAAAACGAAACCAGTTCATGACTAATAGCTGCTTTATATTATATTTTATAACAACGACGTTTGCAATCATGGTATTTATGAGCATGCAAGCCGGAGAGGGGCAGGTGGAGATCAGGGGAGGTGTACGGGTGTCCCAGCCTGTGGGAGCAGCTGCTGCCCCGCTTGGAGCGGAGGTGGTGAGCAGCGGTACAAGAACAGGAGGATGGACGCACAGCCCTTCCATGAGAGCTGCCCACTCCACTTCATCTCAGTGCCGCCTTCAGTGGGCCCATCAGAGCCACTTTGGCAAAGAAGGCCTGAATGAACTCAGAAATAGAAAGTCATGAGCTGTCTTTGAGGAGTACAGCTGTATTTCATGTTACAGAGATTGAGTAGATGAGGCAGAAAGACTGTCACTTGCCCAAGGTTTCAAATCGAACCCGCAGCAAAACCAATAATTAGGACCCATGAGTTCCTGATTGATAGCCTTCCCTCATTTGCCCAGATGCTGCCACTTCACCATTCTTTTTTCTTTTTTCCGTTTTTTTTTTTTCCAGAAAGTTAACTGCAATTGTGAATTTTAATTAATTTCCCTTTGAAAGACCAGGGCATGAGAGCCTTGATGTGCACTGGAAAGCATAGCCAGTGGTACTAACCATGAAAATTGAGAATAGGATATTGAACTCGGTTTTTTGTATTAAAATGAAATATTTATCACAAGAAATTTAGGGAAAAGGATGCTGAAAGGTCAGATTTTCCATTATGGTCTAGCAGCAGAAAGGACAGCACAGATCTTCAGAGAGTAGCTAAGGTAAAAATATTATTTTATTCTTAACCTTCCCTTGCCTTCATTTATTTTAGCAAACGGTGTCCTATTGCTGTTTGACACCTTGGCCCCATTGACATTCACCTACAAAAGCAATGCTTCACAATTTCTACTCATTGTTTGTCCTTTCATTAATTCTTCCACTTTTTTTGCATGCTCTAAAACAGTTCAGTGGAAGTAAAATTTTTGCAAAAGGAATTTTTATATAGCTTTTTCCACTCTCTGATTCATTGTAAACAGGTGATCTCCCTTCAAAAAAATGTGCAAATCTTCCACTCATTCCTACCTGATAAAAGTTAAAACTTCTATGCAACTTCCTACAGTTGCCCTATCTACAGCCTATGGTCTGGATAAAACCTGAACAATATTTTTTGCAGGTTTCTAGTTGCTCAGACAATATATGTAACTAAAGCTTTCATATTTTTTAATCATTTCAACTTTCAGTCAGTTCTGTGTTTGAATCCTGTCCATCCTTGCTTTGCATTTTGGTCATTGTCATCAACTCATATTTGGTTTTAGGAATGAAGGAAACCCTTACCATGAAGGTTCTCTTCTCGTAACTAAAGGCATGTTCTCCTTCTCTTGGATTACCCTTTACATATTTGTATACCTTACAGGGTATGATTAACTTTTTTTTTACTTTGCCTTTAAGGCTTTGTAGTTTGCCTTGTCCTTGTAGCTGTTCTTTGGAGAGAGGTAACACCCTAAATCTGGCATCTTGTCCCTTTTGCACTAAACACTCTACAAAGCAGAAAATCCGCTCTCTCTTGCAAACATATCACTCTCCAATTGAAGACCCAGAGAGAAAAGGGAGATGGAATGCAAACACTGCAAACAGAGTGATGTTCAGAAGGCAACAACAAGTTCCTTTTTTTTTTTTAGTATGGTGCAGCCTGTATGAATCATGAAAAGGAGTTATCGATAGGAATACCAGAATAGTAGGGAAAAGAGAGTAGTAAAATGAAGAAATGAAAAGGGGAGATCAATAAAAAAATGTTTGTGAATTGACCACATTTCATCCCATGTAGGTTTTAATTTTGATGCACAGTGATGGAAAGTTGGACATAAATATTTTGTTACAGCAGAAATAGGCCCTGAATAAGTAGTGACTGCAATTAAGGGATACTTTGAAAAATACCCAGAGATCTAAGAAAGCAGCAATAGAAAAGACCTATTGTTTGTCTGGTGAGTCATTTCTAATGCAGAATATTATCTCCATAGTATGTTTTTCCATTGACTTAGTTATTTGGAAAACAATTTCAGCATTTTTTTTTAAAACTGTCTTTTGAGGTTTGTTTTGTTTTGTTTGTCTGACAAAGTTGGCTTTGCCTAGACAAAACAAGACAGTTGGCATATCTGAAGACAGAAATCTCAGGACTCCAACCAGGTAGTAAATTAAATTCTGTTTTTATTGCTAATGATTAAAAGCAGAAGAACAAAAAGCAGGTGGTAGCTCAACCTACTGCAACTTTGTAACACACACAGACTCACCAAAATTCACATTAATTCACAAGCAGAAGTCATTGCCAATTGAAAAAATTATGGGTTCATTTTTGCCCAAAGTGCTATTTTTTATACCAGGTAGAATATTGATACTAAAAGATAGCAGAAATGTAAAAATAATGGGGAAAAAGCCCTCAGTTTTCTTTAAGTTTTAAAAAAGTTAATTTTTTACATTCAGATTTTTAACTTATTATTGAGCTGGAAAGTCGTTCCAATTGTCTTCAGTTAGACTTTTAATAATTAAGGGGGAAGGGCAATATCTAGTCTTTAAGTAGTCATCTAGACAAGCAGAATGGAACGCAAAAATAAGACCCTCTGTTCCTTAGATCAGGCTAGTTTCAGTTACACATATTTCTTTCATGTCCTAGTTACCTGACTGTCCATTTGCATTTATTTCTTGGCTGTGAGGAAGGAGATGGACACCATTTTTCTGTGGTATAGGGATATTCTTATTTAAAGAGGTAAACTGATGTCTCGAGCACTGAGTTACCAGTCATCAGATTCTGTCGATTAACATCTAAAGAATTGTTTAAAGCTTCTTTTGTTCTTAGACTTACACTGGTTCCTTTTGAAAGACATCCTCACTTGTATTCGGCATTTTCCCCCACCTTTTTATTCTAGGAATACTTTTTTCTGTTTTCTTTCAGAAAAATCTGCTTTTTTTTTTTTTGTTCAGGAGAGCTTTTTCTTCCCTTTTCTTTCCAACACAATGTATTTTTTTGTCAAGTAACTGGACCTAAACTGGACCCAGGGATTAATATTCACTTCATGAAGGATATTTAAAATCTATTTAATTCTAATTCAACATTAAACCCCCAAATTATGAAATCCTTCATCCAAAAGAATTCTGTCAGACTGGGTAGTCCCCATGGCAAGCCTCTGCAAATGTTGGCTGGGTCTCCAGGCTGCAGGCACGCTCCTAGAGAACAGGGGGAGGGATCCAAGGGAAAATGAATTTGTTTCCCCTGCTGAGTTCTGGTGAAGCTTTGTTGGGATCAAAACATCTTCATAAAACATCTTGACTCCAGTGAACAGGAGCCAGAAAATGCTGGATATATTTCTGAGCAGCACTGGTGTTAGCAAGATTTTTTTGCAGTTTTGCCATGAAGGCTTGGCTTTATGCAAGTGCTTGATTGGTGTGAACTATTTCTTTTTCATCTGCTCATGAACTGTCTTTTACCTCATACGCTATACTTCTTGAATGCGTTTCAAGCAAAATAAGAGTAAATAATATTCCATTTAATTTTACTGATATTAACATTTTCCTCACCAGTGGTATCTGCATAAGCAAGTGTTGTAATAAACATAGTGAATTTTGGGGTATATTCATACATCGTGTCATAGGAGACTCAGAATGATGAAATAGACGTGAGATTAATGGAGAGAAACAACACAGTGTTGATAGCTGATGAGAAAATCTTGAACATGTTTAGATAAATAATCACTGATACAAAAAATGCAGTTGAAATTCCAGGGAATGTTAATTACTTACAGTTTAATGAGGAAATTAATTAAGGCACAGCACAAGTACAAAGTAAAAATGCCTGTTGCTTTTCTCAGTATATAATTGGTAGCTTTGAAATACTGAGAAAAACCAACCTAGGGATATACAAGGCTATTATAGGGCCGATTATTTCATGTAGAGGTGAGTTGTGGGCACATATTGAAAAGAAAGTTAACTTCATAAAGGAACCACCAAGGAGAATCTGGAGCCATAAGAAAAATCATAGAATCATAGAATACCAATTTGGAAGGGACCTCGAGGATCATCTGGTCCAACCTTTCTAGGCAAAAGCACGGTCTAGACAGGATGACCCAGCACCCTGTCCAGCTGAAACTTAAAAGTGTCCAATGTTCGGGAACCCACCACATCCCTCGGGGATTATTCCAATGGTTGATTGTTCTCATTGTGAAAAATTTTCTTCTTGTGTCCTATCAGAATTTCCCCAGGAACAACTTGTACCCATTACCCCTCGTCTTTTCCATGTGACTCCTTGTAAATAGGAATCTCCATCTTCTTTGTAGCCATCCTGTAGGAAATCCTGGAACATGGTGATAAGGCCTCCCCTAAGTGTTCTTTTCTCCAGACTGAACAAATTGATTTCTCTCAGCCTGATATAAAAAAATATATACATGTTTAAACAAAAAAAAAATTATAAGAAGGAAGTCACTGAAGTGGTAGATGCAATGAAATCCCAGCACTGAAAGTAGACCGGTTATGTAATTAAGATTATGAAAGATCCTTCTAAATATCTTCTGAGAGTTTACCCCCTATTTTTTTACTTCATGGCCATGGAAAATGGAGAAGATTGGGCAAAATATATAATTGCTTAATGTGACTTATCAACAATAGGAGAAATATATTCTTGGCTGGTTTGTGGGAAGGCTAAGAAAAAGTTTTGGTCATTGTGGGAAAGGCTCTTAGGATCAGGGAGGCTGTAACAGTGTCACTTATATACACCTACCATGGGATATCTTAAACATTTCAGACAGGAAAGGTTCTAGTAATCTGTTATAAATGTGATGCTCCTGCTTAGTGTGCTGGCTAGAGAGTTTTCCAGTTGGCACTTGGCAAGCAGGCAGTAGGTTCCTACCACTATACCTGTGAAATTTATGCCTGATAATCTTATGAATCGTGATGTAAGGAAGTTTCATTTTTCAGCTAGATGTTTTCCTTTCTACAGGTGCATCATACTTCTCCTAATTATAATCAAATTGGTAGAAGAAAGGCAGGATGGGTAGAAACAACCAAGGGAAACATCAGTGGCTTTTTGTGAAAGAGTCCCAGAGTTTATAACACACTACATAATATAAACAGCAAAATAATAAATCTACACCACTTTTCATAAACTACTGACTGAAACATTGAAATTAATTTTATTCATACTTTCACATGTTCCGTTTAGTCTTAGATGTATCTCCAGGGGGAAGTCTCATTCCTGTATATGGAAATCAATATGTATGCCAATTAATGTTGCCTATTGGATTCAATACATATTGACAGTGCAGCCCTACACTGCCACTCCATTTACCTGTCCATTTATTTACGATTAACAGTAGGTTAGTGAGTTCGTTTCTAAAAGTCTTATGTGTATATTGTTGCAATATTTATTTGCCAGTTACATGAATGAAGTAATTATCTATGCAAAAGATATTTGTATCTTCCTACTTATGTCGCCCAAATGTTTGTTTCTTTGTTGTTTTCATTAACTTTTCTGATGCTGTTACTCATCCTTGAAATTATTATTTTTCATTAAAATAGACCAGGATGAAAAATTCTATGGCTGTAGCTTTTCCAGGCTACATCAGGCTGTCCCAACTCTCATTGGAGGGCCTTGCTATCCCAGATGGTGCACTTTCCCCATGAACTATTTTGAATACTAAAAATTCTTCTACAAAATATTAGAGACACTAATACTGTCATACTACTAGAGTTACTAGTAGAATAAGTCTAGTATTAATTAGTTGCTTCATAACTTATATATTAGGCCTAGCATTGTAGCATCAGGAAACCATGAGCTGATCAATGCACACACATAGATACTGTAAACTTAGAAGGCTGTTGTTTATAAGCCATAATCCCAAAATGAGCAAATAACAGGAGAAACGCCTACAGCACGCAACCTGAGCAGCAAGTTCTGGATATCGTGTCAGTTCTGTTTAATGGAGTTTTGCTCATTATTTATAACTTTTAATTGGAGTTTTGAGAAGAAGATAGATGTTGCCAAGTGAGAAACCTAACAAAAGAAAACAGCTAGGCATGTTTTAGAGGCTTTTGGACTGCCTGGGGCTGGTTCTGTCTGTCCAGAACACTAGTGGCACAATTTAGTGAATGACAAAGCAAGCTCCACACACCGTCCTGGACAGTATTATCCATAGATATATTTCTACTGCATTGAAGTGTGATTTCCCTTACTAGTCCTGCAGCTGAGTTGATGTAGTTTGCTCCAGTACTGATAGCAACAAAGCTGCTGCTGTTTAGGCTTCCACGAAGGCTTTGCCAGGACCCTGTGTATATTCTGGGTGGCTAAAGCCTGAGCTGCTATTGCTTAGCAGCTGTGGATTTCTAACCAGATTAAAGTTACACCTGCTGTAATCATTCTTAATAGAAAGGCATATGATATTGAGCAAGTGTGTGGTGTGTGTGTGTGTGTCTGTAAGAAGAGAGGGCTTGAAGATGGACATGAGCAGTTTATCAGCATGTGGGAGATGGAAAACTACAGAAATTAATTTAATGGCATAGGAGGCCCTGCATTCACTACCTGTACAATAAACTTGGGGGGCGGGGGTGGGAAAGAAAAGTCAAATTGAGTATAACATTTAGTGTCTTTCTCTGAAAGCATTCCACAGGCTTGGTTTCATTTCTTTAAAAGTTGGTAAGTTTTAGTCAATGATAATTCCCCTTTATCCACAAACAAAGCTTCAAATAAAAGTCCTTGGACTAAAGACCCCTTCTCCCCACGTTTTCTGGAATGAGTTGTAAAATAATAATCTCATATTTGTGCATATGAGTGGAGCACAAATGGATGCCAAATGCAAAATATGTATAGAGGATATGCAAACAGGTACTAATCTTATTTGGAGGACTGAACGTTTGCTTTGTACTGGACTGAACAGAAAACAGTTTTTCACTGTCACAGGAATTTTCAAGATTGTGGGTTTTCAGAACCGCAACAAAACTGTGTGGTGGGTTGACCCCAGCCAGCAGCCAAACACCCACACTCGCTCCCCTCTCCCATGGGATGGAAGGAAAGTGAGAAGACTCTTGGACCAAGATAATGGCAGTTTAATAGCGAAAGCAAGAGCAAGGAAAAAGGGGAATTCATTCCCTACTTCCCATCAGCAGGCAGGTGTGCAGACAACCCCTGGAAAGTAGGGACTCGGCACTCATAAAGTGCACTTGAGAAGACAAATGCCATAACCACAAACATCCCTCCTTCCTCCATCTTTCCCTGAGCTTTTATTGCTGAGCAAAGACACCACACAGCATGGAATATCCCTTTGGTGACTTTGGGTCAGCTGTCCCAGATGTGTTCCCTTCCATAACAGGGTGGGGGGAGGAAGAGAAGTCCTGGAGACTGCACAAGCACTGCTCAGCAGCAGCCACTGGTGTGTCATCCGCACAGATGCAAAGCACAGCACCATATGCACTGGACTGAAGAAACTAAGCTCCATCCCAGCCAGACCCAGCAGAAACTGAAACTTTTCATCTATTATTTTTTTTACTTTTTTTGTTGAAAAGCTGAAGAGGGGTATGGGCATTGGTGGCAATATGAGAAAATCAAACACATTCTTCTGCTTTTTATACTTTTCTTGACATTAGTTGACTTTTGGCATGCTGACTCAGCCTCCCTCTGTCTTAACAAATATTTATTCATTTAAATTAATGTATTAATTTAAATCATAGAATCATAGAATCATAGAATGGTTTGGGTTGGAAGGGACCTTAAAGATCATCCAGTTCCAACTCCCCTGCCATGGGCAGGGACACCTCCCACTAGAGCAGGATGCTCAAAGCCCCATCCAGCCTGGCCTT
>JAOQGH010000023.1:94471523-94600804 GCA_025769975.1 Gallinago jamesoni | reverse complement strand
CTTCTCATCCACAAGCACTCCCAAGTCCTTCTCCTCAGGGCTGCTTTCCAGCCATTCTCCACCCAACCTGTATTTGTACCTGGGATTGTCACGTCCCAGGTGCAGGACCCTGCACTTGGCTTGGTTGAACTTCATGCAGTTTGTACGAGCCCACCTCTCCAGCCTATCCAGGTCAAAATAGTTCCAATGGAAGAGACTTAGAAAGATCAAGGCCAGAGCATCAAGATAATTGCTTAATCAGTGTGAGGGACTTGCTTTCTGACCCCAAATCTGGCCCAGATAAAGTAACAGCTGACAGCTGCTTCTCTTAGGCTGAATCAATTTCAAAAAATTAGCAAGTTCTTCTAAGGCAGATTTCCTTCTCTCTGCCTGGAAGAAGAAGCCTTCATCAAAATTGGTACATTCCTTAAAGAAAACCTGAGGTCTCAATTAATTGATATTTTCTGAGATTAGGGAGAAAAAAATGAAAAAAACCCCACCCCAACAACAAAACCCCCAGCTTTATTTATCCATCAAGGAGTAAGTCATGCAAAAATTCCTCGGGAAATCCAAGAAGTCAGGATGCATGGAATAATGATTGCTCAGAAGCTATGTGTTTTGAATGAGAAACTGCAGTTGTGTGTCCAGCGCAGAGCATCGCCGTTGGTGCTCCACAGGTGATCATCCACACTGCTGTCCCGTGGGAGATGATTCCTCATATTAGAACTGCTGGTGCAGCAGTCAACTTTAACCCATTAAATGCTTTCAATTCTAGAAACTGATGGCTGATATAATGCTGCTTATCAGGGTGATGGCTTTGTGCTGTGTTTACTTTTAGCTGCCACTTTTACACAGTCATGTTCTTCCTGCCATGTGTAAATACATGGTGTGTTTTCAGTGCCTGTGCCATTTTCCTTTGGTCTGGCTCAAAATAAAGTTTAACCAACTGAAGCCTTGTATGAACAGACTGCATAATGGAACTTAAATTAGCTTTTTGCTGACAGTCCGGAGAATGAATACAAAAAGTTATATTACTTTCAAAATAAATTCATTAGTAATCATTAAAGCAGCAGTCAAATGCAGACGGCATTACAGCTGCATAAAAAAAGTGGAACTGGAAGTCAAACATTACTACTAATCACTGCTATTGTCCTGAAAGAGCAGAAATTAAGTACCGATTTAAACTCATTTTAAATCCCATTACTGGGAGACCAAATTGCTAAAAATGTGGAGACCTTACTCATGCATTTCTATAGAACAAAACCAGCTTTGCATTCTGAAACCCTCACAAACATCCTTAAGAGATATCAGAATGACAGCCTAGGATCCATATCCAATTGCAAGGGTGAACAATGGGTATATGGAGACAAGATTCCCAGTTCTGTCCTGCTGATGTGACTTGACTCTGATGGGGTGAGAACCCGAGAAGCTGACAGGTTATTTTATTCCCCTTGCCCTTTGATTCTAACAGAAGAGAGGTGAAAGTTCTGTAGTGATGGACACCTCTCCTGTGGGAATTGACAGAATTCACTAATTCATTTTTTGCCGATGAGTTTGTCACTACCAGCCTGGGCTTGATTGAAGCAGTGCATCAGAAATGAAAATCTCAGTATTCCATTTGCAGCTCCCTGACCTTTCTGGTGGCCCTATTTATGGCTTTGAATAAACAAAGATATGGAGAAGGAAAATGGGCCCAACAGTAATAATTTGTTTTCTGTTTGCAATGTGAGCATGAAGACTTTTATATGAGCCTTTCTCCTTCTTCCCCTGAAAAGGAATCCTTTAAATGCAGCCATGGCTGAAATACCACATGACTATATGTAATATCCCAGCAAACAGCAAATGTTTATGGATGCCCTGAACAGTTATTAAAGTGAGATTCTACAAAGAACAGATTGCAATTGAAAGATACTGTATTCAGGGTAATGATACTGCCCAAAATGTAACTGTGAATTCAATGATGTGTTCAGTCCCTGCGTATTTTGTGTCCGTGGTTGCCGGATCTCAGGGGGGGCCCTGCCACACCATTGGGTTGCTGTAGCTTAGCAAGTGAGCCTTGGTAACTGAACTTGTTTATCCTGTTATACTATTAGCAAATATGAGCTGATTCCAGGTACTTTTCCCTGCAGGCTGTGGCTTAACTAATTTGACTTAGCTTACAGGCAGATGGATAGTTACACCAGCAGAGCCGTTTAATCACATTAAACCATCAAAATTTGATCAGGTATCTAAGCCGTTATTATTAAACAGGTTTTTTGTTGAATTTGTCAGCTCTGCGAGTTCCTGCAAAGAACAAGTTTGGACATATTCCTGTCCGTGCAAGGTTGCCAGGGCAGGAAAAGGCCGGGCTGACATCTGTCCAAAGTACCTTTAGGTACTGCAGATACAGGAGTAGAAAAAGCCCACGAGCATAATGTCACTGACCTTGGCTCTGCATGGGTATTTGCCCACGTACAGACCTCAATGAGGAATTCTTCTAGTGAACAAGGTCTGGAAACTACTTCTGTAGCTCAAGTAGGATTAGCAACACCTAAACGTGAAAGAAATTTAGGTCAGCCCCCTCCCAGCGTAGCAGCTACAAACAGAAATGCAGACAGTGAGATCAGCTGAACAAATAGCATCTTTGCTGAGAGAACAAATATTTGCATTCAGTTTCTCAGTTCTTTTTTAACTAATCACGGCAATCTGGCTTGATGTCATTTTGCTTAAATCCGTCAACTGAAGAACAGAGCTGAAGAGCCCGGGCAGGCAGCCCCTTAGTCCCTGGAGAGCTGGGCTGGGCAGGATCACTCCAGAGCTGCCCGCTCCTCTCCCTTGGCAGCAGGCAGCAAGGGTGCCCAGGCTGCAAAGTGCTTCAGAGAAAAGCTAATGCTTGGGAAATTAAATGAAAAATTCACCTCTTTCGGTGAGATCAGTCCAGCAAATTTTAGGATTAGCAACCGGCCAAGCACCTGCACACATTTTTGCATCATCTTAAATATTGATTCTGCCCAGCCTGCGATGCAGAGCTTATCGTTTCCCTTTCCAGTTTCAGTGGCCACAGAGAGAATTGATTCTCCCTCACCTTGAGTTCTGTTTGTGTCATGGGGAAAGTCCAGATAACCCAGCGGCTGCACAGGTTGTAGTCAAATGTCACAACCAACAAACGGGAAGATCCACCTCAGCCCCCGTGTGATTGGCCTTTAAAATGTAACGTGTCGATGTGTCTGTGTGTCCTAAGCAGTCAGAGACATATGTGCTATATAGTACATGGTTTCTAGAGCAGCCGGAGAGGACACCAGGAGGGTTGCACCCACTGTGCAAAGTGCTAAACAAATGCATTAGTGAGAAAGCTCTCTGTGGTGAGGTAACCCACAGAAGCCTTTTCTTTGTAAAGCACAACCTTCCAGAAGCTGAAACTGTTTATGGGTCAGTTCCAAACAAATGCCTTCCCTAAGTAAAAATGTGGGGGCAAAAAAGAGTGTTTTCAGTTGCTGAAGAGCACCATTTTGACATTTTTGGAAGTCATTTTACCAGCTTCAACATGTATTGCTTCAGATCTCTTTTAAGTTGTGAAAAAAAAGTCAAAACTGTATGGAGTTATTTTCAAAATATAGAAGTTTCTTTCATTTTAGACTCTCAGTCAAGAATTGTATTAATTTTAAGTTAATTCTAAGTTGGGATTTTTTTAATTTCTAGTTGAAAATTGCTATGGGAAGGAAAAATGGTTTCTTTGCTGTTTCTAATTACTTGCAGACCTTCTGGTATAAATAACTCAGTAGAGCAAATAGGTTGGAGTACATGTGCATGCACAAAATCTTCAGGTGAGCTTTAACCTGTGATGCATCACTTGCACCTCAGCAGTTATGGCTGAGGCTGAGAGAAGAGAAGGAAGAAAAGAAAGACTGGTGGTGGACGGTTAAAAGGAAAAAGAAGGAAAAAAATAAATCAGAGCTCTGGAGAAGATGGAAAAAAGGGGAGGATATTGGAGAAGAACTGGTTAAAGTTCTGAGAAAGATTAAAGGAAGAAGATAAGAGAGCAAGACTTGGGTTGTAAGGGCTTTGCAGGGAGCAGGGCAGAGGAGGAGAAGAGGGCAGGACTAATGGCCAATCACTGGAAAATACATTAAGTCTGAGAGGTGGATCTGAGCTGCTGAGCGTAACTTCAGTAGTCTCCACTTGACGATGAAAACATAGGGACAAAGACACGAGACATCCTGACCCACCAGTCTTTGCCTGCAACAACTGCTCCACAGCCCTGATTCTTTCTAGGAAGAAACCTTCTTGCGATTATTGCTATTTTTGAGAGGGAAAAAGGCTCATTTAAAAGTTACATTCTATAACTCTGGCATTCTGTATCTGCTTAAATTGCCTAAAGGCAATCATTAAATAAATAAAAATATAATTGTCTATCAGTCATGCCATCCCAGCATTTACATGTTCACAGGAGTCCTCACCAAAATTGGCTTATGGAGGAATGAGTATATTTGATCCCTGCCTCTGCTCTCCTTTCAGCCTTACAGAAAAATCCATACACATCCTGTCTCTGGTGATATAGATCATCATCAAATGTCAAAAGGCCTTATTGAGGGTTTTCATGGCTCCAGTTACTAATAGCTGATTTCAGTTTTCAGTGGGACTGCTGACTTTGCCCTCACATCCCAGTGAAGTCAAAGGTTTTACATAGAGTCATAGAATCATTTAGGTTGGAAAAGACCTTGAAGATCATCAATTCCAACCATAAACCTAACACTGCTAAGTTCACCACTAAACCATGTCCATCATCTACGTATCACGTTTTAAGTACCTCCAGGGATGGTACCTCAACCACTTCCCTAGGCAGCCTGTTCCAATGCTTAATAAACCTTTCAGTGTAAAAATTTTTCCTAACATCCAATCTAAACGCCCCTGGGGCAACTTGAGGCTGTTCCTCTTGCCCTATCGCCTGTTACTTGAGAGAAGAGACCAACCCCCACCTCCTACATCCTTCTTTTAGGAAGTTGTAGAGAGTGATAAGGTCTCCCCTCAGTCTCCTTTCTCCAGGCTGAACAACCCCAGTTCCCTCTGCTGCTCCTCAAGAGTTGTTCTCGAGACCCCTCATCAGTTTTGTTGCCCTTCTCTGGACACGCTCCAGCACCTCAATGTCCATCTTGTAGTGAGGAGCCCAAAACTGAACACAGTATTTGAGGTGGGGCCTCACCAGTGCCGAGTACAGGGGGGACAATCACTTCCCTAGTCTTGCTGGCCACACTATTTCTGATACAAGCCACAAAGCTGTTGGTCCTCTTTGCCACCTGAGCACAATGTTGGCTTGTTTTCAGCTGGCTGTCAACCAACACCCCCAGGCTCTTTTCCACCAGGCAGCTCCCAGCCACTCTCCCCCAAGCCCGTAGCATTACATGGGCTTGTTGTGACCCAAGTGCAGGACCCAGCATGTGGTCTTGTTGAACCTCATACCATTGGCCTTGGCCCATTGATCCAGCCTGTCCAGATCCCTCTGTAGAGCCTTCCTACCCTCAAGCAGACCAACACTCTTGACCTACTTGGTATTATCTGTGACATTTTTCTTGCTAAATGTCTCCTACCGTGGTAAACCAGTGACCACTATGACTCATCATATATTCCAGATCAGTGTAACAAATCCAGTTGTTTTCTAACGTTAGAAGATTTCATTTATTGGACATTTGAAAGATGGGGACAGTGCTCAGACAGTAAAACAAAGCTGCCCATACAGTAAAAAAAGCTTTAAAAACAGAATACCATGACCCACTAGTAATAACTGTTGTAGATCCGGTTGTGGTTTTTACCAAACAGTAAATATAGCGTGAGCATATTTAGTTTTCACTTAAAAATGGAAAGATTACAAAACCTGTGTTCTGTCAAACATAGTTTAACATTAGAGATCTCAGTAATTTTTAAGGACAGTCATAAAGAAATGCTTTTTCTCAAAGTGCATTTGAAATATTTTGAAAAGACTAATTGCATCTACAGTTTATTTATTCTAAATGTCTGTTCCATTTTCCGTGCGTATGCAAAAGCTAGAAAGAAGATGATTAAAAATCTACACCCTTCCAGTAGGACAAAGATCCCATGTTGCTCTTCACAAACCAGGGAAATACAGGGAAGTTTTTTGTGTATTTCTAGGAGAGGTATAAGTTAAGCTCCCTGATATGTGTACTTCTCTCTCACAACCGGACTTTGTCCTACACTTTGTCCTGGCATTCTTCCTCACTTTGGTCTCTATTAAGTATGTTTTCATATAATTTCTTCAGGTATTTTAATAGACCCAGTAAGCATTCGACTTCTCTGACACCACAATGAAGCCTCTGCAACTTTGCAAAATCATTCTAACTGTGTTCCTGACCTGCATTTTTATTTACTCTCTGCCAAGGACCAAGATAAGATAGATTTCTTGGACCTCCTCAGGTGTCCACTGCGGAGGCAGCTGTAAGCCCTTCCAAGAGCTGCCACAGCAGGTGGAAGATGAATGCACACAAAAGGCAGTTGTTGCTTTTTACCTGGGGGGAGGAAAAAGGGTGGACTCTAAAGAGCTGTAGGAGGGAAGAGCTAAAGGTTTTACTGGGATATCCAGAAGTATTGGGCTTACAGAATTAATTATTCACAATAATTAGCTAACATATCCTTTAATATTCACACTTTTTAATATAGAGGATTTAGGATTCCTCTCACAGATCCAGAAAAGCAATGAGAGGTAAAAGTCTCATTCGGGAGCTTGAGACAGTCATCCAGCTGTGAAAAATCAAGGAAGGAAGGGCTTTTAGGAAATTCCTAGGCTGTTTGAAGCACATGATCACATGGAACTGTGTCTGAAAACAATGTGTTATCACTTGCTCTCTCTTTTTGCTTGCAGTCATTTGTTAATTTTGATAGGGAGAGATAGAGTTATTTAACTGAATTAGTCATTTAATTTCTAGAATGACTGAAAAGTGAATCTGCTTTAACATTCCACAGTGTTATCCAGCATCTTTTTGCATTTATTACTTGAAGAGGGCAGGGAAGAGGAACTTGCAGATCGCTGGGGTAAAAGGGATAAGGCAGCTCAGAACAGCTTCCAAGGAGCAAAGTGACCCTGGCTGGTTCAGCAAAGGCTGCTGTGGGGGAACCAAAGCCTTTCAGGGTGATCACCACAATATTGCTAAGGCAACCTGTGTTTTGCAGATGATTTTCAGCTGCCAAAAGCTGGGAGGCAGGAGTCCGTGCTGCCAAGACCAAGATGACCCCTGACAGTTTCTGTGATCCCCTGCAATATACTTCATTTTACACTTTTTGCAAGATAGGACCTGAGGGACGCAGCCAGCTTCCTCTCCTTGATTTAACAGGCTGTGTGCCTGGCAGCCGTTTCACAGTCCTGCTATCTAGAACTATGATCTGTAAAGGTGGAAAGGCTGGATGAAAGCAAGAGACCGGGAATTCCTCAGTCCTGCTCTTCAGGGAGTGTGGAGGGTGATTGTTTGGTTTCAGCAGTCTTGGCAGTAACCTGAGCTAAGTAAAATGCTGTGATTCTTCAATATTTATTAGAGTAATATACAAGAGAAATGTGTTTGTGTTTGAAAAGCCAAACAAATTGTCTCTCTTGGGCACAACTTAATATGAATAATGAATTCTCTGACTTATGAAATGGGCAGATGAAAATATTATTAAAAAAAAAAACTAAAAAAAACCCAAAAGCAGAGAACCACATCATGCCACTGGAAAAGCGCATACTGTAGAGCCGTTTGAATTTCTGGCTGCTGTGCATGAAAACAGCATAGCAGAGAAACAAAAATATACAGAGAAGAGAAGGATGATGAAAGATTTAGAAGGGCTTTGCCATGATAAAACACTAAACAGATTAATTCCTTGTTTTGGAAAAGAAAGGACTGAGGCAGGGATATGGTAGATGTCTACAAACTATAAATGATATAGACATAGTGAATAGGGATCGATGATCCATTATCTTTCACAACCAAAGAAGTAGGGGCACCTAATTAAATTATCAGGCATCCTGATAAACAAACAAAAGGAAATTCTTTTTCAAATACAGAATAATTAAATTGTGAGGTGCATTGGCACAGGATGCGGTAGAGGCTATCAGTATAAATGGGCTCAGAGAAGATTTGATGAATCCTTAGAGGACAGAACAATGGTCTAGATTAAACTTCCATCTCAGGAAGTCCCTTAAGTGCTGATTGCGGGAAGCTGGAAAGGTATTCTAGGCAACCTACATACTTGCCCTGTTTCCAGAAGCATCCACTTTGGACTAGTGCTGGAGCCAGCATACTGGGGTGAACAGATGTTTGTTGGATCCATCAGAAACACTTTTATGTGTGTGTGTGAGAAAAAATAAGAACAAAAAAAGAGAGGGTGTGATAAGAAAAACAAAACTTAATTAAACAATGACTTCCTCTTACTGTTAATAATTTTCACGCAGGCCTCTTGCAGAAGAAGCCTCAGCAACCTTAAATCTCCTAGTACCATCTTTAGTTTTTACTTCAATCATAATTTTCCCAGCCCTGCTGCGCTTCTGTGTATTTGTTGCTTACCAACATACTCTCAAAACAATGCACAAGGATATTGTATTTGACAATACTGCCACCTGGACTATGTCTGTAATAGTAAATGAAATGGTGCCAGGACAAAGGCCCAACAAACAGGAATTTGATTATTAGAGAGGTCCCTGTCTAAGTTTTAAGTTTGGCCAACTAATGTTCCCTGTCCCAAATAATTCCCAGGCTTGGGGAGTTAGCACAAGTAAGGAATCATTTCCAATAACAGTTTAGATAGAGCCAGCCTGTTCTTGAAGATATGACTAGACCGTGCCAGTTGGCCTCACGGTCAGAGAATGGGCCTTCACCATTTGTAATTTACTGTGTGGATGTGGTAATATGGATTGGATGTAACCTCTTGGATGAGAAAAGGAGTAGGTTTGCCACAAGTGATCTTGGATCTTGGCTCCTTGGGAAAGTCCAAACCAAGCTGTCTCCCAGGAGGGGTGAGGGGGACCACACCACCACCCAGGTGTGCATGCATTTGATCATTTCCTTTAGGTCCTAATGACAGTTCTCAGTGATACTTACCCTGTAGAAGACTGTGGATACCTATGGGTAGGGTCAAAGGCTGCCTGCAATAAATGCTTTAATGGTATAGCAGGCTAGGTGGACTTCTGAGGTACAGAAAGTATCTCTTCTACATCTCTAAACGTCTCTAGTCTGGAAGAGGCAATTCGGTTTTCTCAGATCATAGAGCAATATGGTGAGAGTCGTATATTCATAGTCTGGACACATTTTGTGCTCTGTAATTATATGATCAAATGGAGTTGCACCTGCTGTTTAATCCAGACATTTTAGGGCCTGTGTTTTCTTTCATCTGTTGTCAGAGTTAATATGCCAGGTGCTACACAAGACAGAACTAAAAGAACAACAGCTATCATAGGGAGCTTACAGGCTGAAAGTAAAGCACACATAGAAAAAAATCAGTGGGAAGTCCAGAGCAAGCCGATAATAAATAAATTAAAATCCAGTAAACTGAGTTCAGTATCAGTTGTAGTTCAGTTTTACTCTTGTATTGTGATGGAGAAAGGCAGTTAATTGTTTATTAGTCTTTCTGATGTGAGCCTTTTAAAGTATGTGAGCAACAAATCTACTGAGGGCCTATTTTATGGACAGACAGATTGTGGAAGAAGTACGATTAGGAGATGGAAACAGCATCCTGGCTATTAAAGGCAGAATGAATGCATAAAAGATGAGGGCCAACATAGGGGCATTTCTTGGTGCAAGACAGCAGGTGAAGAGAAAGAATTTAAACTGATAGGTCAGGCTCAGAGAGGAGACCAAGAGGTTAAAACTGAGATCATAAAATTTGAAGGATGGCTAAAGTGATTATTGAACTGAGGAAAAGCAGTGATATCAGATGGCTTTGGTGCAGTGACGATCAAAATGGTCGTTTAGACCACAGGCAGGCAGTCGGGAACAGGACAGAAGACAGCATGTGTCCATTAGCTCCTACAGAATCTTTACTTCCCTGACCCCGAACACAAAATAATCCTATGTCCTACTGACCCGCAATCTGGTACCAGGTGCAGCTCAGGCATGATGAAAAACTGACCCCCAAGAGATTAGCTGCATCTGTTTTAAACAGATGTAACTCTGTGGCCTTCAGCAGCTTTATTTTGGGTTTATGTTGGACTGGAACCCGTTCTTTAGGCACAGAAAAGTGGAAAGAAGCAGCTAAGGCTCCCTCTGTACTTGTAACTCATCAGAGCATGCCCTTGCCCATACTTGGCCCACGTCAACCAGTGCTTCCCTAGGTAATGTCTCCTTAGCAGGGTAAGGAACAACACAAGCCAGGGCGCGCTCCTGGGAGGCATCCAGCCTGTTCAGAGGACAAAAGCTGTGCCATGCCAACTTGATCTCAGGGAAATGGCCCGTGTCATTTCCCACCATCCAGCTAGTAGCTTCAGGGTGGAAAGAGCCGTCTGGATCTGTCAAGCTGGTTCCAGATCAGCAATGTCTCCTCACATTTCCAAGCTTAAGCCTGGAGAACTTCAGCTGTGAAAGGTTCCTATCACAGTCTCGAGTGTTGTCTGTGCAGTGTTGCACTGGAATGCATGACAAGATTCATCACAGTTTTAAAAAAGAAAAGGAGATACTAGATGTAAATGACAGTTTGTGCTCTCCTATTTATGCAGATCACAGCATCATTTTACTGTACATTCAGCTTTCACGGAAGCAGACATCTCTCTACTTTTAAAGCCTATCATTTTTGTCACTATTTTGAGCCCTGTTGAGAGCGAAGACTTCTCCCACTATTTTTTAGTTTCCGTTTCAGAGGCAGGTTTTTGCTTTCTCTTCAGACCGGTCTGTGATGCAGTAGATTGTGTATTGAAATGGGATTTTGACCAGTAATTGTGTCCCTTGTCTGTGGATTGTGTGTTCCATTCATTGTTTAAAACCTTAAATTGTAAATCATCCTATTATCATAATCTCATCCTTGTTTGGCCATCGAAATATTCCATGCTAAGACTATTATTTTCCTCCATGTCTGCTGGTGTCAAACATTCTAGCAGTAGGCCTACCTCAAGCAAAGGGTAAACTGAACTACTGTGGCCCTATGAGACAGAGGAGGTGAATGATACAAAATGAATGCACGTGTTTTATGACATTTGAATTTCAGCATGAGCAAGAATTCTGTGATAATCTTGCCTGACTTCATTACCATGAGATATGAAGGTTGTTGCTGTGCTCGTCAATGAAGGATGTGCTTTCCATTTCTATGGTCAATAATAAAAATGGTAATTTCTAGGAAAAATGTAGACTGAATAAATAAAGACCATGTATGGTCTGTTGTTGAAGGAATATTATGACTTTGAAGTACAGTTCAACCTCACACAAAGATTGTCTTTGTAATAGTGCAAGAGCCACTGAGACTATAGATTAATTTATACTTCATAAGTGGGGAATACAAAAATTGAATCTCTTCTAGGGCTGAAGGAACTGACAGTAGCCTTTTCAAAAGACAGTCTAAACAATGCATCTGTGATGGGAATAGGTATCGTTATAAAATACAAAGAAATAAGAAGTCCTCAAGCTTAGGGAGTAAACTAATCACTAAGAGCTACTCACATCCCTTGTGTAGTTTCATAAACCTAAGGAAATCACAAAGGAATTCTAAGTTCCTTTGAAATATTTGCAATTGATCCTATTCAAAACAGAATACAGCTCTTTTGCAGGATGGAAATTAAAACTTTTTTGTTCTCTCTATAGGCTCTTCTAGACAACAGGCACACTAACACTAACAAATGTATTCATATAGGATAGCTACAGGACAGAAATTAATTCTAATCCTAGTTCTACTGGATAATTGAAGCCAAAAGAGATTTACTGAATTGTTGAAATTTACACAGGAATTCTTACGACAGTCAGAATCTGATTTCTTGATCCTGTTGCATGACTTTCCCTTTCATTTTGAAAAAAAAATAAAATTCTTCTTTTTTTTCTCAAGCACACCAAATCCATAAATGTTTAGTCAAGTTTAACCTACTCCTAAAATTTTAGTCTAGTTTGGGGCAGAGCTTGTGAGAATAATGCTGACTTCTTGCAAGGGAGAAATAACGTTATGTATTTTATTTTCTTTGCATTATTCTATAAGTATTTAAGAGTATATAAGTACATGATACAATTTTGGAATAAATTAATAGCTTCTTTTTCAAAAATACTAAACTACTTTTTCAATGTAAAGCTTCTTTATTATGAAGTTAACAGTAAGATTTCCTGGTTACTTACATGAATGTAAAGGTTCCTTCAGAATATTTTTGTTGTAAGTTTCATTTGATTTGTTACTCCTGTGCAGCCAAATTAGAGGACAGGCATATGAGTTATACAATATAGGCAGATCATGTGAGCAAAGTCTCCATGGAAACTGCCTAATTGGTGCTTTTATTTAATTAGAGTTGTCCATTACCTCTCCAAATGAAATTTAATTTAAATTCATATGCCAGTCATTTTTTAAATTGTGTATGACTTTTTATCCGTCACTTAACGAGATCTCTAGTAGGCTGTATTTCAGCAAAGTGAGTTTATTTAACAATTCAAGTTTATAAACAAGATGCTTATTTGACAGCTCAGCTTCCCCAACATTCATAACATCCTCAGGACTTGTTTCCTATTCAATATCTGTGCTATACTACTCACTGTTAGCAATTCTGTATTATTAACCTCACAAATTGTCAAAACCAGGAACAATTGTTTGAGAGTACCCATTGTTTGCTGTGAGATAATTGGGAAAAAATCATAGTACAAATAAAAAGTGCAACCAAGAAATATACAAAATGCATGAATTTGTAAAATGGAGGATTGAAACAGGCAAAACAGTGTTTTTCTGCTGTAAGCTGAACCATAAAAACCAGCTTGTCTGATACAGTGATTGAGGTATTCTTGAGAATAAGTCTGAAATGATTCAAACTTACGGGAATGCCTGCCCGAGGATACGAGGAACTTTAACTGATGTGAGTTATTTAGAAGTCATCAGTCCTCAGTCGTGCACTACAGAAACAAGGTCTGCAGTACCTGATTGTGTTTTTCTCTGAAGAATTGCTGGTTGAACGTATATCGAGAGGCTCTATTGCCTCAATTGCTGGTTGAACTCTCTATCGAGTACTCTGTTCCTTGGCTGTTCTGTTGAGGTGTCTGTGCTTGTACCACAGATGCTAAGAAAAAGCACAGTGGGATGATGTATATACTCAAACAACTTCCACTCAGCTGGGACACCAGCAAATACGGATAATCAGGCAAAAATATTAAAAAAAAAAAATAAAAAGATAGTAAGGTGTGCTTACATGAAACATGTTAATGTGATAATTTTTTATCCTAACCTATGTATTCTCAAGCCAATCTTATACCTTAAGGAGGTGTTACTGACCCAATTTTCCATGTGCAGCTCTGTGTTAGAAATATCAGAGTGAGGGGCCAGGTCCAAATTAACCTGTATGCCAGCAGGGATGGGCAGGGTGGCTGGGAGCCACACACCGGGCACCCAGTGGGTCTCCCCGTACCTCCTGCAGCAGGGACGTATCCTCTGAGCTTAAGTATCCTCCCAGAATTACAGAAGTTGTCTCTGGCACAAAAGTAAGTGTTATTGATAGGAGAAAGCCATCACCATCGCAGCATTATCAGAGTTCAGAACTGCAGAACTGAAATGGCTGTGAATAAAAGGGGAAGAAAATGGCCTGAGAATCATGAGTGGCATTTTTATCACCAGAGGTGGGAAGTGCTGACGGTACAGCTGGAGGACTAACAATAATGGTTCTTCCTGGCATAAATACATTAAGGCTAAAAGGCAGTAGAATTCATCGTGACTAGGCAAAGCTGAAAAGAACAATGTTAAAGATGTTTTAAAGGAAGGCATTTATGAATATTATGATACCAGCTATGTGAAAATATCTGGCAAAATAAAAAAAATAATAGTAATAGAAGAACACTAGAACAACTGGCAAAGATGAATAGATACTGCAGATAATAGCACCTCAACAGCTTCACAGTATGAGATCCTGAATGGTAATTGGTATCGCTAAGTGGATTTAAAAATTAGTGGGGAGTTTGTGTCTGGATATACAAAAATATCAGAGTTATTAAATAGCTACTTTGTTTCTGTCTTTTCAGAAGAAGAGGGTGGCGATCTGCTCAAGTCGGGCTTCAGTTTTCCAGGGACGCCAGAGGAGGAGCTAGGTACAGATATCATCTCGTAGATAACTCCTACTGCTTGTTCATCCAGCCGTGGGGGCCAGGAGGCAGGAGGCTGCCCAGGGGGACAGCCTTTCTCCAGCCACAGAGCCCACACCAGGCATGGCACCAGGCGGTGCTCGGGAGAGTGGCCAGAAACTGCTCACCCCAGCCCTTCTGGGAATTTCTCACCTTCTATTCAAGGTTAGAGAATTGAAAGCAGAGAAAACATCAGATTTGGGTAACATCCAGGCATCCAAGAATTCAAAAGAAGGTGTTCAAGGAAATTATCAACTTTCCTTCTTTTGCCTTTTTCTTTTTGTCTTACCCCTTAGAAAACATAATAATTGCAGAAAGTATTTTCAATGTTACCTTTTAAAAAAAAAAAATAACAGAAACAAGAAGAAACCAGAATCTCATAGAGCTCATGAATGAAATCTTGATACCTCTGTCTCACAAAGCCAGCAGTAAAATGTCCCACTGGCTTCACTGTAGACAGATTTATACCTGTGCAAAATTGAGTTTCTGTTCCCGGAATTTCATATTCAGATTGTCACTGTTTTATGTGAAATACATCAAAATTTTGATTTGTATGCAATTACTTCATGTGGCTAGTTTTGGAAGAGAAATATGGAAAGTGGTTTCTGTGTGTTTGCTTCTTAAAGCTCCCTTTATTCATAGTGAGCATTCTTACATATCAGAAGCTAGTGTGACAGTAATTTTTCCCCTTTTATGCATACGTTCATATTAATACATTGCAACAGTTTATTTTATGCTATTAGAATATGTTTGTATTTGGCAAGAATATTATAAGCTCTCATCCTGACCTTATTGTTGCACTTTGATAGGAAGATAAATCATAGTTGCTATATTAAGGGAAAAAGGCAAACAGTTTGAACAAGGAGCAGAAATTCAGGCAGGGCATGACATTATATTTAAATAATCTCTCAGAACAGGATTTTCTAAAGAGTGTTGGCGCTCATCTACACTGAAGTCAGGGAGTTCCATAAATGTTCAGTGTAAAAATACCTGCATTTGACTTGTTTGTCCACTTAATACTAAAAAACAAATGGAAGAAAGCTATGGGGTAAGCTCCAAAGATCAGAGAGAAGGATGTGTTAAGGAAGAGACTGAAGAACTTTCAGGCAGTTTCTACCTTAATCAAAATAGTACAAGAGGGAAAATATGGTTAAACAGGAGGGTTCCTAGGAATTTCTAAAGCGAATCCTATGGAGGACTCATGGGACGAGCACGTCTCTCAGCCTTCTGGGGCATTTGGGGTTTTTTCTCCCTGCTACTCCAGTTCACAGCACAAAGGTAGGAGTTTAGGTGCCCTGAGGTAGAATTCATTTCGTCTAACAGATGGAAAGCAATTCAGATGTAGATGTCTAAACTGTAGATATCTGGACTTCCTTTAGAGTCAATGAAGAGTGATAGACTTTTCTAGGACATAGCAGATTTGGCCTAGTTTAGAAGCTTAACTTAGGGTGAGATGAATCATGCCCCAGAAGTATGTCAAAATTGTTCTTCTTCCCATTTGGTTGAGAAAGAACTGCAGAATTTCTGAAGCCAGAGTAAATGATGTATAAGTCACTAGTATTAAATGTCAGGTGTCTATGGGACTAAGGACCCTCATATGAAAAAGGTAATCAAAGATTAACACAGAGATATGTGCTAAACTGATCAATATTCCAGCACCTTGATTAGGAAGAAGATGGGGGATTAGTCAACAGAAATGAGGAACAGGAAAGTAAAAAATAAGAATAAAATCAAAACCGGACTTCAAAAACTAAGCTGCTTTCAAAAACTTCACCTATTTATGGCCAGAGGACTAAAAAAAAAAAAAATACGCTAAAAGGAAGGAAAGATCTGTCCTTGCTCCTAAATTTTGGGTCACTCTTGGGGTCCTCTGACTCTGAAAGTAAGTTCCAAAGATCGCTAAATAATGAATGGAGAGAGGTGGTTGGGTTTAATATTTTCAGAAGGAAAGCCTATCCTCTTCACTTAACTGCCAAACTGTAGATGGCCAAAATAGATGGGCTGAATACTATCTGTAATGTAAAAACTTATCATGTCCCATTCTCCTTCAGAGAGAATCACTGTAAAACAAGAAGGAGCATACTATGGAAGGTGGAAATTGGGAAGACTTTTATAAAAGTTTTGGGATAGTCAGTGAAGTTCAGTGTAGAAAAGTTTTGTAGTTACAGCTGTGGCTGTGATTAACACCTGTACAGACAGCTGGCACATACCTGTCTGTCTGTCCCCCGGTGTTGTGTTCCGTTACTTGAAGATTTGAGTTCAAATCCATGAACTGAAGATAACATTAGTGAAAAAGCTACAAACTATTAGATCGGTATCAGTTTCCACTTTTTGTTCCTTTACACATGTATAAATTTAAATATTCATTGAAGAGAAATTCGAATCAGGGTGGATACTCTAATCACTCGGCCATGGAAACAGGCTTGCGCTCTCTCTCTCATCTATCTATCTATCTATGTATCTATATACACCCCAAACACTATGTAATTATTTTGTATCAACAGCCTCAGTCTGAAGGACTGCTAGAGGTGTACATTCCTGAAAAAAACACAGGACATTCCTTGAGGAGTAAAATAATTGCCCCAAGTCAAGGCAGAGTAGAAATGATATTCTTTAAGGTAGCTCTAACTGCAGGGCCGTTCATTACTCTAGACTCTCATACCTCCTCACTGTCCCAAGGAGCTTCAAGTTACGATCTCTCTGGTACTGGAAAATCTCTGGCTCCAGCCCCTTATTTGTAAAAAGTGTTTAATATTTCCTGGTGAAGTTTCAGGGCTTTGGTGGGGATTAATTAATGTTTGCACAGTACCTCACCAGAGTGAACGTGCTGAATAGTCACTAAATAATATTGTTAATACAATGATCCACTGCCTTAATTGGGAAAAGGTATCAAGGGATGGGACTGATCTCAACTCTTTTACATTATTGATTCTATAAAAGACATCATTAGTTAAAACAGGCAGAAATGCAATGGATTCTTTCAAAAAAAAGCTTACCCAAGCATTCATAGTCTGCTCTCAAGAACAATATTTCATAGCTTTTCCGTTACCATCTACTTGTTAACAGAGTTCAGGGTGCAAAGTAATGCCATGGTTAGAAGATTCCCACTCGCTCCGAAAATTCCTGTTCTTTTCACTGAGAATATCTCAAATTGGCAACCTGATAAAGGTAGCAGGGCATGGAGGTAGGAGCAAGAGATCTGACATGCATGATCTCAAGCAGCTCAGTCTGTCCCATAGAAGCTGGAGTTCTTCCAATTCCAAGCTTTCTTATAGCCCATGGTTATAAAATCTGAAAAATGTAATTTATTAGAAAAATAAACATTTTATGAAACTGCCCTTTCCTATGCAAACTGAAAACTTCTCACAGTCTTTAGGCATGCATAAGGTAAAGCAACAATTTGCTCTAGTTGTCAAAAGCAAACAGTGTAATCTTAACAGGAGACATAGGGAAAACACGCCATGGTTAAATGGCAATCAAATAGAAAAAGAAACGCGAACAGGGAAGATGGGATGAACTTTTCTTTAGATTTCAATAGGTAACACATGCACAGATTGAAGAGGGAAAAAAGAAATTACTGAAAAAAAATTTAACTCCTTTTTATAGGTAAGGAAAACATTTATTTTACACAAGTTTAACACTTAGCAGCTTATAATGTTAAGCAAAGGAAGATAACCGGCACTAAAGGATTTTTGTTTCAATAAATTATTGGTTTATCTTCAGGAAAGGATATTGAGGTGATATAGGTTAAAACCTATGAACCAGGTTGCAGTTACTCATAATGGTCTTAACCTGCCCCAGTTGCAAAGTAAAGTGTAAGGGAGTTTAAGGGCAGGTTACGAAAACGTATTTTTATTTCAGAGTTGATGCAGTCGTGCTTGTGATTAATTGGTGTGCTTCAAGTGTCAGACAGTACCTCATGGTTATTCAATCACTGTTGATTGCATGATCATGCCTTTATGACCTTATATGTTGAAAGGAATAAAGGATATAGCCATTCTTGAAAAAAAAAATGTAAAGGACTGACTTTCCAGTCTGTCTGTCTTTCTGCCTAATTATCCAGCCTTCTTTAGTGCAGTCTCTGAACACTTTGCACTTCTCAGGGGTTTTAGCTTCATATAACGGGCACGTCAGGAAATTGTCCCAAGGCCAGGGAAGGGGTTGGCAGCGGGGTCTTGGCTCTCCTCTTGCCAGATCCCTGCCTCAGTCCACCTTCCCCAGAGCATCCAGGGACGGTCAAGTAGCCCCGGACTTTGGAGCCGGTGGGACTTCAGTCAGACACAGGGCTTGGCCACACAGAATAAACTGCTACAGTGACACTTATCCCTGTAATTAGCAGGCACAGTAACAAATAACTCATTTTAAATTCTTAGATGAGCGTTATCCCAGAGACTGAATGTTTCCCTGTTTTCTGACACTAACCCTAAGAGATACACAAGTTAATTTTATTCTAGTGCCGTGGGGAACTGAGGTAGGGAATCTGTAAGAGATTATCTTCAAAGGTGAGCTTTAACCCGATGAGGCAAGGCTCTCAGTGGCCACTGTCATCGCTTCCCATGGTCTTATCCTGCACCGTGCAAAAAAATGATGTTTGGAGAGGAAATCTTGACTGCAGGTTTTCCACGTTAATCCTCTAACCGCAGGACTATCTTTCTTCCATGTAATAAAAATATGCAGACAGGTGGTTTGGTATGGAAATATAAAACTTCTTTAAACTTATAAGAGGTTTTAAATACGAGATGCCCCAATATGTCTTTGTGTCATCCTCTTATTTGCTTATATTATGACTAGCTGAACAGATATTGGGAAAAAAAAGCCTTTTTTAAAATTAATTCCATAATACCTCTAAATAATTCCACTTGAAATCCTTCCTTTTCCTACACCCAGACACTGTGGTGTAGAAGTTTAATGATGTGAGCATCAAGACCACAGAAAATGTTAATGAAATAATGGGGAATGTTTTTCAGAAAATAAATTTTGAACTTTAACTTCCTTTTAGTTATGCTTGGTAGATTATTCCATGAATTACTTTCACTCATAGAACAAGATCATATCATACAGCCTAAGCATCATATAAAAACATGCTAACTATCCTGTGTTTTATTTATAGGCCGTTGGCAACAATTGCTTACTAACAATCTGCAGACCAGAAGCTATTTCTAAAAATTAAGCACCTCATAATGTCAGATAACTCTGCAAAAATCCCATTAGGCCCAAGGTCAATTCGCAAACAGGAGAAGATATTTGTAAGGATGTAGGATTAATCAAATAGGCCATTTGTTATGAATTATTCATCCATTTCTACTACAGAATACAAAAGGGGGTTACACGTTTGTTACTTTGCCAAGCAGCACATATTTTTGCTCTAAATGGTTTGTGCATTCTGACAGGGCTGTCCAGTGGAGAGGGCCCCTAAGTTCAGTTGCAGAGGAAACACGTTTTTTTTCCAAACTGGGAAGCTTCATCCCATTGTTAGACCACATCTGGGCCACTAGTTCCAGTGTCTGCACTGGAACAAATGAAAGACCTTTCCAGGGAAGAGAGAGAGAGAGAAGCAGTGTGGGGAAGGTGGAAGAGCTTGAGTTAAGTGTCAGACTTGGGACACGGGATGTTAGCAAAGGAGGGATGTTTTCCTCTCCCTTGTGCCTCGCTGACCTCCGTAACACCTGGGTGCACACTCGATCCAGAACATTTCCTTTCCCATCGAGCGTGCAAGGGCTGCAATGGAGGTGAGAGACTGACTCATCGGGCTGCTTCGCCGTGCCTGCCTTCTTCACTCACTGCCCTTGCTGTATCGTGTCCTTTCAAAGGCTTAAAATGTGCAGCCTTTTAAAAGGATCCCTACGATGGGCAGCTTAAACGATGCGCTCTCCTTTTCTCCAGAAGAAAGTTACCATGCTCTACCCCTTCTGTCGAGGGCGGGAGAGTCTGTATTGGCACAACTGGGGTGATGGGGGTACTCCCAGCATGGAGGTGCCTGACCTGTCTCCCACCGTGCTGGCCACACAGGTCACTCATTCAGCCTGACTTCCCAAGGGGATGTGCACTAGTGTAACTAGCACAGGAGGATAAACACCAGCAAATATTGCTAATACAGTCCCGGCTTTCACCGGTGAGTTCAGCTGTCACCTTTCTTGAGAAATTCCTTTTGGTTTTTCCATCTTTTTACAAAGTAATTTCTCTTCATAAATAACCAGACAGCAGCATGAGCTGGGGTTGTTCAGTCTGGAGAAGAGGAGGCTGAGGGGAGACCTTCTCGCGCTCTATAACTACCTGAAGGGGTGTGTAGAGAAACGGGGGTCGGTCTCGTCTCCCACGTCACAGGAGATAGGACAAGGGGAAATGTCCTCAAGTTGCACCAGGGGAGGTTTAGATTGGATATCAGGAAACATTTCTTCACTGAAAGGGTTATCAAGCATTGGAATGGGCTGCCCAGGGAAGCGGTGGAGGCACCATCCCTGGAGGTGTTCAAAAGACGGGTTGACATGGTCCTCAAGAATATGGTTTACTGATTTTTATTTCTTATTTATTTCTTTGTCAGAGTTAGGTTGATGGTTGGACTAGATGATCTTTAAGGTCCCTTCCAACGTAGACGATTCTATGATTCTATGATTTATGATTCTATGTTAAGATGCGCCGTCTCAAACTTGCCAAGGGTGTGGGTACTTACACCATGACCTCATCCCAGGAACATGGTTCACAATTTGACCCTTCGCTGCCACACGGAAAATCTGGGCACTAATGGTTGCAGGAAAAGGCAATTAATATTTGCAATGTTTCTCACAGACCCAAAACTGAGTTCAGCCAGGCAGAAAGGAGACCGCACCCTGATTTGAAAAATTCCCAGTCTGAAGGTTAGGGAAAGAGGTTTCTGCCTGTTACTATGGTAACAGGTTTAAAAGGGAACTTGTCACCAAGCGCTGTTTCTTCCTGCACCCCATAGGAAAATCAGGATGAGACCTTCTCCATCTCAGTGGGTTGAGCTGAGTAGAAAAGTTCACAATACAATGACAAAGCAGCAAGAGGCAGTGCCAAGGGTGTACAGCTGAGTAGATAATGATGAACTCCAAAAAGAAATAATTGTTTTGGGTCAGACCAAGGCTGAAACTGAAGTTTTTGGTGAATCAAAAGGCTGCAAAGAACTGATGCTGAAGCAAACAGAAAATCAAAAATTTTCTTCAGTTCTGGCAATTTTAGAGCTGTATTGAATGTTTAAAAAAAAAAAGTAAAAGGGATTTTGAAATAGAAAGGTATTTTAAATTAACGTTGTATGTTCTGCGTCAATAATCAATGCTTTTGAGAATTAATGCTTAGAATATTTCTTTCCCAGAAGAGCACTCTATAAAATAAGCAAAATCTTTAAAATATATCCATGTTTTAAAGAAATAATAAAAAAGCAATTTAGAAGGAATGTATGATAAATATTTTTGCTTGGATATCGAAACATTAGTTTCCTCATGTGTCCCCTCAGTATTTCAGAGGATGGCAAACTTCTTCCATGATATATCATAAATAAAGGAAAAAAAATCAGAATTCCAGAAACTAAGCAAAACAGTCAAACAAAAAAATATTCAAGGAAGAAGTTCATAAATATCAACATTATTCTTTTGTTTGATTTTCATTTAAGAGTCAATGATAAGTATTTCTTACTGGAAAAGAAACCTTGGAGGTTTGGTAGTTCCATTCAGCTGAATAGCTGGTCCAAGCGGTTTTGATCCTGGGGATTAAATCTTGACCCCTGTGCCATCAGTGGCAGTATTCCAGCAGAACCTGTTTCACCCTTCCATGCCACCATCCTCCTGACTGGGGATCCGTCCAGGTTTCTAACACGTTTATTCCAGGCCAGCCTGAAATGTGTTTTCAGCAAAATGCAGCCCTGATTAGAGGTGATCCTCCTCAAGTGACACCAGGATTCATAGGAAAACTGACCAAGAACTTTTCTCAGTCAATGTTTATAACTAATCCTGGCCCCAGTGAGGTTAGTGGGAGATTTATCATTGCCATCAATGTGACAGGGACTTCCCTTTTACTTCTGGAGTCCTGTGTAAATTCCTGCATATACACAGTTGTTCTATCTAATTACTTTGGCCTTCTTTAATTGCTGAGAAAATGGCTGCAGTTTTAATGACACCAAGGGCAGCTGGTTGTCTCCTGTATTTGACTAGTAACTGCAACCAGCAAAATTTTCTCCTTTAGGAAAAGAAGTCCATAAAGCAAGGCACAGTAAGGAACAAAAGAAGTTTAATGGTGTCGGGCTAGCTTTTCTGGTCAGTATTTGGAAGCTTTATTCATTTGGAACCAATTTTCTTATTATTAATTGTTCAGTGATATTCACATAATGAAGGCCTGGTTGACTCCATACAGCTGGATTTCTCCAGAAGAAAGCTTACATGTACGTTACTTTGGGTCAATCTAACGCTGAGACTTTATATTTTTTTCAAAAGCTTCACTGATCATACAGATTCTGTGAAAACATGTTAGCCATAAATCATTTTGTGGACTTACCTCTGTCATAGCACTGTTGAAGAGGTGAATAGTGACAATGCACTTCAAACTTGCAAAGCACTGTGAAGCTCTGTGTGCTACATACCAATCGATACTGGGACATCATACACTTCAAGCCAGTAGAAATTATTTCCTTTCATGGATATCTGTCCTGTCTTTTGTTGTGGCATGGGCACAATATTGTGCCTCTTGTCCCCCCCCAGTGCAGTCCAAGTGCCCATTCTTCCACCCATAAGGTGTGGGATGTCATCATTCCTCAAATACTGCTTCTACATTTATCCTTTTTCCCATGTGGCACCCCCTGTTCTCCATGCCAGGTGGCCGGTGGTGTAACCCCACTATAACTGATCCCTGGGCACAGCTCTCCCCGGTGATCTCAGTTCTCTGTGCTTTTCTTCCTCCCTGTATATTGTACCATGTGTTCTCTGAAATTCCATGCCTCCACCTCCCACCCTGCCCCCTCAAAGGTCCCATTTGCATTTATTAATAATTATTCTGTACTCTTTTGGCTATATACCCTTTTCCCTGGTCCTGCTTATTTATCTCAGAAATAAATCCCTTGGGATGCCGGATTGCCAATCTCCTAATCTCTCTTTGAAAGATGGACGGAGCTGAAGTCAGAGAATAGTTGTGCTGAACAGAATGATTGGGTGCCATCAAATATTCGTTCCACCCACAGACATCTGCGTCACTGCTCGAAACCATGACTGTACTGAATAAATGGCAGCACTCCAAGTGCTCCTCACTTCTCCCTTTGGATTTTCTGACTTTGCTCCAAATTGTTATGTTCTGGTCACTGATGCTGTTTTAGGAATAGAATTTGCATGTCCATTTTTATCTAACACGGGAGTTATAAAAAACATCTTACCCATGGTCATTATTCATCATGTGGTTCCACTGAATTAGCTTGGGCTGTCAAATCATTTCTGAATGCCTCAGATTTGCCTCAGATCACCTGCATTTATATATTTATGATGTAGCTTTTTGCATTGGAACTTGTCATCTACAGCTTTCAGTGTAGTCAGCAGAGATAAATATGTACACGAAGGCTGGTATTCATCTGACATTTTTTAGATATGTACTTCAAGGTGAGGTGAATCATGCCAGTTTCTCATACCCCAAATTAAAATCACATCCAGACGGCATATTTGTAACAATCTTTGACCCGTGTTACTCCTGAAATCATATCTATGTATTGGCTGGAGGAGTCCCATTGACATCGCATGAAGCTATGACAGCAACAGACTGATCTCATCCTCTAGCTCTGTGTCATCTACTGCTATAAACCCAGCCCCGTGTGCCTACCACATGGACCACCCAGGGTCCTGGGTAGAGAAGTATTTCATTTTCAGGCCTAAGTGTCAGAACAAGACAGGAATCCATGTGCAGCCGATGGCTACTGTTACTTTGACAGCCTTTGGGCATTTTTATGTTTGGCGTAAAGTCCTCAGAACTGTCTGCTTCTCTCCTTTGACTGCAGGGAGACTGAATGCATAAAGTACCTTGTTGAGATAGACCCAAGGGAGCTGATATTACTTATTTTAGAGGGGGTGCTAACCCCTCAAAGTTAAGTTTTTCAAGTAAGCAGCCTGAGATGTCAGATAGGAATTCACAGATAGGTGAATGCACCGCACGCAGTGTAATGGAAAATACAAGTCATCTTCTGAAGCTGGAGGTTAAAGTCAGGTAGTCACCCAATCTTTGCAGTTTCATGTAAATTTTATCCAACGTGTTCTGCTACATAAATAGGTTGGAAATCTCATGAGACCCAGAATAGCAGCTTAAGACATTTCCAGAATTTCTTCCTTGGCAGGTTATTTCCTCTTCTCAATCCCTGGAAATATTAATTTCGAATGTTAGGATAAAACAGAGAAAAATACTGTAACATTAATGAGGAAACAGTGCTCATCTAATGGTACTTAATGCAGTCCTTGAGCAGCCAAATCTCAAGCTAAAACATTTTATGTATGCATTTTGATATTTAATACGTAGTTATTGGATTAATATACTTGTTTTTACACTGTTTACTGTTTGTATTAGTTAAAGGTTAGGCTGTGAGTATATTTTTTTCCTAGTGCATTGCTGGACTAATTGAGCTGAGTGGAACAGCACAATGCAGCAGTCTGCTTTTCTCTACCACATCTTTCTGAAAGCCAGATGAGGTCTCTCTTTTCAGCAACGCATTTCACTGGTTACACTATACAAAAGAGCCATTTCTTCTCCAATGAAAACAGCACAAATGTTTCAGATGGGTAAGCAGTTTACCAAGGGTCTTAGAAGGTTAAGGCAATGTAAATTAATTTCTCAATAGAAAAAAGAAGTACTTTGCAATGAACATATAAATAAATAAATAAATGCAAAACTAAGGCACCATTTAGTTGTTCCAGGAATTATTATTATGCTCCAAAAGCTTGCATTCAATATGCAACACACAAAAAGCTTTGAACAAAAAGATTTGTGGAGACCTGCACTATTTTTGAATGTCAAAGAGGTTCCCAGTGTTTTTACAATGATTCTTTTTAGCAAGAAGCAGTGTTCCAGGAACTCTAGAGGTGCACAGCTCTTATTTTTCATTGCTTAGAGGTTTTTAGCGCATTTTCCCTAGAACATTAATATTAATTCTAATTAATTATTTCAAACAATATTCTTGGTCCTTGAGCCTCTCCTTCGTCCCTTGATACTCACTGGCACAAGGAAGAAACTTGAATGCTCTAAAAATTGTGACCCGTCCCTGAAGACAGGCAAACTACTATCTGCTTGGAGTAAGAGAGGAACTCATTTTACACCAGAAAATCCAGAAGAAAAAAAAAAACCACAGGTGAAAAAAGCAGGAAAGGTCATGGCATAACAGGGAAAGAGCTGAAATAGACAGGAGGGATGCAGAAAGCCTTCCATTTCTCAAGGTTAAAGGTTGACTCATATCTGTACAGTAGATTTTGGAATTATTGGATTCTCTCTGACATAACAGCCTATGTCTTGGTGTAGGTCACCCCCACAATCTTTATGTATTATCTGACTACCTGCTTAAGTCAATGGAAAGATTCCATTTTGCTCTGATGAAACCTAAAAAAAAAAGCCATTCCTGTGCTCACATATTTTTTCTCTGTTCCTATTTGTCTACCTGCTTTGGGCGATGTTTATTTGCTGTTCTGTTTGCTGTTCTGTCTCCCTTCAGTTCTTTGCTTCTTTCTTTAAGGGACTAGATTTTAGTATCCTCAATTGCTTTATATTTTTTGAGTGATTACCCTAAGACACAGGGGGAAAAAAAATCTTATATTTTATTTTAGATATTGTTATCTTCAAGACATAGACTGAAATTTCAGTCCGATCTGTCATTATTGGATAAATCTAGCATTATTTTGTTACACCAAAATCTTAAACTTCCTTTTAAAAAACTGAGAAAAAAACATTCATACTGTAGCTTTACAAATTTTTATGAATCAGCTGAGCTGCGGACATTGACCACAGACACACTTTTAGCCCCTTGCGAATGTTAGAAAAGCATGTTAGCTTAATTGAATTTTAAGCTAGCACATTTTTCTTTGAGTTTCTGGCAGGCTAAGAGCTAGCACATGGTCAATTACACTGGTCTGGTATCATACAGTAAGTCATTCAGCCACAGCTCGACTGTTTCTTCAAGCCCTGAAACAGACCCCCTGAACAAAGTTGACTGGATGGATGTACAAAGGACAGATGACTTGCTACATTTCTATATTATAATGCAAAATTTTGAAGATTTTCAGAGGGTTTGTAGGAAGTAATTGTGCCCGGGACACAGAACGGGTTTGATGTCCCGAGCAGAGTCCAAACTAATTGGAGTGATAAGTTTAGATTATGCACATGTAAGTAAGTTGGCGCTTTATCTAGTATCTGTTACTCTCTATGCCAGATTTAAGAGATGAAAGTTACTTTTGGAAAATTCCCCCTTCTTAATTCAGTTTTTAATTATTTTGACTATGCTTATTAAATGCCTATAGCAGTTTGCAACTGCTGTGTTTCAAACAAAAAATTCAGAAATTCCCTGAGGCACATAAAATGCTGTAAGGCTGTGAAAGCGACGTACAGAAAATTGTATTTTTCTACAGTTGCAGTGAGCTAGAATCACAGGGAGTCATGAGGGATGGAAAAGCTGTTGTTAGATTATCCATTGCTGTGCAATCAAATCATGCTGTCTCATATTCCTAGGGATGTAACAGGATAAAAATGTTTGAAGTCTCCTGGGCTATGTCTGATGCTGCATGGGGCCTAAAGAAATCACCAGAGATTAGCAGTTCTGAGCTGGGGAACTTGTTTAAATGAGTTTCTTATTCCTGGCTAGCTCACTCTTTCCTTCTGGATCTCTGCCATGCCCTTCCATTTATTTGGGTTTCTTGTTTGCTTGTTTTTTGGAATGCATTGGCAACTCAGTGCCGTAGTGCAAGAGTAGCCTTCATTCATAGGTGTGCAGGATGGCAACAAAAAAGCTGGGGGTTGACTCTCATCATGCTGTCAGTTTGATGGAAAAGCCTCTTTCCACCTCTCTGTGGATCACACCACTGGGAAAACAAAAAGCAGCAAATCCACAAGCACTTTGGAAAATGTTGCCTGTATTCCACTTTCTTTTTCTGTAAAAGGAGAACAGTGCCTTCCACATCTCATGGGATTGTAGGAACTAATGCACTAATCTCTATCAGGTGCCTGGGAACCCTTTATGGGAAGCACAGTCTGAGTTCAACACTTGGACCATTATTATTCCCCTGATAATGTTTGGTAATGTACTGGGCTAACTACCATTAATTACAATGCTACTTATGTGACTGAATCCCAGCGCACTCTTATAATTTACTGCCTTGTCTATATATAGCTCTATTTTTAATTGGATAATCAAAATTGTGTTATTTCAGAGAAACAGTTATATTTCCTTTTTGTAACTACCATTATGCAGGGTATTATAACCTAGATAGTACGACAGACTGAGTAATGAACAGTAATAAGTTTTTATTTAAAACTGAAAATAGCCAAGAATTAAGTAAAAGAAGCTAGTATAAAAACAAAATAGAAGCAGGAAAGGATATATGCACACACACATCCGTTATACACCGATAAAGTCTGGAGGTGAAATTTGGACCCTTAAATCCATCTTTGACCTTAGTGTGGTAGGGTTCCACCTAGGATGAAGAATACTTGATTGACTGTGAGTTAAATGCTGTGTTCATTTTAAAACGTTATGTGGAGCTCTGCTGAAATTAGCATCTAATAAAATTATCTAAGCATCTTCCACCGTAGGAAACATAGAGCATTTATGTTATGAGATTGCTGTTGCAAAGAATTTGCATTCTGAAGGTATCATAACATAACACTTGTTAATTGAAAAAAATTAAAGCGATATGGGTATTGATTTATTTCATGACCATATGCAGGCACTGAGTTTTCAGCAGCAGTGGGAATATGATTTAGGAGAGTTTTGACATATGTTTAGAAACCCCTCAAAGTTGGCTGTTACGTTACCTCGAGAGGATGGCCACCAGTGTCCGGTTATGCTGTTGTATATAATGAGTAGGTATTCTCTGGCTTCCATTCCGGTTAAAGGCTTCAACTTCCCTGTATTGGGCACCTGTGCAAAATTATTTAGATTATTTAGATGTGCAAGAGCAAATTTACAGAAAGACCATGCTAAGTGCGTTGTATAAACACTTATGCATCTGTCTGGTCCTCTAAAGGATTGTCTCGCATCCTTATATCTTTGTTTTCGAAATGTTGCTTAAATAAGCTGAGATTGAAGCAGCAAAGTGAATGCAAAATTCAAATCGGAGCATTTCTGGTTTTGTTTTGGTTTTTTAATTTTCTGTTTGTACCATTTGACAGCTGCCAGAAATTGCATGAGACAAAAAAAAAATCAAAGGCTGGAGTATCAAAATCTTTACTTACAAGTTACTCTTATTTAGTAATCATGCTTGTTTAATAACCACAACTTGGAGCACATGATCCATAGGAATAAATAATTGAGTATATAAAAACCTGTAACTTGAACCTAAAGATATTTGTTTTATCAGGAATAACAGAGTCAGTAAGTAAGTATTTTGTAATTTGGACATAAAAGGGGAAAAAACTTTCTAGCAGAAAAGACTGTACGTATACGGGAATAGAGATAATGCCTCTGGTCTAAGGATAACAGATGTTCCAGCAGTATGAAATGCTTCTTCATAGACTGTTTATTGATAGAAAAATTAAGCTTAATTTCTGTATATTCATATTCTTTTTCTCTTTGCTGTTTATTGTTTATGTTTATGAACCGTGAACTTGGGATCCTGAAGCTGAGATTTATTTAAGAAAATGAAATTCAGTTTGTGATATAAAAATGACTCCATGGAGAAAGGGTACATTTAGGTTAAAATATCTAACTGAGAAACCACAGAAATAGAAACTAGACCCATGTAACTTAAATGACTAGCCACAAAGCTTGACCATGTGAATTCCAAATATCAAATAATAAACTGAATACTCAAATGTATCCATTAAATCTATTTGGGTAAATTTACATAATGAATAGCTTCATAAAATTTAGAACTGCTAGAAGAGAATTTTGCAAACACAGAGGCTGCATTCACCCCGTAAATTGCTCACAGTGAGCAATTTTAACCAGTTTTAAAATGGTGAATGAAATTCCATGAGTGGTGAGACTTTCCATCAAGCCCATAGAGGAAAAATGTTTAGTTTTGCAATATACTTGCAAGTATTAACTTGTAAGTTAATCTTTCAGTTAGACACATAACATAGGTTTTCTGTGTTCTCCTGACAGACCAGCAGTACTCATGGTCGCCTTCTCTGCACTTCAATGAAGAAAGATACTCTCCTGCTCCGAGGAATATGAAAGGATTATCTGGTAGTCGCAACCAACCACAGTTATGTTCAGCTCATACTTGTGGCTTAGCATCCCCTGAAGATTGTGAACACACCCACGACCATATCCACCATGGGCAGGAGCCAAGGCAACCGTATCTTCTCAGCCCCACGGAGAGTTGCCCGATGGACCACCATCGTTGCTCGCCACGCAGCTCCATCCATTCTGAATGCATGATGATGCCCATGGTAATGGGCGATCACATGTCAAGTAGCACTTTCCCCAGAATGCACTACAGCTCACATTACGACTCAAGAGACGACTGCGCCATGTCTCACGGTAACCCTAAGATTAACCGTATTCCTGCAAACCTTTTGGACCAATTTGAGAAACAACTTCCTCTTCACCGGGATGGGTTTCACACTTTACAGTACCAGAGGACCTCAACAGCTGCGGAACAACGCAGTGAGAGCCCAGGAAGAATACGCCATCTCGTTCATTCAGTCCAGAAACTTTTTACTAAATCTCATTCTCTGGAAGGATCATCCAAGGGCAACGTTAATGGAACAAAGGGAGACAGTCGAGGGGACGACCATCATCACGGGCACCATTCCAAGCATAGCAAAAGGAGTAAAAGTAAGGAGCGAAAACCAGAAACCAAGCATAAATCTGGAATGAGCAGCTGGTGGAGCTCTGATGATAATCTGGACAGCGATAGCACTTACCGAACCCCTAGTGTGGTAAATAGGCACCATGCAGACCATATATCCCACTGCTACCCTGAGGCACTCCAGGGACACTTTGGGGATCTCTCATTGAAGACTTCCAAAAGTAACAATGACGTGAAATGTTCGGCGTGTGAAGGGCTAGCAATGACCCCTGATGGTAAATATATGAAAAGGAGTTCTTGGTCCACGCTTACAGTAAGTCAGGCTAAAGAAGCTTATCGCAAATCATCGTTGAACTTAGATAAGCCTCTGGTTCATCAGGAAATCAAACCTTCCTTGAGGCCGTGCCATTACCTTCAGGTAAGAGAAAGATCTTCTTAATGTTTGTAATGGAAAAAGCGTCACAGTTTATAACATTAAGTCATCATAAAAAATACAAGAGTAATGTGGGTATCTCTCTTAAAGAATATCTGAACAGCTCATTTAATGCAGTTATTCCATTAAAGTGAGAAAACTTTAGCTTTTGACTTGGTTTATAGGGCATAGATTAAAAACTAAATAAAACTGGTGTGATATAAATTAGCTTAAGGTCAATTGATGTGTTTTCATCTTTGGAGTTCACACTGAATGTCTCAATAAAATCCATACCTCAGACTAAAAAAGGGGCTATTCTCCCAGCAGTCTAGGGGCTAGAAAAAGTGTGTCAAATACATCTGTAAAGGAGTAATTTTAAAAACAGGCTGTATGAATTTCTGGTTTTGTGTTAGTTTATTCTTTTTCTCCAGGTTGTTCTAAGTAACAATAGAATAGATTTACTGGTGTACTCAATGGCTTTGTGATGATTACTCACAAACTTCTTTTTTGCGACTGGATCACCGCAAATTGTAATGAACTGAACCTCCTGAGACCATACTATTAGCTATCTTTGTTAAAAGTTACATAGGTACTTCAGGGAGAGGACTATTTCAGGGTTGGTGCTCAGACTCTTCATGGTGGAGTTCTGCACGTTCTTTTCTTTAGCAGCAACCAAGAAGTTCCCACTTTCTCCTACATTTAAAATTTTATACTGCTGCTTGCTGCCATTTGCCACCCCAAAGTCTTGCTGGTGTGGCCATTTACGATGCTGCACAATGATCTGAAGGTATAAGTGAAGCAGGTTTAAAAATTAGCTTCCAAAACATATTTTTAAAGACATTTACATCACTTGCATGGCCTAGGTCCAACAGGGGCCCATGACAAGTGTCATTAGCACATCAGGGTGTACAGAGAATGGCAGTGGGAGAACAGAAAGGAGGGAGCAGATGGGAAGAGAACTTTGTCACTGGAAAAAAAAAAATGGAGTATGCAAATATTCCCTTAGGTGTTTTTACCAAATACAGCCTGCAAAGCCCACATTGTTCCAAGTATCCTTCTCTTTTATTTCTTGTTATGGAACTTCTCTTTCTCCAGAACTTAACTGATTCTCACATTCACATGGGCAAATCTCCACTCCAGGTATATCTATTTGGAGATTTTCAGTTCCTGTGGACTCTGCAAAAGCCAACAAACACAGGCTAGGAATCGCTGTACTTCTGTGCAGAGCTCTCTCCCCTCTGAGCAATAGGGAACCAATAATAATGACACACTTGAAAAGCCAGACTTTTTCAAATGCAGACACAGACATCCAGGATCAATCTTCCCTAGTGAAACAGGGAAAGTTCCTCATTGCAGAGAAAGGAAAATAAAGAAATTGCAACCCTCGTAGCATTACCATGCAAATTGATTCCAATTTAGACTGACAGCTGTGATATTTCATCATACCCAAGTACAGTTCTCATGTATGTAAAACAGTTTCCACTTCCCTAGAAGTTTTTAATCTAACTCAACGAGCCAGAACTGGAAGCACAGCAGCACAGACTGGAAGTCCTCGGCAGAGACTTCCATTTGTGTTTGTGTTATAGAACCACATGTGCAGCTCCTACGTGACAGAGACATTTAGGTATGGCTAGCCTTTTCCCTCCCGTGACATACTGCTACTGCTACACAGACAGCTCTGGTTCCTCTACATCTCTGCCTTCTGTGCTTCCCTTCTCATCATATTTCATTGTTTCTTCTCCCCCCATCTTTACTTCTCATTTTTCTTTGCAGGAGCCACAAGTTTTTACTGCTCATAGGTCTTCTTCTTACTCCTGACTTATAACTGCATCCTCAAGTGAGTGTGAAACACTTGAGTTCACAAACTAACTTGGTTATCACTAAGCTTTAGATCAAGCCCAGTGGAAAGCCTAAGGAGCAGGAAAGGACATTTTTTGCAGTTATTGTTTTATGCTTTTTGTGAATTTGGGATGACTACAGAAAGGAATTTTCACCCCATTATTAGGAAGTTTCATCCACACGTAGGTTCATCCAGCTTAAAGAGATGTGAATTTGAATTTTTGCTGAACCAGATACTTTCTCTGTGATCTCTGCTTTTAAGCCCCTTTAAAAACAGGATAGTAGTGATCATCCATTTGATCATCCGTGTGATTGTCCATTCACAGGATGATCACAGAGATCTTATAATAATGGTAATTTGCTAAGACTTGAGTGTCAGTTACTACAATAAAGAATCTACAGTAGTATCCAAAGCAATAATACCAGCAACTCTACAACAGGAATATTCTCATCACAAAATGTTAAAATAAAATATATGTTCTGTAGAATCTGAATATGCTGTTCAGGGCACAGATATCCTTCAGGTTGAGTGGCTGGCTTATTCACTAGCCCAAGGTCAGCAAACAAATTGAAGGGACCCCATTCTGTCAATGTCATAACTAAATGCTTAGTTTTGAAACTTCTGCTTTGAGGGACACTGTGCTATCACATTGTAATCGTTAAGAGCAGAGATGTAAGTTCCATTATTAGCTCTGCCATGAACTTTCTCTCTGACCCAGGAAATGTAATTTGTTAATCACTGCACACTGAGGAAGAATATTTAACTTTTCTTACGGCAATGTAAGAAGCATCACTAGATAATTATTGGATAAAAATAATCATTAGATTTCAGAAACTGAGAAAGGTAGAGAAACGTGTCAGGATCCGTAGCCAGAAGAGTTTACTGCCTTGCTCCAGAATATGTGGAAATGAGAATCCAAGGAATTATGAAGCTGATTATGCAGCAGCAGATTTCCTAGTGGTGCACAAGTGAACAGATTAGCAAAAAAAAAAAACCCAGGCCCTTCCCAGGATCTCTGTGCTTATAGCATTACAATACATAAGATTAAAAGGCGTTTCTCCTGCGTGATGAAAGTTATAGATTTTAAAAAATTTTTAAAGCAAAGCTGTGAAATTATAGTCCTTCAGCAATCTTATATATAAATACATAAACATTCTCCAGAATAATAAACATTATTTTTTTACATTTATATTTTAATATTATAAATCTTATACAGACAGATACACATGGCTTTTACTGTGCTACCTACTTATATGAGGATTCACTGTACCCAACTCACTTTTCTATCTACCGGTCCCCTTCTTGTTATTTTTTGCTTTTGACACTTGTATAACATCTTGCTACTTCTGTTTTCCTCTGAAGAAACTCTGAAGAGTTTTGATATACAGTCCTAAACTGGAAGACCATGGCTCAGTCTTACAGCTGTACTTGAGACCATGTTTTCTGTGTTGTGTTTCTGGGCTCCCATTTTCTCTTCCACAGCAATTACTTAGCTGCTTTTTCCTTAAAACTGAAACTCTGAAGAGCAAACAATAGAAATTTCTTTCCAAGAAGTGAGCTTCTACCAAATTCACAGATGCCTGAAAACAAGAAATGAGAAATGGGGTTTTGAAGGTGCCTGCACGTACTTCTTAAACCTGGTAAATCTCCAGGCTTAGACTCTGACTCCACGCGGGGTTTCATGTCCCCTGCTGCTCCACAGACAGCCCTTGCAGCTGGGGGATGTCCTTGCACAGGATGTGCTGCTCTAAGTTAGAGGTGATCCAGTCAACATGCCTTCTTCCAGCATGGGTGATCATCTAGTCCTAAAGCAGACAGTTTGAGAGAGCTAATTAGTAGAAATAAAGCTGTATAAAACAGTGATTATTTTTCTCATCTAAAGCTCAGATCGGGTTTATATCACTCCTGCTACAGTGGGGGTGGCAGGAACACACAGAGAGAAGGGAGAGGGGATGAGTTGGAAGCCCCTTTGGGCTCCAGCTCGCTGTTCAATCAGCTTAGCTACAGCGTGAACCAGGCGGTCAACCAGCACCATGGGAACAGAGAGCACCGTCTGTAACTGTACGCTAAAAGCATTTATCATGTTCTTGTGAATGACTAGCAACAGGTTATATGTATGGGCCTCTAATTTCTAGGTTTTGTCTGCAGACAAATGAAGCTACAAATGCATTTCTGAGCCCAAAATACTTCTGTCATCTCACTCTGCAGGGCAGAAAAGCCCAAGCAGCTCATACATGCAGTAAAGCACATTTTTTAATAGATTTAGCTATAGGGACTACTACTGCTCTCCATGTCATTTTTTATAATATAAAATAAGTTAAGAAAAAGATAAATGAGTTTTGAGATCTCTTCTGTCTTCATCAGATGTTTTGGTTAATTAGACTCAACACATATTCAGTGCAATGACTTTGATTGATTTTTACTCTGATATGAGTACTAGTGAGGAGCAAAGATTTTCAACAGAAAAAATGAATATGAATTAGACAGCTGTGCTAAAATGATGACTATAAAAGTGTTGCTTAGAGTTTCCAGCACTGAAATAACTGTGAATGCTAGTTAAAGAGAAGTAATTTCTATAATAAAGCCAAAAGCCAGGCAAGAGCATAGCACTCACCATCACTGAAGTTCTGGGGCACAGTGCTACATGTCACTGATTAATATTCCTCCCTCAGCCATTCAACAGCCTGAAAAGCAGCAAGCAATCAAGGTAAACACACCACAAGGTACAGTGAATGAGTCAGCACTAGAAGAGAAAATAGCATGTGGTTCTAAAAATGGCTTCAGCCCACTCCTGTCTTCCTAGTGCATTTAAGTGCTAGCGTCATCCGTTACAGCACTGGCATTGCTAAGCATGGGGTAATAATGTCAGCTGTGTTCTCTGCAGAATGAAAGAAAAGAACAAGAGTTGGTGTCTTAAAAAAGAAAAGAAAAAAAAAATTACATCAGTTTCAACAAGGCTCTTTGCTGGTTTAAGTTATGCCCGCATGCAGAATAGCTGTGAGGACAAGGTGATGGATAAACAGGTATCAATCAGGCCCTGACTTTCATTTTTCCAGGAACTCTTCTGGGGACAGGACAGATTCCCACAAATGAGACCACTGCCCTTGAGAGTCATGCTGCTGCTTGGCACTCTCTCTCTGGTTTGCAAGGATGGATGGGTTTGAACTCAGTGCACCTTTCTCAGCACTCCGTCTTTGTTAAACTAGATTGTATCTGTTTGCTTGACATAAACCCGTGTATGAACTAAAGAAACCACATCAAATATACTACCAACTGATGCATACTGTGGAGTTAGCCACAGCTAGCAGAGTTTTGATACTAGCATCCAAATCGCTATCACCCACGCTGTCTTCACAATGATTTATGACCAGTCACCACTCCAGAATTAACTGGGTTGTTTCCACAGCAGGAAAAGCCAGCTGGGTGTCAGCATGGACACACGCTGTACCATTTTGATTTCTCCAGCCCATTACAGTCCCACAAGGATGTCTCAGCTAGCCCTGTGCCCTCCCAGTCGGGAGTGGAGATACGCAAGGGAGACCTGTATTGCCCAGACAAGAAGGGAAATGATGGGCCAGTTAATGCCCCACAGTCCATTCTTGGCGTTAATGTCTGTCAGCCTGCAACATCTGGTGCAGCATCTGGGGCCACTCTGTGGAGTTATTCCCCAGGTCAGTGAGGGGGTAGTGCCTTACAGAGCAGTAAGCGCAACCACTTGTACTTGTTCCTTACAATGTCCTCTCTACCCATCATCTCCCTGAAGTATTGCACTTATGATCTTAGGAACACTAAATAAAAAGGATTTAATAAAGCTGACCCTTACAGAACGTTGATGGTTTTGTGCATCAAAAAAAGAATACTTTTTAAATATCCCTTCCAAGGGGAAAAAACCCCAAACAGAAAATAAATACATTCAATCAATGATAGTGTAGAGCTCTGACCAAACTGTTGTCTCAGATTACTGGTGTCTTGAATTACTACGTTAATCAGTAATACAGCAGCACACTGCTTCCATGCCCATGTGCTAGGACTCTCATATTGGCTGAAATGAACTGCTGAAGCTTTTTTCTGCATAAGAGTAGAAAGATTTCAGAGTTAGTATTTTCTTAAAGCTGCCAAAACAAGTCGCTGTTACAGCAGAAATGTCAAAGCTAGGAGTAGAAAAGGGAGGCCGTGATCTCACTGCCCTTTAATCAGGGGGAATTGTCCTCCTTTCTAACATTAGTTATAGCATGTTGCCAAATTGTTTTTCAACATTCACCTCACCAAATCTGAAGGCTGACCTTTGCAGTAGTTACCCAAAGGTGTCGCTGAGTCTGAAGAAGTTTTCAGCCACGAGTAGATTATTATTTTATATGCTTGGGCCAGTAGCATCTGTCAAACGAGACTGCCGGGAACGCACGCCCAGGGCTGCAATGACCGCCCGCCCTCCCCTGCTGCCGAGGGCAGACCCAGCTCCTCTCCTGGGCAGTCTGTACTGTTTTTCCCGCAAGGAGATGACGGCAAAAAATGGTGAAGCATGCATAAGTGTTGCTTGGGTTATTTTTTTTCCAATTGGTTTTGGCCATCCTACAGTGCTGTGCTTAAAGCTTGGTTTTTAAAATGAACTTGCACATGTCTTTAAAAGGCTGAATGTCTATATGGGTAAGGCCCTTGCTACTTCTGGTAGGGGAACTGATCTTTTCAAAACTGTACGGACAGTTATGCATTGCCTAGTAGCTAGACAGGAAAAAACAACTCATTTAACTCTGCAGGCTAAAGCATTGGAGTCATCTGGAGTTAGCTGTCAATCATTATTTGAAATGAGAAAAATGGATGAGCGGCAAGTATATCTATTTTATATAGCCTTTAAAATTATTTCTGTTTTAAAGACATGCACTGTTTTATTCAGTAGTAGCCCTGTAACAAATAGGAAAAAGTGATATAATTTCCTGCTTAGATTAAATAAGGCACTGTTTACTATGGGCCTTCTTTTGGGTCAGTGCTGGGTATGGTGCCTTTTAGGTTCTTCTTCCCACTCTGGCCCTATAACAGCTCTGCAGCGTTGGAGTCCTTGCTACATCTGCAGCCTCTGTGGTTCTGCACGTGCTGTGCATTGTATGTATGTTGGGAGCACTTCTACTTTTCTTCCTTTAAGGGCATTTTTGTCTTTTACTCTATACTTCTGTGACCCGGAATGGACTGTGAGGTCTTGCCCCGCTCACGTAGCTAATGATAAGGTGACAACTCTCAATTTCCCTTAGTGTCTGCAGTGGTAAAGGCAAAGACATTTCCAGAGGGACCTACAGGTGATTTTGGCTGATAGGCCATGTGATGATGAGAGTCTGGGCTGAAGGGACCGATACTTTATTTTCCCATTTCCAAAAGCAGCTAGAAAAGGACAGAATAGTGGGCACAGCAATGCCTGCCCGCTGCCACATGGGGCTCCAGCTGCCTGTGGGAGCCCTGGACGTGATGCAGCGAAGCCATGGGGATGGACGTGACCCCTGTGAGCAGGAGCACATGCCTCGCATGCAGGTAGTCCTGTCTCCCACAACTTCATGAGTCAAAAAAACAGGTCGATTTTCTTCACAGTTCTGTGCAGATAAATGGGCTCCATCCACCCTGCAAATGTGGTTCAGGCAATTCAGTCTACCTCTCCCAACAATATCTGCCAGGAAAACTCATAGTTGTCTTCAGTTGGTGATATAGTGGTCCCCTGGGCCTTGTCTACTGCCCTGTCCATCAGGCAGCCCAGCTGGGAGGTATATTCCTGGCTCCCCTTCACCTGTGGTGAGTGACGAGCTGCAATCCAGTTTAGCTCTTTAGCCTTTTGATGCTTGACTTTAGCAGAATTTGCATTGTAATTAAATTAATTCTATTCGTAGAGAAAGATGTACAGGAAAATGCAACCATGAGCTGGCCCAAGAAGGCAAAGAGATAAAAAAATCAAATTCTGGGTGCATGACTACAGCAAACTTATTGGCAGAAATGCTGCATTTTGTGACAAGCATGAAAAGTTCCAAGTTTTGGTCTTTGATGCTTCTGTGGACCTCCATTATTAAAATAATCGCTACCTTATGCTCCAGCTACGCTGTCAAACTGCAGAGTGTCAGGAAAGGTTCCTTGGCACCACATCCTGATCCTCTATAATGTGATATGGCTGAGCCTGTCTTGGGCACTGTCTCCATCCAAGCCAGCCAGTATTGCCCTAAACAGTTCCTGGATACAGTTCAGGGCTTTGCAGAGGCCAGGGACCGTTCCTGGTAGTCACACTGGTTTGGGGGCAAAAATTGCTCAATAGCATGGGTGTAGGTGCTGCTGGCCAGCTGACCTCCAGGTCAGACAGTTGGTCTTCATTTGCGGACGTAGGCACAGTCTGAGGGAGATCATCATACTGTTTTCATCCTTCTTTCTCGCTAGCACTGGTGATTGTGCAGTAGCACAGCGAGTTGGAGCATCTCACCAGTTCAGCTGAAAACCTGCCTTTGCTTATCTTTGTTATTGTTGTTAAGGTAATTTTCTAGGCAGCACTCTAAGTCACTTTACAGTTACTAGCATTTCTTGAAAAGCTGAATATTGCTGAAGGAAAACTTGCCCCATCTAAGTTGATGGTAGTATAACTTGCTGACCACAAAACAGCATCCTGAGTCTCTTACCAAAGGAAATACACAGCCAACTGAAACTCAGGTTTCTTGGCTGAATCCCCACAGTTTTTCTGTGTTAGATTGAAAGTCTATATATATCTAGGTTCTCATTTAAGTACAGGCCAAGCCCTCCCTTCAGTCCAAGCTCATCTCATATCGAAGTTCTGGCACAAGAGCTCAGTGAGCTCCAGGATTATAAAGGAAAAATCACTTGTAGCGTGGACAAGTCCACCACTGCCATCTGACTGCACCTTGCTCCACCATCTCAAAGCAGCACAGAGTCCAGAGGCTCCCACAGGGACCCAGCAACGTAGCAGAGGATTTGCAGGTGGCTGAGCTGCAGGGGTCTTTGCCAACAGTATGAGCACAGCCGGTCATGAGGTGGGCATTTGGCCCACATTCATCCAAACAGTATAAGCTAAGCCACAGAGTCCTCGCAAGACTATTTACAGTATTTAACCATCCTTGGATTACAATTCACTTTGTTGCTGGAAAACCAGTTAGGAAACATAGTGCTGGTTCTTTTTTTCTTTTTTTTTGTGGTTTCATCACTGCTGAGATAAGAGTTATAAAGTATTATGTAGATGAAAAGAAGGAAATCGTCTTTCCATCAAGCAGCAGTTAGTGCAGCTTTGCTTGGAAAAAAATACATATGAAAAAATAAAATCGGGAGGTAAATAATTCTGATACTGGTTTGCAACTGGAATATTATGTTTGTGTTCTATGACCTGCATGGCTTTCCAATCCATTCCCAACTCCCAAATTCCTGAATTCAAGTTGCTTTCAACCCAGTATAAAGCATATATAGTTTGGGATCTATATGTTTTTCTTCCTCTTCCTATGATACTATAGGTGTTCATAGCAAAGCCTAGAGAGAATGGCAGCAAGACAAAGATGCCTCTTCCTTTCTCAGAATAGCTCCTGCCTTGAGCTCAAACCAGGAAACTTGATGGACAGCATCAACGGACTTCCAGGAAATGCCACAAGAACTGTCTGTGCTTCTGAGCTCTCAAGGAGTTCAGGGAGTAGGAGGTGGCATGTGAAAATTAAAGCTAATTGCAAGGAATGGCATTGTTACTGGGGAGGAGGAGTCCCTGGCGTATTTTGTAGGGATTTTTGAATGGCTTCATTGTATAATTCATATTCTTTGAACAATGAATCAGCACACTAAAAAAACCCACAGAAAAAAAAGTTAAAAATATGTACTGACAATGGTGTTGAGGTGTAGACACAAGGCTAGCTACTGACGAAACAAAATTTTATTTTCAGATATTGCACTCTTCCCTTCTGCAAAAAGCTACACCAATAGGGTCTAGAATACACAGCCAGTAAATAGGGGAATGTCATTAGTGTCATTGACTTCAGAAGAAAATTCTAGTAATTGGTTAGTGTTCCTTCTTAAGCTAAATTTTTGGAAACACAGGAGGTCCAGCTCCCACCTCCCATTATATTATCAAGGAAACTTTCTACTGTGCTAAAAAGCATTTCTGTCTGCCTTGCAAGATTGTCACCTACTTTCATCTACTTGCAGCTGTGCACAAAGGCTGTTTTTCAGAGGGTCCTTGAAGAAGGTGTGATTTAAGAGAATATATCTTATCTATATTTCAGATTGAGTCCTCTCTTTTTTTTTTTTTTTGGGGGGGGGGGGAGGGGGTTGGTGGGGGCAGGTCATCTTCTTGACCAGGCTGAGAAAGCATAAAATTACAAAAATTACATATCTACTATGTGTGTTTCATATTTTAGCCTTTTTCTTATCATCTATAGTCCAGTTTCATTCACAGACAGCTTCGGCTTCTAGTAAAATGTGAAATTTATATTACTAAAATAAGATTTGGGTCATAATGACTATTTCAGTGCATTTTAAATCTGCATGCTAATTAAATTTCACAGGACTCCTATGAGGTAGGTAATCCTCATTTTAACCTTTGAGAATGAGAAATATGAAGAAGTGATATTCAGTTCCCTCAGCTGAAGCCATATATTTAGAAATGTTTCATTTTAGATAGTAAAGTGATATGCCAGATTTTAAGCAGATCAGCAGTTTAGTGGTGGAATACCTTTAAAATTCTGGGAGCTGGGAGCAAATGCCATAGAATTGGGTGGAACAACAGGAGCAGATATGGTTTGAAATGCCAGCGGCTGTTGCCAGCTTGACTTCTGTAGCCAAATCCTAAACCGAAATAAAATTAAAAAAAACATTTGAATTAACAGCAGTAAAAGTCCAGAGGAATTAACATTTCATTGGTTCTTCTAGTTTTCACATCAGTAGTTATTACGTACAAGGTTGGCTATTCATACTGCTAGCACTTGTTCCTGAATGAGAGCTTAAACTACCTATCTCCGATTAGATATAAGGAAAAACTTTTTCCCCTGACTGTGATCAAACATTGGAACATCTTTGGAAACGTTCAAAACCCAGCTGGACCCAGTCCTGGGCAACCTGGTGTACCTGACCATGGTTTGAGCAGGCTGGACTAGAGACCTTAAGTCCCGTCCGACCTCAGCAATTCCATGATTCCTAGTTTGTGCTGGAGGTTTGGTGAATTCACTCCTGTTTTCCCTGACAACATGCTGTTGCTTAAACACAGAGTCTGTGCAACCTGAGCATCAGGGGACAGACGTACTGCCAAACGCCAGTCAGGGGTCTTTTTCTTCTGACAGGCCTGATCTGAGCACAACCAAGTCATGCAACGGGAAGGACTTCTAACAAAATACAAGGATAGTGACTTTTCTTCTGAAACAAGGAAATTTGTTTTCATACTAACAACGTTTCTAGAATACCCACTGTGAAGATGTGAGTTCAGTTTCTTCCTTAGCCTGTATGAAGTTAAACCCCTTTCTTCTCAGTTCCCCGAACTGCCCTGAGTAACTGGCTGTAGGGCAGTCTGGAGCAAAGACACTTCTTTCTTTCTGAGGGTGCTCCGTAAATTTTATCCAAACACCCTTTTGCATAAAATCGATGTGATCGTTTGGCCCAGGGACTATAACTAAGCTCCCTCATTCCAGGTAAGGGCCTGGATCAGGAGGCTCCAACACGGCCTTTCTGGTACACGAAGGGCTTCTCTTCGAGCCATCCCCCTCCCCAGGCAATCTGTGGGTGCTTCACGAAGAGTTACAAAAAGAAGAGGAGAGCACGCCAGTTTATTTATCATAGAAGCAGAGAATGGTTTGGGTGCAGAGGGACCTTAAGGCTGGCCAGGAGATGGTCTTTGCTAGGTCTTATAGCCACAGTCAAAGGGAATGAAGCAACCCAAAGTGACCTGCCACAGAAACACGCAGCTGTCCAGGTGAGGGGCTGCATGGAATGTCACTTCTTGCAGAAGGACGTGGTCTGTGTGCACTGTGAGCAGGTAAATCCAACTGGGCATGTTTAGTTTGGAGAAGAGGAGGCTGAGGGGGAACCTCATTGCCCTCTACAACTAACTGACAGGAGGGTGTAGAGAGGTGGGGGTTGGCCTTTTCTCCCAAGGGAATAATGACAGGACCAGAGGAAATGGTCTGAAATTGCAGCAGGGGAGGTTTAGATTAGATATTAGGAAGAATTACTTTACTGAGAGGGTGGTCAGGCACTGAAACAGCCTGCCCGGGGAGGTGGTGGAGTCACCATCCCTGGAGGTATTTAAGAAAGAAGTAGATATTTCTTAAAAAAAAAAGAATGGCTCAATGTCCAATTGGTGGTCAGTTACAAGCCGTGTTCCTCAGGGGTCTGTACTGGGACCAGTGCTGTTCAACATTTTTGTAGGAGACATGGACGGTGGGGTAGAGTGCACCCTCAGCAAGTTTCCTGTTGATGCCAAACTCGGTGGTGTGGTTGACATGCTGGAGGGAAGGGATGCCATCCAGAGGGACATTCCAGCCCAGATGATTCTATGATTCTAGTTCCAACCTCCCTGCCATGGCAGGGACATCTCCCACTAGACCAGGTTGCTCAAAGCCCCATCCAACCTAGTCTTGAACACCTCCAAGGATGGGGCATCTACAACTTCTCTGGGCAACCTGTTCTAGTGTCTCACTACCCTCACTGTAAAGAATTTCTTCTTCCTAATATCTAATCTAAATCTCCCCTCTCAGTTTAAAACCATTTCCCCTTGTCCTATTGCTGCACTCCTGATAAAGAGTCCTTCCCCATCTCTCCTGTAGGCCCCCTTCAGGTGACTAGAAGGCTGCTATAATCTCTTTTCTCCAGAATGAACAATCCCATCTCTCTCAGCCTGTCGTCACAGGAGACATGCTCCAGCCCTCTGATCATTTTTGTGGCCCTCTGCTGGATCCATTCCAATGTGTCCATGTCCTTCTTGTGCTGAGGAGTCCAATGCTGGACACAGTACTCCAGTTGGGGTCTCATGAAAGCAGGGTAGATGAGTAGAGTCATCCCCTCAACCTGCTGGCCCTGTTATCAGCCCTAAGTCTTCTCCTTCCTAAGCACTCCAACTATTGATTAGTAAGCAGTAATGTCTCCCGTTTCCATAGCCGTTTTGTCATGGAAGGAAAGAATTAGGCTGCTCAGTTCTTCAAAAAAACTGAGTATGTTCTTCAAAAAAACTATCTGAGTACGTTCTTCAGAAAATGGTTTTAGGCTGAGATACAATAAACCCAAGAAAGAAGCAGTGTTTGAGATTTTGATTTGTGCTTTGCATTTTGGTTGTTAACTAAAGTGACCTTTTGGTTCCTTTTGGATACTACTCTGAAGGAGTTAACTTTCCTAAGTACTTTTTATGGGGTCTTACCTAAGGTTCTGGAGTTCATTCTCAGGATCAGCTCCATAAAATGTACTAAGTTTTAGGTACCAGGTACTTAAATAAAATTGGCCCTAGGCGACTAAGGTAATATATCACTCTGAATCAGCAGTAGAACAATTAAAAGATCCCAAATTACTTGAACCTGGTTGTGCTCCTCACAGCATTAGTGCATGAAATTTATGAAAGTCTCATCAACTTCTGTAATAGTTATAACAAAATCAGCAGCCAGAGACAAAATTACGTGAAAAGATCCAGAGTTTGTCAGCTCATTGCTCTTGCAAAAGGAAATTCATATGGTAATATTCAGTCTAACTCCTCTGTGGATAGAAGCTGCATATACAAGGATTCATGTTAACATCTAGAACAGGAGGAAGGCCTTTTTAGACATTATAAATATCAGCACTCATCACTATATGCAAGTAGATAATTAGGGTAATTATTCCCAATTAGCAGCTGCAAGCCCTGCAGATGGGAATTTCAGGGGCTGGTAACTATTGTAAAAGAGCATTTCTGCTAGCTGCAAAGCCCCTCTCATGTTTTCGAAAATATACATCTAATGACCCGTATGTATGCTATTAAACATTTTTGTTAATATTTTAAAATAAAAATCTTTCCTGCATTAGTATAACACTTCTGTTTTTCTTTGAAGCTATGTTGGGGTCTGAGATGGCCTGGATTTGGAAAGAGGTTAAATACTTGGAAACATATCAGCAAAAGTAAATGATGAACCAGGCCACACTGGGACTCAAATTTTGTGTCTGATCTCAGTTCACGAGGAAAAACAATGTCAAGGGGCCTTTTGTTGGCTTTTGAAGACAGCAACAGGACTCCAGCTGTTTTCCTAGGTTCCGAATGAAACCTTCTGAGAGAACATATTGTCAAATCTGTTTGCCAGGCTCCAGAAGCACTTTCCTTGTATTCATTGTATTCTGCTCCTTTGAATGGCTCAAGGGTAAAAATATACACATATTTTAATTGTGAGTAATGTTTTTTTTCAATCATAAATGCTTCTGTGATAGTCAACAAGTTACTCTGATTAGAAAGGAATTCTTGGTGTGTTTGTGACTACCATGAATATATCACAAGCACAAATGGAACAGAGCTTCTTCAGTTTTTAGCTTTTCTGTGAATTCATTTAACTTAGGAATTCAGAAAGCAAAAGAAATGTAATCAACAAAAAGAGTAAGACAGCTAACTGTAGATTTGTCTTCATGAAGGTCCTTATCACAATGAAGAAACTTAATTTTTTAGATACTTTAATGTAGAAAAATCAGTCATTCCTATCTATTAAAGTAAGATTTCAACTTCAATCAACAAATAAGCCTGTGTTTACTTATTTAAATCCAGTCCTTATCTACTTATTTGAATATGGAATTTCAGACAAAAGGAAGTTGAGAAACTAATCATTTTTTGCATTTGGGTAAGAAAAAGATTATTGATTGATGTCTTTTTAAACTTTCTATTTAATTATCTTTAAGCTAAAATGTAGGAAAGAAATTTCAAGCCAAAATAATTATTTTATGAAAAAGTTCTGAGTTTGTTGAAAAAAGAATATTAAAACTGAACTTAATAGTTCAGCTTTAGTACAGAAAATTACAGTGTAGTTCACAATGCCTGTGTAGATGTCAATAAATGTTTTTACAGCATTTGGATTTTGTTTTTAGCTATGCTGGCATACAAGTAATAAAGAAGATTTAAAAGTGAGAGTATGTCTGTATTATATCGGCTAATTTTTCTTAATGTAGCTCTCTAATTATATTTTTGTAATTAATGGTGTTGCCAGTTGTGGATTATAAAAAAAAAGCTCAAGAAAATATATTTATTTTGTTTATTTTAGCAGTCTGGCTATTACAACTGTGAGTATATGTAAATACTTTTTAGGTATCCTAGAATCTCAAAAATCTCAAAGCTTCCTCCAGCTTTAATCTCATACATACTAGGTCTTAGAAAAGAAAGGAGGAAGACGTATCACATTTCTGGGCTTCGGGTTTGGGAATATTTTTCATGTTCCCTTTCCAATCACCACCCAAAGCTGAAAGATATGAAAAGTTTATTTCTTTGAATGATCTAACCCATATTTCATTTAGATTCATGCTCTGTCCTATTACTTTGTATAAGAGTATAACTCATAATTTTTTTCTCTGGTATTTGTCTCTAACATTCTTCTGATCTGTGTGATGTTTCATCTCTTTCTGATCTGACTTCATCTTCAGTCTCTTTTTTTCTCTCCTGAGACTGTTTCTTTAATTTAAGATGTCTATCTTGACTTGTTCACCCCCTTTTAAAACTTCATTTGCCCCTTAATCCCTTTCTGGTACTCAAAGCACCAGGTCTGTTCACCTGGTGTGTGGCTAATATGTGTATCTTGAAAGGGATGTAAAGATGACAGGCAGAGCATGGTAGTTACTTAAATCCATTCTCCAGGGCTGCTGAAGTCAATGGGAGCCTTTGCTCCAGCTCCGCAGTGAACTCTCCCTGTTAGAAGGTCTCAAATATGCTTGATTTGAAAGTCTTTATTAGACATCCTGCTTTGCAGAAACTCCTTTATGTATGTTTAACTGGAAGTTCAGATTTATAGTATATTGGTAAATAATGCCATTGTACTGTTTAATATATATGAAATCATTATGTTTATAAAGGATTTGGTGTTGCCAAGTGCATCAGCTCTGGTCCACTGATATATTCTGTCACATCCTTCTTTTTAACCGTGAGTCATTATAATGGATTTCAGAGAACTGCTTATATCATTTAAGTTAAGTAAATGCTTAAGTGTGTTTCTGGATTAAGACCAGAGGACTCAGCATCGTGGAAGATTAAACAAAAAGCAAAGAATCAGCGAAACGGGCAGAGACAGGCTGGCTGAGCTTATCCATAAGTCTTAAAACAAGGCTGATTTCACTTGGGATTGGAAAATCTACTCCTCCTCAATTCTCTGCCAGTTTGTAGTGCAGAGAGATACCTGTCCAGTAGCGGTGGGTTATCTGACTATCAATCTTAACTATTTGAAAAACCACCTCAGCTGCTTGGAAGCAGCTTCAACTAAATGTATTAAGAATTAACTGGCTATGTTCTTGACATGTTACAACCTCAATGAACTATTTTGCAGTTTCTAAATAAATAAAAAAAGACAAATTGCCCCATTTGCATTTTTTTTCCACAGAAGTTTACCTTAAATCAGAATCCTAACATTTATGCCAAAATCACAGCTTGGTTTAACTTACATACTTCATTCATCTTCCTAAAATGCAGCCAAAGCCCCATGTAGGGAGAGTTGGTAAAAGACCCTGAAGTGCTCAGCTTTCAATGAGTTTTAGGTTTGAGACACCTGATCAACTTACTGTTTCTCAGCTGAAAATCTGCGTGTAAACTTTGAAGAGGTTAAGCTAAACTACTTCCTCCAACTAAGAGCACATCTACAAATAGATATTGCAGCTCGGCTCACAAGCCATGACTTGATTGTTCCTTAGGTTGCAACATTTATAAACTGAAAATTTCCAATATTGAAGCTGGAATTAAATCATTTGGGGACTTTAGAACTTTCTTTCTAAATGACCTATTTCTGAAGAATAAAAATTTTATGACTTGTCTTTATAAAATGAAAAACAGAGGTATTTAGATATATAAAAAGTATAATTCACATTTCGCATGTGTGTTTTGTCGTCTCCATTAGGTACCTCAGGATGAATGGGGAGGATACCCAGCTGGTGGGAAAGATGAAGAGATCCCCTGCAGAAGAATGAGAAGTGGGAGCTACATTAAGGCAATGGGAGATGAAGAAAGTGGTGACTCTGATACTAGCCCCAAGACATCACCAAAATTAACAGTTCGACCAGAGTCATTATTAAAATCCATTGGACAAAGACCACTGGGAGATCATCAAAAGTAAGTTTCACAGTTCCATGTTATACACCTTTCTGAAAGTTGCCATGACGCAAGTAATTTTATTTTGTCTTACTGGTGGTGGTCAGTGTCCCTGAGAAAATACTGTGGTTATAAAGCTAACCTTTGTGTCTTCCTTTTAAATTAGCTACAGTTTCTTGTGGTTGCTGGATGAAAAACTGGCATCTTCCATCCACATAACAAATCTGCTACTTCAGAAAGAGTTTGTTATGCTTACTAAAGGAAATATATCTGTATTTTTATCAAAAGTTTAAAATTTTGAATATTGCTTCTCTAGAAGGATTTTTTATATTATAAGTATTTGTTATAGCTTTCTCTGAAATAGAAAATACACTCTATCTTATACTAGGCATAATAACAAATACATAATTGTATCATATTTGACATCTTACACCTTTTTATTGATACAACGCTTTATGTAGCAGCTATACTGTATCATACTCATTTAAACACGTTGTGGAGGGTTTTGTTTGGGGTTTTTTTCATTCATACTACATATAATATAGCCTATTAAATAACTAAAGCAAATTTTAAAACTATAGGAAAGTATGCAGGCATATGTGTTTTCCAATAGATCTTTATTTTTCTCTCCTTTTTCTTTTCAACATATCATTTTATAACTAAACTGTAAGTATACTTCTGAAGACAAAGTGGTAGCCTGATTTCAAATCTGCAGCTTCTATTAATGTGACTGGGTGTTTCTCACAGCTTAAAAAATTGATTTTTTTGCCTGGGAGCAATACATAAAATTAAGAGTGATACCTTTGATCAAAGATTGTTTATTGTTCTGTAGGCAATAGCATGTATAGTATACCATAGTGACTCACCTTTCCATAAAACAAAAAAACCTTAGACAAAAATACTTTTTGGCTTAATTCAATTTAATTGTTTAGCTTGTAATCTGGAAGAAAACCACTAACTTTCACTATTCCTGAAGAGAGCAGTTTACAACTATATTGTTTGGTATAGCTTGCTCATGTATCTCTGTAGGCTCAATTCAGATGCACAAACAAATGCATCTGTACTATGAGCTGCTGTAAGATTTCTGGGGTACCATGAAACAAATCCGGCAGGTCTCTGCTCTCAATTGGCAACTAAAAATCCAGGCAAGATACTTTATGGAATCTCAAAGGATGCCAGAGACCTATGTTTGGGCAATTGAACTAAATTTTGAACTTGAATCTGAAGGATTTCCTACAATATTAGTTCCAATTATGAAAACATGGTCTATAACATAAGTATTTCTGGCAGGCTGTACCTGGCTGATTTCCAAAGATGAAAGGATGAGTTCTTAATGACAGTGATTGGAAGCAACATCTGAATTTTTGATACCCTCAGTCATTGTATCTGGGCTGAATTTTTGGTTTGAGAGATGCTGCCTACATTGACTGGTTTTGTCTGAATTTGAGGAAGTTTCCGGGAAACAAAAAAGTGGTTCGTTTTCAGCTTGTTAGTGTGTGTCAGTGGGAGTACACGTCTTTCAGGATGAGGAGCACTTAATTTCTCAGCTGTGGTGGAGACATATGTTGTGAATTCTTCAGTCCTGGATTTTCTTGTCAATGGATCTTAAAGCTGTGGGTCTTGCAAAAGGGCAGTTATCCTCGTGGGATAAGGTTTGCTAAGGGAGAGTGATCTAAAGTCTGCGGCTTGTTAAGAGTGACCCTTCTGAAGGCAAGGGAGAAAGAGGAGGTAATTGACTTTCTCTGACTTCCACACATTGACCGGCTGTCTTCCTGATGGTAAATTAAACACTTCCAGAACATAGAAACCTGGCCATATACGCTGAGGTTTTGGAGTGCTCCTCGGCAGACTTGTCGTCTGGGTCCATTAGCACTGTCCTGGCCATGTTCTGGGCATTGGTGTAGAACAGAGATTATTCCCAGAAGGCAGTTTGGATGCAGCCATTCTGCTTTGGAGGGTATGTCATACCATACTAGCACTGTAAACTAAAAATTTTCTCAGAGACGGTTCTAGCTTTCCAAATAGACCAAATAAAACATTGTATTCTGTCCTTTGGGTTTGGCCATGGTTGGGCCTTCCCTAAGTGAATGTAGATAACGGCATGAATTTTCTGGTGAGTGGCACATCTCAGTGCCTGCTCTAGACTCCCACAGCCTGTGAACAGATCCAGACAGCATCTAGGCGTACGTATTCAAACAAAGAACGTGTTTCAAGAAGAAAAGTCTTCCTGATCTGTTAAATCCTGAAGGCAGGTGGTTACTAGCAGGGCAATACCAAATGGTGTGTCTTCTGTCACTTTTCCGTGTATTGCAACTGCACCACTCAAACCAGAATTGATTAATACACGGGTGTGATGCTGATGAAGTACACTGGGGCTGACAGCTGTGCCTGTTCATGGTCCCGAAGGATTTAATAGCATAGTTACCACTAACTGCAGTCGGAAAAGGAGGAAGCTTCTTCTAATACTGTGAAATTTTATTAGGGGCTCTGTTGAGAATTTGTTGCAAGCGCTGCGCATGGAATAATTGATCAGCGAGGCTGCTGCTGGCAGATATCTTTTAAATCCTCGGTTTTTCCCCTTAAACTGAGGGGTAGTGCCTTGAATCTCCCAGCCTAACATATGTGGTTTTTTCAGTGAACTTCAGGCAGAAATGTGACAACTATTCTGGTTGTTGTATGTCTGTCTTGCAAAAATCTGCAAATTTCAGCAGCCTGTTAGCAGACAGAAAATTTCTTATCTCACAGGAATACAAAGAGCTGATCCCAAACCTGGGGTTTTCACCACAAGCCATCTCCTCCTAGTACGTCTCTGTCTCCCTGTTACTGTTGTTACGTTTTCCGTCTGGTAGATTTCTATGAAGGACGTAGCAAGAGATGATGGTTGTGGAGCCTTCCTTCCCCCTCCTCGGAAATCCCTGTTGCATGCTGAGTACCCTTTGCACTGCGGATCACGCTGCTGAGCCAGAAGCCAAGGTTTTGAACAGCATTCCTGCATGTATAGCAGGGCTGAATAGCATTTCTGGCATGTATTATAAGAAATCACATAATTCAAGATGTCAGCTGCATTAGCTGGCTTTTTAGCTTGTTTACCAGGGTGGAGGGAGCTAATGCACAGAAATGAAATAGGGCTTATACTCTCTTATTCCTCTGCTTGGGTGGACAGGATAGCTCAGAACTGGGGGCTGACATAGCAGCAGCAAACCTGTAATAAAACCTGAATATTGATAGGTTTGGCAGTATAACAACATGCATTGGCTGCAAAATGTATGTAGATATGTTTCATAAGAATGAGCATCTTTCACTATCCTGAGCAAGATAAAACGAAAATTAGAAAATCCTTCACTTAACCTTCAACAAACCTTTGACATGTGTGCATGTTTCTCCTCTGAGTTGTATCAGGCATATTTACAAGGAATTTTTTTCCCATTTAAATTCTGTTTCTACTTTGGCAAAAATAAGCCCCTGTTTTGTTGCTCAAAGATTCAGCAAATTGCACATTAAAAATTCATAGACAATAAAAATGCATATTTGTATCTGTATAAATTATGTTATTTAGCAACAGACAAATAGGTAAATGTAACTGATTTAACAGAAGCATTAAAATTCTGAAATAATTTATTCTAAGTTACTCTTGGAAAGGAGTATATTTTACTCCAGGTGGGAATAAAAAAAGAAGTGCAGGGCCTGACCACTGCTGTTTTAGGCAGATGGCAGAAGCAGGGCATATGCCCAACCACTGCCATCTGATCACCAGCTCTGGTGAGTCAAACTGGTAGCACAGCCAGCATGATCCCCAGCCTGCTCCCAGCCCAGACCACCTAGAGAGTTCTTCTAGGCACGTATCAGGGACTAACCCTGTTGGATGCAGCCACCTTCTCTGTAGGATAAGGAAGATTAACCCTAGAGGTCAGTTGGCCAAAGGGTCAGGTAATGGACCTAGCTTATTTCTGAACATAGCTATAGCTGAAGTGACTGAAATTTTCCTGGATTTTTTAAAAATTAAATGCACCTAAATATCTAGATGACTCACTGAAGATAAATGGATTTCAATTCTTTCTTTGTGAATGCTGTTTCAAAGAACTAAATGGTATGTTGCACTACTTTGTCCTATAACATTAAGTCGAAGGCCAGTGTAAGTTATTATTATTATTAAATTGCATTTGAGTGAAATATAATGCAATAAGGCTTGCTGTGGTGGAGACAGGGCACATACTTGAATCTGTTTCCTTTCCAACTTTTTTCTTTCTTGGAGCAGTGCCAGAAATCCCATTTATTGTGGAAATTATTTTGACTCCGAGCAGTCCCACGAGGAAAAATAAAAAGTATTAAACTTTGTTATTATTTTTTTTATCTTGCATTATGCTTAGACATACAAAATCTTTTGGATGTCAGTTTTGGTATCCTATGAAGAAATACAGGTCTTCTGGAGGTGAAAAGCAAGCCCTTTCAATTTAGTCCTTTGTTTTCTGCCAGGCTGTGATGCCACGGGGATGGACTTAAACTGTTGGAATGTAGTTGGCAGAAGGTAGCTTGTAGAGGGTAGGTAGTGTGCTGCGAGGTATTTTCATTATAGTAAAGGTCAAAATAGCTGAAGAGAGAATTGGTAGCTGAAACAAAGGGAATGTTTGTCCTAAAGTTTTGTGCAGTCCTGGAAGAGAGACTGACCCACATGATTTGTAAGGGTATCCTTCCAACCTAGTAAATGTCATTTCTCTGTATTTGTGACAAAAACGAGTGAAGCTGAGTGTTGGAAGCATCAGAGACACTGGGAACCAGAAAGGAAAGCTGAAAAGAAAACAAGAATTTTGGATTATGGATGTGATGGAAAAACAACTCTATGACTGAAGATAATGTTCCGGTTATTTGATGCTTCTCATTTTCAGGAAAAGAGTACTTAATATACTGATTATGTAAATGAACAGGATAGCACTGTAGAAATAACAAGTTCCATTTTCGGTATCTCTTTTTTGAAGTGTTGCAAAAGACTCTGAAAACTGTCTAACCATTTAGTCAAAAGGCATAACAATAGCATTTAGCCCAAAGTTAACACGCTCTATTTGAAGATCATACTGGTATCACTCACGCAAATGAATAGCAGTCGTGCTGTGCTGAAGTTTTCCATTATGCTCTGAAGTGACTCATGGGAAGCTCGATGCTGCAAACACGAGGACGGAATAGGTTAAGCTACAATAAAACACAATCAGTGGCAGCGATGTGTACTGTTGTTTTGTGACCCTCTAGTGGCAGCTGGTAGTCCTGGTTCCTTAAGCTGATGGGTGGGCAGGCAGAAAGGCACATGAGCAGACAGGCAATACAAAAACGTAAGGTTTTGGTGAGGAAGGAAATCTGTCATAGTGCAACTTGTTTGGTGGACTGCCACAGTAGAGGACCAGTGGTGCTTTGATTTGTCTGGCTGTATTCTCCGTCTAAACTTCTGCTAGGTCTTGGCCCCTCTATGGAAGTGTGTGTGTCAAACTCGGAGTCAGCTTCACAGAGAAAGCAGCTGTCCCCCCTTCAGACGTTTAACATGGTTGCATTGGATGCTGTTAAAGCCCACAGAACACCTGAAGAGCACAATGCATGTTTATGCTTCAGCCACCCTACTTCACAGTCTGGTATCTCAAAACAAAACTCTTTTTCAGTAGTTTAAGCTAATATATTTAAGTATGATCTGAAATGGTCGCAACCCAAGTGTTCTTTGGGACCTGGTATAGTAAATCAGATCAAAGCAGTGATCTGAATTAAAAATAACCTTTGCCTGCACTTTCCCTTTTCAGAATTGGAGATTGCATCTCTCTGTGGCCATACTAACTTATGCTGACTTAAAGAGTATCTGGGCTATGACTCGAGGCGTGTCCACATGTTCTGTTCTCCAGACTCTTGTAGAGAACAAAAACGTTGCCAGAGCACACAGCAAGGGAGTTAAACAAGAAGATCTGACAGCATTTAACTGCCAGAGCCCTTGGCTCAGAGAAATCATGGATAGCACAGGCTTCTCTAAGACATGTGGGAAATCTCCATTAAAAAAATATTACTACTATTTGTAACCATTTGTGCTCACCACAGCACCCTTACAGCATGAAAAAGCAAAACCCAAATGAGAAGTTTGGAAGTGCTGCATCAGACCAAACCTTGGTCATTTCATCCATCTTTGCTCATGTCAGTGCCAACACCATATCGTTTAGTGGTGGACAAATTTGTGGGTGTTTCTCCTAGGCAAATACCACTTGGCAAGTGACCAGAGAGAAATCTTGATATTGCAGGCTGTATGTAAGTGTCCACGTGTGGAGGAGTGGGTGTACTGCAAAAATGTCACAGACTGGGAGCTTAAGGACAGCTTACTTGCTAAAGAAATTAATGTTCTATTTCAATGCTATCCATTGCTGCACGCCAGTGATGCACGCCTTTTTTAATTTTTAAGGGTAAACTTCAATTTACCATTAACTCTTCTTCCGCATTTTAAATTAGGTATGGTTTTGAAGCCATTCCTGAGAAATATTTGCAATAGAAGAGATGGGGAAAATTGCTAGAAAAGTAACCCTCATCTTTTTTATGCTTTTTATTTATCTTTGGGTTTTTTCCTCAGTCTTCTGACTCTAAAAAGCCTCATTACACACTTCATTAGTAGCTTTCTGAGGCCCTATAGTGTAGTAGCGTCTACTCAGAGTCTCTGAGGGGTGAAATTGGAGATTTACTAAGGAGAGTTTGAGGGCTAATTACAAAGACTTATCAACTAATAATGCAATCAGTGGGCCACTGGCACAGTGATAGTGTTCTCTGCTGCAGTCAATAAGATCTGGGTTAGATTAGTCCACAGGGTTAAGAGGGAATGCTGATGTCATCTGGCTACCTAGGGAGTGTCTTTTACAGGGTCAGAAGATGGTCCCCATCCTTTCTTCCTTTGCAGAATAGTAGGAAATGCTCTTAAGCGGTGTTAGGCACCTTGTTCTCTTAGAAGTAGCATAGTGTGAAACCCAGGGAGTCTTTAAGCCCCGGTGTCCTGCCTCATTGTAGCTAAAACCAGCTTCATGTTGTAGGGCTGAAACGTATCACTCCAGATTAGGGATGCAAGGGGGATCCTTAGGCTCTGAACGGAGTGCAGGGTCTTCTCAGGAATAAAACAGTCTTTTGTCAGAAAGATGCAATTATGTGATGGATTGCGGTGAAAATGCAGGAAGATTCAGGCCAGTCTCACAAGCACAAATACTGAAATTCGAGAGAAAATATGTTTCTGGTGCTTATTCATTCTACTTTCAACAAATATGTTAGTTTTAAGTTTAATTTGAAGTGGATCAAGAGCTGCTTTTCTCACTTGTTTAGTTTTTAATAATAACTAAATGAGACTATAAAGTATGTGTGTAGAAACACTTCTTCAGGCAAGGATTTGAAAATTAAGGTGCTTTTGGTTAAAAAGCAGAAATAAAGTATAAATTTTCACTTCTGCCAGTTCAACCCTATTTTTTCTCCAGAAATTACATAGTCTTATTAATGTCTTCAACTTCAGTATGAGAAGTTACTTTTTTGCATAAGACCTATTGACTTTAATGGACTTGCATATATGTTTAAATTAAGCTCATGCTTGTGCTTTACCGAGTCCTGACGGTCTGTAGTCTACATTGCTTTGCCTAATTGTGATTTGTTTGTTTGTTTGTTTTGCATTTGTACATGTATATGTACCAAAAGCAAGTAAAAACAAAAAAAAAAGTGAGATAGCTTTCTGAAGAAAATGATGAATATTTCAATTCCATAAAGGGATTTAGGAACATGTAATATTTGAGGTCTGCTTAGATCCTCAGATCCCTTTAATGAACTGCTACATGATGCTTAAAATGCCTCCAAGTTTTTGCCATAACACCTGCCTGAGTTCTGTTGTTGCTGACCAGTTTGCTGCCTACTCTCCACGGCAAGCTCAAAATAGGGTATTGGCACAAGACTTTTAGGATTAGCTATATATACACATCTGTCACCTCTTACAAAAAGTAGGTCCGAATTTAGATTTCTCACATCAGACTTTTTGTATTACATGCATATTCTCTGTGATTAGGAGTACAGGCTTGATTGAGCCTACATCCTCTGTATCTTTACAAGGAGTGATCAAACCACCAGACTGTTAAACTATTCCAGGTGATTTCCCCTCATTCTCTCCTGGTTCATGTTGTACAAAATCCCTAAATAATTCCTGATGAGAAAAGTTCTCTGCTACCAGTGACTAGTAGGCATTTCATAAGGATGGAAACGGCAGTCTCCACCTCTTTCCTAACATATTCCTGTAAAAAATCAAATGTTCGATATCATTGAACATGGAATGGAATCATATTATTGTCAGAGCTGGAAGGGACCTCTAGAGATCATCTAGTCCAACTCCCCTGCTAAAGCAGGAATGCCTAAAGCACATCACTCAGGACTGCATCCAGGCGTGTCTTGAATATCTCCAGACAAGGGGACTCCACGACCTCCCTGGGCAGCCTGTTCCCCGGCTCCGTCACCCTCACTGTGAAGAAGTTTTTCCTCATATTTGAGTGGAACTTCCCATGTTCCAGTTTGAGCCCGTTGCCCCTTGTCCTATCGCTGGAAACCACTGAAAAGAATCCGACTCTTTCAAGCACCTTTTTAAAAAAAGGCTATGGATCGATGATGAAAAATATAGGCACCTTAAAAATTTGATTTGGCTCAAATTCTCACATCTAACACTGATCAAAGAGAAGTTCCAGTCTAGCAAAGATTGGAAAAGAAATTCTTCACTACAGATGAATTCACCAGATTTATGTGTACTTTCTGTTTTTAAAAGAACCAAACTAACTGTGCTGTTCTGAAGGGAGAATCAGACTTAATGTCTATACTCTGAGTTCTCCAATGGGCTGCAGGCAGGCACATCTGTGCCCCTTTGCAGAGCTCTATTGACTTCAGCAGGGATCCACAGAGACACAGTATGACTTGCAGCTGCTGTACAATGGCACTGCTAGCTAGGCTTAATCATTAGATTCTGGTCGATGAGTTATTTCATGTACCTACAAAGACATCTTTGAGATAGATCCAGATAGAGAAATTAATATCCATTGAAATGCAAATCTCTCAATAAAATAGGGTTTGATAACTTAGGCTACCTTGCTAATCCTAATGCACTTCCCTTTTAGGGTGCCCAAGATGAATTCTTTTACAATTTTTATCTTTTTGTCCCAGAATGATACTTCTGAATTGCATATACTGATTTAAACAGAAGTGATTGTACTTCCTTTAATGTTCCCATTCATTCTCAGATTTTTGGACAAATGCAGGCATGATCATGAAAATAAAATGTACGATTTTAGAATATTACAATTCCAAAAATTAATTTGATGGAAAATGGACTTTCTTTATCTCTTCTCCCTTAATAAACCTGATAGACTCATTCAGACTCAGAAGGTGACTTTCTTCCTGCAACTTTTAGAGGCCTAGGAAGACTTTGATTCACTTTTGGTACTTTCTTGACCCAGGGTGCACTGGTGGCTGAACATTTGACAGAGAACAGGTACTCTGGGGAGTGATCACTGTTTCAAATGTGAGTAGATTAAGGGATGACCTTGGCAAGTGTATGACATTTGCTGCATTTTTTGCATCATGTTCATACTTCCTAAGCAAGGGTATTAGTTTTATGACATAGTACATGATATCAATCACTTATTAGAAAATAAAATACAGACAGGAAAAGAAAATAAAAGTGCAACAGAAATCCCTTTCTCAGGAGTCATACACCCCACATTCCTACCACCATTCCTGTTACTGTCAAGTACCGCTGCTCAGGAATCTGCAGGGAGAAATTAGGGAATTTCTTTATTTTGTTTTGATCAAGGCTTAGCTATAAACGGTAAAACCAAGTCAGCCTCTAAATCTCATATCTAAAGGTGTCCTAAAAGTGAAATCATGTTGCTTTAATATCATAGCTATCTTTTCACCAAATGACCAAAAGATTTGTCTTCTGCAGTGGTTGCATAAGTCATGGTACAGTACTGCGTGTTGTAATTCTAGCTAACAGTAATACTCATCATACAGCAATGGCAAGAGGCTTCAGGAAACACGTCCTGGTTGTTCATCAGCATCTGAACTCAGTGATAATAAAGCATGGGCTGAGTGCTGCACAAAGTGATAGACTTCAAGTGGGTGGTGTGGGGTGCTGTGGCACAGACCACAACAGGAATGCCACAAATCCCCCAGCCCTATGCATGGAATTCTTTCGGCTGCTTCAGACACTGTCTGTGGTCATATAAACTTGCTGAAAGTTATATAAAACAATGGAATGCAGGAAAAAAACCACCCAAAGTCAGCTATTTGCTGTCTATAAACTAAAGTAAGCATCTTACTCCTTTTGAAAATACACAGTTAGTAGAGAAGGAAATAGATGGCTAAAAATAAGGAAGCAAGAGTCCTTCCCGTATCTTTAGTTCATGCTTAATTGCAGCTATTGGATTAGCTTGTGTGATTATTCCTTTCATTAAACCAGGTTCTAAATAGCTCTCTAGTTTTACAAGTCTTCTATTACAATGCTGTTAGTGGGGAAAAGATGGGATGTTGATGTGCTTTTCCATCTCCTGAAATATCTTGACAGATGTTATCTAGTGCTTTTTTGATTACAACATAAGTAAACTTATACTTCCTCTTACATTTTTACTGTACTGAGTCCTGTTAAGGATGGCTACAAGACATGGCAAAACACAGAAGGAAATTTGTTTCCTGGAGTCAGAGTGGAAAAAATAGTCTGTTTTTGTTTTCTTTTTGTTTGGTTGGTTGGCTGGTTGAGTCTTTTTGGTTTTGGGGGCTTTTTTTAAGCCCATCTTGCCACTTCTATGGCTTAAGTAACAGATATTTTCCAGCAGTTGTTTTCCCCCATTCTGTTATTAAATTTTATTCTTGGTGAGGTGCAGACAAGAAAAATTAGTTTATACAAGAAGGAGAAGAGTGTGCTTTTGTGAAAGTCAATGTCCTTGGTGAGGCAGTAGGATTAGATGGCTGTAGCAGGGGTGAGCTGGATTCTGCTGACAGATAGGGGTTTTAAGGGTACTTTTGAAATCTGGAGAGGGCAGAAGTAGGGTAAGTGGCCCAATGCTGGCTTCTGTGATGGTGTTTTGGAAGATCTTGAGCAGGACAACTGTGAGCTGGGAATTAAGAGGATACTAGGGAACAGTAAGGATGAGGCCCTGGATTGGCCAAGAATGAAGGAGAGCTATACTTTGAAGTTCTGGTAAATGCAAGTTCTGAGACTGGAGGAAGGGGCAGCTTTCAGATAGGAGCAGCAGGGAACATGAAATTTGGATACAGAGGCATGAGTTTTTGCAGACTAGAGGAATGCAAGAAAAGGAAAGCTGTGATGCAAGACTCATAGAAACTGCTAAGTGGGAACTGTTTTTTGGGCCGCTGCTTCTTCCCTGATTCTCTATCTGATTTTCCGGTTGGACTATGCAGCCTAACCTCTTTCTCATTCACCCAACATCAGGATGACATGCTATCCCAGATATGCTATCAGATATACTGTCCCGGATAAGCATGCCGTGCTATAGCTCACTGTGTGGTTATAGAAAAGTATTATTTCCTCCCTGAATACACTGAATTTGCTGAGCAATGAAAGTGCTGTTACAAATTTAGCTGTCTTCAGTGGGAGTCCTAAAACTTTGCGTTTAGAGTAGACATTCTCAAGAGCTGCGAGGTCATTACATGGGACTGCCTTATTCCCAAAATTTTCTCTAGGCTTTAGTCTTGCTTGCAGCTAAGATACTTCTCATTAAATTTAAGACCTCTTCTTAGCTGCCCTGGACTTCCTCTGAAGCCAATTGAAAAGAGAAAACAATCCTTGAGGGCAAAAAGGTTTTTAAAGGGGAATCAATTCCTAAGATCTTGTCTTTTTGGAAAAGCAGTGGAAAGAGAACTGACATATCAATTTAGTTCTTCCTCTTAGTCTCATTCTATTTCTCCTTTTCTATAGTACTGAACTGTAGACTCACTTCCTTGATGTTAATGTATTTGTTTTGTTTTGTGGTCCTGCAAATAAAGTGTCAAACCATCTCATGTGCTCATGCTCATGTTGCCCTTCTTCAGTAATCAGCTGAGATATAAGATCATCTACTACAGACCATAAAAGAAAATTACTTTCTTTTATCAAAGTGATAGAGCTATGGTGTTTTGGAAATTAAGGTCGAGAATCTTGTTCCTATGCTTATAGATGGAGTAGATGTCCCTAAAACACCAGCATTTACCAATGTCTCATTCAGTGTGTGTTTTGTAGCATTGTTGACAAGTGTGAAAATTCCTTGAGCAATAGATAAGAACATTTGAGAGCAACCTCCTCGTGTAACTTTGGATCTGTGGTGTTTTGGTCTGGATCATGTTTATAGCAAGGTCATAATTTTTACCATATGTTGACCCATTTATCCTAGAAGATAACTTTGAGTCTATATCTTAGACATGAAAACTAATGATTTCTTTTTATCAGAAAAATTTCAAAGTATTAATCAAATGGATGTGAAGTTACTTTAACAGCCTAATATATGTAACATTCCTTTCATTTTGCTACAGTCCTATGAATCAATTCCTCTTCTCTGATAAATGAAAAATTATTTAACTATCAGGTAATGTCCAAACTCATCCATCAGAATTCAGCTCCTTACCAGAACCATGGAATACTGGCCTTCTTTCCCTAATAAATTATTGCTGTAGAAATTGTTGATTGTATTTAATGATAGCAATACGTCACAAGGAACCGATATGTGCATAATGAAACGTTGGGTCGTTGAGCATTACTTAGCAAAGGAGACAGTTATTAGGAGCCAGTTTAAAGTAATTAATTTTTAAGTTGCTAGTAAAATAATTAATAATTTATAGTTTAATTCTATTGCTTCTATTTTTTCATAATGTGGCCGGTGTGTTAATGAAGAAACCTCAAACGTCTCTTTTGCAAACTGTGTCTGAACTCAGAATGCCATACTTTGCCACCTGATAACAAGCAGAAGATCTAGAGGGAACTCATCTAACTGTTTTGAAAATTAGCAATACCAGACAGATTTGTTAAAGCATGTGCAAAGAATCAGAATGACACAAAGCAGGTGACAGTCATCAGCCTGCTGCCTATAGAGAAAGGAGGTTTAGTTACATCCAGTAACTAAATACAGATAGGGAGGCTCTACACCACTTTGCCTAATCTATTATATTTGTCTTTATACCTGTGGGAACAAAGAAATGCTGCTACAGTTGTTTTCATCGTCTAAAACCAAATTAGACCCACTATCAGACAGCTATCATAATCTGCAAATCACTTTGACTGTAATGACTTAATTAACCTCTGGTCACATGCCTGCATCATTCTCATACATTTTCATTTTGGTTTTAGCAGTTATAGCATAGTTTCTACATAGTTTACCTCTGCTGTGAGGTTCAGAGGTATCCCATGGAAGGCACTGAATAAAGACAGGAAGAAATCAATGTTTTTTCTCCAGGGAAGTTTCTTAAGAATTCAGAAAAATGCTTGCCTTGCGCCAAGATGAAAACAAAAATTGTCCTTTTTTACTGAAGAAGAAGAAGAAGGTGGCAGCTTGTCTTAGAGGAGCAGGTAGTCCAGCCATTGGCAGATGCACTGAGGAAGCAAGGCTGTGTTTGTGTTGACCCTGAGATGATCACATCAGGGAGAACACGTGGAAGTGTTTGAGAAGGAGATCTCCCAAGTATAAGGTCAGGAGGGTGTATAAAATCCCATCTGCTCTTGCAGCTGGTGATGAGAAGTGACCATGGGTCATCACATGTCCAACATCAAAGGATGGGATGGGACATGGACATGGCCACACAGGGAGATGGAGCTCAACACCATTTGCTCTAGACAGAGCCATGATAAAAGGTCTGAGATTCCTTCCTGAGAGCTCGTCAGGGATGGCATCTAGCCCAAACTCAGGTTGTGTCCCCTAAGAGAGGAAGGCTGAGTCCTTCCTCAAGCACCAGCCTGTGGTCACGTTCAATGTTTGATAAATATGGTCTAAGAAACAAGGCCCTCGCTTGTGCTTCATTTTGCACGAGGCATTGAACCTTTGGCTTTTTCCTTCAAGGAGTGGTCTGGTCCTTCCAGAGAGGAAGCTTCCCCCTTCACAGGCCTGGGCATGTGTCACAGCCACTGCTGGACTGAGTAACTCTGACAGCTCAGCTTGGAATAACTGTATTGCCAATACTGAAAAATGTTCAACTGCACAAATCTCTTGTTCCCAGAAATTGTGGTTTTGTTAAAGCTACCTGTAAGGAATAAATATAAAGCCTGCCTATTTACCACACAAAATGCAATATTTTCTGAAACATTAATTTATGCACGGATGTCTAGGGATGAGTGTCCCATGGCTTCTAAAATCTAGTTTTCAGAGGTTCTGAGAACTCTGGTAAACCTTGTTTGCAACTTTCATTTTTAAAAATTTTGTATTCAGAGTAAAGTACTGTTCCTTTCTTAGTCTTATTTATTTTCCCGGAATGATATATAGTCAATATATTTAACATATAACACAAAGACTAAGATGCCCACATAGTGAAAGCTCAGTGTGGTGCTAATGTCCCAGTCCTCCAAACTGGGAGATGTGTTGCAGGCAAAGCATTTTAGAGCTTCGTGCAGTTGCTCTGAGTACTAATCTACTTTTTTACCTGAACATGGGATATTTTGATCTTTTGTAAAAATATATCAATCCTTTGAAGATAAAAGGTCTTGATGACTAACACCTTGATGAAAACCAGATGACAAGTAGCAGATTTCATCTATGAAGAAAGATTTTTAGTTACTTTGGTTTGTGCTTTAGCTCTGGTTCTTGTTCCTGTTGACCTAGACATTCTCTTTTAGTGAAATTCAGCATTGATAGCCAGGAGGACTGATGATGTTTAAATATAGCAAAGACTTAAAATTTTATGTCATCTATGTAGCAGAACTGCAGACAGATTCTCTCCTTGTGTTTGACTACAACAGATCTATGATGCTTTATAGAGAGAGAGATTTGGACCCTGGGGAATGGATTTGTGAGTCTCATACAAATTACTGTCTTTAGTGTCCTAATTGATTCCATCTGTAGTTTTACACCCTTTCCTTTTTTCTTCCTCTTTCCTTTGTAGTCAGAGCTACCTTCAAACTGCAAGTGACGTGCCTGGGGGTCACAACCTGGATCCCTCTGCAAACTACAATTCCCCAAAGTTTCGCTCAAGGAATCAGAGCTATATGAGAGCAGTGAGCACGCTCAGTCAGGCCAGCTGTGTTAGTCAGGTGGGAAATTCTTGTTATACTTCTCTTATAGGTTAATCACAGATGCCAGAGTTGTTACTAGTGGATGGGTTTAGTTCTTTGGGATTTTTTTAATTAATGTCAAACTGAGGATGTGAATTGTCAAAGTAATTCAGTTCTAAGAAACGTAACCCTTGTTCAAAATTTCAAGAAAAAATGCTGAATGGTAGAAGCTAGGGGACACTATCACACATAATATTTTCCATTTATTTTCCATTAAAAATGTAAATACTGGTATTTTCATTTTCAGTCTATGTTAAATATTTAAATGTTAAGATTCAGATTGAGCAGAGGGCACACTCCTACAATACACATCCTCTGAAAATATCTACTCTGATCTCAGTAAATGTGGGTTGCCAGATTATGATATAGGTTGAAATAATTATGCTGCAAAGAAGCGGTGATTAATCTCTAAACTCAATCCCTCACTTTTCTTGGGTGAAAGAATAAGTCCCATCAATTATTCTACATATGGGGACTTCTGAAAAGAGACATTTTTCCACTCTGCTGGTTTTGTGTTTGTTAGTCAGTACTAATTCATGTTGAATGAGATCTGAATCAGGCCTGAAGTGCAAGCAGCCTTATGAAGTCTGTGCATGTTCTCTTTATCAGAGGACTTGACATAAAATTTCCAATGTTTCTAAAGTTCATTGGTCCTGACACTTCTTCACTGTGTTGCTTCATGACAGGTGGGCTCTGCCCTTTTCTCGGACATGTTACTCTAATTTTCCTTGACCATTTAGTGAGGCACCTAAGGGTGTGGTAGCTAATTGTACACAATGGTTATGCTAAAAAAAATCATTTTAAAGAGATTTTATATTCACTCACCTTCAATTTTTATTCCATGGCTATTCAGGCCAGGATGCACCTCATCTAACTTGAGGCTTTTAACTGAGGCAACAACTAAAGCTTCCTCTGAGGTTAATGGAGTGAAAGAGTTTTTTCCAGCACAGTGCACATCCCAAGTGGGCTGAGAGGCCTCTGGAAATGCTTGTCAGTCTCCACTGAGTGTAGAGAGTTGGGAGGGACTAGTCGCTTGACTAATGCCCTTCAGTCAAATTCCTTAATTTATGTGGGATAAATACAATCTTGTACAGCACACGTCAGAATTAGAAACAGTCAGTCATTTTCCAAACTTTTCATTGTTTTTCATAGCTCCCTTGTGAAACCTGTCTCCACCATTCTCATGCATTGGTTTGGCATTACCCTAGTTTGATTATTTTCTTTTTTTATTACACTCTGGTTTTGAGAAAGTTTCACAAGAATTAAATCCTGCATTCAAAGCAAGTTACATTTGCTGTGACCTCACAATGCTATAACATTAGACCTATTCCAACATCTTCTGCCTCTTTGACCAGGTGTATAGAGATGTTCACTCAACTGTCCATAATGACTGATTGGTTTCAGCAAAGGTTAAAATTCTTCATTCCAATGTATATTACCTGGAAAAATGTCCACAATAGATTTCATTTGCAGGTAAATTGCTCAATTGGTCAGATTAACTAAACCTGCTGGATATTGTTCCTTAATTTGTTTCAGTCTTCACTAACCTACATAATTTTGTGTCAACCACATACCTCCTACCTCACAGTCCAGCTCTTTCCAGACCAATAATATATGCTTTTAATATATAATAGACAGAGTAAATGTATTAAAATAACAAGTTGTGAACCTTTGCTGTTCCCTGTTCTTTTTCCATGACACCATCATCATCTTGGCCCATCTACATAATAGCAGTTTGTATGATTTGTGGTATTTTTCTTGCCTTTTTTTTTGTGAGGTCCTTCATTTTTCCCTCTTGACCAAGGGTAAAGTCAACAACGATGCTGGGTTTCGTGGTTTATATTTTTAATTTAAGTTTTAAAACCTTTATTTTTCTATTGTCAGTGACCTTAGTTTGAAAGAAGTGGTTAGGATTTAAAGTGTTTATGGACTACATTACCATAAATTTCCTGATCAATGATGTATGCAAAATATTTCAGCATAAGGTTGGTTTTTTTTAATCTTTTTGAGATTGCATTAGTCTACTTAACTTTATTAGAAGCAAATTTTATGAAGGGTAATGTAATTCCTTTCAGGGGAGATTTAGTAGCCAAAATGTCTTACATGAAATTAAAATATCAGTTATTCATTATCATCAGAACTTCCGTATGAAATTTCCATTTACTTAATCAAAATCCTAAACCAGTTGAAACATTTGCACTCGCTCTGTTTCCATAATGAATAATGTACTAGGAACAGTAATAATGAGAAATGCACTTAGCAGCCTTATAGAAAAAGTACTATGAACTGGATGTGCTGTTTAGCAATGCCATGAATTTAACTTGGTATTTATACTGATTCCGATTTCTAGCACACTCTTTTAAAAAAAAAATTATCATCAGGAGGACATAGCTGGATGTCATGCATTTGTCTGTCCAGTGTTAACTTCCTACCTCATTTTGGATAAATGTAATTTTGAATTAATCAGTTACATTTACAGGTTGCAAAGGTTGACTTCAGAAAGCCTGTTAAACATGATCTAGGTAGAATTTAGGCACTCATTTTCAAAACTGCTATACACAGTTCCCTACCAAGAGGTTAATTAGGCTTGGCCAGCCTGCCCAAACCCTGTTTTATCATGAAAGCAACCAAAAAATCTACAATTTTGCATCATGCCCAACCTTCAGGGCAGGGTCAGCAGGTAGATGCTGGCTCTTGCTCAAGCCCTTCGCCGGAGCTGGAGGGTGGTGCTGAAATCCCCCAAGGGGCCACGTGGTAGGTGATGCAAATAGCCACACCTTGGGTGCTCTGACAGGCAGAGTTTCTCAGCACACCTGGTGGCAGAAGTATCAGGCTTAAAATAATGTTGCTGAAGAAGAGCCAGCAGTAGTGGCTGCATTTCATTTTTCCACGGTAGTTGAATGTCTAACCCAGTTAACCAGGGAATGAGTTTGGTCTCAGCTCACAGTGGTCCCAGCATTGCTTTCTCATCTGGCCACTTTTCACTCTATTTGAGATGATGGTTATTCTTTCACATGCTTCACTGGACACAACTCTAGATGCAATATTTCTCAAACCTTTCAGAATCATCACCTGGTCTGAGCTTACACATCTTCAAGTATGAGAATACTTCCTTGAGCCCCTTTATAGTGAGAGGAAGATAACAACCAACCGCACAGTCTAAATGTCTACGTGAGTAGGAACATTGCTGATGTTCCCTCACCTTTCGAGGGCTAATATTAGCATAGAAGATTTCCTATTCTGGCAGAACACAAATTCCCGTCAGCGCAGAGTGATGTTGTTAGTTACCATTAAAACATGTATTTACAATTGTCTGAATATGCCCAAAGATATTAAATGTAAAATTAATTGTATGACGTGTGATGTACTTATTATATACATATAAACAGCTGATGTAAATTAAAAAAATGTGAATGTGATCAGAAGGGATTACTACATTTTAACTACTTGCTAAAACAGTTCTTCATCAATGTACAGGTGTCCATTTGAGATGTTGAGGCCGTGATGATCACAAAAAAGCAAGTCAAAAATCAAATGCATTGTTGTTGTTTATTCAGATGAGTGAAGCAGAGGTTAATGGGCAATTTGAATCGGTGTGTGAATCAGTGTTTAGTGAAGTTGAAGCTCAGGCAATGGATGCCCTTGACCTCCCTGGATGTTTCCGAACAAGAAGCCACAGTTACTTGCGTGCCATTCAGGCAGGCTATTCCCAAGATGATGAATGTATACCTGCGATGGCATCTTCCAACATCACCTCAACTATCAGGTCAACCACAGGTAAGCGATTCTACACTGACCCTTCCACCTTTCTGCATGTAAAAAATTGGCGTCTTGTTTTGTAAAAGCATGTTTGACACTGGAAACAATTTCCCTGTGTAGCAATAATATTTGATAACAGTATTCTTAGTTTTGTAATTCTGTACTGTTGTGGCTACAGCTTGGAATAAGCTCCTTCTGGGGAGAATCCTGCAAGGATAATGTAATGGACTTGAACTTTTGACTTCCATTTCTCATACATACAGTTATCCAGGTGCAAATATGAAAATGTGAGTGCAAATAGTATCATTTAGATATTTTTAGACATTTGGGTATTTTTATCTATCAAGTAATTGATCTTCTAAATGATATCAGTTGCATCGGTTTTAATTTAGGTCCTTAAAGTCCCAAAAGAAAAAGAGAAGCAAGATTTTAAGTATTTGAACACTTACAGGCAATTAACTTAGCAGGGAATTAGTTACTGTTACTTTTCTAAAAGGTGTAACCAGTGATATCAATACAGTGAATCATAAACATTATGGCAAGCTTCACGCATCTCCTATTACTCATCAGTAGCCACTAGCATTCGTACTTACACCATTTACTCAAGGATCTTTTAACATTCTTCTGGCAAGTTTCTTTTCTCTTATTAGTTGCCTAGCAAAGATGGTAGCTTTATTCATTTTAGAATATTAGTGTCTGGTATTTGTAGAGAAAAGATTGCACAGATGGTAGTTAAATAATTAAAATGAAATCTATAACAAATATATATTCTTTGTTAAGTGATCCAAATTCACCTTTGTTTCCAAATATATCAATGTCAATTCCTAATTAAGGTATTGTCCTTGCCACATACTATCAAATTGCAGTGCAGGCTTCCTCTCTACAAAACGTAAAAATATAGCTCAAAATGTATCATGCAAAAATACTTTTAAAATTATTTGCTTGACACACCTGTTGTATAGCAGAACAGTGGGAGCTTAGAAAGGAAGCAAGCTGAGGTTGAATAACATAAATTTGCATTCCAGAAGTAGCATAAAATGTTATTTTATCTTAACCATAGTATTTTAATTGCTATATGTAACTTTGTGTAAAACCAGAAGTTGTGGCTTACAGTGCCATCTCTAGGGATATTTCTGTCTTTTGTTTAAAAGAGGTGCTATCATGATATAAAATGAGATTTTGTTGCTAGCCCAGAGACTAATTTTCATCTTTGTCATATAGTACTCTGTGATTATTATGAAGAAACTTCTATGACAAAAGACACAACCAAATATCTATTTTGGTCTCTGACTCCAAGTACTAAATTACTAAACTACTTACAGAATTACTTTGGTTACCAAGTTGATTGGGTTTAACCTAAGCTGTCTGGAGTTTATATGCTAGATAAATCCAAAATTCTCACTGAAAGGAATTTATTCTATATTCTCTAGAGCAACAAAGCTGAATAAATGAATATGTTTGGGGAAAATAACCGGATTAGGCGGTAAATATGTTTGTATCCCAGTGGCTTCATACTTATGAAAAACATTTTGCATTGATTAGCAGTCTGCTGGTTAAATACTGTGGTTTTGAAAACTTTAACCTTTGTTTCACACATGGCATCTCCCTCATCTTGGAAACAATTTATCAGATAGATTTTCTTGCCCAAATATGTAATCTTCCTCCTTTGTTGTGGTGAGATGATATTCACATTGTGGAGAAAAAAGATGATGTGAAATGTTTTCCTGAGCCAAAACTGTTTCCAAGCCTGTGGACTGTGTATGGTTCCGAGTGTGGTTCTATATTCAAAATATTATCTCTGTACCACTGAGCAAGTTTGTCCTCAGCTTCTATGTAAGATGAATATTCGACTTAGAAATATTTATCTGATATACAAGAAGACTAAGGATTGTGTGATTCATTATTAATTGAAATTTTCAGTTGGCAAATAAGTTCCCATTTTTAAAACCATAGGGGTAACTTCTGTATTTCTCTCTTCAACCCCTGTCACTTTGGAGAGAAATGCTTCATTTCCTATCATTACTATAATTAAAAAAAAATAAAAAAAATTCTTCTCCAGCTCTCTCTGAAAATTGTAAAAGAAGCGACTGCCTGAAATGTGAAAATGGTGTTGGCAGATAGTTGACATTTATATGGGCTTCATTCAAATAAACGTCAGAGAGGTCAAAGTTTTACATCAGCCTTCAGTTCCAATTCAGTCTTTTGAATTCTTAGAAAAATTACATTACATTAAGTCCTTTTCTCTTCTGATGTAACAAATTCTTTTTGGCAAAGAAACTAAAGCAATTTCTTAGAAAATTAACAGCCATTGCAATTTAATTATTACTTGAAATTTTAGTGATATAGGTCATGACTGCCTCTTATCGATGTTGTAAAGCAATTAAATCATAACACATAGGCTTAGCTAAAAATTAAGTCATGCAACTAAAAATTTAAATCTAAAATAAAAAATGTAATATTTGATCTATGAATTCAATTACAAAAGTATGGAATATATATTTACAGCATACAGTTTCCTAAATTGCTCCTAGATGCATTAACAGCTTTCAGAAAGGAGAAAGGTTGCAACTATTATGAATATTATGTAGACATCATTAATGGAGTCTGTTAACAGGGTTTTCTAATAGATGCCAAAAGAACTACCAGTAACTAGCTCTTCTTAAAAGTATACAAGTTTACAGAGAAAACCCTGTGGTTCATTGGTAGTATCTATGGTGCTAATGAACACATAACTTTTGCACAGCCCCACATGGTTTAATTATTTGTGGAACAAGGCTTCTCCACCTCTGATGGAGACTCTGTGAGATGCCATAGGGCACTACCTGTTGCCCCAGGTGGAAATGAATGAGACAAGTGACAATGCAGAGGAGGCAGCCAGCATTGCTGGCACACTGGAAGCTAGACCTGGACTCTCCGGGACCCCTGCTAGGCCTCGTATTTCATTATGGTTCGGGCATTTCTAGCCATCCTGTTTCATTTTGTAAAGAGATAATGAACCTAGTGCAAAACACTTCATGCTAAAAGCCCTGAATGACAGTGTATGCTTTCTGACTCGGAACTGTATCCAGTTGCAGCTGTCAGATGCACAGCTGAGAAAATACAGCTCCAGCTGCTCCTGCCTCCCACCTTGTCCCTGCATCCCAGACAACATGTAATTTCCTGAGCGGGAAGGCACAGCAGTCATCCCAACTGCGACTGCTGTTCATCTTTTCTTACTCTTACAAGCAATGCTTCACTTTTCAGGAAAAGTTTGTAAAGTCTGGGTCATTTTTCCAGGTAGTACCAGCTCGGTTTCCTATTGTTGAAGGATATCTGCACGTATATAGGCTACGCTGTCGGCTTGGAAGGCTGGTAACATCTGGGTAGTGTAGCAGAGTGCTGCGGGGAGGGATGGAAGCTACCAGAGGTATTGGAGCTGTGCCACCACCGGCTCAGTGCGTGGTGAGCCCAGACTGTATGGTCCTGGTGGGAAAGAGAGGGCAATAGGCTGAGAGCAGTGCCCTGTAACACGCTATCCCACCTGCAATCCCTGTGCTGTCTTACTGAACAGTAATTCAAATACCCTGATACAACACTGGGTTGTGCTATGAAAATATAACCAACGGGGAGGTCTGGCAGATCTTATCTGCTCTCTGGTTGTTTCCCCTTTGCCCGAGAAGGTCAACTTATTTTTGTTACATGTCCTATGTGTAGAGGGAGTCCTGTATATCACTGACTTCATGTGTTACAGACTATTTCAGGACGTTTCCTCAGTTTTTCCTGCTGATGTTGTTTTACTTTACTGAGAATGCTGAGTTGCAATGATACCGGAGGTGGCAGTTAGGATGGTCTGTTGTGAAGCAAAACAACATGTTAAAGTCTCTCCCCTGAGGCAGAAAGCAATTTGGTATTTGCATCTTGGACCATCCAGGATATCCTGAACACCAGGTTATTATGTGTTCAGATGTGGGGGCACGCTCATTTTCTGCTGATGGCATTGCTATACGTTGTATAAAAAGCATCTTTACCGAGAGACACTGTTGCTCTTGCCCACTGCTCAGGACACTCACCCATCAGGTGGGATATCTGCTCAGTGAATATTGCTTTTATATAAAAATTGAAACAGCTGAAACAGAAAAGACTCAATATCCTGTAAGGAGGAACTGAAGCAGCCCAGTCAGAGGTGCAAGATCCTTCCCCAGTAGCAAGCACTGACTGAGTGGCCTCAGTTAAGTTCTTTGGCTTCTAGGCTGATGAATAAAAGGGAGCATCATCTTCAGTTTCTTAAAACTACTTCACATTTTCTTCTAACCCAAGTTTTTTGGCTACAACTGTATTTTTTGATGAATGGATTAATGACCAAAAAAACCTAGCTGGTGGACTTCAGCACAATGGGGATTGGGTCACAGGACATAAAGGCACCCTGGACTTCTGTCCTATGTTAAGTGTCAGTCCAAGATGACTTCTCCCACTTTAGGGATTTCCAGCTGATCTTGAGAGAAACTTAGCACGAAGTACTGCTGGTTTCAGGGAATATAGTTACTAGCCTTAAGTGGCCAGTGGCCTTTATGCTAACTTCATTTTTCTAGAAAACATAGCATAATGCAAACCTGTCAGATGAGTTGTATATGCACCTCTTTTTATCTAATTTGTATTTGGTAGCTCTACTAAACTTGTGCTTACTAAAGAGTCTACTGAAAAAGATAAGAAGCAGGGAACTGTCTTTTGTCCATTTTACTTTTCTCAGCCAGTAGGACTCCGCAATGAGTAAACTTCAGAAAATTCCACTTTTACTGAACTATTGAGCACTAATTCTAAAACCAATTAATTCAAACAAGGTCACATTGCATGAGGGAGTTTTCAATTACAGCTCATAGGATTACTCAGAATGCCTGAGGAATTGCAGGTTTCCTTTCTCCTGACTTAAAGCTATTTTCAGCTCTCTATTTTTGAAATGAGGGTCTGCATAGGGAGAATTTTTAGAGCACGTGTTTGATATTCAGCTACAAAACTCCTATTGCCAACAGGAGATATTGCAAATAGATTGCATGTTCATGTACCTACAAACATAAAGGCATTAGAATATGATATTTCATTGAGAAGTTGTATTGTTCCATAGCACAGCTATCCCTGCAGACAAGAAAAGGACTGATTCTCTGGTTCCTATCTGAACACTAATGATGATAGTTATTATTTTGGGTGTTTTGCTTTTTTCAAAGGCATGAGGATATGAAGGGGAGACAAAAGTTTAAGTCGTGGTGCTACTACATCTGGAGGTAGTGGAGTTCAGAAAAGGGTCACTAAGAAGACTAAGGGTCTTGAGCATCTTCCCTGTGAGGAAAGGATAAGAGAGCTGAGACTGTTCAGCCAGAAGAAAAGAGGTCTCATAGCATTTTAAAGAGGTATATAAATACAAAAACTGGAAAAACACACCCTTATTTCCTAAAGGAAAAATGGTATATGATCAACAAATGTGTGATTTTTTTATTCATTTCTGAAGAATGAGATACGTCATCCAGGTGGCTTCTTGGATCTTCTTAATTCAATGCACTATAGCTAGGAAAACCCCACCAAATGATGGAAAACATATGCATGAAGTAACATCTACACCATTTCTGTTCTCTGTATAGAAATATATTCTGAGTCTTAGAGTTTTTTTCTGGTATCCATCGCTAAGTAGTAACTAGCAGTGGTATTCACAACAGGTATGTTTAAATCCACACAACCTTAAGTTCAAATAAGATATAGAAGGCAGTTTTCTCAATTATAATTTGCCTATTGACTTTGTTTAATTACTGGTGGGGCTCCATGGAATTATCTGGCACTCTAATTCCCTGCAGGAAACATACCATATAACTGTGGGAGCACGTGGGGATCCTGAGTTAATACTTTGATGTCATGCCAACTTGTGTGCCTATACTGTGAGAATAAATCTCATACTAACAAACGATGAGCCCAGTTCTACCCTTGGAAAGGCACACATCATTTTCATTGCTCTGGGTATATCTGGGGGGAATAATTAGTCTTTAATTCTTTTAAATACATTGAAGTTCTGCTGCTATGCTGACACTGCTGTTTCATAGCAGCTCTACATGGTGGAAGTGGCAAAGGGAGTCACTGGGATGAAGGTGACACAAGCCCTTTGGTTTGAGGGGTTCAGTAGAGGATGGCCAAGGGACCATTGCAACTCTGGGATTCCCTGAGATGGAGTAAAGCTGTGCTAATCAGGGCTGCCTGGCCATGTGGACTCTTCCGGCTGATGAGGCATGAAAACAGTTGGAGCAGTAGCCAGGAGCTTTTCATAATTCTCATTCTCCTTGGTACAAACGATCTGCAGAGGCAAAGATAAAAAATGAAGTCTCTGCCTTCCATCTATGGTTAGTTTAAAAAATGTGTAATGAGTGTTTCTGCCTTTCTCCTGCTGTTCTGTGCTTGACATAATTCCTCCGTAACCTATTAGATTTGCCAGACAGCTGATTTTTTTTTTATTAAAAAGGACACCCATGCTCCCTTCCCTGGCAGAATTTGTCCTCAAAGCTCTTCTGTGGTATCCATTTTCACAGAGCTCTCTCAGCTTCATTTTCTCTATCATTATAAGGAAAAAAAAAAAGAAAAAACCAGAATGGATAAGAAAAAAAAATAAAACATGTAAAGAATGTGATTCACTGCTCAGGTGTTTGAAGCCTTCCTGGTGCGATGGAACAGTGGCAGAGGTAAATCTCAGCCCAGCTATTTAGCTTGAGTTTGGCAGAGGGTTTTGTCCTCAGGTGGGTCTGTGCAGCAGTGGGGGACTCTCGGGATGGATAAGCCTGGAAGCTCATAATGCTTCCTTATACTTGTAGTGAAAAACAAGGCAGGACCCCTCTCCTGTCAGCGCTTCTTCTGTGTTCTTCAGTGAATGAAAAAAAAACCACTAAGGAGTCTTCTCAGAAGCTCTGCATGTATTCAGTCCTGGTTTTTGTTGAAGGCATGTATGTCAGAAGCCATGATGATGACATGTGCCCTGGAACTGCAATGCTTGCTGTGCTGGGTATAGAGAGTTCATTTTGATTGTATTCTGATACTGATTTTACAGCTCACACATAATAGTTCATCCATCAGGGCCTCAGCCCATCAGTTAATGTAACTAAGCATAAGTCTCTTGAAGTTGACCCAGGTTTGCTTGCTGACAAACTTAACTTTGTTACACTTTCAGAACAACGTGGTTGCGAGCTGTGTTCTGCTCTAGCTTCTTTGCAATAAAAAAATTATTCCAAAATAATGTGAGTGCAGCCACGGGGGAATTCCTCTCCTGTGGTCCTAGCATAGGCACAGGGGCCAAAAGAGGGTCTGTGTGAAGAAAGAGAGCTGCATTTCAAAATAACAATAAACTCCTTTACGGCAGGTCAGGTCTTACTTCCATAGGGGCCCTTCCACTTCTAGAATGTACTTTGGATGGTAAAACTTATTTCCAAAAATGTGTTGTCAGGCATTTAGGGAGGCAAGTTCAGGTGCTTTTGCATTTCTGCCTCATGGTGAGGACGTTTTGATTAATACTTGGCACTAACAAATGTACTTCTCCTGAGGGACATTATTTCTAACTTGCAAAGTTGCCTTTTCCAGGAAACGGAAGTGGGCAGCTGGCACCCAAATCCTTCCCAAAAACACAGACATCTGAAGGTAGGGACAAACCAAGTTCATGGAATCATAGAACAGTTTAGGTTGGAAGGGACCTTAAAGATCATTTAATTCACCAATTAAATAAAGCCATGTCTATGTTTCAGTGGAGTGGCACAGAAATAGGAGAAAAAACTTTTATAGTTACCTTTAGTTTTACTTCCAGCAAATTCTCTGTTTTGTTAATATAAAAGTCCTTTGGGATGCTTGTGCATCTCTGCAAGCCTCTCAGCAACTTCCATCCTCTGTTTTCACTTCCCTGCAGTGGAGTTTCTTCAAGAAAAGCTTGTACTTAAGTCTCCATTTCTGTGTCAGGAATTTTTTTCAGAATCCGATCTACCCTAGTAGGGCCACTGGTAAACCTAGTGTACTTGAAAGATTTTTTTTTTTTTTCCCAGAGGATCAGAGAAAATGAAGGTACTAAAATTAGTGTCAGTCCTAGAGCATGAGCATAATCACACAGAAATGCCTTTGGCCGGACAGGTGAGTTGAGCAGCGTCAGGTTTGGCTCCAGATCAAGTCATCCAAACATAGATGCTTTTGTGCAATTTTGCTGTCTAAGTTTCCATGACAAATTCAGATGAATTCAAAGATAATTGGCTGGTACCATTTGAGACCTCCACATGGATCATACGAGAGAATTGCATCATCATGGAAAAGAAGCTGTTGGCTAGGCAGGAGGGCCTAGACCTCTAAGAAGGTATTAAATACCTATTAAATACCTATGCCTTTGGCTTAGTCTGAATACAGTGCAGGGAGGGTGGTGAGACACTGGAACAGGTTGCCCAGAGAAGTTGTGCATGCCCCATCCCTGGAAGTGCTCAAGACCAGGCTTTGAGCAACCTGGTGTAGTGGGAGGTGTCCCTGCCCATGGCAGGGCATTTGGAACTCAATGATCTTTCACATCTCTTCCAACTCTAACCATTCTGTGATGCTACTGTGCACCAACAGAGAGTCAACAAAGCTCTAGCTACACTGAGGTGTCTTACACTCACCTAATAGCACCCCGATACTTACCAGCAACCTCTGTACTCACTGTAAGGCCAAGGTTTAGTCCTTAGTATATTGTCCATTAAAATATACACACTGTAAACCACAAATATCAGAGCAATCCAAGTAGCTCGTTACTACTTCTCAAGGACGATTAGAGGACATCCAAACAGGGTTAGGGAAGATACTGAGTTTGAAGTGAGTAACCTATTACTTGCTTTTCTGAGACTCAGAACATATCAATGAATCATGATTTTTATATGCGTTTCTCTACCTTTTGGGATAGTTCTGTGTCCAGAAAAATAAGTGTATTTCCACTCTTTGTCTCCTTCCCCCAATCAGAAAAAAAATAATAAATTCAGTCATAAAAATTCATCTCACCTGATACGTATATCAAAAATGTAGCTGTCAAAGGCAGTCACGTTAATGTCCTATTATAGTCAATGAAATGTGATTTATCTCCTTTAGGATTGGTGTCTGTTATGAAAGAATTTGTCCTCTGGACGTCCCTATTTCTCTCTGTTGCCTATAAAAATAGTCTACAATGATAGCATAGTATAGCCAGCTAACTTCTATAAGTCTGAGGTAAAAGTTTGGCCTATTCAAACGGCATTATAGGATGAAACCAAAGATTAAATCTTGGTTCCACTGAAAACAAGGATAACTGAGAGCGCCAAGTCTGATTTACAGGGTTAGGAGCTCAAAATCCAGAAGCATCTTTTTCTGCACATGGGGCTGGCAGCCTTAAAGTAGCTTCCTGAGCACTGGTTTTGATGTTGACACTGACTCCACCTGCACCTTTGGTAAAATGATTTCTTGATTTGACTGTGTTGCTACCAATCGCAAAAGTGTACTCTGAGATTGTGTCCAGACTTGGAGCTCTCTGTGGATTAAAACACTGATTTAAAGGTATTAAGTTATCTTTAATTAAAATATTTTGTATTCACTTATTTTTTTTTATTGTAGACCACTATCATAATACATTGTTAAAATTATTCCACTATGCAATACTTCCTTAAGATTAAGTAAGCAAATTGTTTTTCTCACCCTATTCAGTTTAGTTCCTTACTGTAAGTTAAAGGAAATCCCAGGCTGCATGTAGTTACTGCAGGAATGAGAATAGAAAATATACAAACAAAACCAATGATAAGCTTACATAATATGTCTGTGAGTGGGTTTAGGAGGCTGATGGAAATTATTTGACTTGAGTGATAAAGGTATGTGGGAGTTCAAGGAGAGATTTGCTTTTTTTTCTCAAGTACAGAATTACAGCAATATTGGTTTGATTCTACTGAAAAACGCTTTCAAATTTTCTATTTTATTTCAGTGTCAGAATAGTAGCCCAGTAAGAGTCACTCTTAGTTTTTGGAGCTCTTTTTCTCTTCGTCTCTTACTGTTTTGATGATGTGACAAATGCAATCTGTATTCCTGGAAAGCTGCACATACATTCTCTAAAGGAAAGACAGTATAGTTAAAGGTACACGTTACCTTCCTGCAACTGAAAAAAATGAGATAATTTTTAAAAATGCAACTTCAGTATTTTGGAGGCCCATAGGAACTGTTAAGAAGAGCAAAACAGCTGTCAGCACTTTGCTTTGCCATCTACAGGATGCTGGTTAGGCTATAATTTCTCACTAATTAACTGATCTAAAATAGAACCTTTTGTAACTAGTCCATCAGCAATCCATGAGGTTTGTGTTGCCCACGTCTCTTTTAACTTTGGCAAAGGCTTACAGTTTCTGACCTTGATGTCTTGTTTGATTTGCATTTCTGTTTTGAGACTAACATTAATTACACTGTCAAAACAGATTTTATCGTTTACGTAACATGGGCTGCCTACAGACCTAAGTTTCCTCAATATGGAGGTAACGACTTACGCACTGAATGACTTGATTACAGTAATTCCATTTATGCTGTTCTCCTCCTGGGAGAATGTAGTGTGTACCAAATTTAGTGGTCACATTTCCACTTAATTGTTAGTTTCCTGTACAAAATCAGATAGATGTACAGAACTTGAGCCTAAAAGGATCTGCTCTGAATATTGAGTCTAACCTGGTGCACACACAGATTAAAAAAAAAAAATAATCAACTCATCCAGTAATTTTGCCTTACCCCAGTAAATTCTGATTGAGGTTAGGTGTCATGGTAATGATTTTGGTCTTTTTTCTCAAGTGCTGTATAGATTCTGTTTAGCAGAGAGATGGCAAAAATGGATTCTGCTTTAAAAATAGCATTTTATATGAAATTTCTATGACAGCAGTGTCTTAGTGACATGCTATTTTTAAAAGCTTTTTTAAAAAGTCATGTGTAAGAAGCACAGATCTCACCTAGGTTAATATTATGTTATGATAATGTTTCCACATCCTGACTTTGCATGAATTGGTCTGATTCCACTGACTTCAATATCAATCACTTCAGTGGGATTAACAGCATGGTCTAGCCCAGCACCTAAAACTGTGCAATTGGTTTAAAAACTACAGAAATACAGAGGGTTTGCTTTTAATACCTCTGTGGAGCTACAAAGGGAGCTTGGGCCAAATCATTATTAGGTGCTGTGTAGTAGCTCCAGCAGAAGGGATGAAGGAACAGGAAATTAGGATTCAGTCATTAATGCAGGCAAATTCCACACAGGCTTGCTTTAGCAGCCAGCTCACAGGGGATGTGGAGCAGAGGAGGTGAACCTCACACCTTTCTGATGAACGCAGGTAACAGAAGACAGGAGAGGTTGCGTCCCAGTGCATACCAGAGTCCTACCAGTGCTGTCACAGGGACAGAGCATTTGACTGGAGTTTCTCTCACCCCTTTTAAGCATTTCAAAATTAGGTGTCCCAATCTGAGCTGGTTGTCCTTGATTCCCTTTATGGTTGATGGAGAAAAGTAGGCACCTGCAAGGGATGATTCATTTCCTGGTAAAATAAGCATCTAAGATGGGTGAGAATTGCCCCCAGAATTGCTAATTTTTCTCCCAGTAATTCTAAAACAGATCAGACAACTAACTTAGACTTGGATGACTGTTTTTTAAGTGACTAATGTAAGATGAGATGGATTCCCATTTATAGTTCTCAAATACTGACTATGTCTTGAAGGTATGAAATAATTCATTGTTACTAAAACACCCTATGTAAAAAAACTGGCACAGGATAAATGCAGCGTTTTGCCCCCATGGACTAGGACAGCATGAGACCGTCAATTAACATCTGACTTTAGGGTGTGACAAATATCCAGGCTTACCTAAACTTAGTGCATGCAAAATGACCCATCAAGAATACAGATTGGGAAATTATAGATACCTACCACTCAGACCACAAATAAAATGCAGACCAACATATAAACTGTGCTGATAAAACTCATCAGGGTGTAAGCATTCTTCCCAAGATAATATCTCACAAAAATATCACTTGTGAATTTATCAACTGTTTCATACTGCTTAATCTGGAAAACAAGAAACAGGATTTTTTTCATGCATATCCATGCTCAAAAAGACTATTGAGAAAATGCCTGGTCCCTTTACTGGCTAGTATTCACTGCAGAGGGCTGAATGAGGAAAGGGAAGAAACAGGAAGCTAGGTTAATAACTAAAGTAGCTCTCTGATTATGTTTGAGGGAAATTTATCTGAAATGCAATTAAAAGAATTCATTTATTTAAAAACAAAATTCTCTCTTGAAGTTCAAGCACAGTACGACATTGGTAAGTTTTAATGACTATTTTTGCAAGGTTTGAATATCCTTACAGTTCAAAAAAACGCTCTCATTACCTTAGAAATGGAGAAACTCTGTAACGTGGAAAGCCCCCAGAAATTACAGGGTCTTTCAGTACCAGAAAAGCAAGCAGAATTGTGGATCTATACAGGGAACAGCAAAGAACAGGGATGGAGGAGCCCGGACTGTACAAGAATGTGATATGTCTTCCTCACCTGAACTACACTCTACATAGAGTCAATATTTCAATTTAAGTGCAAAGTGGGTGTATTTGAGTATTTTTAAGGTCTTTGTGTCAGAAATAGTGTGGCCAGCAGGACTAGGGAAGTGATTGTCCCCCTGTACTCAGCACTGGTGAGGTCCCCCTCAAATACTGTGTTCAGTTTTGGGCCCCTCACTACAAGAAAGACATTGAGGTGCTGGAGTGTGTCCAGAGAAGGGCAATGGAGCTGGTAAGGGGTCCAGAGCACAAGTCTTATGAGGCTGAGGGAGCTGGGGTTGTTCAGCCTGGAGAAAAGGAGGCTGAGGGGAGACCTTATTGCTCTCTACAGCTACCTGAAAGGAGGGTGTAGCAGGGTGGGAGTCAGTCTCTTCTCCCAAGTAAAAAATGATAAGACAAAAGGAGACGGCCTCAAGTTGCACCAGAGGAGGTTTAGGTTGGGTATTAGGAACAATTTCTTCACCGAAAGGGTTGTCAAGCATTGGAACAGGCTGCCCAGGGAAGTGGTTGAGTCACCATCCCTGGAGGTATTTAAGCGATGGGTACAGGTGGTGCTGGGTGGTGGACTTCACAGTGCTAAGTTAATGGTTGAGCTTGATGATCTTAAAGATCTTTTCCAACCTAAATGACTCTATGTTTCTATGACTGGCATTTACCTCAGGTAGCACTGCCTAGGGTCAGGGAATGGAGCAAAACACTTTTTTTCTGTGCAGAGCCTGAGCATGTACTGCTCCATCACTGAAAAGAGAAAGTAGACCCCAAGTGTAGGTCTTTAAGGTGGCCAGTGGTGGCACACATTGAAAACGGCAGACTTGGGTCCAAACAGACTAATTCTCTTTTCCCCTCATTCTAGCTGATCACTTTTTCTTCCTTAATTAGCCAGAGGCTTCACATGTCAAAACCAAGCATTTCTAAATCATCTTGTTATGACTCAACTTTAAAGATTTTACTGATCTAAGAATGCCTTTCTAACATTTCAGAATTTGACTTTAGGAAAAGCCAGATTTCCTTTGTAAAAATTAAACTGGCCTGTTTAACACTAGTCTCCTTTTAATTATGTTTAGCATTGGAGACTAGTGTATAATGGAAATTGACAATAGGCGTATATAAAAGGTTTGTCCCGACATCCTCTCTTTTAAATAGGGACTTGTATTCTTATTTTTGACATCCATGGCATGTTAAAAAAATCATCAATTAGTTCATTCTTTTTGTGGGAAATAAACTCTCTTAGTGGATGAGATTTTTTTCTCAAAAGTCCCTTTTGATTTCTTAATGGTCTTCTAATGTTCATCATTCTTCGTTTTGAGAAATAACTCTTATGCATCCATAGGTGCATTTTTATTTTAAGAGTAGTTCAGAGGCTCTGATGACCATGATGGAGCATAGTGAAGAGATTTCAGGGCATTTCAAGGACAGCCATGTTAGTTGGGACTGTAAAAACCATTGGCTAGAACACAATTTGTGATGGTCAAAAGACCACACCAATAACTGAGTACTCTTTTAATACAGGACTAGATTAATTGTGGTCTCTTTTTCCTCTTCTGGTGTCAGTGTTAACATTCACCTTCCCTGTGCGAAGCAGAAGATCTAGCATGAGCCTGAGAGTCTGCACCGTGTTTCTCTCCATGCGGTGGCTCCTCAGAGAAGCCCTGCCTGCCTCCAGCAGCCTGCCCCTGGGAGCTCTGCCTCCGGGGCAACTCCATGCTCCCCGAAGAGTAATTATCCTCCTTCTGAATAAACCTCCTTACAAAACAGAAGATTCAGTTTACTCCTGCCGTGTGTCATAAGGGACAACCGTCTCCTTTAATTGATGGTGCTTTCATGTAAATTCATCATCCAGTTAACTTTGTGATCTCAGCCTAAATAATGTTATTTTGACTAAGTGCTTAGTGGTTATATTGATTTGTAAAAACCCCTCAGGTGACTCTTATCTTGCAAATGGACCAACAGTGGTGATTTATTAAAAGGCTGCCTTTTGAAAGGTGTTCTGAATGTCACCTACGGCCACTGATATTTCATCAAATACATCACGTCTCTCTTTCTGCCTTTTGTCTGTGAATCTCTATGGATAACCTGAAGGTATATCTAAATTGAATTATTTTAGTCATTTTATTTCTAGTATGTACTGTGTTGGCACTGAAATATGGGCAGAGTAACTGACTTATTTATTTCTATGGCTATAGCAACAGTATAACAGTATAAACCTTAAGCAAGTTTAGTCAAATGCAGTGTAGATTAAGAGGCATATTCTACTTCTAGGGATATCAATTAAATTTTTTAAAAAAATAAAATCCTGTTACTTATGAATTATCAGGAAACTTTGCTTGGGTTTCTATTGTATGTGTCCAAACTGTCAAATTGCCAGCTCTCCAGGGCTGGGTTTGTCTTCTTGGTAACTCTCCAGTATTGCCATAATGCCTGATGCTCTGGTCTTTACTGGTGCTTCCTGGCTGCAATCACAAAGTGCATAAGAAAAATTAATGCAATTTACAGGACAGGTCATCTGGAGCCGTCTCTGTGCCAAATTCAGCACTGATAGGCAACCTTGTATATGTGAGGGTCATCAGGCAGTTAAGGTATCAAATGTAAGTCACATGCTAGAAGATAACTGGAGCTGGCATAAATGGGCTATGCAGCCTTTACATAAAGACAATGATCCTTACAAAAACAAATTGATATGTTACACTTTTTTCCTGCCTCGGTGACAAATTAATGCACGTTATGCTGCATTGCTACCTGCTCCTTTCTTCTAAACAATTTATACCTGGTTTTCATCATCATTTAGTCTACCCAGCTATGAAGCAGCACGGAACCATTTCGTTTTTTCTCCATATCTCTTAACAATATCCTTCCTTAAAGGAAAATCCAGTGGAGCTGATTGCACATTTATGTTGGAGTGGAGCAAGTACCTGAGCAGTTAATACTTTGATTCAAATGGAAATCTGAAATACTCATATAGTTCAGAATAAGAACAGTTTTTTACCATTTTTATAATTTTTGGTTGATGATCATAAGGTAACAGATGGAGACAGACTGTATCTTATGAGCTCCAAAAAAATATTTTTCCACTTTATTAAAAAAGGCAAAAAATAAATTCAGCTTTCTATATTAAGCTAGCCTTTGAATACAACTGGAAGGAAAAATTCAGTTTCTTTTTCATAATTCCTTCTGTGTTTATTTTAAACACTAAAAAGATATATTTGCCTCTTGTGCCATCTACTTTCTTTTTATTTGCATTTCAGAGCAGCTATAGAATTTACAAATTGATTAACAACATGCAGAAGGCTGCTGCTTTTACTTTGCTCGAGCCTCGTTGCTCAGCAGCAGGATTGGTGAGAGCAGTATCAGGAGTGCCCAGTATACACACACCAAAACTACTCAGAAAACTAAAGAAATCAGAAATCTTTGGTCATCTTCTGTGAGCCACAGAAACAACAGAAGATTACCCAGGATTGATGTTGATATGTCAAAACATGAGGCATGTTTCTGCTTCCCTTGAAGTCCACATTTTAAATCAGTCTGAAGTCACACTGTGGCAGCTCAGCCTTCCCGGGCTCTGCTTTCACATGTCCCCGTTCTCACCCTGTGCTTTATCCCCAGCCCCTGTGCTAGCTCTGACCCCCAGCTTGTCCTGCTGTGACTGAAGACAAGGATTCTCCATCCCAGTCTTCTTTTTCCCAGCACCAGTGCTCTGGATGGAGTTACTCGGGCACTGTCCTTGGCCAGCGCCTGGTGCCTCAGGGACTGCATTGCCCAGCTCTAGCCCTCCCTGCAGGAATGGCAAAACCATCTCTGGAGTTCATAAAACGATGGACCAAAAGATGGGGAACACGTGAAGCAGCACTGAAGGGGTTTTATTTGCTTTCTTTGAACTAAAAGCCACCCAGGCAAATAAAATATGCAAAGCAGCGAATGATGCAAAGCTTACAGGAGCTCTTTTCCATCAGTGTAAGAAGAGGATGGTAAACAAAAAGGAACTTCATTTTCTGTTAGGAAAAGAAAATGTTTCGTACCATATATGATACATGGTATGCACGACTGCTACGGCCAAGAATTGGACATGATAGAAAAAGACATTATTGTTGGTAATGGGAACATTCACAGATGTAATAATTAATGGGAAAAAAATTCGATTTTTTGATTTCATGCCTCAGACCTTAAGCCAATACTTATTTATTAAAGACCTAAGACCAAGCATGATCAGTAAACTATGGATCACAGGGTTACTTTTCTCCTGTAACAAGCCCCTAATCTATTATGTAGTCATCTCTTAAGGCAGCAGCCCATACCAAGCTTATCTAAGACAAGTCTTGGTCACATTATTTGTCTAAGTTATCCCATTTACTTCACTAGAACCTCTTGAGTGATTAAAGAAAATAGAATTTGGTGGCAAGATTTGCCTCACAAATTCACACCTCCATCCTCTTACCTGATTTTTTTACAGTCTCCAATTAGTCCCAGGTTTCTGTGGCTCTGAAACTGTTGTTCCAGATATGAACTCATTAGCTGTGTAGAGACAGATTTTCTTATTCCCTGCTCAACTTTTGATATCGGTGACTGTAGCTTAAAAATTAACCAGATTTCTTCCTGCCACATTTCACTGTAAATATGTAGCCAGTTTCTCACAAACTTTCAGTCTTTCTCCTGCTTCCTTCTCGTTGAAAACCTGTGGGTTTTTTAACTCCTGTTTAGTGCTCATGATCAAATGCTTGCCAGAATACTGCAGTAACTGTAATACTACTTGATGGCTTTAAGACATGTCACTCCACTGAAACAAACAGAAATTTCCAGAATAAAATATTCAGTCCAGGGGCTGGGAGGCGGGGAGGGAGGAGGAGAGCAAGTGACTCTTTTGGCTTTGCCACAAGGAGAATTTTTCTTTTTTAGAAATGTAAATGAAGATTAAGTTAGCTATGAAGAGTTGCAACAGAAGTTTAACATTTATATTCACTAGACAGGGAAGTGATCTGCTGCCCGAGTTGTAGGGACATATGTGCTTGTGATGGCTCATTATCACCTTCACCATATGTTTCATTGTTCACTGCTATGCTTTTGCATGGAGACAGACAGTAAAAATCAGTAAATTAGTTATAACAGTGATAACCTGTCTTATGTTACGGGTAAAAATAGCTTCCTGTTCGGGTTTTCACTCACCCCATTTCACCCCATTGTTTCTGTTCCTAATGTTTCCCAGCACTTTGATCACTTGCATCCGCTTTTCCAGGGAGGAGGCGGGGGAGCGATATTATGGCAACTCCCTTAGTGGAAACATTCCTTAGAGCCACTGCTTGAGCTCATAAGACACTGTCTTAATTTCCAAGCTTTACAGCCTCTCCCTTCTTCCATGAACTTTCTGTATTCCCTAAAGCATCCGAAAAATATTGGGTTTTTCTTTCTTCTTAACTGCCGGTTACAAAACTGACAGGAGATAAGACTGGTGATAGGACAACAAAACGACACTTCAAAAAAAGCACACAGTCTCAGAATCTGAAGTGCGTTTTCACGTGTTTCTCTCTGTTAGAGCAATTTAGCTCAGAGCAAGACTGTCTTTAAATCTCTACCAGAATTGAGCGGCATCAGTAGTAATTCAAAATGTGCTTCAAATGAAACTTTCCCTTCCTAGCTCTGCCTCGCTCTCTTTTTTTTTATGATCACCCTTTTATTTATGATTATTGAGAATCAAAATTTAAAAATAATTTCCTCTAGGCTCTCTTTTCCCATCAGATAGCATGGTGATACAGGCTCAGCAGCCCTAGGTATTAGCAAATTTCCTACATTTCTTTCTTCTGGAGAGAAGCACTCTGTTTCTCTCTGAAGAGCTGTGACATAGGCTCATATCACAGAGCATAAAGCACAACTAGAGAGTCGCTCCTTCTGACCTCATTGCTCATCAGCCCATATCTGTATAATGGAAAGAGGAATTCTTCTAGGATCCTTTTTGGGCTCAAGTAACCCAATTCCAAGCTTCCCTGAGTCACTGTTGCAAGTTCCAATGCATTCAACAACACCAGAAGGAGGCAAGCCTTTTCCTTCAGTCATTCCTTATCCTGGTCTCTGAACATGTGCGTTATGCTATTTCAGGCTTATTGATACAGGGAAACATAATAATTTCTTTATCTTCCTGCAATTATGCAAGAAATGAACTGGACTTGATTTTTCTGTTCAGGAGTACAGAATGCTAGATCACAATGCATTTTTGTATCAGTTGTTAATTTTATGAATTATGGTTTTATGTGCTTTGGGGAAAAAAACACTTCCCTAACAGAAATGTTCTCGTTAATATCACAAATGTATAGTGGGCTTAGGCAATTAGAAAATTCAGCTATGGGATATTAATGAATAAGTATCTATCTCTATGAAGTCTTGAAAACTTTGTAAGAAAACAGTTTTGGCACAATTCTGCATCTGTAGAACTTTCTTGGATATTTTATTGAGCCATTTGCTGCGAGACAGAATCTGTGTTAAACTAGCCTCAGACCTGCTCTGAGGCTCTTTTAGTCTGCTCATCAGACTAAAAGTCTTAGTTCTCCTCACGTGTATCCAGTTCTCCCAGTGTTTCAGACCCATTTTTATATTTCCAAATTCTCTACATTTAGGTATATTTCCCTTCACTATATGTTCTAAGGATTTAAGGCTTACTGCAGGATAATAGATAAAAAGTCACTCCTCTCGGTATTACTTGTAGTTTTTGCTTGTTGGCCAAGTATCTAGTACCTTTGCATATATTGTAACATTTTTTGCATGCCTGAAATTTCGTTTTATTAACTGTATTGTGGGTATTTTTAAAACATATGCTTCTTATGCAAGTAGCCAATCTTGTCTAACTCCAGCCAGTACACCTGGAAGTATTTTTAAAGTGTGGCATACCATAAAGTAGAAATTCCTGTATATTATTTTGTTTCAGTATATTGGTGCTACTTGCTTAACACACTGTATCAATACAGAGCCCACAGTTCTGGTGATAACAAGAGGAAAAGAGAAATACTCCTTTATTTCTCTTACCAGCTTTACACCATGCAGAAACAACCTCAGAAGCCCTAGTGTGCACGTACCCAGCACAAGCCTTAACACACACATCTTCGCTAACTTTCTTTCACCTTCATCATAATCTGGGACTCCTATTTGCACCCCTTGCTTTATGGATGAGGTATCGTGTTGCTGTGGATACCCATCTGACTCTGAGAGACACTTTCAGTGATATTCACAAAAAGTGCTGTGTTGCACCCTCCTCATTTTTAAGTAACATTATCTTAAGGTGATTTCTGTTGTGAAGCTTCCATCAGATTAATCTTTATTTCTCTTTTTCTTTTATTTTCTTTTTTTTATATTTTTTTCCATAGCTGTAACTTACACAAGTTACAAAAAAACACCGCCACCGGTACCCCCTCGTACCACTTCCAAACCACTGATCTCCGTCACGGCCCAGAGCAGCACAGAATCCACCCAAGACGCATACCACGACAGCCGGACTCAGAGGATTTCCCCGTGGCCGCAGGACGGGCGAGGGATGTACAACTCCACCGACAGTTTGGACAGTAACAAGGCCATGAATCTCGCCTTGGAAACTGCAGCTGCGCAGCGCCACGCGTCCGAGAGCCAGAGCACCTCGATACGAACCAGTGACAAGGCCATTTTAGTCTCAAAAGCAGAGGAGTTTCTTAAGAGTCGGCGTTCCTCTATAGGGATCCAGGTAGCCTATCATTAACATCTGTCTGTGATGAATTGCTTGCCTTCTTTCTGTAAATAGCATAGAATGAGTCATTCAGCTTCACTGGCTCTAATAATCTAACAAACAACCCCTGGCTGCTTGGCGTTAATTGTAATTCACATCATGGCAACGTGGCTGTGCAGAAAAGTCTTCAGCTAATATGCTGTACCTGGAGGAAAATGAATGAATAAATCTCTAGGGAGGTTACCTGTCATTAACACTTGATATGAAAATTATACTGCAGAGCTACAGGTGAACAGCATGTTCATCTCCTTCCCTTCATGAATTCACAGTCCTTTTTATAGAATTACACCAGCTTTAAAATGCTTGACTATTTTTTACGTTATCTTTCCCTTTTGACCTTGGAAAATGTGTAATGCTGCTGGATCTTCAAGGTATTCTACCTAAAAAGAGTCCCCCTGCCCTTACTTGTAGTGGTGCTGAGAAGAAGGTACCAAGGGAGAGAAAAAAATGTGGTGGTGTAGGTACAGCATAATTACAGATGGTGGGTAATGAAATAACATTAGCGAACATGGTCTTTGAGCATTCCTCTATTTCTCCATCAAAAAGCACAATATTTATTTTGCGTGACAAAACATGTATCAGACTGTGGAAAGCACAGTCATGTTGTGTTTTTTCAGGCAAATGAAATAAGACGATTATAAGTGCAAATTTTGATTGCTCTTACTTCTACTAAATGGAAAGCACTAGATAGGTAGCAATAGTCATTTGTTTAAATCTCTAGGACACACCAAGTAGTAATAAAAATCAGAAAGCTGAACTTGTGACAAATGCAAAGTCCTTTGAGACACAGGAGCAGGGGAAAATTTAGGCTTCCCTAATTTGCTGAAATGCTGAACATTTAATTTCAAGTATGTGAATATCCCCTTTTACATCACTGAGTTCACTTCTGTGCTTAAAAATCTACTTTTGCCAGATCAACTATTGGGGAAATGCCATGTACTTTGGCATAGTTACCGGTATTGTGGAGACAGCAACATAGATCTTGAGAATGTAATAGTCTGTGTAACAAAGCCCAGTGAATGACTGTTCATCTACTAGGAAGTCTATTATTTTCTCTAAAAAGTAGTAATTCCCTTTCCATTAATTTCAAAATACAATCAGAGAAAAGTATTTGGATTAAGCATGTCACAGCTACTGATTGAACGTTACTGTTTAACATCTTTGTGTGGTATAATTTTGTTGTTCCACATCATATTAAACTAATAGGAAGGCAAAGGCCAGGCCAGCAAGCTGCTTGTCCATTTCTTGGCATAAAAGTGCTCACTTCTGCTTCTTTAGATGCAGAAGGCTAGAATGCAATTTAACAGCAATGGTAAAATATTCAGATGGCTACTTTTCAGATGTTTTACAAAGTAATTAGTGTATCCTAAATTGTTCAGAGAAGAGGCTTAGCAGATAACAGTGGAAAGCTCAAAGGAGCAGCAAGTAATTCTTGGTACCTTTTAGCCCCTAACCTGAAACTTACTCTTCAGAAAGGAATAGTATCTGCTGTTGTTCTTATCTCTTCTTTACAGCAGCTGTGCACAGGGGTGTTATTGGATGTTGGTGTCTTGCTTCAGTCAGTCCTGGTATTTCAGCAATTAATGCTGAAACTTTGATTACATCGCTTGATCCTGTTTCTGACTGCGGGTGATGGCCAGTTCTTTTCACTGGGCCCTGACCCTGCTTGGTATGTGGTGTGTTTAGTAATATGTGTTTATAATCCACAAAAACATCTGTGCAATGATTTCCGTGGAGGCAGCGGATCTTCTGTAGCAGCTTGTCATCTGACGCTTGGCCCATAACACCGGTCCTCAGGTGCACACACTGGGGAAGGCAGATATTGTTTGCAACAGCAGGTTCCAGAAGGATGATCTGCTTGTTATCTTTGGAGAAGTACAAACTGCTTGGTTGGACCATTTGGCATTAGATAAGGTTAAAATTGCAAAATTACTCTCATCGCAGGTATCCTGCGAGCGCATTTGAGGTGTTTAGGGTTTTTTTCTGCAGTAAGTTTCAAACATCACATGAGCTTGAAAAATACCTTTCTGCAACATTTCGAAGCAGAAAACGCATTTTGTTGTATTTCTGTTGCCAGGTTTGTAAGGAAAAAAGACACAGGGTAGAATAGGGTAGAATATTCTTATTGCAAACTACATAAATAGTAATTTATGCCTCCAAAATACAGTTGAAGTATTTAATGTATTTTAGACTTCTGCACCTTAGAAAAGGATATTTTTTATTTGCATTTTTCCTTGATTGACTAAATGACTTGTTTTCTCATTAGCATGCCATGCCAGGGTAATGCATCGAATTTGCATTTATTTGCATTAATTTGCTATCAGGATGGTTAATTTGTGCTTTTTTTAATGATGTTTCATACCTTCAACACATTGGTGTGAGAGGGCTTTTCAGTGGAGCTTCGTGCAGGGGCAGGGAGGCACAAAGATGAAGAATGACCGGCAATGCCTTTGCATGTGAAACCACCGTGGACCCAGCCTAGGGCCCCCACATCCTTGGCATATATGATTTGTTTAGTGTACATGTAGGCAATAGAAGTCCTTTTCAAAGAAGTCCGGGCTATACTGGGCACATGCCCATAGGCTTGGTATTCACATGCATAGGGATCAGTGCATGTGAATGAAGATCTGTGGCACCCACTCTGCAGGAAGAGAGAACGGCACAGACATGGTAACCCATATCACGGTGCGTTAGCCCTGTCCCAGATGGGAATTTTGAACCAAAAAAACCTCCAGAAGCAAAGCTTTTCCAGAAAATAAGGGTTAGGTTGTGGGTTTTTTTTTTCACTGCCATGTTTAATTCAAGAGGAATATTGTTGGATGTGTCAGTAGGCACTGGAAAAAAAATGTTGATTTTTTAAATTCAAATGAATTGCAAAGTACTGATTCTGGGATTAAAAATTTAGTCAGCAGTGTTAAGAATATATATGGAAAAAAAACCCCAAAACTCTAGCAGTACTAGTACCTATAGTCTTCGTATCTGTCTTCTACCATGACAGCAGAAGACTAATCAAAGCATTTGAATTAAAATGGAGGGTAGAGAATGTTTAGAGTAAAATCACCGCTGAGTCAAGAACAAAGTTATTGCTAATATATTTTCAGGGATTTTCCTTGCGCTTTTGCACATCCTTGTATATATGCTAATGATTAACATTCAAAACCTGCTCTAGCTATAAGCCGTTTCATATTAAAAGCATTTGGATTGTAAAATATATGAGAAAAAATGTCAAGAAATTGCTCCTTATTTATTTCAAGTATTTCAAGTCCTTGGTTTCTTCTCTATTTAAAAGACATTAAGGCTTCTTAAAATGAACAGAAACCGTGGAAGCAGATGAGATGGAAACAAATGTTGTAAGAGTGGAGGCTGATTCATGATGGTGGTTTTGGAGAGAAACACTAATTGTGGCATAAAGGTTGGCCTTTGTCATCTTCATTTATCATCAGGAGATCATGCTTCAAAATATCTGGTGGTTTTTAATCTCCGGAATCTTCGTTGAACAAATCATTCAAAAAGCAGTATTCAGGAGGTTTAGTGCAATAACTCACTTGCCTAATTTTTTTTGTCAAGAGGGGATTTTCTGCATAGTATTTATACATATATTTAATGAAAGTGTCAACATCATGTGGTAAAAACTGTGTTCAAGAAACTCGAGAGTCTCAAACTGGAATTTCCCTTTAAGGCAGGGCATTTTGTACCTACATGACACACTCACTTGGATGAGTATCTACATTTTCTTGCTACTGTTCGGGTTATACCACCCTCGTCAGTGCTGTCCTTCAGTGTACACATAGCAATCAAAAAAATATCCACATTAACTACAGGAAATTGTCTCAGGTTGTGGCAGGGAAGGTTTAGATAGGATATTAGGAAAAATTTCTTCACCACAAGGGCTGTCAAGCATTGGAACAGGCTGTCCAGGGAAGTTGGGTCACCACCCCTGGAGGTATTTAAAAGACATGTAGATATAGGAATGTGGTTTGGTGTTGGACTTGGCAGTGCTAGCTTAATGGTTGGACTTGATAATCTTAAAGGTCTCTTCCAACCAAAATGATGCTATGATTCTGTGATTCTAAGCCAGTGAAATTTTTGCTAACACCTTCGTGGATACAGAGGCTGTAACCTGCCCTTTAGCAGTAACATTGACCTATATACACACACACATATATATATATTTGAGTCAGAATATACAGGCTTAGCTGATCTGCAGTGTTCCTGGTTGCATTTTGGCCTCTTCATTTCTCAAAAAGTTTAGCAGCGGGAATTGTAGTTAAAAGAAAGCTATGGTTATTTTAAAGCCATCTAATTTTTTACTCTTTTCTGAGTAACAGAATTACTGTTGCTCGTTTTCTTAACTGCCATCTAACAGAATGAAACATTCAGAGCTGCCTTGCAGAATATTTGTTGGTTCAGAACAATTTGCCATGTAGCATTAAATGCACCAAAAAAAAAGTTGTGAGCAACCACTGCTGTGTGCATTATTTTGTTGTTGCTACCTCATATTGGCTTGACACAAATCCTGTTTCTAAACTCTGGCATGCATTTTTAGCAAAAAGTGCTTTCTTAAAAGACCAGTGGAAGTTTTCAATCCGTTGTAGGATATTCTTGTGGTAATTAGCACTTACTGTGCTACGCAATGTGTTTGAGTAGTCCAGATGTTCTGCTGGGAAGTAGTGGAGTAGCAAAATGGAGCCCTGTGGTGAGGCACAAAAAATCACTCAAGCATGAAAGTGTAGGCTTATTTTGCTGTGTTTCTAAAAATGGTTTTGAAAGAGTATATGTTTTTTGGCTGATAAAAGTATTCCATCGGTTAAGGGAAGCGGTAGCAGTTAGTACTGTAGGTTTCTGTGAAGTATTTTTCCTACTTTGAAGTCACTGCATACAAATGAGATCTCCCTGTACCTAAGAATGGTTATCTGCATTCACAATTACATGTACTTGATCTAGTGTCAAATGTAGTGTTTTCTTCCCTTTTTTGCTCTTGTTATTACAGAAAAGCCTATGCAAGAGAGGAAAGGTGAATTATTTCCCTTCCTGTGCATCATCAGAGAGATTGTTTATTAAATTCTAATTATAGAACAAATCGGTTACAGCAGCAAAAACCCATTGAGGGCAGTGAAGTTGCATGGGGAGAGATAATGTGGCCTGAAGGACTCCTATTACTGATGCTTATGAGGAAGAAGAGAAAGGCACCGGGTTAAAATCTGTTTTCTTACGCATTGAATATATTAACTTCAAGCCTCCCTTAGCAACAGTATGTATGGAAGCTTAAACTGGAGTTTTTAGGACACCACAATGTTATGTTGCAGTGCTCATGTTTAAGAGCAGAATAATACTTTAATACAGAAATAAAAGTTGCTTTTAAGTAGTTAAAATTATCAGATAAAAAAGCTTAGTAAATACTTTGAAGGAATAATTTAGTCAGTTCATGTGTCCTGTTCTATAATGAGTGCCTAGAAACAAAGCAAGATTGGTTATAACAAGCAAGTTATTTGCAACAGTGGTTTGCATTTATTCAAATAGTTTTGTGTTAGTATAATTAACTTGTGGATCATTTATTACCAAGTCAGGGCTAGTATCTGATAGTGTGACTGATCACAGAGGATTCACAGGACTGTCTGCTCCTTGTATTAGCAGCAAAAAACATGGAGGGAGGTGTTTTGCCTTTGTGAAAGGTAAGACAAGTGAGATAGAAATAATCTCAAAATTACATTTAATATTACTGTTAATATTATAAACCTTATGGAAATACTATAAGCCTATAAAAGAACATTTTTTGTGGCATAAAGTGCCAAATTTTTAGTCTTAATTCTTTGTTTGCAAGGAGAGAGGGAGATGACCTGCTATACTAGATCTCCCCTTCAGCTTTTGGTCAGTGACTGGCTATTTTCCTGTTTCCTCTTCTCTGTGAGTCTCCCTTATAACCAGATAGATATATAGTTTGTCACATTATTTTGCTTTACTGAGATTGTGGGCCAATTTGCAAATATTAAGGCTTTTAGAACCCATGCAAGTATTAAAACAATAATGAATCATGGAGAATAGCAACAGATTTATTAAGTCTTATTTGAGTTTCTGGAGCCACACAATCAAACCAAATGTATTACTTTTTCTCCTCTGCTCATTTGAATCTAGCCTGGCCAATCTGATTAAATCTAAAGAGTTTCCTGCTGTCTTCTAGCAGGAGACTTTATAATATGTGTCATTCAGAAATGCAATTTATTTGTCCATTTGTTTCTTTGTGAGTGCAAATTATTTTGTTATTTCCCACTTTCACTTCTGTTGGCATTTGCCTTCATTTTCCAGATCTTTTTTTGTTGTTGTTGGTTGTTACAATATTTGCAATCCTAGATTGCACACACACAAAAATTGGCATTCTCCTGCTGCTACAAGGCACAGTGAGGAAATGAAAGCATTAAAATATGAAGGCAATCATCAGGTCATTTAGTCAGTGTCAGTCTTGGCAAGCTGGAGAGAAGGATCATTTGGCAAAGGTTTATATTTAGAGGTAACTAATATCATTTTATTTTGATACCTGGGCCATCATTTTCCTGATAATTTTGTTTTGAATAAAATTTTAGAGCAGATTACTTCATTTATGCCTGTAAATTCTAGGTGTCAATTGCATATTGGCAAATTATTCAGGTTATACTTTTAGGTGAAATATGAATAAGACGGCACTTGATAACAGGTAAATGAAACAGACTTTTTCTTGATGCGTTGCGCCAATGGAAAAATACCAGCCCATCCAGTATATAAAAGGGAAATCTGCCTCCACACATCAGAAGCATAGTTCAAAAGAAGACCTGCTATCTGTTACTAAACCAAACAATGTAGCTGGCAGAAACAGATCTGCTTTTGATATGCAATACAGAAGAAAAGCGTGTGTTGCCAGTCAGCCTGCTTTGTTCCAACAACATCAATTGACCAAATTGATGTTATCTGTAGGAACCTTTCCTTGTTTATATCTTTAGACCATCATGTTTCCAACAGCACGATGTCTAAGATGCTGAGACATCCGCATGGAAGGCAAAAGTATCTTCTCCGTCCATTGACCATTGCACACCTCCACAGTGTCCCCAGCTGTATGTTAGCCCAACAAGTATGATACCATTGATCTTCCTTAGCCTATTTCCATGTCCGGCAATCTGCCCTCTACATCATTCAGTAGTTCTGAGGAGCATTGGGGTGTAGTTGGGGGAGCATTGTGGTCATCCTAAAGATAACGGTCTATGAAGGGAGTGCAGTGCTTTAGAAGGAACTGAAGGCAAAGACTAACATGTGGGGAGATATCAGCTTTTCTTTTGTCTGGCTTCAGCTCAGACTTTGTCTGGCACACAATATCCTGTCCCTCCTTGCTGAAGCATGTGGGAGAACAGGAGACCCTAATGAACCCTGTGTTCCCGTCTCCTCAGCTTCTTCAGCCTGGCCACCTATATGCCTCTTTTGCCTTGTCAAACCTTCAGGCTTGTAATGCTGCGGAGCCTGTGCCTGCATTACTGACACCATCATCTGGAGCTGCAGGTCATCCAAATAAGTTCAAGGACCTTGATCAACAATCCCACAAATGGAAGTAATGATGTTGGTCCTTTCCTTGGGCCCAGTTCAATAGACTCATAGAACAGAATCATAGAATGGTTTGGTTTGGAAGGGACCTTAAAGAACTAGTTTCAACCCCCCTGCCATGGGCAGGGATACATTCAGCTAGACCAGGTTTCCCAAGACTCCATCGAATCTGGCCTTGAACACTTCCAGAGATGAGGTATCCACAACTTCCCAGGGCAACCTGTTCCAGTGTCTCACCACCCTCACAGTAAAGCATTTCTTCCTAATATCTAATCTAAATCTTCCCTCTTTCAGTTTAAAACTGTTACCCCTTGTCCTATCATTGCACTCCCTGATAAAGGGTTGCTGCCCATCTTTCCTGTAGGCCCCCTTTAATTACTGGAAGGCTGCTATACGGTCTTCCTGGAGCTGAACAACCCCAACTCCCTCAGCCTGTCCTCATAGGAGAGCTTCTTCAGCTCTCCTATGATCATCTTTGTGGCCCTCCTGGGCCTGCTCAAGCACGTCCATGGCTTTCTTATGCTGCAGGCCCCAGAGCTGAACACAGTACTTCAGGTGGGAGAGCAAAGCAGAGGAGGAGAATCATCTTCCTCAACCTGCTGGCTGCGCTTCTTTTGATGCAGCCCAGGATGCAGATGGCCTTCTGAGCTGCAAGTTTACATTGCTGGATTGTGTTGAGCTTCTTATCAACCAGCACCTCCAAGTCCTTCTCAGGGCTGCTCTCAATCCACTCATCGCCCAGGCTGTGTACATGTTTGGGATTGCCCCAGCCCAGGGGCAGGACCTTGCCTGGTCTTGGTGAATTTCATGAGGTTGGAACAGGCCTTCCTCTCTAGCCCCTCAAAGTTCCTTTGAATGGCATCCCTTTCCTCTGGAATATCTACCACACCACTCAGCTTGGTGTCATCCACAAGCTTGCTGAGGGTGCGCTCAATCCTACTGTTCATGTCTCCAACAAATATTTTAAATAATACTGGTTCCAATACAGATCCCTGAGGGACACCACTCATCACTGGTCTCCACAGGGACATCAAGATACACTCTTTGAGTGTGACCATCCAGCCAATTCTTTATCCACTGAGTCCATGTCTCTCCATTTTAGAAACATATCTATATCTCTCCATTTTAGAAACAAGGATCTTGTGTGGGACAGTATCAAATGCTTTCCACAAGTCTAGGTAGATGATATCAGTCATTCTTCCCTTATCTACCAATACTGTAATTCTGTTGTAGAAGGCCACCAAATTTATCAGGCAAAACTTGCCTTTAGTGGAACCATGTGGCCTGCCCAACATCATTCCAGCTGTGGTCCAGAGAAATCCACGTGTGCTGACTTCATTATGCCATCAGCATCAGCGTCTTACCTGGTGTGAAGAAGCCTCAAGAACCCAAAGAGAGTCAATGACTCTTTCCATGCCTTGGGATTGCCGTTCACAATCAGTTATACTGTGACTTTCCTTTACAACTATCATTAGACCTTGTCAGAAGCACCGCCATGTAAGGCTGTGCCCAAAGGCCCAGTCTCCTCTCCAGCCTTTCACTAACTGGTCATGGTACTTTGACATTTTCTCCTGCTTCTGTAAGGAGAGAGATGCTAGCCTCAAAATCACCCTGACTACCTACTGTTCATAATGTCCAGGTTGGCAGTTTTGTCCATTATATGTCAAACTTCTGAGGCAGGAGATCTAAAAGAAAAATGCTGTTCCCTGTGTCACTGCCCTGAGAGGTATTGTGCTCATCCCTGGGACATTCTGCCTTCACATGGTTACCTTCCACTGTGTTTACTTTGCACACATCCTCTGCAGAAGATTCATCCTCTACCCTCTGTCACAGCCAGTACTTTGTTTCCATGACTAGTCCCTTGCTTAAACTTGAATTTACTATTAAAGACTCTTTTGGACCCTTCTATGCTATAAATAATAGTGTCTTTCCTGATAGATGTCTCTTGCATTAAGAAACTGGACCTTATAGCTGTTCTACTTATAGCAATGTTCTTTCAGGAGAGGGTGACCCTGACGGTACAGCTTAAGCTTCTCACCCACATTGCTGCCAAGATCTACCTTAACTAGGAAACTAACTAGCCTGGTTTTTGGTTGCCTCTTTTTTTCCCCCAGCTGCCTACCTCTCTAGTTGAGGCTTTTTTGTCACTGCCAATGTCAGGAGGGATCTTTCTTTTTATACTGATGATACCAAATCCTGGAGACCAAGTCTGATATCTTACTTCTCTCAACGCACTGCCCATCCAAGTGAATTAACCAGTTTCCATGCAACTGCCGAGGTGGAAACGGACAGCAGCGCATGCTTTCTGCTCAACTTTATGCAGAATAAATGGAATCGCTGGGAAATGTGTCTTTCCCTGACAGTTGCCACACTGATATCTGGAGATTTTGACAAACCTGTGCCTCATGCTACACTGTATGGTTCAAGTATGCCGTTAATATTTACTAAAGGGTTCCTGCACCAGCTGTTTTCATGAACACCTCCAAGACATACACCCAGGTAAATAGGACTGTATGCTGATTACTGGCTGGAATTCTCTTCCATGCAAGTGCACATGGAACTACTGCTTGAAGATGGAAAGAGAAGTTACTGGCTTCTTCAAGAAGTATAGTCCACATGTACCTTCACTTCCCATCCTCCTCCCCCTTCTGTCTGCATCCTTCCAGGAACATACTGGGACTGTGCAGCTGAGAGAAGCTGCAAAGGCCATTGGGCTCCTTCCAGAGATGCCTGTGACTGCTGCAAGGGGGAAAGTTGCCCTGTCATCATCATAGGACATACTCTTTGAATGCACACAGGCAGTGTGCATATTGAAAAACTGATTGCTGATATTATTTTTTTAACCGTGAAAGTATCATCAAAAGGAAGTCTTCTCTACTGTGTTTCTTTTTTCCTGGCTCTCCCTTGGTTCTGTATAATTTGCATACTGCAGCACTCGTTATGTCTGTGTCAAAGACTTGGGGGCGGTGTGGTGGTGGGGAGTGTTATATAAAATCCTACAGAAACTTGCAAAAGCAATGTGGTCTCAGTTATGAAGAAAACTCTACTGTGAATATATTTCGGTAAGTGTATTTCAGATGGGAATACTATAAAAAGTGCATAAATTACTTGCTTGATATAGCATTTTCAGGACCATGTTATTAAAAAAGGTGAGAGATGGCATTTTGCTGTATCCCTCACGTCATTTAAATGGTTCTATATTTGTCAACGCAGTTGTCGATAAAATTTCATTGCGGCATTTCTTTTTATCACTTACAAGTTTATGGGACTACTTGAGATTTTATTTTATTTTGTAAATCAAGGACCATAATGAGACTGCTTTATAATAATATAAAAAGGGGCTATCCTGTGGATTCCTCGTTCTAAGAACATCTCTTCCAGACCCAGCATACTCCCTGCATCCACCGCACTCAGTAATTGCATCTGCTTAGGTTTGAAATAGGGAATTACACAGCAGAACAGAAATACTTGTGCAAAGCTTTATAAAACACAGCACCAAAACCAGTGATACCAGGATGAATACCCGTTTCGTTTATTTTACTGGGCTAGGTGTTTCTTAGCAGTGAGATAGGAAATACATAATTAATTTTGAATGAGTGCAGGGAGAAATAGTGCTGAGTTGTCGACGCTCACTCTGCAGATGTATCTTTTGTGTTGAATTAGGTGGAAACAGCAACTGATTCAGATACCGAAAGCAGAGGCCTACGGGAATACCACTCTGTTGGAGTGCAAGTGGAAGATGAAAAACGGTAATTCAAGCATGTACAAAAATCTGTAGTCTTTCATAACACAACGCACATTTGTAAACAGAGTTAATAGCAAACATCTGTCAAGTGCTGCTCCTAAATTATTCACAAAGCCAAATTTCTTGTATGCATGCTGGTCATTCGACAAAATTTGTACAGATTACTCAGCAGTTGCTTAATATTTAGTTAATTTTCCAGTTTTTAATTGGCGGGAAGGAAGTGAAAGGTTGAAAGCAGTGGATTAATAAACTTTAATTATTGGCAAAAAAAAAATTCAAAGAGATGCATAAGGGAATATTCGTCCTTTGATAGGACACCTCATTCTCAGCCAGGCTTTCCCAGTCTACCCAGGGGGATGTAATAGTTAGGGTGTAGCCCATGGTACCTTTATCCTAATCCAGAATCAGCTTTTATGCTTCTTCAGTCCTTCTCTAGCTTTGTAAAACTGCTGGCCAATGTGCTAACCCATGGGTTATCCCTGGCAGGCACTGCCTGTTAAGTACTGGACTGGGACTATTATCTCATTTTGCGGCAGCTGTCAAACAGTATCTGGCTGCTAATTGCCTTTTACCACCATTGACTAGAAGTAATTTGAAACAATAGACTCAGATGTGAAAAGATTTCACAAATAATCTTTACTTCTCTACCTAACTTTTTAACATAAAGGTTTTCTAAAATGTCATTATTCGGTGGCATATCACAATAGAAAATCAACATTTAATGGCCATCCTGTGAGGCAAGTAAAAAATGACACAGTCTTAAGCCTGCTGCTACTACTTTTCTTTTATTCAAGTATTCTCAATAGTCCTAACGTAGCAGATTTTCAGATTTTATCTAATTACAGTTCTTAATATTTGACTTTTTTTGTACATGTACTTTACGAATTTCTATCAGGAGATGAAACCCTGCAGTTCTGCTAATTATTTCCAGTTCATATAGTAATGATACATGGTATTTTGTAGTATGAGAATAAATCAATAGTTGCTTCCAGAGATAATTTAAATGATTTTCTTTTGTATCTTTACTCAGATCAATTATGCCACTATGCATTTTGGCTTTTCCTCTCTGTTGTTAGTCACTGTCTTATTTTAGTGAGATATGCACAAAGAAAAAAATATTTAGCATAAAGTCCAAGGAGGAAACCAGAATCCATTCACTGAAACATTATTCTATGCCTCTGCCTAATCACGTATGTATTTATATGTCTTAATCTCTTTTCTTTCTTCCCTCTTCACCAAGACACGGACGATTCAAGCGCTCAAACAGTGTAACAGCAGCTGTCCAGGCTGACCTGGAACTGGAGGGCTTTCCAGGACACATCACCATGGAGGACAAGGGACTTCAGTTTGGCTCGTCGTTCCAGCAGCACTCAGAGCCCAGCACACCCACCCAATACAGCGCAGTGAGAACTGTACGGACACAGGGACTGTTCAGTTACAGAGAAGATTATAGGACCCCAGTTGATACCACAAACCTTCCACCACCAGAACCCTGGCTAGAGCCAGCCATTGAGACAGTAGAGACTGGTCGGATGTCGCCTTGTCGACGGGACGGATCTTGGTTTATGAAGTTGCTACATACTGAAACTAAGAGAATGGAAGGATGGTGTAAAGAAATGGAAAGAGAAGCAGAAGAAAATGATCTTTCTGAAGAAAGTAAGAACATTTTAGTATTTTTTCTTATAGATGTCTGCTAAAACAAGAAATCTCTTAGGATGAAGTTGTGGTCTGTTTTTTCCTTACTCATTTTGTAGTACCAAAAACACTCTACAGAACCATTAGTCATGACTCCTGTTCTGCAACCGACTGTGCAAGGTGGCACTTCCCAGAGTCAGGGTCTGTGGAAGTAGTTGAGGAGCCCAAGTCTGGTATTAGATATGGCTCAAATGGTGCAATAACTCCATCCACAGCTCCCACTGACACTTTCTTCCCACTCACCTCTGTGGCTCCAGTGCTTGACCCTTTTTTTCAGAGCACACAAGGTGGTCCTACATGAACGTTTTTTGCCGTTTTCCTGAAACCTGACAATTTGCCTCTTATTCAAGAACAGACATGCTTAAAATGGTTTTCATTCCTTTACAGACACTTCTGCACGCCTAGGAAGGGTCTGTTGGAAGAACAGAAAGGAGTAGGCAAGAACAATAGTTAAAGCCCTTCTGCAGTTACATAGGCATGTGCGATATTAGCTAGTTCAGCTTCATTTTCTTATTACAGTTTTGTCAAGAATCATTATTATTCTCTCACGTCCTGTGGACACCTTGAAAGGAGTGATGGGATAAAGTGAAAAATAATGTAGACTATTTTGGAAAAAAATCCAAGCCAGCACTAATGATAGTAATATATCAAAGTGGTCCTAGCACTCAGTAGCCAGCTCCCTGTGATTCCCTCTGAGGTCAATTATCCTTGTTCTTCAGGCTCAGTTTTATAAATATTTCAATCCCTGCCAATCTGAATTATTGTCTCAGATGAGATTTTCTCAGATCACAAATTAGTTCATACTAAGTTTTCTTACTAGCATCTTTTCTTGCACTCTCACGAATCTCACCATTGCCTCCCAATACTCTTTTCTGGATGTCTTTTTTTTCCCTGCAATGACTTCTTGCTATGATCTACCCTCAGGTCTTGGGCCAGGCCTGCATGGTGACTAAAAGGCCAATTTCTATTTCTTGTGCTGACTTTTTCGAAAGGAAGAATGTCTACATTTTTACCCCATCTTTTTTTTTATTTTATTTTACAGTCATATTTCTCCACTACATTGTGTGCAAGTCTGCCAAGTAACAGCATAGGATTTGGGGAGGGGGAAAGCATAAGGATGGGTTTTTTTTCCTTCAGCCTCCAGTGTTTTTTGGAGTGTAGGTTTTTGTCCTTCTTTTCATCATGGCAGAGCTGAGCTGAGAATTTTACCTTTGCATTGACACTTTGAAGACTTTAATACCCTTCTAGGGGCTGTTAAAGTACAAATAACAAAATACTTTGTTTTGTTTAGGCTGTGTGAGGATTTCCAAGCCCTCTTTCATAATGGTTATTTTTTTAATACTTCTTTTTACCATATGCATCTTATTTTTCAATTCCCCAAATCTTTGCACTGCTGCATACTGTCATTTCTCTGCCATCATTAAGTATCTCAAAGCACCTGCTTCTAAGGTGGCCTGTTCCTGATGTGGGGACATCAGCGCTTACTCTCTGAAGCAGATGTTCAAAGAGCAAGACTTTAGTCTCCTTGGAAAGAGTAAAATTGTTATGAAGCAAAGGGGAGAAACACAGAGGCTGTTACCCCTCTCTTTCCCTAGGATGGCAGTGAGGGCTCTGCAGGCAAAGGCTGGACTTTTCCTACCTCCTGTCCCTGCCAGCTCTTCCTCCTGCACAGCCCTAACCAAATCTGCAGCCACACGCAATGAGCAGTGGAAACACTCTCACATCAGTATTCCTTCCTCATGTGGAGGCACAGCACAGACAGGGAGGTAGCAGTGTTACTCTCCAGGATACGAAGCTGTGTGCTACCTTAGGAAAATTTGGAGAAGCTGATTTTAGCTGACTACCCCTTCCAGGTGCAGAACAACCCTCCCTCCCACCATGTGAAGCTATGCTCTTGCACTCCAGAAATACTCTGAAACACCTTCCTGCAAGGGGGAAACAACAATTAGGAAGATAGAAATTGTAGATTAGAAATTGTACAGAGGACATGAAGACTTCAGCAATTTTTGTTAATATTTGGAGTTAGTGACACCCTTTTAACCTAGAACGTTTCAGTCAGAAAACAAAACAGAATATCAGGGGTTTGTTTCCCTGTTTGCAGAGTGACTCTGTAAGAGAAAAGAAAAAAGAGCAATTCCTTGATATAGAGTTACTAAAGCACAACTGAAATGCACTTTTGAACTCCCCTATCCAAACTAACAAAAATAGGTTAATTACTTGTGTTTGGGGGAACACTTGGCCTCCCTAATAGGTTAGAGAAGTTATTGTAGAATAGGTCCATATAGGGTACCCAAAATCAGATATTTGTCTTCAGTTTATTTTTTAAAAGTGACATCCAGACTTCCAATTTTTTATTTTATGTGACCCATTCCATGAGACCTTCCTCAAATAATTTCCAGATTGCATTATCTTTGAAATGGTATCTCTTCACCTAATATATCTCACATCAAGTGAAAGGAAGTTATCAAAGAATTATTTTCACTGAGGGGAACAAGCTTCACAGTATTTTAAAATTGCAGGGTGAATAATATTTTTTTCCTGTTGAGTCTTTGACACATTTTGTATCCTCAGTTTGAGCTATGGAAGTTGAAAGGTATGTATCCACAAGAACTAAAGTTTAATGATATCCCAGCATGAAATGTATCTTGACATATTTAAGCATTTGGCAGATCCCTGAAGGAAATACACGCAAATGGGGGATCCAGAAGCAACTATATCTGTTTTTTTCCCATCTTCCAGCAGGAGCTACTATTCCCAAAACACTTCACAGCAAAGATTGCACATTCAAACTGTCATTGTTAATGTTAAATCAGTTATTTTTGGCCTGGGTATATTAATTGTACCTGAAGACCAAATATACCTTTATATCTCATAGGAGGAGTCTGTCTTTATGATACCATTTCTATTTTGTTTTAATCACGGGAGGAGTTAAAATAGAAGTGCATTTTAGAAAACAAATTCATTTTCTGCGTTAACACAATAGCCCTGAGATCACAGAAAGCTGTCTGATTGCTATATTGATTTTTTCTTTCACTGTAGCTTTTCTGCCATAATGTTGTTTTAAGAACTTCACTCATCAGGTATTAGAAAAGGAGAAGATAATCATTGCAGCAAAAATAACCTCTCTCTCTTTCTTTTCACAGAATTTGTTTATTTGGTCAGTTGCCATGAACTGTACTTTGGTCTCTCTGCAAAGTCCATATATTGCTTGTGGGGGCAATTATTTGTGTTCTCAGTGTTTATTATAACATATATATATATATATAAAATATATATGTGACTGTAACTGTTCCCAAGGTAAACCATCTGATCATTTGCACCAGCAGGGTGCCTTCAAGCAAAGATATGTGTTTCTCAAGGGTGCTGACTGGAGTTTCAGTTTTACACCCTGAAAATTGTGTTTGGCTATTACTAGTGTGGAGGTGATGACAAGAAAAACACTCTCAGTTGTCACAAAGCTATTGGAGACCAGGAGGGCCAGGACTCTGCCACCCACGAGCTCTGCGATGGGAGCAGGGAGACCAGCGCAGGGAAGGGGGGGAGCCCAGCCTGTAGGCAAGGTCTGGCAGAGGGAAGCAGAAGACATCCTGGGCTTCTGACTGCCACGTGCTTGGCCACTGAAATATGTCAGTACACAAGTCAAATGGAGAACAGCCACACAGAGTTTACTCTCGTATGCCCCATCCCTGGAGGTGTTCAAGGCCAGGCTGGATGGGGCTTTGAGCAACCTGGTCTAGTGGGAGATGTCCCTGCCCATGGCAGGGGGGTTGGAACTCGATGATCTTTAAGGTCCCTTTCCAACCCAAATGATTCTATGATTCTATGATTCTAAAATCCAAAGATAGGTTCAACAAAATTAACTGTAGTATAAACTGTACCAGCACAAAGGTTGTTTTTCTGGTATCTTCGGCATCGTGGTTAGGAGCTCTGCTGGCATAGCTACATAGTACAGTGATCTGTAGTGGAGACAAGGCATTAGAAAGAGCGAACCCTTCTCCCCCCGTCATTCCACAGATGCTGGATTTTTCCTTGCTAACCCTCTGGCTGGTATTTCTGCAGTACTGCAAGGGCTTTACTAATACAGCTGACTAGCAACAGAAAACATAGAGTTAAATCTCCCATACTTCAGGGGGAAAAAAAAAACCCACCCCATAACCACTTTATTTTAATATATTTGTCAATTAATCATCCATACAAGCTTTCTTAGCTGTTTGACCAAATAGGGGTTATCCTTTATCCAAAGAAGAATTATTAACATAATTTCCTAATGCTTTTCACAAACTCATCCTTCAGGAGCTATTGAAATTTATATTTGGAGTGTTAAGAATGACTACAGAATGTCTTAATTGCCCTGAAACGGTCTTTAAAGTCAATAAAAGACAGTCCCATAGTGGGGAAACCGAGAATTCCTCCTAGCATTTGTATTGTTTTGCTCAAATTTTCTCCTCTTTGAACTCGGCTCCATGAGCTCCATCTGTATAAAGCAGATTTGCACCGAGTCCCACTTGGTGCGCAGGGACCCCACTGCTCTACCCACCCTCCAGAGCACTCTCCACTTGTGGCTCTGCTGTCCTAAAATTTCATCTCACTCTGAGCATCATACATTTACTATTACACCTACCTGCTGTGTTGACAGTGAAAAAGACATAAAATTCTGAAGATTGCTAATTTAGGTTTAGAGATTAGACAAATATTATGCCCTGCTTTGAGTTAGGAGGACGGTCTAAATGCCAGCTTGAATACTTTTTTTTTTTTTCCAGCCATATTTTCTCAGATTGTGTGTGGAGCAATTTATTCCCGTATAGAAAAAATACGGAACAATCAAATGGAATGAAAATTTAAATTAAAACACATGATTTAAATAAACAGTAATGAATGTCAGAAGCAGATTGATTGTTAGTAGTTTCTCGTTGCTGGTGCAGCAGCGGCACAATTGAGTAAAGCTTTTAACCTGTCAAGAACAGAGTTACAGCATCAGACTATAATCTTGGTTCCATCAATATAGATCTACCTTTTCCCCCTCTACCTTTGTGATGTGAAACCATTTTCAGTTGCAAGATTTTGTAGCATTTCTCGAGCAATAGAACACATATATATTACTTGCAATTTTCTAATATACTTATTGCAGGGGAAAAGACGCCGATGTGTTAATTGTGCCTGTTGTATACAGGCAACTTACACAATCTCTAACCAGGATATAAATCCTGAATCTGCTTCTACTGAAGTCATGGTCAGGGTTTTCTATGGCTTCAGAATAGAAACCATACAGGACCACACAACAAAAATGGAGTGCTTCACACCCTTCAGGGAGCAGAATTGAGGTTGTGAGACTCTTTCCTCACATTTGAGTAAATATTATCTTAACGGAGGGAGGTATATGGATTGTGTGAAAATTATATGTATTTATATGTGTTGGTAGATTTTATCATCATTTATTTACAAGCAAAATCTTCTAGGCATCACCAAACTTCTCAATCTCTCCAGTCTCTAACATTCATCATTCTTTCATGGAGATAATCAATCTGCACTCATCAGAATAATTCCCCAATGCATGAAATTAATAACAAGGCTTTGGCTGTCTATTAATATTGTGCTAAAGATTATGAATTGAAGTGTTTTAATACTTTAATTTAATTACAGTAAAGCAGAGTAGCATGAATATGAGAGATTCTAACTTCTATGTTTTATTACGACTGACTTACTTATTGAAATGGAAATAGAGTTAGATATTTAGTAAATGGTCGGGCTGTAATTATACATGTGTATTCATCACTGTGATGCAGGGACACATGCAAGTAGCCCAGAACCACCATTTTGCATCCCTGAAGGATGGGTGTCACATCAAAACGCTGCATTGCCAGTGCCTGAGTCTTGTCTCATCTGACTGGGCTTTAAATCACCAAAGATTCTTGACATGGTCCTTCAGGATAATGAAGATAAAACAAATGTTTACTTAATATGGGGGTTGGGGTAACTGAAAGATTCACTAGAAAGCATGAGTCATATACAGATTCTCTGAAGATCTGCGTTTCTGCAGTAGGGCTAAAACCAGTACCCCTTACTCAGTCTATATATTTGAGCTTTGAAATATAAAATTCAGCAGAGGAAACGAAAATGGAACTTTATTCACTATGATACAAGCACTACAACCATCAGCCCACAGAATCATCCTCATTTTCTGCTCAGTAACTAGTTGAACACAGCACGGAACAGGCAATTCCTGCTACAACATAATTCCCCATCCTAAGAAAGAAGGGATTCTGACTCCACCCTGGGAGTTTGTCTTATGTCCTGAGCTACAGAGCACCAAGGGAAAAGGAGGATACAAGGCTGTTTGTCATTTATAAGTCTTTGCCATTATTAAAAATTATGAAAAGGAAATCAAGGCAATTTGTTTCAGATCAAGTGAAACATTTCTTTTTTAATTTATGGGGTTTGTTCAGGTATTTGTATGTTTGTACGTTGTTCAGGTTTTAACATCCGAAACATTGCTTTCCATATGTCAGTAACTCTATAAAGGAAAGTGAGGGGTTTCGTGATCAAAAACCCCAAACCAATTAAAATGCTTTATTTCGTTTGGCTGACAAAACCCCAGTGAATTCCTCATGCAGCCCTGAACCACTTAACCCTTTCACAAATAGTGCCACACAGGACTGATGAATTATGCATATTGCTGTTTAATTTAGTGTTGTGGCCCAGCTATACTGTTTGTGTAACAGAAAATGGAACAGAGAGGCATAGCTCTACAAATTAACACATGCGTTTAAAGTCACAGAGTTTGTATGTTTCCACGGAACTGGAACCTTCTTCCAAAACTTCCAAATTATCTCTGGCTGCTTCTTGTGGAAGCATCTTTAAGCTGATGTCTCACTGGTCTAGAGGAAGCACAATCAAAATGTATTATTACCTGTTCCCAAAATATTTTTTCCAGATGCTACTCAGACCTCTCCTATACTTATTCTAAATAACAGCAAAAGGTTAAACCCTGCCAGAGTTTCATGTTTTCTATATCACAGGCTGCAGATCAGGTCTGCTGTACTATCATAGCTTCATTCCACCCTCTGCATCTTGTTTGAATTATCAATTTGGTTTCCTCAAATTGAAATAAAGGATGTCAGAGTAATTCCTGTCTCACCCCTGCCCCTAACTCACTCTGGCTTTCCCCTAGGCGTTATTTAAAGATCTGGAAATTTGCTGGGTAAACTCAGTCTTCCATTGAAACCCCAGCTTATAATGCTTTTTAAAGTGTTAGAGTAGGAAAGGAAGTGTAGGAAGGAGGTGTAGGAAAGTATGTACCACACCAAAGTATGGTATTTATTCCAGCAAATGTGGGAGTCCAGGAGGAGTTAGTTTTCTAGGGATAAGCAAGTCAATAGAAGGAAATAGGCATCTCCAAGAAGAGATTCAGCTCATCTAAAAATAAGTGCCTAATGTGGCTGAGCTGATGAGCTCAGATTACTGATTATAGAGCATCCAGAAATTTTGATTTAGACTGATGACTCTTGGAAGCAAAGTCAAGTAAAATGAATTTGGTCCCTTTCCTCAGTGCTTATGCACACTGTAAATGGCAAGTCCACTGGCAGTGTTGTCATTTACTTTGAAATTTAAGATTGTTCTCAAAAACATATGTATGTCTGCCCACTGCAGGAAGCTGTCTGTATTCCCTGGGTTTTTCCTACTTCCTTAAGTAAATACAGTCTTAGCTGTTCTGAGTTATTAATCTATCGTTTGTTATTACCAAAGAGTAAGGTGCCACAGAGCTTTTCTATATCTCCATTTTTTTCAAAAATATTTTATGTATATAATAACAAAGAGCAAAACCAAATATTTGCTTCCCTTATAAAATAAACAGTAATTTCAGGTACATGGTTTTTTGCGCTCGATTTTGCATTTAAATAAGCTGTCTCTATGCTTAGTCCTAGGTAAGATCCGAAGTGCTGTTGGAAGTGCTCAGCTCCTCATGTCTCAGAAATTCCAGCAATTTTATTGGCTTTGTCAGCAGAATCTGGTAAGTCACCATGTCTGGCCATTCTTGAAGAGTTTAAGGCTATTCATACAAAACATAAATTGAAATGTTAGAATGTAATACTTTTACTTCAAAAGCAACAACCAAAACAAATACAGTGCACCAAGACAGAAGCATTCTGAGATATCATTTTCATGTCTCACATTTTGTCTTACTGCTCTTCTTTTTCTTTTTTTTTTTAACTTAATCCTTAGGTATGGTGTTAATGCATTTTTTTGTCAAAGCAAACATGTAATGTCAGTAATTTCAGTCTGGCTGCATTTTGTCTTTTCTTTCTTTGCTGTGTTTATTAAAGAAAAAAAATGAGAAAGGAACAAATGCAAGTTTTCTGAGACATAATCTGAGACATAATATATCTTATTTTTGTAATGCTCTAAAATAGTAAGTATATTTCTGGTAAGAAATGAGAAGTTTTTTGGATTACAGTAAGGGAGAATAGTAAAAATGCAGAATAGCAAAGAATAAGTGATCCAGCTTTCTACCTATCTGAAAATAGGACTGATCTTGGAAATGCGTAATGTTCATAAAATCGGGTTTCATAATTTGCTTTGCCAATTATATGTAAGATGTCCTAGGGCTAAAGGAACAGATGCAGTATATTACTTGTGAGAGTTACTGCTATTGTTCTGGAAGTTCATTAGAGACTAATTCAATTCTAAATGTTACCTTCATTAATATGACAGCCACCAGCAGTGATACAAACATTGTGGCAAGACAATACTAATGAATAGAAGAACGTATCTTCTAGCTATGGCTGGTGGTAGAGCACCAACATTCTGCAGCTCACTTGAAAGTCCGGCGTAACTTTCACCTTTTGACTATCCCTACACCTCTTATATTAAAAACTCTGAATTCTGTTGTGCGCATGAGAGCAGATATGACCTATATGTCTGGCTAGATACATTTCTTTACTCGTTAGTATCCACCACATAAATTTTTAAGGCGAAACATTCATTCTGCAGAGACCTACTTGCTACCTTCCATCCATAAAGTTAGACATCCAGAATTCCTGAAACTGCAATCAAATTTTACTGAGAAAGTCATGCCAAAAATGTCCTACCTTCTGATAGAAAATGATAAGATATATGGTCCTCATTAGGAAAGAATCCAATTATCCACTTCAAAGACTCTGTCAAAACAAGAATTTTAATAGCTGTTACAGAATGACAGAGGAAATATGCAAAGTCAGGCAAGCAGGAGATGACCACGTTTGTAATATCAAATACATCATGTGTGCTCCCTATCTAGTCATTTGTCTCATGGCAAAAGAAGGAAATCTCCATCAATGTCTAAAAGTTTCTCACTGCAAATTTCAAAGTGCCCTCCATTACCTGATTGATTAAGCTATGCAAACTAAGATTTGGAGAGCCTAACCTCCACTCCACTTCATTTATCTTGAAGTGGGTCCAGCACTCGTGCTCGAGAGCATTACTGTAATAAGAAGCGCAGCTCCTGCTCAGCACAGCGTCAGCTGGTTGGAAGCGCGAACAATTCATTACTGCAAAAGCAATAGGAGCACAAGGAGAAATCTACAGCTTTGCAGACAGCACTGGCAAGATTTTATTCTTCTCCTTCTTATTTAGATAATAAACCTTTGAACTCCAGAACAGCAGCTTTATCCCACTCTGAAGATTTAGGCTCTGAATATTCTTTAGCTTCATTAAATCAGCAATGGGGCTCTGCAGAAGGGAGCAACTGCAGAACTGTACTTTCAGCTCATTCATGTTTTGAGGTTTTTCTTCCTATGCCTAATGACAGAGTTTGTTGTTAAATAGTCACTTAACGCGTATCCACAGCAGGCTTCCATATGCTCCTAAGGCAGCATCTCGGTGCCCCACGGGAACGCTGCCAGAGAGCAGCCAGATAGTGCATTCCCTGACTTGAAAACATCTAGCACTTACAGGGCTACCACACAGCAGTTTCTCTAGCAGTCATCAACAACAATACGCATAAATGTAGGATAAAAGAACAAGAACATTTACTTCTGCCAGTTCAAGATACAGCAAGGGGTTAGGGAGAGGAATATGCTTACTCAAACTGGAATTGAAGCAGGGAACTCCCCCATCCCCTATGGACTTTTCTAAAGGGTCATGGGGACTTCAAGGGACAGGTTTGATTATGCTCTGGGTTAAGATCCCTTACCAAGGACTCTCACTTAGGGTAAATTCATAAAAATGTAAGCTTCAATTAAGGTGGTTTTTTAAGAATCTGGTTGGCTATCTCCTACAGTGTACCCTTCCTGCTAACTGCTATGGAAAAGCATCACTGATTCATAACTACTCCCTTCTACATTATTCACATTATCTCTTGTGACACCCTGTTTCTCCTTTGAAGTGTCCTCCTCCATACTCCAGTCAGCACAGATCCTGCTCAGCTCATGAGATCATCGCTCAATATGTCTTGGTTGCAGGCATAAAAACAGAGCAGCTCGAGCACGGATGAGGTACTTTTTGCTTGCTTTAGGCTTCCTTCAGAAGGAGGGCTGCAAAGCTGAATTCCAAATAAGATGCAAATAAATGAGCAGCTTCTGAAGAAACAGGTTTAGGCCAATCTTTTCAAAACTTAGTTGGCTGTAACAGCGATGGTTTGCGCTAGCATTTATCCGTGGACTGCGGATCCATCAGCCATAGCAGCAGCAGGAGGCAGCCCTCTTGTGTCCAGAGAACGCACCGCACACTCCCGTGTGAGCAGCCACGCTGGAGGAGGCTGTGATCTTCCCCAACACCATGAGCAGTGGGGCAAGCAAAGGTCTAGAAGAGCAATTAACCTTGGTTCAGAAAGCAGCAGCATTCCAGTGAGTGGCACCATTTTGTGGATGGTCAGAGGAGAGTGGGGAGAGGTACTCGGGAGAGCAAGTTGAAGAGAACAGATTGCAATATAAGATATGTTGCTGTGGGACTGTCCCGACAAATTTCACACAGGGAGTGGGCTCCTCAAGCCTGAGATATTGACCTCTGCAGAGCAACTGATGCTGCTGACAGAAATTTTAAATAGTTTGGGAGTAAATTGGGATCTGCCCAATTAAGTTGTTTCCAGTGAACACTAACTGAGAGTTGTATCATGTTTCCCAGAAGCCTGCTATAATCTGTGTGGCCAGTTCTGCTAAGTACCTGAAGCTCCCTATGAAAAGGAGACTTTCTTCTATTGAAAAGGACTTCTAAGTGGGTATGCTTTTAGGCTGATTCATGGCCTGGATTCCCAAAGAGCTTTAGGTATGGGAGACAATGCATGTAGTTATGCCCAGCTCCAGGCACCCACCCCCCTAGTGGCATCTGCAAACCCAAGGTTGAAGAGCAATTCCCAGTGTAAAACCACTAGAAATGTGCAATTTGAGGCAGAAATTCAATAGAAATGCTGACTTACCTCCCAGTTTTTAGGCAACTATGCGGGGTTGCCTTCAATATCTGCAGTGTCTTTGTCCACTAAATGTGTAAAATTCCTTCAGCAATAACAGCAGTGTTTCTAACATAGTAAACTAGTCACTACAGCTTTTTGTCCAGGAAGGGGGAGATCCAGAATTCTTTTGGCTTGGTTTCCACTCTATCTCTCCCAACTCCATTGTGTAGACCATCTTAACTGCTTCTTCCTGCTCTGGAAGGGAAGAGATGTTTCTCTGTCATCTTCACAGAGATCTTTAAAAATCAAAACCTATGTCATTAAAGTGACAAACCTGTCTTCTTGAACAGTACTGATGCTCGTAGAACATAGGGTTAAGAGTCTGTATCCTGTGGAATTGACATCAGGTGGATAGTCAGATGAAGGGTCACCTTGCTAAATTGTTACCACCAATGTTTGCCTCATTAAGTCTTGTGCACATAGCACCACTTAATCACAGTACCTGGCGGCAGCGCCTTCCCAGTTCCAGAGCTTGATTTGACTCCCTGGAGAGCAAAATCCTACCATCCTCATCAAAGTTTTATACCTGATGCATATGTTTGAAAACATAGGACAATGTAAGCATGGAATTCAGCATAAGCTGAGAACTTCTTCATGGTATTTTTAGTTTTGCCTTCTAATCAGCTATCAGGAATGTAATTTTTAACTCGAAAGACGTCAGGCTGGCTAGAATATGAACCTTATTGCCCTCCCCTTTAATAACCAGCAGGCACAGGCTGTCAGCTCGTTATGTTTTAGAAACGCGGGTCAGCACAACATATGGTGCTGAGGAGCTTCCCATGCCCCACGGGTTCAGGAAGGCTCACGGATGACACCCACCTCAGTCGTGTTTGGGTTGTGTAGGAGGCACAGCTTTCCAGCCCCAGCTCCCAGCTGTAACACGCACATAAGCCTCAGCACGGTAGCAATGTCATCTGGTGCCATGCCTTTCCTGCCTCAAACCACATGGGATTTTATTCATATTCTCTCCTTTGTGCATGACAGGACCCGAGTGCCATGCCGAGACCAACTTCCCAGGATCTAGCAGGTTTCTGGGACTTATTGCAGCTCTCAATTGAAGACGTCAGCATGAAGTTTGATGAACTGCACCAGTTGAAACTCAATGAATGGAAAATAATAGAATCACCTGAAAGGAAGGTAAGCACACCACGGACAATACTATTTACTCCCCATTTGTAGTCCTGCGGTCTCCTTATGTTAAATGAAATAGTGAAATACAACAGGTTTCTAACCCTAGAAAATACCTAATTGGCACGGCCCAATTTATACACGGAAACCTTCATCAGATGAGAGGGTTTTTTTCTTTTTAACGATGTTGAACTGAACTGTAGAACAAATCGAATGGATTTTGCTTAGTCAGTCCACTCCATAACACTTTTGTTCAAATGATTTGGATTCATGTGATAAAGGCTAAAACTGAAATATGTACTGATTAATTCAGACTGAGGACAATAGTTCCAAAAAGTCAATCAACATAAACTCAGCACTCTGCTACATTTGGGGCAGCTCAAAACTGAACAGTACGGTGTTGAATCCTGCCTGCACGGCACAACTGAGCCTGGAACAGGAGTGAGATAAAAGCACATGGCAAAACAGAGCGTAGGTCAAACGAGAGCTTGGCTCACAGAAGTTTGGGGGACAAAGAGTACTGCTGGCAAAATGCCTGCACCTCTGTGCTGTAACTCCGCCACCTGGGAGGCACCCCAGCCACGATGCTTATAAACCAAAGGTGGCAAATTGCCCACGAAAGCAATGTAACTCTGAAACTGCCTTTCCCCTTTCTAGAGCTCCATCCCTCACCTTGGTTATCCCTCTTCCCTTGCTCATTATTGTATCAGTCAGATGAAGACAGCATTTGGTTTGAGTCAGTACTGTTGGCCTCAGGTGAATACTTGTTTGGTTTGGGAGGAATTAGGAGGCATTTTGACAACTCTTTCATTTCTTCATGCTCCTCTTGGATTTTAATTTTCAGCCAACTGGTTGGTGGATGGTGAGTTTTCAACTCTTGCTTACTAGTGACAACTGGAAGTAAGAAATTATTGTAGCGGCAGCAACAGTGATGTTCCTAAGAGGGAAATAACTGAAAGTGGAAAAAAAATTTTAAGATAGGACGATAGGAGTGGAGCCCTTATGTTCTTGGCTGAGAACAGGAAATAGAGAAAGTACATAGCTGGCTTTCATGGGGAATAGCATCTTAGGCTGCTGCAGCTGAGTTGAGAGTATAGAACTATGTTCTTAAATAACCTTAGTTATTTAGTCTTGGCTAATGCATTGTCGTAGTAGAATCAGAATTAGTTTAAAAAAAAAAAAACTATGAAGAGTCTGAAAACCATAGGTGCATCAGTTCAATTTTTGTATTATTTGAATCCTGCTGTGCATCAAATTAACTGTGTTCTCCATAAGGAACAGCCCATACTCTGGACTAGTACTGTTACTTTAAGAAGTGATACAGCAGAAAGTTCAATCATAATAGCCATGATATACATAAGAATTTGTAGATTCTCCATCTTTGGGGCTATTCGGTATTAAATATGATGTTGAAACACCTGCTTTAACTTCAAAGTTGCATCTAATTTCAAGTGGGCTTTGAATGGGGGTTGTATGAGATCACCTCCAGAGGTTCTTTCCAACCTAAACTATCGTATCATTCTGTGATTCTACATAATCCTTTTAAGGCCTTTATATGATATTTCTCAGTCTCTAAATGGAGTAAAGTATCAATTTCATACTTCAAGACAATCCTTGATTTAAAACCTGCAGAGCAATTTACAGCTACTTTGGTACCAAAATCTACTCACTCTCACTTTATAATTCGATGGTTCTTCAATATAATTTTCTTTAAAATGGTCCAGGCTGGCAAGCAGAACAATTAGCCCTATGTTCTCTCTCTGGTTGGTGCTTGCATGTTTCCATTTAGCAATTCATAGAGGAGACTAAACTAATAGACGTGTATACACAGCTGCTATCTCATATCCAGCTGAGGCGAAACTCAGTACGATTAATTTAATTAAAAATCCTGTCCTGCTAATATGAGACAGCCTTTTCACTTGATCAGACCACACAGATGCGCTGAATTCTTATTGGAGAGCCAGTGTGTGCTTCTGTTTATAATGAATGTAATAATGTGTCAGCTAAAATTAAACAAATTAATATGTGAGCGAGGCGTGCAGGTTGCATGTGCAGGATACCTGCAAGGAAGAGGGAAGGCAGCGTAGTCTTTTTTTAAGGCCCAGGAGTGCAGAATTTGTGGCGGTTGCTGAAACAAGAGGGTTTTGTCAGTGCCCCTAGCGTGGGTAGCTATTCCTTTAGTCAGCCGGCTGGAGAGCACAAACTGAGCATGCTTGATGTATGTAACCAGTATTTTGCATTTCTTGTCTTCGATTTGCATGCCCCGCTGACGGTACCTTCCGCCCGCAGTTCACCCTCGGTTTTAATACCCTGTTGCAGGAAGAAAGAAAGGTTCCTCCTCCTGTACCAAAGAAGCCCCCAAAAGGAAAATTCCCCATCACGAGAGAAAAATCTCTGGACCTACCCGACAGACAGCGACAAGAAGCCAGAAGACGGCTAATGGCTGCCAAGAGAGCAGCCTCTTTCCGGCAGAATTCAGCCACAGAGCGCGCAGACAGCATCGAGATATATATCCCAGAGGCTCAAACCCGGCTTTAAAGACAGAATGCTGCAGAGTTCCTTTTTTAAACAAAATGCTTGTACAGTTTGTCACTTACCTGGTAATTTTTGTCTCATTCTCTCCACTAAATATGCCCTTGCTGTTGTGTTCTTTGTGCCATAAGCACAGTGGAATGCTTTTGATTTCCTCAGAATTTGCTGAGCTCACCGCAAGAACGACTTCTTTTTGTATTTATTGTCTGACTTACAATCAGCTACAATGGATAGGGCTTGTCAAGACCTGACTTATCCAATATATTCTCAGAGGACAACAAGAAACACCTCTTGAGATGGAACCCAGCTTACTTTTTTTGTTATTTATATTTTTATAAAATGTGTGATAATTAGGGATAAGAATAACAAACTATAAATGGGTGCATCTCACCATTCACTAGAGGCATTAGCTAATCCAAGTAGAAGGTGCTACAAATGTAAAGAGCAGGAAAGAAAGAACCCATTTATCTCTCTGACCTCCAGTTTCTTTTCCTAGAACCCAGCTAACATATTTACCCATGTGCTCTGCCACTCTTCTCATCTTTGTTTCTGCAAAATAACATTAGGCCTCTCATGTCATGTCAAGTTTCTGGAGATGAACAGGGATATCCAGCCACTAAAACTCCAAAGTTCATCAGAAACCAAGAAGCATGCAAGTCTGGTGGTGGTGGGAATGGCCACTGAGAAACGTTTGCTGTTAGCAGTGTAACGACACTCTGACACCTAAGCAAAATTATAATGCAAGAGGACTTGAGTGATGGGTGAAAGGAAAACGGAAGCCTTAAAAAGTTAGATCTTCTGTAGCAAGATGTGTAAAGAAAAAAGTTATACTCGCTCCTTTGGAACACTCATTGCTTTTTTAACGGTTCTTTTACGTGTTAACATTTATTTTATAAACCTTCTCTCTTTCATTTCAAGAGCTGCGCTACATGTAATATTTCAAACTCTCAAAATGTTCTATCAATTGAGTTTCCAGGGTATCCTTGAGAAAAAAAAAAAAAAAACCTTGCTTGTTTAAAATGCCAGTTGTGATGTTGTAAACAGTTTAAGAAATATGAATGTGAGTGGTAAGTATATCTAAGTTTAAATGGTTATGTTAAGGTAAAGGTGAACTGTGGTTTAGAGTTGTATTTTTTTTTTTAGAACTATTTTTCTATGCAGTATCATTTATGGCAAGAATAAACGTCTTGCTTGCTTCAGATGTACAAAAAACCCACGACTCAAGAGATAAGTAATTTCCAGCCATGGAATATAATGAAAATAATATATTTTCAAGCCTCATATTGTCAGAAGAGAGAAGTGGTAACTACCACAGTCAAGAGGCTTTAATTTAAAACAAATTAAGACAGAATTATTCCACTTCACCTACCTTCCAGAGCCCACCAAGCAACACAGCACTTAGAAGTCTTCAGGTGAAGACGCAATAAGATGAGTAACCCACAGCCCCCGATTCCACGGTTTGAATCCTACTGAACACTACTTTAGGTCAAAACAGTCTGAACCCAGTGAGACAGAGACAGCCCCAACTACCGCATCCCCTCTTTACCTGCTTTAACAAATGCAATGTATTTAGCCATAGGCAGAACAGCTATTTAATTATACTCGAGCACTTTGGTTCTTCACCTGATGAGCACTTTAAGTCCAAATCCCATGCACCCTGCAGGCTGATGGATGACTGAAAACATGAAATATTGTAGGTTATGCAGATCTGACATTGCTTCAACTCTGTTTTCTTTTCTTTTCTTTTGTTTTTCTTTTTCCTTCTCTTTTTCTTAGGGCGTGTAGTATTAAGCATGAGTTCTGTCTTTGGAGCACAGCTGATAAAGCATGTGTAGCTTCAAGATATGAATCCTTAGAGGTGAAGTTTTGAGAAGTTTCTGTGAGGAGAAAACCCTGTAAATTGAGCCTGATATCTGGTATATACTTTACCAAATAGCCTTAAACTATATTTGGAAGCAAAAACCAAGAAGAATGTATGTCCTTCAAAAATGAAAAAAAAAGAAAAAAAGAAAAAAAGAATAAATCCCTGAAATATTCTTCTATAGATGAAAACATTTTATTTCCCATCCCTCATGTCTTCAAGGCATTTTCTATTAAGGAAAGAGCTGAATCCTGGGTAGTGTACAATATTGATGCTACTTCCTGTATTTCTTGTACTATTTTAAATACAAATATACTTGCAGACATTGGCCTCTTCAGTCTTGAAAACTGATATTTAAAGTGGAGCTGCTAATTGAAAATAACCACACAGAACTAAAGCCAGTGTCTTTCCTGGATTTAAGAAATTTAAAGTAAATGCACACACCCCTATACATATATCTATAGATGGCAGCTGATACTTTGTATCTGATTTTCCTGTACACTTCAAGGAGAAATCACACTTGACTGACTCGCTTGAAAGCCCCCACCTGCAGCAAGAGACCATGCGATTAAGACAAGTTGTATTTGATCCTGACAGTAATTGAATCAGACTTAAGAAAGATAAATTTTAAAAACAATAGATTACAGATAAGCTTTGATCCCAGCTGACTAGTAATGCTGGCTTGGAGCAGTCCGTATAAGTCTTTAATTTTAGAATCATATTTTGATAGGTTTTGATACGTTAACATTTTATTGGATGTTCTCAGGCAAAAAAAAGGCCTGCCTGAATGACGCCAACCCTGTATTTTACATTTCCCATGCCATTATGAGAAAATGGTCGATATAAGCTTTGGATGGCTGCTTGTTCCACCTTTGTTCAAAAAAAATAATAAAAAAAGGAATCAAAAGTAAACTAGATGCCTACTGAAAAATCTGATAATATGTTATCTGTGCATGTTAAATTTCAAAGTGCAATATATTAAATTCTTGTACAGGTAACATTCTATCATTTAAAGGCAAACAAGCCATTTCTATTTACATATTGTACATCTGGTTAGTTTAGAAAAATAACATTATGCTTATCATACTTGTGTTGCAAATAAATCAAATTGCTCTAGTCCCTGACATGAGAAACACAGCATGTGGTATTTTAATAAACATGTAAACAGATCAATTGTAATCTGACCCCCCGTCATAAAAATAAAATTCAGTTATAAAACCAACGTAGGAGGGACATAAATAAACATAAAGATAGGAAGCGGAACGCTTTCTACTTAGAGACATCGTGGTGTGGACCCACAAAGTACAGCTAGATGTAGCAAAATAGTCTAATGTCTAATTGAATACTAATTGGACTAATATTTATTTTAGCGGATGAAAATTATAGAAAATCTCCATTCATTTCTTCATTGCCTATAAAACACAAGTATAATAAACGCAATTCAGAAAATATAAATGAAGAAAAATATCTGACTGGTAAAATTGTTGATATTGACCGTACTTATTTTTGCTTTGTATATTTTTTTAGATTTTAAATTCTCTGTAAATTGGTGAAGTACATTACAAAGTGTTTTATTATTTTATGTTGACCTGATTAGAATGGCCTTTGGCAGCGTGCAAAGATTAATAATGTTATACCAAAAAATGACATTTTAATTCTTGCTTAAGCCTTGTCACGATGTTAAATTTGAGATCAAGCAGGAAGGAATTAAAGCGTGCATAGGAAGGTGTGTGGATTTCATATACATATATATAAAAAATACATTTCATATAATAGAAATTATTTGTTTTAAAATAAGCCCATGTCCTGCTGTATCAGTAAACTAGCATTCTAGTTTTATCTTCTTCAGCACTGAATCTAGCATCAAGTGAGGGAGTGTTTGGTCATTGGGTGTTTTTGCAAAGGAAAAGAAGTAACTGCCACATGACGACGTGCCACACGTGACCTCACGTCTCCTTGTCCCCTGCTGGAGCGGTGCCCTTGAGAGCCTCCTGGCCCCGTGGCACCCTTGGCAGTGCCACCTCTCTGCGCCAGGTCCTCACCACACAGGTCCATCCTGGGCTCCCCTACGCCCAGAGCTACAAACCTCCAGGTCAGCCCATCTCAGCCTTGAGCCTGCCCTGCATGGTGGGTCGCTGGGTTTGATGTCCTCCCCGGCGCCAGTGGCAGGGGGCACGCTGGAGGTTGACCCATCAGGTGTTGGTTTGCACATGTTCATTTGAGATCTGAAGTTGGTCTGGCAGCTCCAGATGGGGAGCTGTGCCCGCTGAAAAGCTGTGAAATCCCGGGTAGCAGGAGCCTCAGTGTTGGACAGAGAGCTTAAATGGAACATGAAGCATCATGACTGTTCCCAGGGTATCTTGTGGTGTAGTGGTACCACTGGCAAGCAGCGTTTGAGGGGAGGAATATCAGCAAACCCCTTGGTGGCTGGAGAGGTGCTCCCTGGTGTGTGACAGGTTGACACTTAGGTTTCTATAGTGCCTTTCATCCAGAAGGATCTCCAAGCACTTTATTAGCTGACACACCAACTCCAGGCTGGGCTGGAGCTGGGGCAGGTCACCCTGCCCATAGCCTGGTGAGCTGGCACGGCAGGATGCTGGGGGCTCTCCTGCCTGTCCCCACGCTGCCAAGCAGTTTCCTCCCACACCACCCTCCCAGCAGCCAGGAGGACCCTTGTGGTCCAAGCCCGGGCTGAAGGAGAAGCGAAGACTTGCTGAACCAAGGGGGAAGAGCTGAGCAAAGCAGAGGTGAGGGCACCGCTCATACCGTCCCTCCAGGGTGTAGAGAGGGAAGGAGAAGCAGCAAGTTAAGTTTCCAAAACAAACTCTGCTTAAGCAGAAGTTCACAATGATGGCAGTGAGGGTCCCTGCCGTGGAGGGGAGGAGAGCCCTGGCCAGTGCCAGGCGCGGGAGCTGACGGCACCTGTGGCTGAGCCCTCTTGGCCGGGGATCTCAGCAAGTATCTCCTTCACGATTGCCTCCTCCCACCGCCTTCTTCATGGGAGAGACCCATCTGGGCACCTGCCGCACAAGCTGCCTTCCCCCGCGGCGTAACTGCCCAGCGCCCTCACTCTGCCCAGGCCTGCCCTCCAGCCCAGCCAGCGCGGGGGACAACGTGGGGCACAGCACGAAGGCACGAGGATTAGGCTTGGGTTTGGGCAGCTGCTCTTCACCGAGGCTCAGCTCTAACCCTGGGGGCCCTGTCCATGGCCGAGCAATGGGAATGCCTCTCCCTGCGCCGGCAGGACCGGCCGGCTAGAGGCAGCCAGTTCACACCGCAGATGACAGGAGGAGGCTACGTATGTTACATATACATAAAACAATTTTTTGGTGCCATGGTCCCGGACAGTTGGACCCAGGAACCGCAGCCAAGGCTCAGCTCCTGCAGACCCTGGCACAGCCTCGGCAGGGACGGCCGTGGCAGGGTCACTGCCTGGTGCAGCCCCCACGGACCATCTGCAGCCAGTCGCCAGGACCACCTCCAGGGACCAGCTTTTGGGAACAGCTGGTTTATGGCACACTCATATGCGTACACAGACTCCTGGCAGGAATTAAGCTCTCTGTATACACAGAAATAGCTTAATTTATCTCTGAAATGCAGTTACCTCTGTGGTGTAGCGCTGCAGCTGTTTAACTACGTAACAGGCTGTTCAGGACAGCAAGTATAAAACCAAAATTGAAATGGAAACTTGCCCAAAAAGAGAATTTGGCCAGCATATTGAGGCTGATACAGCGCCTCTTAGCAAAATACAATTCTAATAGCTGCACGAGGCCATGGCACTCATTATATCTAGAAACCATTTTCCAGATCCCTTCTCGTTAAATGCATATTGCATTTCACAAATGATGAGCAGAGAAGAAGGCTGCGTGGTCACGGTCCCACCTTCCCACACGTGGGAGTTTCTCCCACTGCCCTTCATTGCTGAAACAGAACTGGGCTTTTGAAGTCAGATCGTAGATAATGTAAATTAGTATGTCTACGTGGCTTGCTCTTTAACTGAGCAAACACAGAACAGTTTTCATCAGCAGGCAATTTAATTCTCTATTTTATTAAGGCCAAATTGTTATTTTTCTAAATTGCTTTTGTTGGGCAGGATTTTTCACTTCTCTAGTACAAAACCATGAATATTTTCACCTAAGCTTGAATGAGGGGGAGGCTTATTTGAAGATGTGGTCATTATTCACCAAAACAGCCTGTTAGTGAGGATTATTCTTCTCCTTCCCTTTTATTTTTTTTCTTTCATTCAGCATAACATTTCCCATTCCTAAAGCTAAACCCTCATACAAGTTTCTTAGTTGTGAGAGGAATTACCGCAAAGCTTCGGGCTAAGTTCTGCTCTCAGTTGTACTCGAATCAATCAAAGGAACGGGTATCAGAAAGAAACGTCAGATTGAGCTCAGCATAATTCAGATCCGAATCTGACTCTCCCGCTGAGGTAGGAAGGACTCGCCGCTCAAGTTAGCAAGAACCCAACTACTTTGTAGGACGGAGTTCTTCCTCCCAGGGTAGTCAGAGTCAAGCGGAGGGCTTGGTACTGGGTTCAACTCTCTGACAATAGTCCTTGCAAAGAAATATTACCTTTGTTCATAATGACCTGTGGAATCCACATGCTCATATCCATGCTTTGATTTACCCTTTGGAGGTTTAATAGTACGGCCGTCTCATTTTAAAAGGGCTCAGCATGTATGTATTCTTCAGTTCAATTTATAGATTAATTTCCTGAATTAAGAGAAGTTCCCTTTCAAGTAGCCTGACTTATACTGCTCTAGAACTGTTCTTTCCTGAAGAAAAGCCACTATGACTGTGCAGGATTGTCTGTGCAGAGACGAAACTCATACTTTCATTTACCATGTGACATGCCAAAATAATCAAGTGTGGCCTAAGGACTAAATTAAATGCCTCCTATAGAATTTCAAGGAATGTTAGAACCAGGAAACTAGCTGTTTAGTTATCATTAAAATTATATATAAATATATATAAATATATATATACATAAGAAATCATATCAAAAATGAGGATGAACTGAGTGCCAAATATTCACCATCTGTACAAAGCTACACTTCACTAGAATTAAACTATTTTATGTAATTCTCTTTCTCATGCTTTTATGGTTCTTTTGATAAATTCTATTTAGTAGCATGCAGGATACCTAAATTGAATGTACAGTATGTTGTTTCATTGCTACAATAATTTCTTGCTTCTCAGTAATATCTTCTTTACCAGAATGTTATTTGTTACTTTGAAGACATATTTGAGAATTGTTTTATTATTGAGTTATTCTTTTTTCATTACTCTCTACTCACCTCCAGTTGATTGTAAGAAAATGTGCTTCACTATTTTGCCCCATGGCTCTTTTATGAAACTGCCTCTTTCAATTGGTTTATGTATTGTTTATGTTCATCTCCTGTAAATAATTCTGCAATTAAATTTTTTGAGAAAAATAGAGTACACTCTTTATTACATTTTAAATTTTGCATTAGTTTAAAATATGCCTTTCCAATCAGACAATTTGTAGACCACACTAAATTATTACTGTAGACATATAGCCTTTTGAGTGTCAGGAAATTAATTTTCAATAAAATGATTTTGGTAGTGTTTTATCTGAATTTAAAGGAAGACACGTTTAAAATCTGGAGGGTTTTGGCAAATAATGGCATCAGCTACGCAATGCTATCAATGTGGTTTGATTTACAGTCATTAATACTATAGGTATAGAATATAATGCACTGATTTTGAATGAAACCTTTGTGTGCCATTAACAGAAAGAATAATAGCCTCTTTTGCATGTAAAATTTGAAGTATTTGTAAATGGTTGTTATTGGGCAGAAGTAACTGAAAGAATTTGGTTTAGAAAGTTGAATCCTGGAGCATATCTGTGTCTTTTGCTGCTTGCAACAGAACAGCCAAGAAGAACTTTTTGTCCACTTTATGTTTTTTTAGTTCCTTCCAAGGCAGACAAGTCTCCTTCTGGGAATGGCTTTAGCATCTCAGCAGAAAATTTGATCAATACTTTGCATTGGCCATATTTCTTGATAAGACAGAAGCCACAGTAGGCATGAAGATGTATGGAGTCTCTGAGTCTAAATAAAGGAGGTACCAGAAATACTATGACAAATATGAATTTATTTGGCATAGAAAAGTGCTTAGTTGCTTGAATCATTGGATTTTTATTGCTCATTCATTATGTATACTATCGTAACAATTTGGAGCCCTAGCTGTGGACCAAGACAACATTGTACATTTACAAAATGAAAAGATTTCCCAAAGAGTTTACAACTCAACCATTAGATAAGCGACAACAGGTAGGCAGATCCAGGAGAGAATCCGAGGGAAAAATTGAGATGCCATTAATTAAAATGAAGAGTGGTGGTTGCAGCATTCCAGCAGCCCATCAGTTGTCAATTGTTTCATAGCCATCAGAAAAAGAGAGGATAATGAAGTGGGTTGGAAGAAACCCTCAGGGATCGCTTCCCAAGCAGGGAGGGAGTCCAAGAAAGATGTTTGTTTGAAAATTTAACACAGAGATGATGAATTTTGGCAACATGAGTCAACTGGAGGTGGAAGCTGACATCTCCGTAATTAATGAATGTACACCATGGACAGGTGGGATACGAAGAACCTGTCAAAGGTCTTGGCAGTAAGACCAAAAACATTAAAGATTCAGTACCCTGCTGGCTCATTATTTGTATAAAGGTATTTTCATATTTAATACCTGTTGTGGAAGGCTCAAAATTTTCCTGCTACATGTCAGCAGTTCTAATGAAAATGAAATTTAGAGAGAGAGGTCATTAGAGCAGCCTAGCACTTCTTTTTGTCTGTCTCCTAACAGTAGATGTTATGACCTACAGCATCCCTCATAGCAGTCCTGTACTGATATTTTACAACTAAGAAAAGTCCTTGATCACGTCTAGCTGAAATTCCGCTAGCCATTTACCTTCTCTTAGCTTTCATGAGTTCCTAAAATAGGGTGATCCTTCCTGCAATCTGGAAGGGACTAACAAGTGAGCTGTTCCTTGGACAATAGCACTACTGATGGTTGCGTGTCAGCCTTCGTTCCACAGGCACACCCATCTAAAGGAGGACAGTCATTGCCAATGAACTACTAAGGTCAGTAAAGCTGGAGCATAGACGTGGCATCTTTTATTTCAGTTGCTGTGCCACATCGTGAGGTGCAGAGTACCCGTTCTGGAATTAGCATATTTATTCCAGTTGAACTGCACTGACACTGGCAGTGGGTTTGTGGAAGGCTGTTATTGTTTTTACCGCAGCAGCACAGCTGAAGTGTGAAAATTTTGAAATGTAGACAAGTGCCTTACATAACCTATTGCAGCCCTAACACAATCCCTGGACAGATTCTCTGCTGTGAAATTTTTTAAAACAATCAATTTATAAGTAGCTAGAGGATAATACGGTCATAAAAACCAGGCAACACTGATTTGTCAACATCCTATCATGTCAACTAATTTTAATTTCCTTCTTTGACAGGATGAATGGCCTAATGGATTAGGTAAAAACAGTAGGCTGTGATAGATCTTCACTTCATTGAGGCTTTTGATACAGTTCCAGTGTACCATTTTTATATAAAACTAGGAAAATATTGTCAAAATAAAATTATTGTAAAATAAAAGCTAATGCAGCTGAAAAGACTATTTTAAATACATCTATCTCCTTGACCTATTGTGAAACCATGGGCTTCTGAAGTGGGAGAGAAAGGGAGAATCTTGCAAAAAATCAAAGCAGCTCTCAGTCAACAATTTCACTGACACCTTTATTGATTTACTAAAAAAAATATAATATTCATTGATCATGTGATACGGACCTGGAAGCAGTTACAGGTTGTACAGAAGATATGGTCAAAATTCACTGTGATCCCAAAAAGCTGGACACACTTTCTAAATCCAATGTGATGGAATTCAGTGAAGAAAAAATGCAAAATGCTACATTGAGAAAGATGTGATCAAGCTCAAATATGACAGAATATCCATTTCAGAAAAAGTAGAGCAAAGAAGATGTGGACTACGGTGGATCACAAGCTAAATGAGAGCCAACCTGTTGCTAAATCACACAGGCTAAATCACACGCTCTTAAGGAAGGAGAGAATCTAATAGTGAATGTATTAGCATATCATTAAATTAGTGTGGCGTAACAAATTATCATGCTGTGTAATCACCCATGTGTACACAATCTTAAATCGTGGCACATACACATTATTGGACTTGACATTGCAAGCCGAGCTCAAACAAATTACCCAGAGAAGGAAGAAAGTCCTCACATCCATGAAAATCACTCGAGTATCGGAGGCACGGCCAGTCCTCCTCCATCCCGGCTGCTCGGCAGCAGCCTCCACGGCCACCGCCTTTTGCTGGGTGCCGGGTGTCTACGGACTTCTAACAGGCTGAGCCCCTTTTAGGACTTGGGTGGAGATTGTGACCATCTCTGTCCCGGGCTTGAACCCCGGCTGGGCTGGGGCAGAGGGCGGGATACTTCTTGTGTGCTTGGCTGCTGGCGTTTGGGAACCGGGCTGGGCAATGGTGGGATACTCAGCAAGACCCTCTGCAGAAAGTACACTCTGAATCTCAGGCAAATGCTCCAAACGCAGACTGTTAATGAGTGAGATGGGCAGAAACAGAATTGTGTTTTTTCAGAATATCTGTAAGTGACGCTGAATGACTGAGACCTCAGTCGTGACACTGAGACAGCGGCAAGCCAGATTCTGGGGATGCAGGGACATCCCCTGTGTGCTAGAGAGAGCGTCTTGCTTCGCCTTGTTCACTGCTGATAAGGTTTTGGATAGAGTATTAAATCCTGTTCTGCAGGAATTGAGAAGCAGGTGGAGAAAATTCAGAAGAAAGTATTATAAGTAATAATAATATAAGTATTACATAAGTTATAAGAGATTTAGAAAGCAGGACCGAACTGAACAGAGTTCGGGAAATGGATCAAGAAAGACTGACGTATTTCAACCCAAAGAGGGTGTTATGAACAGTTAATGCAACTGTTTCCCCATTCCCTGGAAGGAAATTGTTACCATAATTACTAGCATAAAAGGCTAGGGTTGTTTTTTTAGGTTTTTTTGTTTGGCTAAAGGTAGTGAATCCTGGGAAAAACTATTTAGCTCAAGGGATCTTATCTTTCCTACAAGGTCTCAAACATACCCTACACAGGTTTGCAGATGTGATCCACGTGTCAGCATCCCCTGGAGAGCCACAGGAACCACCTCCCAGCATCCCGGCTGCACACACACTCCAGAAGGGATGTGCCCAGGTCACCGGTCCCCTCCTCTCCTGCAACACACAATCCTGTTTATAAGCAACTGGCCATTTGCAGGTGAAAAAGAGGTTTTTACCTGCCAAACCTCCAAGTGCTGCTGAGAGAGCTGTCCCCCAGCTCTTCCCAGAAGGTGGTGACCAGGCAGGCGGATGCTGGCCACCACTGGTCCCCTGTCATTGCCTGGCTCTCATGTACCCGGGCTGGCCTCAGGGCTCGAGGAGGCGGGGTCATGGCTGGATGTCTGCTGCTTCTCCTGTGTGTGATGGGTCTGGCAGGTCACAAAGGAACGAAGCTGGGCTGTTCTTGAAAAAAAAGAATTGTAGAAAAATTGGTGATAGTACCTGAGTCAGCATTGGTCTTTCCTCAGTACGAGGTTCGTATCCCCTTTAATTAGCAGCAGGCACTGGGTTGCTTGAGATGTTGCAATTAAGGGAAAAATCAAACGCAAGTTTCTGCTCCACGTGAGGAGTAACATCACCACTGAAAGAATACTCAGATCATGGCCAGGCTCAGAAATAATTAATATGCTCCGCCAAAAATCTCCTAGAAAGTCCTTGTGGCCGTTGTGTGGTTATTGCACCCTTCATGTCCCACACCAACCTGCTGGCACAGGTGTGAGCTATTTAGACAACACATAGAAAAACAGGGGGGCTTGCTTGTCAGAAGGGCATCGCTGCCGTTCTGGGTTCTCCTCCTTGCTCCTGAACATCATCACGCTCGCTGCAGGACAGGGATCAGGCCAATGCAATGGAAAACAACGACAAATCAATTTAAATGCAGGTCCTTGAGGAGTATATGATAATAAACTGCTTCAAACAAATTTTATAAAAAGGAAATTAGCTTTGGTAAAAATCAAGGATTCTAATTATGAAGAAGCAACATAAAACCAATCATAATAAAGGTGATAAATCAATTTTGCCAGATAGGAAGTAAATCATGACTGAACGGTAAGGGAAGCAGATGAACGTTATGCTTTGGGGTTTGAATATGTCAAAGTAAATTTTGTAAAATATTTATAAATTTATGAAGGATTGACAACATCTTAGAAACAAGCTGGGATTTAGAATTTTATGAATGTTTATATATATATTTGTATGAGTTTATGTGGCTTTGTATGTGTGTATGTGTATATATATATATATGTATATGTATATATATAATATGTATGTATATATTTATCCATACAGAAATAAAAAAAAAAGGAAAAACAACGATATTCTGATATATATCTATTTTTTTTAAACTGCAAAAATTTGTATTTGTTTTGGCTTTGCATGTCCGTATTTCGGGATAAAACCATTTGCTTGTCTAAGTCATGGAAAGAGGAAGCTGAAAAGAATGAGGAGAATAAGGCTGAGGAAATGAAAAACCAATAGACCAAAACAAAACATAAATGCTATATTCTTTATTCCTTGCTTGTTAGGAATATGTGATTAACTTTATCTGATTTGAAACAGAATTTTGCCATAGTTCTGCTTCAAGGTGAGAAAGCATTTTTTGGTTTGATTCACGCTACGTGTCGCTTTCTGCAGCCAGATCCCGAATCGAATACACTCGCGGATATTGTGCCACAAAGCAAACAGTCTGCGCATGAACGAGCTAATTCATGCATTTTGGCACCTTCCAGCCTGAATCGGGGCAGGTATTTGCCTCATTTTGAGACAAACTGCTGTATAATGAATTCAAGATCTTTTATCCCTCCACACAGATTCACTCTATTCTCCCAAGATAATCTTCCCAAAATGCATTTTATCAATTGACTTAATGTGACATCGAATAAACAAAATTTACAAGAGCATCCTCCTTTGTAATAATTAGTAAGACGCTGTAATACTTTATCAGATTTTACATTCTCAATGTAAGAACCAAAGGGGAAAAAAAAAAAAAGCCTAATACCTGAAGATAAATGTGACTCTCTGTCCCCTCAGTCAGAAGGGTCATTTAAGGCCACATGTGTGCCAGCTGTGACAGCACATGTGGAGGGGAGTTTGTGTGTGTGCCGTTTTCCCAGCTTGCTTGTCTCCAAATCTCAAAGTAAAATAAGTGTAATCAAAATGCTGTTGTAAGTCAGGGGTTATAAAGTTCTCCCTTGAATTAAATGTTTTGAAGGAGAACGAGGTGATACAAGGAAAGGAAGGGGCTTGTGTAGAGGAGGACCTGAGAAGCAGACAGCAGCACTTCAGGGCCACTTGAAAGACTTGCTGTAAGAAGCCTCCAGGGCATGTTTACCATCTGTGATGTGTTTCACTTCGATGGCATCTACCTTGTGAGACCTAACAGATGGTGACCCTTTCCCAGCTTCTTTCTGAGACCTAACTTTTCTCTTCTGGAAAGCAGACGGAATAGCTGGCCAGTAACCTGCTTAGTATTTGTCTTTATTGTCACAAATGAAATATCTGTAACATCTTCCATGATGATCTGTCTTGTTATCTACTGGCAGATGCTACATTGGGACCATTGACTTTTTTGAAGAAAGATGAAAGGCTTCCGGTGAAGCTGCTGTTGTATTTTCACCTGTCAAGAAAGGTTAGGTGAGTTCAGGGACAAGATGAGTGATAACTCTGAGTGAATTCATGCAAGGGTGTAGTTTGCAAGGTAAAATATATGGGGGAAATTATTCCTGGGGAAGCGGGTGGGAGATGTCACAGATGGATAGGAGGGAACAATAGCTGCTTTTCAGTCACAAGCTGACTTCCAGTAGCTAAAAATGCAAGATGATTATAATCAAAATAGGATCTAACTTCCTGTAATTCTCCATGCAGTAACTTACACTTCCCCAGAGACATCTGGATTTCAGAAAGCCTAAGAGGGTCTGACAGCCCTTTCACCCCCTGTCACACCACTGTGCTCTCTGCTCATCTACCCCCTCTCTGAAGCTCTCAATATAGCTGTTGTTTCCTTTTGCCCTAAATAAACAGACAATACCAGGGTCCTGGGAGTTCCCTCCCTGTGCAGCTCTAGTTACAGCCAAACCTCTTTTGACCCTTCTTGCTTCACTGGAGCCCTCAATGTAGGAAGAACATGGACCTGATGGAGCAGATCCAGAGGAGAGCCATGAGGATGATCAGGGGGTTGGAGCCCCTCTGCTACAAGGACAGGCTGAGGGAGCTGGGGTTGTTCAGCCTGGAGAAGAGGAGGC
>JAOQGH010000023.1:94399694-94471050 GCA_025769975.1 Gallinago jamesoni | reverse complement strand
CACTGAGGGTGGTGGAGCACTGGAAGAGGTTGCCCAGGGAGGTGGTTGAGGCCCCTTCCCTGGAGACATTCAAGGTGTGGCTCGACAAGGCCCTGGGCAACCTGGTCTAGTTGGGGGTGTCCCTGCTGACTGCAGGGGTGTCAGACTAGATGACCTTTGGAGGTCCCTTCCGGCCTGGACCATTCTATGGCTCCAGAGCTGGATGCAGTACTTCAGGTTGGGTCTCACTACAGCAGAGTAGAGGAGGGGGGGGGGAATCACCTCCCTTGATCTGAATGAACCAGTATAATAAACCATTATAAATGTGGTTCTCCCGCTATTCTTGGTTAAGAAGGAAACACAGATGGATTGAAGGATGCCTTTGAGGAGGGCTGTGTGGAGGGATAGTCTGGGGAGGCACTAAATTCTTCAGTTCTTTTTGGTTCTGTCAAAGAGGAGGAGAGAATCATCCAGCAGTCCCATTTTGCTCATGTGGAATGACAGGAACACACCACATCTCCCTCCCAGGTGCCGTTCTGAGGGCAGGTGGGATGCGGGGGGATGACCATGCCCCCATGTTGTGCCCAGACACACAGCTGGGCTGCGGGGCTGCTCGGCAGAGCCAGTCCGATAGGCTCAGGCAGCGCTCCCAAAAAAAGGCCATTTCAGAAGTTTATACTGCCACCCATTGCTGCATCTGAGCATATTTTCCCTGGAAGTGACAGCAAACTCCTGAGCAGATTTCGTTCTCAATAGCACACTTTCCTTTCTGGAGTCGCAGCTCTCCCTCACAGCAAACATATATTTGGGAACAGCGGGCTGGGAAGTGTGTCTGCGTAGGCTGGGGTGGAAATGCTTTCTCAAAGGCAACGTGTGATCAGGCTGTGGAGTCATGGCATCTCTTTTCGGTGCCTGCTGCTTTTCAGGCATGAATGCTTTGGCCCCAGCTTTGTCCCTTTGTTCCAGGTGTTGTCAGTGTGCTGCAGCAGTGCAGAGGAGAAAGTTCAGGTCTTCGTAAGCTCTGAGGCTGAGTGTCCATTGCCTGACAACAAGATGCTTTGCCCCACACAACTGGAAGCAACCGCAGCTGCAACGGGGGCTACAACTCCTATACAATGAGGTGAGAAGAAAACTACATTTGGGACTGTTCTGTTACATCTGGGCCATCAGTGTACGTTGCTGTAATAAAAAAGAAATCTGCTTTCCTGTAGTCAGGGTGTGCAAAAAAAAGGCAGCAGTCGGTGCAATACAAAGCATCAAATTCAAGGATTTTCTTCAATGGTGTTGATTTCTCTCTTTTTCAGCAAGCTTTGAGGATTTCAGATTGTCATATAGTTTTGCAAGTGTTTCCTTGCACCATGCTTGTGCCATTCAAAGAACTTTGCTGTAATTTTAATTTAATTTCCTCCCCCCTACTCCATGGGCTATAACAACTATGCACACCAGGCTTGCATCAGTGTGTGCAGATACAAACACACACGCACATGTGTGTAGATGATAAATTCCTTTTACACAAGTGCTTGTTGTTAATCCAAGTCAATCTCAAGTTTTCCATGCCAATTGTCAGCATGTGGTGAAACTACCTAGCAGGATATTTTTAGGCAAAAAGAATTCATTTCCCTAAGTGGGACTAGGAAGAAAGCACTTTTTTTTTTGTATTTAAAAAAATGTGAGAATTATTTCAGTGGTGCTATAGCGCTGAGAAACTCTGTGGTATGTCTGGAGTAAAGCTTATCTCTGCACGAGCTATGTGTGGAAAATGAAATGGAAGCCATTTGCACATCGGCAGCTCAAACTGGCTGGATTTGGGGAGCTCCAGGGCACACCAACCCTGTAGGGCCCTGCACGGGGCAGGATGGGAGACCAGGATTTTCCCTCTACTTGTTTTTCCCAGTTTTGAAGAGCCTGGGAAGACATTGAGGAGCTTTTGCTGCCTGGAAGCCAGGGAGTTTTGTTGGGCATCTTGGTGCTTTCTCATCTAGTGCCCAGGGTGCAAAAAGGTACCGAGGCAGAAATCCGGCTGGTATTGGGAGGAAGATAGGAAGAGCCAGGGGGTAGGAAGTGTGTGATCCAGGAAAGGGGCAGAAACACCTGTGAAAGAGGTGCTGCAGGTGGCCAAGGCTGCCTGCTGGGACAAAGCAGGACTTTCTCCTTCCCAGCCCAAACTGACTCCAGGTCTACTCAATGTAAACGTTCAGCTGCTCCCAGTCAATGCCTCTGAAAAAAACAATAAATTAGCACTCGGCTATGTCTCAACCCTCTTAAGAGACCAGTTCACATGGAGGCTAGCAAAAATGTTGGAAGAATCTAGTCCTTTTAAATACCAAACTGGCTTTTATCTGGGTGTAGAGAAGATAAGAGATTTTTAAATAGTTGCAGAGTGCTTACAGGGGGAAAAAAAAATCCGCCCTTCAAACAGTTTTAATACCGCTTCTCCTTAGGCCAAAGCAGCTGGTGGAAAGTGGGATGAGCAGGGTCCCAACTGGGGCACCCAGGGTTCCTCAGCACCCTCTGCCTCCATTTTCACACTGCCAGTGCTGCCACATAATATGCAAGCGTGAGAAGCTACAGCTAACCACAGGGATTTATAATACAGCAAGGGGGAAAATGTGTAATGAAATTAAATAAGGTTGCTATCTGAAACACACAAGAGCTCCAATAATTTTAATTAATGGCCAGGAGACACATTACAAGGTACAAGACAAGCAAAGAGGCATAAATGAATAAATAAAAGAATCAAGAATGCTGAGTCATATAATAAATTTTTTCTTGTTTTATTTGTTGTTTTTCATTCAAATTACAAAAAGTACTCCATCAGAGTTGTAGGAAATATACAGATCTTGTTAATGCTTAAAAAAAAAAAAATCAACAGATCAAACCCACTACAAAATATGGCAGATGTAATTTAATTTCAGTAATGCATAATCAGTCACAGTATACCAGGGAGGGTCGGCAATATATTTGTTGAACATAAGTCAAGACCTAAATCTAAGGTATACCAGATCTTACATGGCTGCCCAGGCTTTGGTCTAGAAATTAAAATAAATTTCCATTTAATTGAAAGGAACGCATGAGGATTTGTGGCACAAGTATTCTGGACATTTTTTCTGAATACTGGGGTGGGGGGCAAACAGGAGGGACAGACCCTATTAGTTTCATATGGGAAGAAAAAAAGTACAATTTGAGCATGAAAATTTGTGGTAAAAATCAGGGTGAACTGTCACAACATGAAAACTGACATGACGAAATACCTTCTTCCCCAAGACTGCAATTGTCCCTCTTCCGTGCTCCAGCCCACCAACATGTGCAATGGTTAAGCAGAAAAACCACTGAAGGCAACTTTGCTCCTGGCTGGTTTCACTCTATGCCGAGTAATTTTTCTCTAATGAGAAAAGTAACATCATTTAGTGTATTTGGGGTTGGAAAAATCTACTGTTCCTGTTCTTGAAACGTTAATTAAGTATCTGTTGTGTTTATCCACCTACGGAAAAGACACAGGGCACTTCCAGGTTTACTACAAATGGATTTTCAAAGTAAATCCATTTTCCAAAGTAAATAAAGGGTCATTTACTAAATCCTGCTGCTAACTAGCAGAACACAGCTAGAGTCAGAGAGAGTCAAAGAGTAGCTGGGGTAGTAGTGGACATCCTAGGTGAGAGGACAAAGGATATTCCTCACCATCCATAGACTTTACATTCTATTAAATCTTGACAGCAGCTTCCTTCTAGAAGTAGGTTTGTTTTGCACTATGTTGGATTAAGTGCTTTGTTTTTGTTGTTTTTTGACAAATGCTGTCTGCACAAGGAAAAAAAAAATCCTAAACCATTGAGAAACCAAAAATAAAAAAGCCATTCCTCAATGAATTGACCAATCCATTACTAATTTCTTCCTTATATAGCCCAGTTTGCAAATTATCCCAGCATCAATGAATCAGAATATTCTGATAGAATGATAAGAATGATGAAAAGAAAGAACAACTTCAAACAACTAATTATGTGTAAAACAGCTAGGAAAGTAAGTTCAGATATATATTTATGCTTAAAAAAACCCTTCACTGATAATTTTGATAAACTATTTATCATCCACATACAGTCTTTAAAAGACAATAGCAAATTTTAAGTCATGCAAGTTATATTAAACTTCAGAAAACGCCCCACAGAATGAGCATAAAGATCTGTTTAGCTTATAAAAAAAAAAAACCTGCCCTAGCCCATCCTCCCCCAAATTCAAAAACCTGGTGTGTGATCCGATGACAGTATATCAGTATTTTCCCAAGAGAGGAAATACTGGGAATTAATAGGCTTCCTAATCTAGCAAGGAAAAGTGTAACAGGCAACGCAAAAGACTGCTTCAAACTGCAGAGAAGGCATGCATTTTAGACAGATTAGTCACTGGAACAAGCTGCTAATAAGAGCAGCAAATTCTTCATTTTTTTCGGCCTTCAAAAGTACAATAACTGCCTTTCTGAAAATAAGCATTAGTCAAACTCAAGCGATGATGCCTGATAAAGGAAAAACTGTGTGAATGTTAACAGTTTGTGATGTGCAGGAGATTAGATTACATGCTCTAGTGATATCATCTATCCTTAAATGCTCTGAGTAAATACAGCATTGTACTTTTTTCCCAGCTTAATGATCAGAATTCAGCAAATCCACCTTTTTCTACTTCTCCATTATATGTTTTGATTCAGAAAGCAGGGAGACAATTACTATGTGCCTGTCTATGATTGCTTTGCTATTTTCTACGTTCCTAAACCTTGATAAGAAACAGAATTCACTTTATGACCCCTTGACACTAATATGGCATTAATATAAACAAGAGCTGGGGCCATTATTTTTATCACAGCAAAGCCCATAGAAATGACAGACACTCATTGTGCATGCTGTAGCCTCAGGCATATGGGATAAATGACAAGATTTTAGGGACTCCTTGGGAGCTTCAGACCTCATTTCAGTTCTACCAACAAATGAACACTAAAGATGTTTAAGTAACTTTGCTTAAAAAGCTTATTTTTTTTTTAATTGAAGCAGTAGGGGAATTTAAAATCTGCAGATTTGTGTCATGCATGTCCCATACCAGCCTTCTGCCTACTACATCTTCTTAACTGGTATTACCATAACTATTTGCAAAGCAAACTCCCACTGCATCTTCCATTCCTGAATGATTTCTAGCACCGAGTTTAAATGGGAGAACAGATTTGTTAATAGCAATGTTCCTGAAAAGTGTTGAAGTGATGCAGAGAAGCAGCGCTGCTGCCACCACTTACTCTGGGAAGTCATTCTGCGAGCGTGGAGCTATGTCTCTTTTTTTTGTGGCTCTTTCTAAATGTCCATGTGTCTGGCTGCTGGGCCAGTCCCCAGGTGGGCTCGGGGGCCAAAATGCTGGGGAGGAGATAGGTTACCCCGGCAGAGGGACAGCCAGGAGAGAGAGCAACCAAAAATGTCACAGTCCGGAGCTTTGACTTAAGCATCACAAGGCTGGCCAGCAGCTCTGTGAAAGATGATTGTGAGGAGCCTGTGTGCCACCAAGAGATATGTCCCCCCTTCACCATTTGGGGATGTTGTCGTTTTGAAACGGGTAACAAATCGTTTCCCTACTCCGTGTGGTTGGGGGCGGGGGGGAGGGGGGAATGTCCCGTTCTCTTTCATTGTAACGAGCCAGGGTTAATGTTCAAACACGCAGAGAAAGAGTGCCATCTCCAGACGCCACCAATCCCCCCCCAAAGACCCCCGGGGCAGAGCCTGTCCCCGTCCCGCACCGCCCGCCTCTCGCGCCAGGTGGCAGCAAAGGAGCAACGAGAGACAGGGAAAAGTTGCTGGGTTTATTTGTTTGTGGTTTTTTGTTGTTGTTGTTGGTTTGGTTTGATTTGGCTTGTGGTTTTTTTTTTCCCCAGGAGTGTTTATTTTAATATTTGTTTGCATAGTTTCACAGGAAAGGGGGAAAACCAAAAATAAACTAGTGAAAAGAGGGAGCACTGGTGAGCCCTGCACAATGACACCTGGGTCTGACCTGCCACGGCTTTCCAGTGTCAGGGCTGGTGGGAATCTGCTGGCAGATGCCTCACAAGCCTCTTCCCAGATCCTCTCAGCTGGGAAAAGGCAGCTCTGAAGCCACGGCCATACGAGAATTTCAGGCAAGGAGAATTAGCCATAAAGTGACAAATCCCCTGAAGAGTTGTACAAAAAAGGTGAAATCTGTGTAACCAGAATACCACAGCCGAGTTCGTATCCAGAAGACATCTCATTACATTTAATTACCCTTTAGCCTCTATTGCTGTGGTGTATTATAATGCCACTCTAAAAATGACATCTTAATCTTTAGTGAACAAGATGTAGCAAGAAATGTCTTTTGTAGTCAAAGTAGTTGTTGGGAACAGCACCCAAATCCTTTCTGAGCAATGAACTTCTGAGCACGAAACTTAGGAGACTTTCAGTCTTAAAACATTTACATCTATAGGGTAGCCACAACACCTCTGCTATGAAGCTCTTGAACATTATTTTATTATGAAGCTCAGCTTTTATTATAAAGCTCACTCCTGCTCTGTGCTTGACTTTATTGCTCATAATTATAAATCATGCATTTAACCCATTAGTTAACAAGAATAGTAGGGCAACTATTAAATTTTGTTTGCTGTATTTCTTATAGGCTGTTTTCAGACTACATAAAGTTGTAATATTGACTACTCAGGAACTACTGAAAGAAACTGTAAAGCGCTTGTACAAGAATTTAATCATCCTCTCCCAGGAAATGCTGCATTACACTTTTGAGGGACATAAGGCCGCTTGTCCCCATGGCCATCCAGAGCCCTACAGCCCCCGTCCCACATACTGCATGTTGTGCCTCACAACCAACCACTAGGCAAAGCTGCTTCCCTCAAACCAGACATGGACCTAGACATTAAAGTTGAGGAAGAGACCCCACTAGTATTTACAGAATCATAGAATGGTTTGGGTTGGAAGGGACCTTAAAGATCATCTAGTTCCAACCCCCCTGCCCTGGGCAGGGACACCTCCCACCAGAGTAGGTTGCTCAAGGCCCCATCCAGCCTGGCCTTGAACACCTCCAGGGATGGGGCAGCCACAGCTTCCCTGGGAAACCTGTTCCAGTACCTCATCATCCTCACTGTAAAGAATTTCTTTCTGGTGTCTAAACTAAATCTACCCTCTTCCAATTTAAACCCACTGCCCCTTGTCCTGTCACTACACTTCCTGACAGAGTCCCTCTCCAGCTCTCCCATAGGCTCCCTTCAGACATTGAAAGGCCATTATAAAGTCTGCCCGGAGCCCTTATAACGGCCTTTCAATTCCCTGACCTCTTCCTGTGCCCCCCACCTCCTGCCCCAGATGGCCAATGGTAAAAGGGTTTTGTCCCCACCGCTCCTGGCAATGGCATGTGAATACCCTGCAGCAGGTCCCTGGGTGCTCAGGAAGAGCTTGTAAAGCCAAATGCAGCCACAGGGTGGAGGAAGAACTGTGTAACCCAACCTGCACTCTGTGACCCAGCCTGGTGGTACCTCCCCTGGGGACCACAGTCCCCGACATACATCCTCCAGAACCGCTGCCTCCAGGAGCTAGACGCTACCCACCTCCACTTTGTTTCTGGAAGAGTCACAAGATACATCCAGGGATCAGTTTGGTCTGAGAATGTAACACAAGTTAGACTGTTGTTGACTTTTTGCAGACCTTAGTTTCTGAAAGAATCTAATTTGCTTTATTTTGCAGTGGTTTTTGTGTGTAATCTCCTATTTTAATTAGAGAAAGCAAATAGAAATATACAAAAACAAATGTTAACTGGAGTGCCTTCCTTCCCAGTGGAGCCTGAATTCCAAAGCTTCAGCCGTGAGCCTGCTTCCCTAGGGTGCCTCAGGGCATACGAGTGGACAGTAGGGGAAGATAAAGCCTCCTGACATTAGGAAGCCAGCTAATCAGATGTCCTGCTGACCGTTTAGGCAGACATTGCCATCGCAGGACCCTGTTCCACTGCAGGGCACTATCGTTAGCACTGTGAGAGCACCCAGGTGCCTCGTGGCCCTGGCTGCATCTCCCACCTAGCTAAAGCTCCTGCTTGGTGGGTTGGGGTCCCCTGGGCCCCCATGGCCACAAGGCTGAAGGCAGGATGGAGCCATGGTGGATATCTGTTTCCACTGCTCCTTTCTCCACAGAGATACTTCTTTGGTACCAGCTGTGCACTGGATCCTGGACCCTCTGCCTTTATTCACAGGGGAGATGCCTACCTTCTGCACTGCTCTAGGCCAGGCAGGGGCAAGAATTGAGATAGCAAAGGCCTCTGAAATCCCAAAGGAGACAAGAAAAGCACAGCACTTCAACAAAACACAAATATTTAATTAACTAAAAAAAGTCATTATTTGAGAGCATACAAGTGAGCTACCTAAGGATCTATTGATCTTGTCCCCGCACTGCTGTCTCAGTGCAGTCTCCTGAGCCATGCTCTTCAACACAGCAGCTGTGTGTGTGAAGCTCAGGCTGTGCTCATCCCTTTGCAGGTCCTGTCCCATGCAGACCATGTACCAGACCATGCTTGCAAGTGAACACCATGCAGGATGGCATGTTGATTGTGGATCCCATGAGCCTGGGGCAGCTGGTGGGGCTCCAGGATCAGCACTAGTAACCTATACAGCTCTGCAGTGATCTGCAGAAGTACGGATAGAGAAAGTGAGAGAGAATGAGCTGATTTGTACCTCCTATATTGGAGATATAATGCTGTGCTTCTTCCTTGTTCTGTCTAATTGTCTGATTTGACAAGATAAAGAACCTCCTGCTGCTTCAAGTTGTCTCTGGCAAGTAGATGGAGAATTCAAGTTGATGAAGTGCCAACTCCATTAGCTTTGCAGCTAGTATGTCCGGGTATGCTCCTAGACTAAATACGCATGGTGCGCTACTGGAGATGCTCAGTCTCCATGGGCTGCCTCCACAGGTCCACAGCTATCTGGAGCACTTGATGCAAGAGATGTTTATTTTCATTCTGTCTCTCAAATGATCCCAATGTACCAGGTGGTCAATCAACCATTCCACAAAAGGGTTAAAATCCCAAAGTCCTGAGAGAGGGTGGTGAGAGGAAAGCCTCTCTCTCCCTCAACCTTGCGGTGACTCCTTGCTCCTGTGCTCTCATGACCTATCTCAACAGCTTCCATCTTGTCACAGAGGTTACTCTGTACCCTACAATACTCTTCCCCTAACGTGATGCCAGATCGTTTGTGGGGACATGAGCAAATAATTGCAGGATATTCTGCACCTGAGGGTCAGGAACGCACCCTTAGACCTGAGGATGCTAATTCACAAAGAAGGGCTGACAGGGCACAATGGCTGACATAGTGAATCCTTGTCTGGCGTGGCTCTCGGGGCTAGTGAAAACACACGAGGGAAAAGTAGAAGATCACACCTGCCATGATTTCTCTTCTCTGAGTAGGCAGCACTATAGGGAGGTGGGGGTGTTTATAGAGGGTTCTTCTCTCTGCAAATACTATTGTACTCTTTGGGTGATAGCCTGGCTGCCAGAACTCACCCAAAGAACCAGCCAGCATGTTTCCTACGCAAATTGATGGGTCTGCTACTTTGTGACCTATCTTGTACCTTCTTGCCAATATCCCGTTTATTTGGTGTCAGCATTCCTCCTTGGGCTGCTTCCGAGAGACACGGGGAAATACGGGGCTTATAACCCAGAAAGAAGCAACCCAGGATCCTCAGCTGCCTTAACAGTGAGAGATGCCCGGGCAGAGGACTGCCTTTCACAGGCTGCATGGATCCCTGGCCTTTTCTCGAGAGCTCCACTGCTACTGCCTCATCTCAGGTCTTGTGCAGCCCACTGTGCAGTTGCCAAGGGGCCAGATTGCTCCCAAAAGCATGCTTGTCCTTCACAGGGATGCACATAGACTTGACCTTCAGCCAGTGTTGTTTGCTGCCTTGTGTGAAGCTGACCTACGCCCACTGCAACAGTACCTTTGTACTGCTGAGTCCATGTTTCCAACAGCCAAGCTGTCACGAGAGATACGGTCCTAGAAGATGGTGACCGAGGCCCGGATGTCTCTTGGGTCGCAGATCACACAGAGCTTGGCTGCTGAGAAGCATTCCCTAGAGAAAACACTTTCTCTCCACTATCTAGAGAGGGAAATTGGGGGGATAACATTCATCAAACTGAATTAGACACCATGAACGCCCTTTCTACCATCTCTTATTCCCAAGAGCCAATTCCTTTCTGAAGCGCTCTGGGATCACATCCCTTTTCTCTGCCACTCACTGACTGTCAGCCTGTGAGCATCTGTGACTTTTTTTCCTCCATCCAATCTTTCCTAAATAAAGCATATATTCAAGCTGCACTTCGTTCTATATTATAGAGAAGTTGCCTGAAGCACGTATTCAAGAGAGAGAAATCACAAGCACATGTTGACTCGTTATTCCACACGCTAGATGTACAGCTCAGCTTACGGAAAACTCCATAATGTCAGTTGATAAATGCATAGATACATGGGACAAAATGCACATATACATGAGACAAAAATGCTGCCATATTGAAAATAAACCATACAGTTTTTCATTTTCCTGAGACAAACCATGCCATCTTATTAAAGCAAAACTGTAATGCATCATCAGTGCTTAATTTAGAATATTCTTATTAAAATGAACTAATACATAGAGCAAACAAAACAGCTGAGTGGTATTAGGTTAACCTATGGTAGGAAAATCAAGTGGCTGGCTAGGAATCCTTTCACAAGGTCTTAAGTAGACCTTCAACCTTCAGAAATAAAGATTTTGTAATACTATCTTATTTTGCACTTTACTAAATCACAAGAAAGAAACTGAAAAGCAAGGCTCCTTGAAGACGTATCAATGAACATAATCTCAATTTTTAACTAGAATTTGAAAGCAAGAATGAGTAATAAGGCATCAAAGTGCAACACTGACAAGGGTGTGAAATCTCTGTTTAAAAGTAATTTTGCATTTGTTTTCTACCAGCTGCCAGGTTTAACATGGACAAACAAATTTCATATATAGAAACTCTTCCCAAACTCAAAAATGAAATTTCTACTCTTTTGTTTCTCCGATGCTTTTCCAGAGTGCTTCTTCCCCACTAGAAATGGAAACATTAAATACTACAAATCCCTGCAATGAGGCAGTCCACAATGAATGTTGTTCCCATATTTAAAATTGATATTTGATTTACTGTGCCCAAAAGACATTTTAGGTTTTTTGGTTTTTTTACAGAATCAATTTTGTCTTCTCTCTTCCCCCCCCCCCCTTTTTCCTCTGCAGAGGCTTGCAATGTACTGAGCAGACATATTCAACACTACACATTAAACATTTGCCTGACAGTCTGATGACTCTACCACATTATGTGGGCTCTGCTCACTACCTCTGTCCTCTCAGCTATAGTCTCCTCAAATATTGACACTGCTCTTCATACATGGAAATATTCGTATTTTAAATACTCTCCAATCCAAAATGTCCTTGGATTTTACAGGGCATATTTTCTGTCCTCTACTTCAGGCAGTTGTGAAAACCTTGATATAAATCATCTGTGGCACAGCTTCTGCAGTCCTCAGATGGTGCTTAATGATACCATTGCACAGCAGCTCATAAAGCTATGCACATAAATGTTTTTTATAGCTATGGACTTGTGTATGGGGTCTGTGACATATTTCTTCCCAGATTTAGTACGTTTCTGCTGAATTAGCTTCTGATTTCTTTTGCCATCCTATTGCACATCTGGCAAGAGGTCTGGGCTAAAAAGAGATAGGGCGTCCAGACATTTGTTCCTTCAGGGTTGTCAGCCCCTGGAGAAACATCACTCAGCCGTTGAGAACTGCTAAGTAAGAAATACAAGTAAGGCCTCACTTGTTGCCTGGCTTAAATTTTGTTCTTCATGTGAAGAAGAAGCTCTTTTAAGCTTTAATTTTAGAAGATCTAAGATTTAGCTGAAAAAGATTCCCTTCAGAACGCCTCAAGCTGTTATTCTGTCAGCAGGAAAGCAAACACACTTCTGACTGAGCTGTCGTAGCCTGCTCTGAGAAGTCAATCTTTTAAACCGCTCTCTCTCCATCTTTTAAAGCAGTCCTATGCAACCCGACCTGCCGGGTGTAAGCGGGTCAAAACGTAGGAAAGAAATACCAGGGGGAAGGACTGAAAGACTATGGCGTGAAGGTGCTGGGAAAAGGACACCCAGGAGCGCTCACGTGGCTTTGGATAAAGGGCCTTGTAAGAGAAGAGGCTTTGGCAGCAGAGGTTTGGGGATGAGAAGAGGTAGAGGCTGGAGGATCGTTTTGGTAGCGAAGGGAAAAGCCATCCAGGATGTGTTACTTTGGGGTAGCAGGAGGGAGGGGAGGTGGACACTGAAGTCAGGCGAGAGAGATTTGAGAACTGGGCCTGAGGGCATTGCAAAAGGGAAGAAGGGAGTAGACACGGGAGAGGCATTTATTAGACAAGCCTGATGACACTGATCGCTGCCAATGCCCTCCCTGTGCACACACAAGTGCACTCCCAGCGCCTCCTTGCTGGCCCCGCAGCTGGCGGCAGCGCATGAGGTCAGGTCTGCACCAGCAGCAGGTTCACTGCCCCTTGTCCCGAGCAGTCACCACTCAGCAGCAGCCCAAACCGGGATGGATGGATGGATGGATGGATGGATGCTTTCTGTTGAGCAGCTGCTGCATTGCAGGTGGCCAACTGTCCAGGAGAGCTTAGTGGTGGTAAGCCTGCTGTTGGTCAGCTGAATACCCTCATGACCCACCTCGTTATTTAAATCGTCTTACTCTACATTTAGTTGGGATTTCTATCTAAATGTCCCCGCACTCCTGCACCTGGAGTCTTCTGGGCAAGACTCATACCAAACTTGGACCAGCAATCTGCCTCCAATTTTTTTTTTTCTGCCTCCCTCAGCTGTTCCTGTATTATCACAGCCCAGCTGTTTAGATACAGGTCTGGCACATCATATCACACTTGTTTCTGTGGTTCCTTCAGCTTCATTAGTCTAATGTCTATGAGCTGCTTTCCTGAAAACAGTTTTCAGTTAATAATATGCTACAAAAGCAATATTTTTTAAACATAATGCCTTTGTAAGAGACTAGTCATGCCATGTTTTCCTGTCCAAAAATGTTAACAGTACTTACAAGTGTAATTTAATGACTTCATTTAAAAATGTGTGCATATATAAAGACACTTTTGGCTAAAAATGCTGCCTATTTGCATGTAGATAAGTAAGACCCTCCATACTGAGTCAGACCAAAGGTTTTTCAATAACATTCTAATCTCCATCTTTTCCTTCAGGAATAGACTAGCAGAACTCACAAAGCCAATTTTGGCTGAAGAAGAGTTTAAAAATCTGCCACTTCTCAGCTCAGTTAAAAACTGTGCTCAGTTGAAGAGGCTTAACACCTGCTCATGTGTTCAACAGGAATGCCAACAGGGCACATGAGCAGGCATGCAGGGAATGAGCGGGAGATCAACAGCTGGACTACACATTGACACTACCAATGTCCGCACACCTAACCCTCAGAAGTCACACCTAACCCTAGTCAGAAAGGTCAAGACTAGTCATAGTCAAGACTATGACTCCAAGCACAAAGAATACAGGACATACCTCCACAATAGTGTTCAGGAAACACAAATGTAGAAAGAAATTTGGAGATCATTCTGGTAATCTTTATATGCAAACAGGAGGCTAAAAATAGAAATGACATTTTCATAGTATTTTCCTATACATTGCTGGCAAAACAATGAGTTGGATACTGTTTCCAAAGACATAAAGATTAAAAAAAAAATTATAGATGAAAACTACAAAACTTGTTGTAGATTGATTAATAATCCTAAAAGCATGATCTATTTAAATGATCAAAGATTAAAGACCCCTTGATCACAATTTATAAACGCCAAATCTAGCTGTTGAAGGTATAATGAGATTCACTGGCTGGGAGATGAAGCTAAACTAATTCAGACCATAAATAATGCTCTCATTAGTTATTTGTGTGCATACTAACTGTTGAAATAATTTATCAAAGATTGCCTATCACTAAAAAGAATTAAATCAACATTGGATTTTTATTCGATAGACATGTTGTAATTCAGCAACATCTATTGGGCTTGAAGAAAATTAATTAATGGATGTCCAGTGACCTGTGTTACTCAAAAGACTGGTGTAAATAATTATAAAGCCTCTATTAATCACTGAGTTCTTTAATTTATCCACTGCAAATGACAGCCTCATAGTTCGGTTATGTGTTGCAAGGCTTATGTCTTGATTTGTTTAGCCTAATCACACATCAAGATATCCTTTGCAGAGGATATCTCCTTCCTCACGCAGCCAGCAACAACCCTAACCACCTTTGTCAACAAGCCCGCACAGAGGTCACACTGCCATCAGATAGGGACATTTTCACTGTCATCCAAAAGGATTACAAAGAAGGTGACATTATTTGGGGCTGTAACTCCATCCTACCAAGAGGTGTCCTATGACCAATTTATTACTGTTGCACCTTCTAAAACGCACGGCAGCACAGGTAGGGAACAGGGTGCTCAATCATCACAATAATATACATCTAAGGGTGCCTCCTGTTAAGCTCACAGTCGGGCATTTCCAAAGCCGCGTCATCACTTCGCCTTATTTTTGGCTGGGGGTGATTCACTTAACCTCTCCGTGACTGTGTGTCAAATGACAATAATAATCAGTTTTCTGGGGGCTTTGGGAGCATTAGGTAGTGTTAAGTAGCGTGCTGTAACTTGAAGCTGCATCTCAGCATTTCCGAGAGATCAGCATAGTGACCTGTCTTTCACCTGTACAGCTGATGACAGGGTGTCATCCAAGACAGCTCAGCTTGAGTCTGCAGAAGGGACGTTTCTTAGCAGTGAAGGTGTATCCCATTCTTATGCACCAAACGACAGGCTGAAGCTCTGGGAAGCAGGCAACAGCATTGCACCGTACTGGAATGTTTATACAGACTGCTCTCAGCAATAAGATTTCACCCAACACTTCTATTACAGTTTGCTATTTCTCTTTCATTAGTTATTTATTATTATTTATTAGTGACTAGCAGCTACTGGCCTCACGTTTGGCATATACAAGTAATAGGAATTGTATTTTCAGGGAGAAGAACATTTGCTGCTGGTTTTAGCCAAACAACACACTATTTTGCATTTGGTGCAATGTTGTTTGTTTTTTTTTTCTCTTGCCAATTATAACCACATCACACTCTGACCTCACTTAAGGTCTATGATGTACAGGTTTTTCCTCGAGGATTTCTCTTTTCCAAAGCTCTTATGTCGTTTTTGCTGCCATTAAGGCCTGATGTTTTATGAATCTTTCGCATATGAAATTGTGCCAAATGGCAGTCATGGAAGTCATCGCTAATTGTGGAGTGACAGATAATGGACACAGCTCCTTCTCCAGCTCCAGGCTATGTCAGCAAGAAGGCCATTATGGCTCTCCTGCCAGATGCTATAGTTCCCTCCCAGCTGTTAGCTGAGCTGCTTATAGAATTGTTCCTTACCTACATGGAGCTAAATGTGACAGGTCAGAAAAGGGTTACTGTTCAAGGTAGCCCAGCTTGCTTGGACAGGCATACGAACAGCTCAGGAACAGACTAGAAGGGGCAGAAAGCTGCACCCTGGATGGTGGGGGAGAGGAGAAGTGTTCAGCTGAAGACAACAGCTTCAGCTAGCACAGCCAGATCTTGGAGTGAACATGTGCTCCAGCCTTAGTTTTGCTTGATTTCTCATTTCTCCAAAATAAGGAGCACAATAGGAAGTAGGATTTTCCTCTGGCAGCTTCTACCTATCCCATACTCATCTGCATAACTCCCCATTAATGCTGAATTTTAATTTGCCCGTCAAGCACTCTAAAAGCTCCCTTCTTTGTTCTTACTCACTTCCCACTCACTTCTAAAGACACTGGCCTTGATCATATTGTGACTCCTTATTATGCAGCAGTACCACTCTAATTAGTACTTGAACTTATTTCTGACTGTTACTTTGGAAGAAGCTGGAGGTATTTTCTCATTTCCATTCTTCAGGTCCGTTCATTAAAAATTCACCTTCTGTGACAGACAATGAGTTTTCAAGTCATAATAACTCAAGTCACGGAAACTTAATTTAAGAGATTGTACTTAAGCAATTTGTTGCTATGGCCAACGTATTCACTTCTTTCATGCTGCTTCCAACTACCAAAGCCAGATCTCTACTGAAAACAACACGGAGAATGAGGAATGTATAACTACTTAAATGGGGTAAAAGAAGCGTGTATCTGAATCCTTACGTTTGGGCTTCAGGCAAAGTTGGCATTTTATTACTTACTGCTGCTGCAACAGGTTGCTGATGATCAGATTGCCCCAGAAATCTGTCATTCTGAAGTACTTACAGTATTTTTTTTGTCTTTGAGTTTACCCTCTTCAGCAGTGGTAATGATTAATCTGATTCTCTTGGCATGCAGTTTTAAATCCAGTGACTTCAGCAGAATGAAACCATAACCTTCGCAAACGGAAATCTATTGCCTTGTCAGTGCAGAGTCCCTTTATATGTGCTGAAGCGTGGAACATTCAGCAAGCTCTCATAAAACGATTTCATGGGCACACCTGCTATCTCCTTGGTAGTCTGTTTGATTTCTGGTAGTGTAGGTAAATTTAGGTTTCATTTTATAGAGAAAAAAAGTGAGCTTGCTCCTGCTGAAAGACCTTATGGGAGGTTTCATTCTGCGCAGCCTTTTCACCTCTTTCTGTTCCTGAGCTGGAAAAACATTTCCCAGGGGATCTTTTATTTTTCCCTTACAAAACCTGGAATTGCCTCAAGACCAAATGAGAATTAGAATTACTTGGCTGCTAAAATCTAGTTTCTGATAATGGCCTACCCATTGGAGACGCTGGAACAGCAGAGAACCTGCACCTTGCCACTGACAAAACTATTTCCTTATAACAAAGTTGATGACTAATTAATTGCCTTCTTCTGCTTTCAGTTTGTTCTTTTTTTTTCAGACATTTATTTCATTTGAATTCCTTATACACAAGATATGCCTGACTGAAGAGGGGGGAGGGCTGGTAGTGGTGGTGGGTTTCTTTTTCAAATAACTGGTAAAGAATTAGGGCCATTGATTTCTGTAGCTTGTGTAAGCAGGAATTAGTTTTCTGTTGATTCACAAAAATAGCAACTTCAGGATGAAGTTCAGTCCAGACTGTCACCTTTGTAGAAACAAATGTACTCTGGTTACATCAAAGACCTCTAATGTAACTGTCAGGGAGGCTTTTCCCTTAATAAAATTGACCACAAAGTAATTTATTAGGAGGTATAGGAAGACTAAGAATCAGTTAAACCAAATATTTATAGAAAGGGGATCCTTTTTTCGAGAACAAGAAAACCACACTGACTTCACTCTTAGGGAAGTTGTCAAGTTCTATGCAAGTGAGAAGACAGTGTCTAGTAAGAAGCTAATCATTACACTGAAGCCTGTTTTGTTTAGGAGTCTCTATCAGTGTAAAAATGCAAAGCTATTCAGAATATATTCTGGTTTTTCTTTGTGCTGCATTTTCAAATGCCTAAGTCTTCTGAAATAAAAGGATGCAGCAAACAGTAACCGACACCCATCTCTGACATACTGTGTGCATCTAGTAAACAGATAAAGCACCACTATTCTCAAAGGAGGGAGGGTGGGTATGTAACTGTAGCACAGCTTAGCCTTCAGACCACTAAAAACTGACTCCTTCCATAGCTTACTGGTTACCAGTGGGGCCGTGCTGCATCCTAACCCTTTGAATGTGAGGAAATATTTACTTACGAATTTAATAGATTACAGCCTCAGTCCACAAAGGCTCACTCATGTTTTTCACTGGGAGAAATCCCACTGAAATCTTTACAAAGTTGGGTGTGAACTTCTCTGAGAACCTAGGCTTGTAAAGCCTGGTTGTGCTTCTGAGTAGCCATTAGTTATCGCAAAATCAGATTGTTTTGAAAGAGCAAGGCAAGGGAAACTTGTTTCCTGTTAGTTTTCTGCCATGAATTTCTCTTATACTTCCGTAACACATTACCCCCGGCTGTCTCGCATGGTCCTTGGCAACGTGCAGCGTGAGCTGCCCCTGTGGCTGCATCTGGGGAGGTGCAGTTGTTTTTGGACTATCTGTGATAACTGATGGGCCTGTAGCCAAACAAGATAGGGAAGTGTTTAGGGTTTTTTTTTGTGGTGCAGCCTTTCTTTGCATGGGGTACTAATTGGGAGCTCCTTGCTCCTGAATTTTACGAAACTTTTTAGAACATATTTACTTCGGATGAAACCGGCCAACTGGTTCAAAAGGTACCATGAAAATCTCCTGTGGGCTGTTGTGCAAAGGGTAAGATTACATAAAACCTTATTTCTTTTAAATTTTATCATTTGTTGATTGTATGTTTTCCTTAAAATCTCCTTAAAATATTCTAAAGGCTACTATAATGGGTTATATCCATAACCCGTTACGATTTATTTCAGTAGGGTTTTGATTAAGCTTGCAAGAATCTCTTTCCTTTCCATTTTGAAATATATTCTTTCCTCTCTGTGGATATGACTCTTGTGAATGGAAGGCCTTGAGTTTTACCTTTCAAATTAAACTGTCTGACAAAGCTACTGTACTATGCAAGAGTCTAGTGAAATAGTGCAAAGGCCAGTTTACGTTTTACTGAAAGTGAAAATTCGGGAAGGATGGAATACAAAGAAATGGAAAAAAACCCCACGGGGCCTGACCATGTATTGGTATAAATCAATTCAGTGGTCACATGCAGGGTGATGCTGTCTGTTGCAGCACACCACAGAGTTGCTATAATGCAGCAAATAGCAGACTGTGATGAAAACTCTAGGCTCATTTAACACTCTGACAGATTTGTGGCTTGCCAAATGCTTGAGTCTTGATGCTAACTTTGAGAGAAAGGAGATATTAGGAAGGTTTTGCGGCACCAGAGGCTTAGTGAAATTAAAAACTGTATTAAATATTTAAAAAGACTGGGTAACTGCTGTTTAGTTACGTTAATGTGGGCTTGTAGAATTTATTTTTATGAATATCTGAAGTAAATGGTTAAAATCTTCTTATTCTAAATAAATTTAAATAGACTACATAAAAAAGGATTTCCATCTTTTGCAAGTCTACAATATCCTGCCGTGAAAGCTCATTCTCAGCTATTGTTTCAAATATATCTTACATTTCTCCCAACTACCTCTAGCAAAATGCTTTAACAAAACAAGTTTTCTTTCTATTTTTTCTGTATTTCTAATATTTATTGTTGCTTTGTGCTATTGTCATTATTGCACAGTACAGCAACTTGTGAAACAACAGAATGTTTCCACTTGGACAAAGCTGAAAACAGGAAAATAGCTTGCCACCTCCCATCCCCTTTACTGCTTATGGACTGCTTATTCCAAGAAGGCATTTAAGCTGTTAAGAACCTTGCCAATATGATGGATTTGCTGTCATTTTACTGAAATTCCCAAAAGTACACTTATTAGATTACTGAGGCCACAGAAATGTTTCTGGTTGCTGCCCACCATTGCCAAACAATAATTGTAAGGTCCTTGACTTCATCTCAGTTTCCACAGGAACTGTTTGAAGCTGTCTACAGGTACAACTTAAAGATGGTCTGAGGTGGTAATCTGGGATCCAACCCTTACTAGAGACCCACTGGTAAGCCAGTCACTGGCTGCTCTAACTTGACAACATCATTTTCCCGCTGGTAAATTCCCTCATTTCTATTCAGGTGAGACTACCTGGAGCTAAATAAAACTCCAAAATGATATGTGTATATTCCATGAGACAGACACGGGATTTTCCTTTGATTCCTGAAGAGGCACTGGAGGCACCTGTGTGAGAAATGAGAAGGAAGGACGAAGGACTAGAGATTCTGGGTAAACCTGAAACACCAGTTAGACTAAAGTTCATGACTACAGCTGTGAAGCAAGAGCCTAGCTATCAAGGCAGAGTAACTTGTTCCAGCAAACATTGTTAAGACATGCAGACTGGTGAGGGAGGAATAAAAAGGTTCAGCTCTGAACCCAAGCTTGTATCGTCACCTCGTGCTATTCACCTGAAGCCAACAAGGAGCAACTGAGGAACTCACATCCAGGACCGGATACAGTCAGTATTCTTCTTATTTATTATTCCTATGGGGTGAAAAAAAAAATGGTTATAGTATCACCAGTGATACTGGACACTTGGAGGAGAAAATCTCAGGGAGGAGCATAAATAGGCATTGACTGGCCAGAGCTCTAACAGAGTTATGCAGAAGAGGGAGAAAAAAATTATGTGATTATGTATATTTACGCAGTATGTATTATGGAAGATAAAGAGAAGCTTGCAAAATGAAAGAGTAAGAAGGCTTTAGAGTGAGGCGAGGTGTGAAGTTAAGGAGATAAAGAAGAGGTGAAGCAGCAACATCTTACGCATTACAGATTAATTGCAGGGCTGATGGGAAAGAGAAGTTGAGATTTAGAGAAATTCTTGAGAAATGGTTGGACCAAGCAGGAGAGACCTTGAGAGTGTCTTATATCAAAATACAAATAAATTAGGATTAGAAGAAAAAGGGGTAGGGTATCTTCCTTTCAATAGTAGTAAAAGAATGAGAAGGGAGGAAATACTGAAGGAATAATTGCCCAAAGGCTGTAGTTGGTGAGGTCCAATTAAGCAGTGTACAGGGAACAGCCAGACGTCACAGGGTCAGCACAGGTATGACAAACATCCTGAACTGTGCCTACACCCAATAGAGTTTTTTTAGTGAGACTGGGATATACGACGCTATTTCTCACAACTGGTAACTTAAAGTCTGGATGCTCAGCAAATCTGAATTTTTTAAAATTTTGTGAACATCAAGTGCAACTATTATCACTGTTTTATTATTATTTATTATTCTGGAGCATAAGAAGTTGATTAACTCATTTAAAACTGACCATAAGTGAAATAGAAATTGAATTTGTAGAAACTAGGGGTGATCTCCAAGTACTGAGAAAAGCACACCAGCCTGGGGAGATGACTATGTTATGCAATCTGAAGGCTTTCTGAATCCTTGGCACACATGAAAGCCTTGTAATACAGGTTTTCTGAAAGAAGTCAAGAGTGCTTCCTATTAGCTGAGAGGAAAATGCCTTAAACAAGCATGTTCAAAGTGCTCCTTGGAATAACTGTAGTTTGCATGTAGGGATACTGTATAAGTACTTGTTGGACAAGAATCAGGAAAACTTTGGGAGTGTGTGTAAAACATTAACAAAGCGAGATTACACATTTGGTATTGCCACGGAGTTCCTTGAAGCGGACATGCAGTAAACCTCCCACAGACCTGAAGCAAAGCTCCTACAATTAGTAGTAAGGCTCCCACAGATTTGAATGCAGACTGCAGATTAGTAGGTGGTAAGGGAGCAAATTTCAGTTTTAAAAATAGAAGAATTCAAGGAGCATGCCACTGAAAATATAAGCTTATGTGATGGGTCAGCACAAGTTGTGCATATATGCATGGGTCCGTGTCTGTAAATGTGCAAACTTTTCTAAAACTTTGGGGAGAGATGGCTAAAACATTTTGAGAAATCAATGAGGTCTTGACTTTTAAAGTAGCAGTAAACTTTTCATCCTCTATTGGCAAGATGACCAGCTCAGGTTTTATTTATACTCGGGGGACTTAGTTCAAAATACAGTATCACTGACTACAAGTTTTTGATACTCTGGAATTAAAAAAAAAAAAAGAATGAAAATAACCTAAAGCAGTAACTTTTGTTCATTCAGAGGATGAGAGACCTATAAAATGATCAGACAACAGCCTCATCAGGCAGATTCCTTCCAATCTCCATCCCTTTGCTGCTGCCACGGATAATTTCTGGCTGCTTCACCATCACACCATCTCTTCTGCAGACAGTAAACTCCCCTCTTTTGCCATAGAAAAAGGCAAAATTCAGGGTGGCTTATTCTGGATTCTCCTGCCCCCACAGGTCCAAGGCAAATCTTTACAGGACAAACAGCTGTCTGCAATGGATGGCTTAATTTGATAATGGGATTGAAACTCCTTTCTCAACCCACCCCTAAAACACGTTTCTCAACTCACTGCCAATGGCAATAGAAGCACCAGTTGCTTATATTCTATTCACCACACATACACACAAGCTCTCATACATGTCCTATAATAGTCACCCTGCAGGGGTGCACAAACTGCAGGCTCCCCTCTCACTGAAGGTCTCACTGGCTGGCCTTGTGTCCTCCATGTGCATCTCCTAAGCCCTTGCCTTGAAGGTGCTCTCACACCACCTGAAAGTACGGGGAGCAGGAGAAGGACTTGAGATCACGGCACTCCAACTTGGGGAATGAAAGAAAAAAAACAAATCATAGAACTAAAGACATTTTTAACTATCATCAGCTATGTTGTAAATACAACAGAGGAGACACTGATTGATTACTGCATGCAATATTTAATTATTAGTATGCTACCCGAAAAAATTTTGACTTGTGCCAACTAGGACTGTCTAGATGGTTCCTGGATAGCGGGCATTGGCCCTGTTTGAAGCAGGAGTCTGGTCAAAGTCACCTTCTGTAGCCAACATTTCTATGGATGTTTTGGGAGATAAATGTGCACCAAAAAATTATTTAAAGGGCAGCTGGGATGTAGCCACCCCTTTTCAAAGTAAAAGGCAGCCACCACATGAGAGGCTGTATAGATGAGGCAACAAAACACAGCTATTGTAAAGTGCAAAAAATCCTGTTCCATTCTTGACTGCAGGCAAGCATCACCAAACCAGTATAAAAGGGCTCTTAGCTATAAGGGGCAGATGATCCAGACTGTAGGCAGGGCTTCCTGCCTGGAGTTTGCTCTTTGCTTTTCCAGCCGTGGCATTCTGAAGATGCCGAGAATGTCTTCCAAAATTGAGACAGTGGCGACAGTCAGGAAATTTAGCTTTGGACAGGGCAGGCTGGAGCATCTAGCCAGAATGGCTGTAAAAGGGAGAACTGAATGTGACGTAGTATGGAAGATGAGCCTCACTGCAGGAAGAATTATTTTGAAATACCTGAAGTGATCATAATTACCATAACGAGGCACCTATTAAAAAGTTGTCACTAAGTACGGTTGTAGTATCAGTACATTCAGAAAGTAACACTAAACTATTACATCATGAGTACAGCTGTTAGTAATCAAAAAATGAGATTATGACTGAGATGGCAAGGCAGGTAGCGAAGACAAGGAAAATCCCCAAGAAAGACGGTCTATGATCTTGTTTTTTACAGTATGATCACAGTTCCTTATATGTAAGCAAAAAAAATCTCCTGCCTCAAGGCGTTACAATTCAAAGGAATTCTTTAAAGGCAGCTATGGGAAAAAATAAAATTACGGGAAGCTAGAACACGTGCCCTTAGTGCATCAGTCCCATCATGTTACTTGGGACAGCAATTCCTTCCAACAACAGCTTGCCCAGCTTTTGCTTGTTCAGAATTCTCATCCTTTTCATGTTACCCAGGAGAGGTCCAGCATCTGTTAAGAGAACAGAGGTTATTAAATGAATATCCACCACCAGCTAGGAAGCACTTCTCAAATGACAGTTCCTCCAGATCTTCTACTTGGCATCTCTCAGGCCCTACAGCCCCTTTTCCCCTTCAGGGTTATCAAACGGCTCTGACCGCATCCCAAAGCCTTGTAACAAATTTACTCATACTTTTCTGCAAAGACGAATCGAATCCTTCTGTTAACAAGCCCAACTCGCCAGCCTGTGTCATCAGGATCTCTGTCACTTGATCACGAGTGTTCTTCCCTGCATGAAATGAGTATTTTGGCTGAGGTTTCTTGCCCTGCACTTGCTGCAGTAAATCCTGGGCAGAGATGGGGTTGCTGGTGGGAAGTGGCAGGTGACTCACCCCGGTGGCAGACAGGCAGTGTCTGGGCGTGTGGCCATGGCACCAGCCAGACCCTAGTGTCCCTTGGGGCTGTCTGTAGAGGAGCTCGGGGGAAAGGTGTAATGCCTCACGCCCAGCACGTTAAAAGGAGACACGCTTTGTTCCCAGAGGTTTTCCCATAAGCAGCTGGCTTATGGGAAAGGGATACGGGGCTGTCTGTCCGTATCTAAACCGCTGAGGTGGCGTATCAACAGATCTTACTTTTCACAGGGCTCAGGGGGTCCCCTCAGGGACAGGTTTATCACATTAGCAATTAAAAGCAAACGTACAAACCCCCTCCTGCCCAGCTATCCGGCTGGGTCCTACCACAGCAGTAGTCCCTTTGGAATGGTGACACTTCCCTCTCCCTGGTTGGAAACCCTCAGGCTTCCAGGACTGACCTCCCAGCTCGGGTCTCTCACCACAAGTAGACCCAGCTTAGGGTTTCGGCTATTCTAGGCCAGACCCCTGTGTAAGAGAAGTTGTGGCTTGATTGTTATTTTATCTTTTGGTCGCTCTTTGGTGGAATCGCCTGGTCTGTTGTGGGACTGAGCTTTGCCCTGGTGAAACTTGCTGTTCCTGCCAGTCCTGTGTGCCCAAGCCATGCTAAATCACACAACCGTGGAATCGTCGGATTGGAAGGGGCCTTTAAGATCGAGTCCAAACATCAACATTAACACTGCCAAATCCATGTCCCTCAGCACGTCTACCCATCTTTTAAAATACTTCCAGGGGTGTCGATTCCACCGCCTCCCTGGGCAGCCTGGGTCAGTGTTTGATGATCGCCCTTTTGGTGAGGAACCCTTTCCGTGAGGAAGCCCCGGGCGCAGGGCTGCGGCCCGGCCCGGCCGCTGCGGTTTCGGTGGCCCTGCCCCGGTGATGCCCAGAGGATTCAGCCGGGCTGAGTCACCGGGATGACAGCACCGATTTTCACGAGTATGGAGAAAACCATGTAGCAGAGCTCCCGTGACATCCCCTTAATCATTTGCTACCTTTTAATGAAACTGTAATTATGGGTAAAGGTGCTGGCGATGGCATCACTGCTACTTCTTTTTTTTTTTTTTAATATTGTTGAACAGGAGTCTGATAAATATTATTAACTTTCCAGTGGTGGTGACAGGCTTGCTGTTCGGTGAAGAAAAACAGTTTTCACACCCCGCACCCCGCGCCCTGCCCGAACCGACTCCGCGGGGCCGGGGGGTACAGCCGCGCATGCGCCCCCCGCCGCCCAAGTGGTACCGCCGCGGCCTCCCCCCCCACCCCGCGGCGCCCAGTGGTTGGTGCCGGCGCGCAGGGGGCGGTGGCGGCGGCGCATGCGCGGAGTGGGGTTTGGGAGGGGGAGAGGCGTATGGCGGCCGCCCGGCTGAGGGCGGTTGTTGTGGGAACGGCGGCGGGTCAGGCCTCCCGGGTCGGGTCGGACCGGGCGCTCCCGGGAGGCCGGTGAAGGCGGGTTGCCAGGCCCGGGGCGGTTTCGGAGACGGGAAAGGCCGGCCCGCCATCGCGGGGAGCGCTGTGGGTGAGGAGCTGCGGGCGTGAGCCAGGACTGTGCGGCCGGGGCCGGCCCTGCCGGGCTGCGTGAGGGGCCCGGCGGCGGCGGGGCCGGGGCCGGGGGCGGGGAGCGTTGCTGGCAGTGTCTGTGTGGGGCCGGAGGGGCTGTCACGGCCCTGCTGGAGCCGCGGTGTTCAGGATCTGTCCGTGCTATCGGATTAATGTATTTTGCCCAGGAAATGGTGGGGGACGGGGGCTGTGAGTTCATCTTCCAGTCCGTCCTGTCAGGCGTGGGGCCACCGGAACGGGGCTAGCGGGCTCCCACCGGGACCCCATCTTGGAGCGGGAGGGGGGGTATCTGCAAGAACAAAGGCCAGGGTGAGCAGGTCCCTATGGGATCTGGGTTGCCGTGGTGGCACTTGTGGTGCGGTGAAGCAAGGCTTGAGTGGAGAGGTTGTAGGCAATCCATCCCTGGAGGTGTTCAAGGCCTGCCTGGATGGGGCTTTGAGCAACCTGGCCTAGTGGGAGGTGTCCATGCACAAGGCAAGGGAGTTGGAACTAGATGATCTTTAAGGCCCCTTCCAACCCAGGCCATTCTGTCATCTCAGCAGTGGCCCTGTATTCGGTGGTCGTGGTTTTTTTTCATCTCGCTCCCACCCAGCTTCCAAATGTGTTGTGGTTCTCAGCATTTGCAGGCTGCAGTGGGCCTAGCGGTCATGTTGATGTTGTTTAAATCGTTCACCAAATCAGCTGGCGTTAAATATTTCAGTTTTATCTGGCTCTTCCTTCCCCACAGATCTTGTGTTTTTGAACTACAGTGTGTTCAGGAAGTTTCAGTTAACTTGAGGCGCTTAGTGCTGGGCTGTTCAGTTAATTACACTAATGTTGTTAATAATACATATTAATGTTGCTTGTCTGCATTCCATACTCTTCTTGCATTTTTGGAATATGTTTTCTGTTGGAAAGTGATTTAATGTTCAGAAACTGATTGCAAGTCTTGTTTTGAGATACACAGAAACGGGCTCTCAGGATCGTAAGTGATCCCACTTACCAGATTAAGTTTTTGTAGCTTTATGTGCCAGATCTGTATTTGAGATTCTGAATTGCACCCAAAGCTGTAGCATGTGATAAAAAAATCAATGTGGGAAAAGCAGGCGAATAGGAGAAAAATGGATTAGGGTAATAACCACACACTGTTGCTGAAACACAAGTTTCATAAGTAAGAAAACACAGATTGCTTCTTGTATTTTTTCTTCCTCTTTCTCACCTTCCTCCTTTGCACTCTTCAGTTTCTGCTTCTGTGCATTACTTAGTACTAGTACAGATTTTGCAGGCCAGTTGTAAATTTTAAACACGTTGCTTAAGCTTTTTCTGTCTGTGTACCTGTCTTTGGGATGGCAGTGCCTAATGGCAACAGGACCACAGTCATAACTACAGTGAAAGTGAGTTCTCTTTATGACATGTACATGGATGATATGGATGACAATAATTCACTTTTTTTTTTTTTCTCCTTGTTACAGATGGAAAAGAAGAGTTCATGGTTTCTGGTTTGCATAATAGCAGAGGCTGAGTAGGCATAAAGGAGACTAGTGCACGTGAGAAGTGTCAAGCCCCTTTGCAAGGCTTTGCTCTATAAAAAAGAAGAAATGAATCCTACAGATGATGATCCAGTGTTTGGGACCATTTTTGACTGGGACTATCTTTTGTGGGAAGTTCGTTTGACATTTTTAGCTGCTGGTTTTTTAATCTACCTGGGAGTATTTCTTCTGTCTCACTGGTTGTCTTCATGGATAAGTACCACTTATCGTGCCTTGTATGCAAAGGAAAAGGTGTTTTGGAATATGGCGGTCACACGTGGTGTGTTTGGACTTCAGAGTTGTGTTGCTGGATTATGGGCTTTGCTCATAGATCCTGTTTTTCATGCTGACAAAGTGTATTCACAGCAAAAGTGGAGTTGGTTTAACTGTTTAATAGCTGCTGGATTTTTCTTGCTTGAAAATGTAGCTGTTCACATGTCCAACATTATTTTTAGAACATTTGATGTGTTCTTGGTAGTTCATCACTTGCTTGCATTTGGTGGCTTGGCTGGTCTAGTGATCAATGTGAAATCTGGACATTATCTGCCTTTGATGGGAATGTTGCTGGAGATGAGTACTCCCTCAACGTGCATTTCCTGGATGCTTCTAAAGGTAAGAATGTGGTAATTTTCAAATTATGTTCGTAGCAGTTTTCATGTATCTCGCTTATCCGTTGGTGATCTGTGTGGTTTGTCTAGACGGCTTTTCGTCAAAACTGCGTTCATCTAATTGTTTTCCACGTTATTGCCATGCCTGCTTTTGTGGGGATGGTATTTCTGTAGTCCTCCACATAGATTTCTGTGTGATGCTGTGAGATGGTATAGATTCATTCTGAGTTTGTTTGCTGTGTGCATGTGGAATATCATCGTTCTACATGGAAAAAATGTCTGAGAGTGTGTGTGAAAGCTGAGTATTTGCATTAGTTCTACAGATTCCTCAGAGCCTTATCTTGAAGTAACAATCTCACTTCTGCATACTTTCTGTTCTTGTTTTTCTAGGCTGGCTGTGCTAATACCTTTTTCTGGAAGGCAAATCAGTGGGTGATGATCCACCTGTTTCACTGCCGCATGATTCTTACTTATCACATGTGGTGGGTGTGTATTTTCAATTGGAATTCTGTGATGGAAAATCTGGGACTTCTTCATTTTATTGTTTTATTCTCGGGACTATTTGCTGTTACACTAATACTTAACCCGTACTGGACATACAAAAAAACTCTGCAACTCCTCAGCCCAACTGACTGGAATTTTGAAAATAAAGCAATGGAAAATGGGAAATTAAATGGTGAAACACATCAAAAGAAGAGGATATAACACTGAAACAGCTGTTTCCTAACAGGATAGCGGAAGAATACAATGCAAAGTAGTTCTTTGCCCGTGAACTAGAAGCTTTTGCAAGAAGCTCGTGAACACAGTGATTCTTTGCTGGTATTATTCTGTGTGCACCAGAAGTATTTAAAAGCATTGTTTGTGTTTCACATGTGCATATGTGTAAGATCTTCAACCTCTTAGTTTTCAATTACACCAACAGTTTTGTCATTTGGACAGTATTTCATGATTTAGTAGACACATGCTCCCTAATGCTTCAAAATGGCTTAACAGTTGTCTATTAAGCTCAGCTTGAATCAAGTTTAGCTTAAATCCTATTTCACATATGTCGGAGATGCTGATACTGGAAATTCTGTTGTTTATGAAGATCAGTTATGACCCAAGTTAGGTATGCACAGGTACCTAGTTCTGTGTGCGATTAAGTCATTCCAAATGGCTGAATTGGTCAGTGGTAGAATGCAATCATGGCTGGGGTTTGGATGTTGTTTTTTTTTTGTTTTAAGTACACTTGAGGAAGAGGAAGATAATTGTTCGAGTGTTCACTGTCAAAGTGAGTTGTAGTTTCCAGGTTCCTATCCCTCAGTATAGGATGAGTTCATATCAACTACAAACAAGCATGTAGGCATGCAGGCATTCGTTATACTGGCTGTCCAGTCAGGTAATCAGTCCCTTCTGGACTTGAAATCAATTAAATACGAGGGAACAATGGAACGTTTGACTCTTTCATCCTTGAAAATCTGCTGGTTGATTGGTAAAGTTATTTTCCTTGGAGGTCCCACATGAGTGGTTGTGCAATTAGTTCCACTAGTTATTTTTGGAAATTCTCTTAGTTACAGAGGGTTTTAGAAACTGAGATGACTCCCCTGTGGAGGAAGGCCTGTATCACCCCCTTTAGGAGTTCAGTTGTTCTTTTAGTAATTTTATTTTACTTTGAAGAACATACAAAGGGACACTAATCCTTTGTGCTTTATCTGCCACATCACTAAATCTTTCCTTGACCTAAGGAATAGGATTGCCTTTTAGATAGGAGGCAAATTGTGGTGGATGTTCTCCCACTAATAGTATTGGTCTGATGCTTACTGGGTGAAATTTTGGACAGCGGATGGTGGTATAAAGATCAGGATAGAAGGGAGTGACACCTAGTGGCAGGAGAATGACAAATACATTCATTAGTTGTGGCACACTGAGCTAGTGAGATAAAAAGCCCCTCATTTGAAACTTTGTCATGTGGTGTGACATGACTGCTACACAGATTTATTTCCCAAAGTAATAAGATGGGGCAAACCCAAGCTGTGAAGAATTTTAGCTCAAGGCATGTGTTAGAGGCTTTGTGTATTGGTCTGTGGTGGAGCATACTGTTATAAGTATATAAGGGAAGCACTGATATAAACAACCCCATTTTATTAATTTTTGGTGAGAATGTCTTGGATTTTGTTCTGAGTGAAGGGAGGAAGCAGGTGGTCAGCTTGCTGTGTTCCCTCATTCCCTTTGTGCGAGCACAGAGTTGAAGGGCTGCTCTATGAGGGAGAGGAAACTTCTTACTGCTACGTCACAAACGTATAGCCAGATCTTGTTGATAATAACAAAGTGGTGAATATCTGAAATTGCCTGTCCAAAACTAGGCTGAGAGGGTCATAGTAATTTTACACAGTAACACTATCTATTATTCTGCTGATACTCGGTAGAGAAAATTTAAATTTTGTGCTGCCTTATAATTTCTAAGCAGGCCCGAATGAGGTTGCAGTGTGTTTTGGCAGTGTGGCCTGTCTGGATGCCATCCTATAGAAAAAAGGGTTCTCTCAAGCTGAAAATTACGTAACTCTCCTGAAGGGTTGTATGTGTGAGAGAGAGTAATGTTAAAAGTACTTTAGAATAAAGCAGAGGGATGAATTCCTTGGAAACAGAACCCTGGCATATGATCCAAACGCATATCTTGCAGAATCCAAACTTCACTTGCAGGGGGAAGGTGGAGGAGAAGTCACCAGATAACAAAATGATGGTGTGCTCTATGTGGCTTAAAACTTAAAGCTTTGGATTCAATGAAGCAAGGTAATAATTATAAAAATCCCAGCTACAGAATTCTGAAGAATCCTGACAGAAAATAGAAGCTTCAGAAGAGAAATAAGCTTAACCAAATGTGTAATTCTTATGGTGACTGGCTAAAGGAGGTGAGGTTTCTATATACTACAATGAAACAATGTGGAGGGTTGGGGTTAGTAGTGAATTTGGGGCAGATAACAGAGATTAGGTGTGGCCCAAGCAGACAGGTGGATGGTTATATCAGTGGCACCAGAATTCTAAAGTTTTATGTTTTGTATTATTAATTTGTATAATGTTATTAAATGGATTTTAAATCTTTAATTAAAAGTATTTTTTATCACAATGCAATCATTTTAGTATGCATCTTAGTGTGAGTTTTTTCACGCAAAGACTGTTACGGCATATCTTAAAAACCTTCTGCATGTCTTAACTATATACTTAATAATACCTAAGAGCACCTGTTAACCTAAACACTGCTGGACCTGCTAGAACAGCAGAGCTATGCAATAAAGCAAATAGCAGCACTCAGTTTATTTCTGTTGGTTTGAGGGGTGAGGGGATTTTACAGTCCAGCTAGAAATACAGCAGGACATGAAAATACAGACAACCTTCCTTCTTCATCTTGATGGCCTAGAGTTGGAGTTATCAGTTCCGTTTCACAGAGCCTCTCTCTTTTTTTCTTTTCTTTTTTTTTTTTTTTTTTTTTTATGCTTGAATGTCTTCTTCACCACCTCTGGGCTGTTCAGTTCGAGAGGATTTTCTGGTTTATGATTGTGGATGACTGCCTCACTGCTCTGAAACGAGACTGATAAAGTTCTCTAACTGAGGGGTTTGGTGTCTAATTACCCTTATAACCAAGTGCTGCTTTACAACCCAAAGGTAGACTACCCATAGTCTGTTTATAAATTTTGTTAATGTGAAACAAATCCCAGTCCTGTTGGGCCTGTTTTATAAGGCCTCATCTGCAATCCAATGTAGAAAAATCCACAGTCAGCTTCAGGAGTGGCTGGATCAGGTCACAGGGTGTGCTGCTGCCATGATTTGGAATACTCTTCTCGCATAATATGGTTTTGGGTGAATTTTTTGTTTGCCTGGGTGACTATTAGAAACTTCATTCTGCTGTCTTGTTGGACAGGCTTATTCAGGGAGTGCTGTTGGTGTCACCTTTCTGGCTAAAGCTTTTTTTTTTTTTTTCCTTAAAAACCCAAAACTAAACCAAAGAACCCAATACAAACAACAAATTGTGATGGGGGTGTTTGGGGGTGTTTTTTTGTTGGAGGTTTTTTTTTGTTGTTCATTTTGGTTTGGGTTTTTTTTTGTTTGTTTTTTTTTTTAATAAAAGTGTCTGATCTGAGATACCCTGGCCAGGCATCTGGTTCTTACTGTCTTCATACAGCATTCCTAAATCGGTTTGTTTGCTTCCATTTGTCTCCTGTCTTATGCTTTTTCCAAAATCTGTCATTGTTTCCCTTCCCACCCACCATTTTTTCTACAAGATTTTTTTCTTACTTGCAGAACTGGTCATGATCTTGCAGCAGTCACATTACCACAGTGATGTCTTTAACAGTTTCCAGCATGTACTGCTGGGCCCTTCTCCCACTAAATACCCATGTCCAAATCTTTCAGGTTTTTTTGCTTTTTCCTGATAACACTGATCAAATGTTGATGTCACGTGTAGTTATAAGGCACCTTTCCTAACCTCAGGGAGACTCCCACTTAAAGTGAATTTAGAAGTGTTAAGCAAATTCCAGTCTGCTCTTGTACAATATAACATTTGTTGAATGGTACAGCATCTTTACACTGTGTGCATAAATAAAATTTATTTTATTGAATAATTGTCTTCTGTGAGTTTCATTTACTGATAAAAGTAGTACCTATTATTTTTCACTTGCGATTTGTAGCTTACGCAGGTTTTGCAGTGCCTGCACTAAAAAGGTGACTTTATTTTGGAATATTCTGTTAAACTTGACAAAGGTAGTGTTGTATCTATGGAAATAGCTATAAAACTTGTAAACCCATGTCCCTTCATCAACATATAACACATTAGTAATATAAATACGTTTAGTTACATAACTGAAACCCTAGAAGCTGTGCTACATGTAAGTATGTATTAAAACAGCTAAAAAGTATCCCATGGAAATGACCCTTCTGGCTCACCTGTTTGAAGTGTGTTGGCTGCTTTTGCGTTAGGCTCTAATTGTGAGGACCCTTCATTTGGTGCCGTGTGACACTTCGTGGTTTACTGTGAGCTACCTTAATTTAAAAACAAAACAAAATGAAACGTGTCTCATTGCTAAATAACAAAACGCAATTCTAAGCCTTAAAGGTGTGTGTCTTGTGTGGTGCTTTGCAGGAATTAATTCCTGATGCGAGGATCCTGATCCTTTAATGAGTTAAAGGAAGATAGCATCGTTACTGGCATTTTAATTATTCTTCTAAGAATCCACTGTGCAAGCAACTGGTTGGCATAATTTTGCTGGCTGCCTCTGCAGTGGAGTCCCCAAGATTAATTAAAGCAGAAGTAAGACGTTCATCTGTAAAGCTCTAGTAACTGTGGAATGTGTGTGGGTACGGACTGGGGTGAGAAGAACAATGCGTAATAGTATTTGTATGAATAAAGTCCTGTTTTTTGTGAAAATGATCTGTAAAAGGAATTTCAATGTTATTCATGTTTTGCTATTCAGATGTTTTCAATTAATAGGTAAATATATTTTACTTAGTAGTTGTTATCGTATTCCCAGAAAAGTATTAAAGCACACTTACTGACAGCGCTGTTCAGCAATTACGATCTTTGGATCTTGTGTCACGGCATTGGTATTGAAGTTGATAATTTGGAACAAAAAAAAAATGTGGCAGTCATTAATTAAGCAAATTATGCTTGTTGCTCTCCTTGTCAGCCCCCAGATGGGTTTCCAGTGTTAGAAGAGACATTGCACGCCCTGGGTCCGATTGACTAATTAGCGTGTTCTGCTAGTGGTAGTGTCACAGGGCAGAAACAAGCGCTTGTGCAGCACGTCGTGCCTTTCTTTTCTGTAAGTAAAGCGGCTCTGAGCGAGGTGGAATGACGAAGATAACGATGCAGCAGACGGGCGAGGACGTGAGGGTGGTCAGGGATGGCAGGCAGGTCTAGCCTGAAAGGAAAAGAGTGGGGCCTGCTTATGTGTCCACAAAGAGGGTCACCGGCTGTGCCGGTCCTTGCCGCTCTGTGTGTGTGTTCTGGTGAGCCGGCTGGGGTCACTTCTGAGTCCTTACGGATGTGACCTGAGCAGGGAGAGTGGAAATTTAATACTGCCTTTATTAGATAAAGGATGCATTACTTCTGTCTGAAATAATCATTTCCTCATAATGGTTCTCCTCTGCTGCTTGGAATGCTGAGCTCACATTAGAGTGCTCTACAAGCTGACACTGTCACCAGTATGTTCTCTGGCATTTACTGTACAGACTCGTGCATTGTTTTACTACTGATAATCGGTTGTGGCAGCTCCAGGTACTTGCTCAGCCCGACTTTTATATTGCTATTGCTGTATAGGTCTGCAGATTCCTTCTGCTTCACTATTTCTGGTGCCAAAAGCACTTTGCCGCTGCATTTTGTCACCAAAGCTGTGCTCACAGAAGTTTAAGCGTGGAGTTTGCACCGACCGGGGGAAAAAACATACCTGAGAAAGGACTAATTTTGTAGAAGGTTGTCTGTTGACGTTCCTACATTTCTGGACCGTGCAGTTCTGCTGGCAGGATCTTTTAAGAGTAAATCAAGGTGATAACTATGATAACGTTGAAAAATCAAGCTATGCTGGCAAACTACAAAATTACAGAGAAGTGATCGCGTAGAGTAGACACGGAGCATCTGACGTGGGCTTTATCATCTTGTCTTGTGGATCATATTTACAAGAAGAAAGCGTACCCTGGAAAGCAGCAGTAGCCTCACTTAGGAGTCGTGAGAAATTAATATGAAACAAATTAGGAGGGTTTGGGATGAGGTAGCTGAGACTGGTTGTTACCCTGTAGAGCGCTGACCCGGCTGCAGTTGGGCACTGACTCTGTAGACTGTCTGATGCTTTAGCTCTGCTTTTTTTCTCAGCAGCGTGTTGGTTTAAGTATCACTGTGAGGCTGGTTGAGGACAAATTTCAGTCCCAAGCAACGTACTGCCCAAGGCTGAAGGAGCCTACACTATGTTCTGATTCACAATATTTTATTCTTGTATTCACATTGCCTTTTTACCTTACAGCATTATTTTTTACCCCCAGAGGCATTTTTGCACATTCATGAGTACAAATCAGTCTGCCCTTCTATTTTCCTAGCCATCCTAATACTTTTTCTTTGCCATTTTTTCCCTTCTTAAATTCCTTTTTCCTAAATGTTAGACCTGTACATAGGATTTCATGTACAGTTTTCTCAGTACCTTGTGTTATACCAGCGTTGCCTTCCCTCCCCTGGAAATAACTGTTTTCCACTGAAGGCTGCATTTGCCTTTCACGCCCGCCTGACCTTAGTGCTTCGTGGTCCTCCCTCGACAGCGAATTCATCCAAGCTTCTCCCTTCCTCACCTTCAGAATGAGCACAAACGTGAGACAGGCGGAGTGAGGGGGAAAAACAGTGAGAGGAAGGGCCCTGCAGGGAGGGAGGTGAGAGGAGGAGGAAGAGGATGAGATGCTCCAGGCTCTAGAGCAGAGATTCCCCTGCAGCACCTGGAGGAGCCCAGCCAGGAGCAGGTTCATCCTGAAGGAGTGCAGCCTGTGGGAAGGACCCAGGCAGGCCCAGGGCAGACGTGTGAGGAGGAAGGAGCACAGAGAGGAGCTGTTATGGACTGATCCCCATTCCCCATCCCGCCATGCCCCTTGGGGTGGGGGGAGGCAGGGGCGTTGGGAATGAAGGAGTGAAGCTGAGCGTGAGAAGAAGGGGGGAGCGGGGAGAAGTGCTTTCACTTTTATCTTTGTTTCTTCCCATTCTACTCTAATTTTAATTAGCAACAAATGAAATTTCCCTGGGGTCAAGTCTGTTTCACCCATGAGAGCAGTCGCCCTGTCTTGATTCTGACCCACGGAGCTTTCCATCTCACTTTCTCCCCCCATCCTGCTGAGGAGGGGGAGTGAGAGAGCGGCTGGGGGGAGGTCTGGCTGCTGGCCGGGGGCAACCCACCACAATGAATTATGGCATCGGCTGCTCTATCGCTCACGTGCTACCTGTGACAACGAGGAGTTGATGTACCAAGGACTCTGATGCTGAGGAATATTAATATTTAGGGAAATTAGTACCTATCCTGTCTGGTAAACAGAGCTTAGAAAATCAGGCTTCACTGGAGAACTGGGTAACCTACGCTTTAGTTATCTTGTTCAGATTTCACACAACCTTTTGGAAAGCAAGCCATAGGAAGGAGGTTGTACGTCCTTAAGTGTCATGCAATTTCAGTCTATGCTCAACCACCCCAACCTCCAGTGAGAGAAAAAAAAGGGGTCCCTTCTCCACAGCATTGCATCGCATGGGGCCAGGACACTGCTCAGCATCCATGATGTTCTTAACGTGCCCAGAACATGGCCTAGAGCAGATGCATGACCTACGGTAACATGGAGGCAAGAGCTTCCTTTGCTGAATCCCCAGTAAGCAGCAGTGGGAGTCAGGAAATTTTGGGGAGGTCTCATTGTGCAATAAAGCCCATTTAAACATCTTCTTCTTAGGGCTCAGTTATGAAAAGCGTCATGTTAAATCTAGAAACAGACATTGTCTGTATCCTAATTATTGACAACTAATTATGGATAGATAAATAATGAATCTGTGATTGCAGTGATGAGATTATGACTGCTAACAGGATGTTGCCTTAGAAAATAGTAGGAAGAGTGGGAGTTATTTTGGAAGTTAGTTTTGCTTTTTTGATCTGCTGTTGCTGAATTTGTCCAACGAAGTTTCCACAGTGACTTTTTTTACTGGAATTAGAAAAGGATATTTAAGTATGGACACCGGAATCAACAAAGTGGTTCTCAAAGATCAAAAGGGTTCTGAAAAAAACTACGGGAAGGATTTGAAGTTTGTCTCCCTTACAGTGAAAGGAGAAATTAGTGCATGTGGGTAATGAGTTTGCTACCAAGAGGAGGAGGATATTGCTAGTAAGTGATATTTTTAATCATGGAATTGAGCTAGTTGCACTTGGTCTAGATGCATCTAGATAAGCACTTAGTCTAGACACTCTAGATCTGGTATCAGTACAAGCTGGAAGATGAAGGGACTGAGAGCAGTCCTGCTGAGAAGGACTTGGGAGTACTGGTGAATGAAAAGCTGGACAGGAGATGACAATGTGCGCTCACAGCCCAGAAAGCCAACCACATCCTGGGCTGCATCAAAAGAAGCATGGCCAGCAGGTCGAGAGAGGGCATTCTGCCTCTCTGTTCTGCTCTGGTGAGATCCCAGCTGGAGTCCTGTGTCCAGCTCTGGAGTCCTCAACACAGGAGAGACATGGACCTGTTGGAATAGGTCTAGAGGGGGCTGTGAAACTGATCTGAGGGCTGGAGAACCTCTCCTGTGAGGACAGGCTGAGGGAGCTGGGGTTCTTCAGCCTGGAGAAGAGAAGGGGAGAGACCCTGCAGTATCTGGAGGGGAAAGCCAGGGAGGGACTTTTTCTAAGGGCATGTAGTGACAGGACAAGGGACAACGGTTTTAAATTGGAAGAGGGAAGATTTAGATTAGATATTAGAAAGAAATTCTTTGCTGTGAGGGTGGTGAGGCACTGGAACAGGTTGCCCAGAGAAGCTGCCCCATCCCTGGAGGGGTTCAAGGCCAGGCTGGATGGGGCTTGGAGCAACCTGGTCTGGTGGGAGGTGTCCCTGCCAGCGGCAGGGGGTTTGGAACTGGATGATGTTTAGGGCCCCTTCCAACCCAAACCATTCTGTGACAGGCACCGTGCCCTCCCGCGACACGGGCTCCGAGTGACCCTGCGGCCGGTCGGTGGGCGGTGATGCCGTGAGGAACGCCGCCAGGAGCGGGGGGGTGAGCGGAGACGGGGAGGGGGGGTAGCCCCCGCCGCGCCGGCGGTGTCACGTGTGGCGGCAGGAATGCGGTGAGGGTCCGGGGCGGTGCGGGGAGCGGGGAGGGGGGTGGGGGGACACGACGGCCGCCCCGCCCTGCTCCGCCCCGCCCCGCCCCCGCGCGAGCGGCGGGCGGCTGCGCCAACCAGCGGGCGGCGGGGCCTCGCGCTGCCCCAATGGCGGCGGGCGCTGCCCCGAAAGGCCCGGCGGCGGCGGTGGCGGCGGCCCCGGGGAGGCGGTGACGGGTAGCGGGGGCGGGCGGCTCCCCGCCGGGACTCGGGAGCTCCGCTCGGCGGTGAGTGCGCGCTGGGCGGCAGCCCCCGGGTCGGTGTGTGGGCTGTGTGTGTAGAGGGGGGCGTGAGGTGTCCGGGGAGCCGAGCCTCGGCGGAGCGGGCCGGGCCGGGCGGGGGCCTCGGAGCTCTTGGCGGCGGCGGAGGTGGGTGTTCCCGTCGCGGCGGCAGCCGGCGGGGAGCGGCGGGGTCTCCGCTCCGGTGTTTAGTCACGGAAAGTTTCGTCCTTAGAGGCTGGGCTCGGGGCTCCGTGAGGAGACACCATTCCTCCGCCGGGGCTGCCCCGCCGCGGGCGAGAGGGATAATCCGGTTTTTTTTCCTTTTTTCTTTCTTTCTTTGGTTTGTGGGGTTTTTTTTTTTTTGTGGGGGTTTTTCTTTTATTTTTTAATTATTTTATTTTTTATTTTTTTACTCTAGATGGGTTTTGCCGGCGCGCGGCGGCTGGGCGAGCTGCCGAGACGCGGGCGCGAGGGGGTCGTTAATAAGCGCATTTACTCCTTTCCCAAACTTCCAGCTTTTGACCCGCCGTGACGTTTCTCCACCCCCCTCATCCTCCCCACATCCCCCACCCCCACCCCCCCACCCCACCCCCCAAGAAAAGGGGGGGCATCCGCCTCCCCCCGCATCAGGTTCGGCCGGGGCTGTTGGGGATCCCGGCTCCCAGGGGACTTGAGTTTCGTTCCTTCTTAAAAGCTCCGTTCTACAGCAGCTTCGCAGTTGTGGCATCTGCAATTAAATCGGCGTGCTTGAAACAGGGGGGTGGGGGAAAAAAACGTTTGGGCTCGGTAACAACTGTCTCTGTATTAATTTATATATATATATATAATATATTTTTTTTTTCATCAGAAGGCTTTAAAACTGCCTTTGGTTTCTTTGTAATTAACGCTTTAACTGTTGGAGGAGATAGCTACGTACCTGCTGGTGGTGACCCACGGTGCGGTTCCCGTGGGAAGATGCCCCCCTCCTTACAGGGTAAGGGCAAGAACAGCTTCAGAAGGTTGGGCGGTCGCTCACCTGGGCGAGGGGCTGAGCTTTGTCAGCGGGCAGTACCCGCTGCTTGGAAACACAGCTAGTAACTTTCTGCCCGCTGCAAAGCCTTATTTTAAAGGCCTTTAGGCAGTGCTTGTGTTTTTGCCCCAGAAGATCTTGCCCATCTGAAATTCTGTCCTCTTTCATTTAAGTATTTGTTCAGTCCTCCTCTTTTTTAGCCCCAAAGCTAAGATTATGGCTTTTGTCTTGTGCTAGCAGGTTTGAAGCTGTTTAATTGCAGCATAAAAAGTATCTTCTTATTTCAGTTGTGCAGCTGAACTGTTACCAAAACAAGGTGTTGGGTTGTTTTTTTTGCATGAGTCAGGAAATAAGAAGGATTGGCTGTTTAAAAGCTGTCTCATGCTGAACAAATACAGTGAGGGTATACTGATGTACGTTACTTTTTGACTATTGTTACTGTAAAGAAAACAAATGTTTTCCCAAAGCCTTTACTCTATTTAGTGAACCCCCAGTGAGCAATCTCTTCTGCACTAGAAATGAAGTATCGCATTTTTTAAATTTTCTGTTGGTGCTCAGGAGACACAGATTTATTGCCTGAACATGGGACGTGTTGGGCACCTACAACTGCAAGCCCAGTATTCAGGAAGGGGTTCTGACTCTTCGGCTGTTTTCTTCAATGAGCCCTTCATTCTTTTCACTCGGGTGACCTGTTTGATCTTGATAATCTGTCTGATTTGCTTTGTTTAATCCATCTTGTCTTTATTTATTTATTTTTTCACCCTCAGGCTCAGTAGCCCATGAACTAGTTACATGTGTTTATCTGGTTACAAACAGTAGTTCTTTAGATAATACCTTGAAATCTGATATTTCTGAAGGCTTTAATGTGAGACTTCAAGACTTCTACAATCTACAGATTTTTTAGCTTACCTGTGGCGTTGTAACTGAGACATGACCGACTACGTGAGTGGTGACAGGTATCTTGTGGTAGGACAGGCTTTGGTTGTCCAGCGCATGGGGCTTTTGAGGCTGATACCCAACAGATGGATGTGGTGGGAGAAAGATGTTTGAGGAACGTGCTGTCCGTCAGCTCCTGCTGCGTACCAGGACCTGACAGGTTCCTCTGGATTTGAGATTTGGGAGTCCATATGCCATAGGATATGAAGAGGCCATGGTGCTGCATGATGGGTGTGTGCAGGCTGGCATAGCAGCTCTGAGACATTGAGACCAACTGTACAAATCTTGTGCTATTGGCTTTGACGGGTCAGTGGTGAGGACAGCAAAGTACCGATGAGGTGGTTGCCTTCTTCCATGCCCATGCACAGGACCCCTCTTCTGACCAGGAGCTATGGTTACTCTCAGCAGATAGGATGTGCTTTTGCTCATCATAGAATGGTTTGGGTTGGATCATCTAGTTCCAACCCCCCTCCCATGGGCAGGGACACCTCCCACCAGACCAGGTTGCTCAAAGCCCCATCCAGCCTGGCCTTGAACACCTCCAGGGATGGGGCCTCCACAGCTTCTCTGGGCAACCTGTTCCAGTGCCTCACCACCCTCACAGTAAAGAATTTCTTCCTAATATCTAGTTTAAATCTCCCCTCTTTCAATTTAAAACTGTTACCCCTTGTTCTGTCACTAGAATTCCTGATAGAAAGTCCCTCCCCATCTCTCCTGTAGCCCCCTTCAGGTACTGGAAGGCTGCTATGAGGTGTCCCAGGAGCCTTCTCTTCTCCAGGCTGAACAGCCCCAACTCCCTCAGCCTGTCCTCAGAGCAGAGGTGCTCCAGCCCTCCTGATCGTCTTCGTGGCCCTCCTCTGGACCTGTTCCAACAGGTCCATGTCCTTTCTGTGCTGAGTAGACTGCCACAGTCCTTTTCCAGAATAGAATACTGTAAAACAAGCTTTAATATTTCTTGAGATTAACTTTAAAAATCCACAGGGTTGCACAAATAGCATTTAGATACTCATTTTTTATTGTGATCGAAATTGATGGTCTAGGTATCTCAGCACCTTGGGTTTTTTTCTTCTAGCCAATTAAGTTTGGTGGAAGGGTGCTGACTTACACCAGGTTGAAATACTAAGTCCAAACACTTACTTCAGTCATATGTTGAATATAAAAGGTCCTGATTACCCTAAACCTACTAGTTGTGTAGTGTCTTTAAGATTTCCAGAGCACAAACTTTGTAAGGTACAGGCTTAGTTTTGAGTAGGCTGAATTTTTAATATTAGACATCAGAGCTTTTTTTTTTTTTTTTAAATGCTTTTGGAGCTCTTTAGTGTCTTTCTGTCCAAGTTACTCTTTTTATCTTTGGCTATAATTTTATATGTATAAACTCTTGTACATTTTGTTTTCTTTTTGCCAGAACGCTACTACTTACTTGTTTTCCATTTCTTTTACAGTTAAGGGTGTTCAACTTCAGCAGTAATAAATTTGATAGGAAAAAATCTCAACACCAGAGGATAGGAAAAAAATCTCAACATCAACTTCAGTTGATTTTGAGCTGTTTAGGAGTCCATGCATAGTTTATAAACATTTAAAGGAAGATAACAAGCTTGTCTAAAACCTGAAGGGCTATTGTCAAACTTCATCATTGTTAATGGAATTTAATTCAACTGGGAATAGCGCATTACTCATTTGTAAAACAGGAAGTCTATTAAGTGTTTCTATATAAAGTAGAAATTATTTTTAGAATATGCTGTAGCAAATTTATAAACTTTAGTCTATTTCTGAAGAAGCCAGGAAACAAATTCTGCAACCCAAGAGGAGGAGGAGTAATTTTGATTCAGAATTTCAGATTAAAATTTATATATTGTGCAGAGCTGTGGATCAGTTTATTCACACATCTCTAATGCTACCCTGCTCTCGGTTTTGTATGTGATGGAGAAATGAGCACTGTGTAGTAGTTATTTTCTTCATCTTTACATATATGGGATAGTAATTTTCTTTCTGCTTCTGCAAAGTGACTTCTTTTTCTTTGATGATATCTTTCAATTTTACAGTTTTAGTTTAGAACTATAGAAGGAAAGTCATGGGCAATTGTCTTATGGCCTCCAAATTTACATGCATTTTTGAAACTGTCTTTCTGTAAGTTCAGCTTCCTGATGGCTTTTTGAGCCGCAAGTGCATTTCTGTACTGTCCTTGGATGCTTCTTGCTTCCATTGAAACAGTTGTCCCTTAGAGAAACTTCCTTTGGAGTTACAGTGTTAAATTAAATGCTATGAATGCAATTGTCAAGCACATCTTACTTTTTGAACATGTTGTATGTTACAACAGAGCTATAAGCAAGGCTTCATTGATAGTGGCATGAATTAGTCTTTGTATATATTCTACAAGTTGTGAACAAGGCATTTTCATATCCAAGACCTCCTTTTGTCAAAATCAGCATTCATTACAGATATTTTTTTCCACCTCTGTTTGTACAAAGTCTTTCTTGTTACTACATCTGTTAGTGGAAAGTTAGTATTGGTAAATTTGTTTCTGAATCTAGTAGATTGAGGAGTGGAAAAGCTGCAAGCATGGATGCTTGGAAATTATCAGGGATTCATAACCTGGAGCCTGAGAATTACTATGGGAGACTGAGGTCATGCTATGGGGGGGAGGTGCTCTTTATGGTGAGGAAGGGAGGTACATGAGCAAGGTAAACTGAAATTCATACTATGGACCTATAGAACTACATTCTTAATACACTTTCTGCCTTCACCTCTTTCTCAGTAATGTCATTGTGTGCGTTTGTGGTTTGCAGAGAGCAGAATCTTGGGACTCACGGTCTGTCACATTTGTGGAAGGATAGTGCTGCATTATTAGCATCTTTTGAGATTTAAATCACTTGGACATTTTCTTACAGTAAAGAATCTGAGTTTTAGTCACACCAAAGTACTACAGATTATTTTGAAACTAGGGACGTGTAAAAGTACAAGTTGTTTAGCATTACTTGTCATCGTTCCCTTAAAAACAAGACTTGAAAAATATGTTTTCAAACTTGTGTTTTTAGATCACAAACTTGATTTGTAGTTTATTCTGAATTGCCTGAATCAGCAAGGCTGTGGGAAGTGATGCATAACTGCAAAACATTGATTCATGTCCTACATGTTCGCTGCTCAGTCAGGAAGCCTGAAGCTTAATGTCAAATGTGTGGGTGAAGAAGTTCACCAGAGCAAAATAAATTGTTCTACTTATGTGGTGCTGAATAGGGGCATTATCTTGGGAAAATCTGTTTCGGTGACTTACTGTACTGTACAATACTTGTTGCTTGGGACTGACCCATGAATACGATCTATTGGGATCCAAGCTCAAGGTCAAACATTTACTCTCCCTTCTGTTCTGTAATCTCTTTTCTAGAAAATGCTTTCAAATAGATTGCAGAAATCATAGGAATTTTTCTTTCCTTAGAGTTATATTCTATATATCTCAGAAATTTCAAGAAAGGACATTATTTGCTCATCTGTAAAATGGAATTTTATGTTACGGGGAAGTAAAGAGCAATATCTAGGTCTCCTGCTAAGACCACAGTGAGTCTTTAGCTCAAGCTCTTGACTTCATATTTTTCAGCATTTTAAAGCATTCAGTGTCACATCCTCAGTATTCTTTTAGAATTTTATACATAATATTCATTGTTGTTGCAAACCATGGGCTGGCTCATTTAAGTCTTTAAAACTTCGCTTTTGAACTATAGAAGCTGGAGAAGGAAGAGGTCTACTCAGTCATTTGGAAATCAAGGAAAGAGTGAAGATTGCTGATGTTAGGACTAGATGCAGAACTTAAACTTCCATGGGAAACTGACGTCCATTATAAGTGTTTTGAAGATGAGGGCTATTCCATGCAGGTGCCATTACTACTTTTCTTTCTTACTTTAATTCATAGTTTAACGGCTGCATTACCTGATTTCTGATTTAGTTGAATAATATTTTGATGTTACAAAAAAAAAAAGTGTTATTTTTCTAGAGCATGCATTATTACTCTATTTTATGATTAGAAATGTATTTCCATACTTGACTCCAAATAGATTATTTTTTTTTAGAAACACAGAATTGTGTATTTATATTCTTAGTAACTTAGTAATTCATCATGTGAAATAAATTTGTTCAATTGGACACTTTTGTAGTCATTGGATGTGATTCGGTGTCTGAAATGGCTTGTCCTTGACAAGAAACAGTGTGGTTACTTTTCCAATGACAGTAGTACCTGAAGATCGAAAAAGTTTAAGAAAAGTGTCTCTGTCAGGACTAGGTTTGCAGAAGGTGGTAGGAACTGAATATCCAGTTCAGTATATCCTTTCACTAGTATCATTGGAAAGAGCTTCTAATGGAAATTTTCATCCGTTGTCATCAGTATTGTGAAAGACAACCTATGTTTGTAAAACTAGGACTCGTAGATTTAATGCAAGTTTGATGAGGATTTTCTCCTTTTGGGGTGGATGTGCGGATTAAGTGCAAGTGGAGGGGAAAAAAATGCTTTCTAAACTGTATCCATCAAAAACATTTCCTCCCCTCAGCCTGCGTTTTTTTTTTCTTGTTTTGGAAGCTAAGATTCTTGGGGTTTTGTTGTTGTTGTTGTTTGGGTTTGGTTTTGTTTTTTTTCGGAAGCCAAGAACTTGATTTGCTGGAGAATCAAAATAGTTTTCAGGAGTGGGCATTTTCCCTGTGACAAAAATACTGCATAGTACATGTGAGGCTCAGCAGAATTACTGAAGTAAATGACTCTTTCAGTGCATTTTTAATAAAAATATATTTATTTCTGCATAATAATTCTAACTACATGTATATTATAATAACATGTGTGCACCTATCCCATACATTATACATTAACCCATATACATTATAACTAGAAGTGTTACGCAGCTTGCAAGCATCTTCTCTGACTTAAAAATAGAAATCTTCCTGAGCATGTTTCCCATTAAGGTAATACTTGTTCTCCAGTGTTGGAAGGGATTAATTTAGATTAAGTTTAAAAGAGAAAATTTCAGAAATAAGGTCATTTTACCAGATGAAGTTACTTGATTGCAAACAAATATAGAGCAAATTAAGAAAAATGCTCTTCGTATTCATATATTTTTATCTTCCCTGTGCATGCAATGTGGGAGACCATGGTCTTGAACCTGCAAGACATTCCTCTAGATTGTGTGGCACAAAATGGGGAAAAAAAAAAAAATAAAAAATCAGTCCTGACTAATAGTGCGTGACACCGGCACTTTCAGTTCTTTGGATGCTTGCGGTTGTTACGGTACGCTCCACTGGCAGGATGGCCTCTGAAACCTGGGGTGATGCCCCTCTTCTTCCTTTGGGTATTCAAACTGTTGCCAGCACAAAAGGCAGGAGCAAAGGCTTATTCACTAAAAGTCAGGTTCACTACGTGTATGTCTGGGAACCTGTTGCCTTCCTTGGTTTCAGTAACTTTTACCCATAGTCACTCTCATTCCTTCGATGTTTGTCGGTCTTGGCTTTCCCTTCTGTAAATAAGTATAGTGCTACTGAGCTTATTAAAATCATATGTTCATGTTGGGTTCAGCAAGGTCTTTTGCAGAATGTCATGATCAGGGTGGGTGTACTGCTAGATGGGTGAAAAACTGGTGGGATGATTGGGTCTGGAGGCTAGTGACCAGTGGAGTGTCCCAGCTGCCTGTTGTTTGACGTGCCCTGTTTAATGTTATAAGTGACTTGGAAAGCTACCAGCCCTTGTTCGTGAAGTTTGCAGATGATGCCAAACTGGGGTTAGGGGTGAGCAGTGGATGTGCTTGACATTCAGGGATGACATTCAGAAGGACCTGAGCAGGTTGGAGAAGTTGGCTGGCAGGAACTTGGTGAAATTCAGCAAAGTTGATGGCGAGGTTGTGCACATGCAAAGGAAGAGCTCCTTCGAAGGGAAGGGTTCCCCTTCACTCAGCAGTTGTCAGACCACACCTGGAGTATTGCATCCAGCTTCATGTCCACACCCCACCCAGCCCCAGTACAAGAAAGATGTGGATAAACTGGACCAAGTTCAGCACGAGGCCACCATGATGTGAGGGAGCTGTAGCCCTGCACTGGAGGAGAGGCTCAGAGAGCTGGCCTTGTTCAAGCTGGAGAAGAGATGCTTCGTGGGGGCCTGATGGCAGCCTGCCCCTGCCTGCTGGCAGGTTATCAAGAAGGTGTCAGGACAACAGGCAATTGTCATAAACTGAAGTAAGGGTGGTTCTAACTAGATATAAGGGCAATATTATTCTCTAGGATGACAATCAAGCAGGAGAACAGGTTGCCTGGCAAGGTTGTCAGGATCCCAGCAGACAAAGCAGCCTGGTCTCACCTGGTAGCTGACCTACCTTTGAGCAGCAGGTTGGACTACGTGACTCCTAAGGTACCTGCCAACCTGACCAAGCCTATGGATCGGTGATTCTGTGTTTTGCCTTGCAATAATAATCTGACCTTAGAGGGAAAGAATATAAATATTAAAAACTGCATGGTGCTTTCTGCTTGCATTGTGGATAGGAGCCATCAGATAAATCTGCAAATGCAATCTTTGCTTTCTTCCTCTTTTCCTTTCCCGCAGATGATGCATTGGGCAGGAATCTGCTCTAGGTGAAGAAATGTTGTAAATAATACCCTTTAAAAAGGAGGATCAGAATATGGATTTTCAGCCACGTTCTCAGGGTGTCTCTGTAGATTGCTGCTGCTTTGAGGCTTGTTGCCGCCTTGTTCTGTAGCTTTTAGCAGGACGCTGCTGGGTACCAGAGAGGGTGGCAGAAAAAAGAGACAAAGTAACTTTTGGGGAAGTGGGTTCTGCATGGAGTCTGAAAAATGTGCATCTCTGCGGATCTGACCTTGTTTGCCTTCCAGCGGGTTACAGAATTTCCCCAGATTTGACAGAAGCCAGGGCTTCATATTTATTTTCTACTTCAACCTATGCAGTTTCTTATTGTTCCATTGCTTATAGTTTAGGTAACTTTCTTTGATAAATTTAAGAATGAAGTTAGTACAGTGTAGAACTGTTAGCTATTAATAAAACCAAATTAAAAGGTTACACATTAAAAGAAGTAAAGATCCAGTCTTGATACGGCCTTCCTTGGCTTAAGCATGTGATGGTAAGTTGTCATAACACAAATGCCTGCTTCATTCACACCTGCTGTAGTGTAAAGCATCTCTTTTTAAAAAAAAGTATAAAATCTGTGTATCTTAGGAGTGGTCTCGTATGGAGAACAAATTGTGTTATCAATTTTTATTTTTTCTGTGTAACAAAGCCATTCTAAGGTATTTGAAGGGAAAAAAAAAAAGAAATTGACCTTCCTTCTTCTGCATTATTTTTTCTCTGTCAAAAGAGTCTATATATCACATTTCAGCAAGATTTACTTCCCAGCAGGAGTTCTGTAGTTACAGGCAAAGAAGACTCAATTGGGCATTACACAGCAGTATTCAGTAAGTGATGTGGACACAAGAGGATTTCAGATGTTTGTGGGCTTTGTCTTCACAGGTTTGTAGGTTTTTTTAGAAAATGTTTTCAGTTAATTTTCATGTTTTCTCAGAGAAGTTTCTTTCCAGCTTGCCTGTGCTAAGCTCTCTCCGTGAGTCACAGTTCCTTGGAAATCAATTGCCCCGTTTCATCATTTCTGTTTTCTATTAAAAAATGCTCACTGGCACATTCTTTCTGCGCTGTTAAGAATGAAGAATCCCGATGTCGCTGCTGTTGTAGGGACGCTCCTTAAAGAGAAGGTATGTCGCCTTTTATGGTTCTTAGGGTGGTAGAGCCGGAAACTTGGCCATGTGTGCCCCTTGGGATCTTAGTGGACAGATACTGTGCCACCAGGTGTGAACGTTGTGCTGCCTCATTTTGGCGGGGTTTGCATCAGTTGTTTCTGTTGCCTTCTGATGATTTCATAAGTAATGACTTTCGGAAAATAGTTTTGATGAAGTGGAACTGCAGATGTCGATTGGTGTTTGTATCTGGGTAGCTGAGAACCAGTAGTCTTGGTTCATCCCACAATTAGAGGAAACTATTGAATGAAATTTGATGTGCAGCCATAGCTGGGAGACCTTCTAGTCCTGGGGGCAGAAGGAGTTACCAGAGGTAATGAGAGGGGAAACTGAGTCACAGAGAGGAACACTGACTTCCTTCTGTAGTCTTTGGACAAGTATAAAGGTGCTTTTGTTTTCTTTGATAAAACTGCTGTTTGCTGTGGAATGAGAACTTCAGCTTCATGGATGCCAGGCCACCAGCCTTTCCTATAGAGGTGTTAGTGCTCTGAAATTGTAGGGTCTGCTGTGGGACACTGCAGGCTCCAATCTCCTTCCATACCAGCTTTCATAGTTGAAGGTGAGTTCTCTTGGTGGAAAACTTGAAATAATAGGATAGAATATTTTAGTTGGAAGGGACCTAAAACAACTGTCTAGTTCAGCTGCCTGATTACTTCAGGGCTAACCAAAAGTTAAAGCATGGTATTAAGGGTGTTGCCCAAATGCCTCTTAAACACCACCAGATTTGAGGCATCAATCACCTGTCTAGGAAGCCTGTTCCTGTGTTTGTCATCCCCTCAGTAAAGAAATGTTTCCTAACATCTGGTCTGAACCTCTCTTGACTCAATGTTGGAACCATTACTGTGTGTCCTGCCCCTCGATACCAGGGAGAAGAGATCAGCACCTCCCTCTTCATGTCCCCTCCTCAGGAAGCTGTAGAGAGCGGTGAGGTCACCCCTCAGTCTCCTTTTCTTCACACTAGACAAACCCAGAGTCCTCAGCCACTCCTCATAGGACATTCCTTCCAGCCCTCTGGGAATAAGTGCTGGGGGCGGTCCTCAGGGATCACTTCACACTCGGCCGATTTTGGTTTCTGGTGCAAATGCCATTCGAGGTCTGACTGCTTCCACTGCACGGGACTTCTCTGCGGGAGAAACATCGCCCAGGAACATCTGATTTTGATGTGGTATATGAATTACTTTTTCTTTTTCTTAAATACCAATATAAAATTTAGAAATCATTACAACTTGGTGAGGCCTAACTATATTGCAGTGTATGAAGGGATCTGATTTGTTTGTTTCAAGATACAGTGCTGATCTTTTAAGAAAAACTTACAAAGTTACTAGCTGAACTGCTGAAATAAAACATGCTACAAACCAACATGTTTTTTTTTAACAGCAGCAGTCTCTTAGGCTCAGAATATTTTCTTGATGTGGGTTCTGCTTAGTTAGATTGATTCAATCAAAACAAACCTGTTATAAGCAGGTAATTAAACTGGGAAGTTGCAAAGTTGGAAAGCTGTCTTTCCTCTTCCAGTCTGTAAACATGAGTAAGAGCTGCCTGTTCCTCCTAGCAGTTTGACAGGAAAGGACCAGGTGAAAACATCAAGAAGCAGACAGGAAAAATAAGCCAGAATGGGTCACCTATCTTTCATAAAAGTGTCTGGGTGCTCCCTGGCCTCTCTCTCAGCATCTGCTGTGCATTGTGTACCCTCGGCACTGGTGAGGCCTCACCTTGAGTGCTGTGTCCAGTTTTGGGCCCCTTACCATAAAAAAGACATTAAGGTGCTGGAGCACATCCAGAGAAGGGCAACGAAGCTGGTGAGGAGAGTAAGTCTTATGAGGAGAGGCTGAGGGAGCTGGGATTGTTTAGTCTGAGGAAGAGGAGGCTGAGGGGAGACCTTATGCTTTATAACTACCTGAAGTGGGGGGTGTAGAGAGGAGGGAGTTGGTCTCGTTTCCCAAGTCACAGGAGATAGGACAAGGGGCAATGGCTTCAAATTGCGCCAGGGGAGGTTTAGATTGGATATCAGGAAACATTTCTTTGTGGAGAGGGTTATCAGACATGGGAATGGGCTGCCCAGGGAAGCGGTTGAGGCACCGTCCCTGGAGGTGTTCAAAAGACAGGTTGACGTAGTCCTTAGGAATATGGTTTAGTGATTTTTGTCAGGGTTAGGTTGATGGTTGGACTAGATGATCTTTAAGGTCCCTTCCAACCTAGACAATTCTATGGAAAGCGTGGGGAAAGAGATGGAAAGGAAGGAGACAATATGTAGACCACCACTGTGGTCCACACCAGCCACTGCTACCCCTTCCCCTCACCTGAAGGAAAGAAGGTGATGAGGACTGAGTCAGGTGAATTGTCAGGCAGCTGGAAGCCAGTGGGAAATCCTAACACTTGTGAGGCCCAGTACAAGTGAGGGACTGGCAAACTGGAGTGAGTCCAGCGAAGGCCGCTGCTGTGGTTGGGGGCAGGAACAGGTCAGGAGAGGCTGAGGGAACCGGGTTTGTGTCGTGAGAAGAAAGGGCTGAGGGAGATTGAATTGCAGCCCTCTGTTCCCTGAGGCAGGGTTGGAAAAGGGGAGGGAGGCAGGGTTTTTTCAGAGATGAACAGCAGGAGAGCGAGAGGCAATGGCCGCAAACTGCTCCCAGAGTCATTCCAGTTGGGCATAAGGGAAAAACGGTACGGTTTGCTGGTACGGTTGGCTAAGCACAGGAGGAGACTGTCCTGGGAGGTGGTGAAACCTCCACCTTCAGGGGATTCAGAACTTGGGTGGAAAAGGCCCTGATCAGCCTGATCTAAATTTTGAAGACACCTGTCCTGAGTGTACGAGAAAACATTCAGAGGTCCCTTTTGGCTTGATTTGAGCTGTGATTTCCATGGTTGTTGTTTGAATGCACCTGTGAGGCTGTGTGGTGTGTAACTGGTAACTGGTAGCAGCAGAATTGATGGAGGAACCACTTGAGCTACAAACGCACACTTTGCCATGTGCTACAAGCTGAATTAAATCATCTGGTTTAATCTTGATTTAAACATCTTCGACTTGAGTTAGTTCCCCTGCCTCTCGATAAATGAGTGAAAAACTTCTCTCTGAAATATGGTGCTGTTAGAGGTTGTTCCATGAACATGCCATCTACTACATAAAAGGGCAATCACTTTATTTTTATGGAGGGTATTACTGGAATGTACAATACACAAGCTCTCTCTGCTGCTGCAGTCTGAAAAGTAGAGAAAAATCTGTGGAACTTCAAGATGAATTAATATCACGTATAAGTCAACCCCTAAGGCATTCTTAAGTGAGAAAGTGTATCTTTCTTCTTGTGAATAACAGCACTGTTCAGACAGGAGCAAGCAGGTCAGTGGCTAGGACTCTTTAACACTGGCTCTGTGTCCTTCCTTGACACAATTCTTGTGTAATTTGAAGCATGTCACTGTGAGCCAGATTAAAACAGAAAACAAGCTGAAAACTTCCATAGCTCAGCTCTGCGTGTTAGTTGTTAGCATTTGCTCGTGAGGAAGAAACTGATTTTCAAAAACATTGTTAACTTCCACGGGTGTTCAAAAACTTGCATCTTATGTTTAAATAAAAAAAATGTTCTGAAGGCCTTTTAGCTACTCTCTTAAAGATGTATTTGGAAGAGGTGCTCAGGGTGAATTTCAGGTTTGCCGATAATTGCATTTCACACTTGAAACTCTGTGTTCAGTGATGATTCAACTGTAAAAGAAAGAAAAATAGCCTTTTCTTCAAACAATAATTTCCCCTCATTTTGGCTGACAGTTTTAGCGTGGCAAGATGCGTTCCAGACATTTGTAATCAGGAACATGCCTTTGAGTTCTGCACATATATGTGTTGTAGAGAGAAGCTGTAGAAGGGACACTGTATAGTGAAAGCACATAATGGAGCATTTAATGCTTGTAGGCAGTTGTTGTTGTTGTATATGTGTATGAATCCAAGCCTTGGCTCTGAAGCTACTTGTTTTTGTCTAGGAGTTGAATCAAGAATTTCCCAAACTTAAGACAAATGAAAAGGGAATTGTTTATGCTTAGAATATGCAAGTTGTTACGAAGCCTTGTCATATGAGGATGTTGTGCTGCCAGAGTTGTTACCCTCCCTGCTACGTCTGTCCTGATGATTTGCCCTTGCACAGCTGATGTCAGGGAAGTAAATTCCCTGGTACCTCTGAAAGCTGGATCCTTTTTTGAGGCATTCTCTTCCATTCCCTGCCGCCTCTTCTGTAAGTGACAATTGATTTGACCTCTGTATCCTGATTCATTTGGTTTATTATTTCTCTTGAATTTCACTGTCTCCTTCAACTTACTCTTTTCATACTTCAGCTATGGAGACTTTCCAAAGACTGTTTTGTGTGCTGTTGCGGGCACAAACAGTAGCTTCTTGAGATTAACATATGTGGGCTACTCAAGAATAGAACAGAAAATGTAGCATTGGCTCATCCACTGTTTTCTGTGGCTTTTGGAAACTCAGTTTTCATCCTCAGCCTTGTTCTGAAATCTTTCTTTTTGATATGCTGTCTCTTGAGTTAGAGTGAAAATGGGTTTGGGGCAGAGAGTAATCATTGCTTAGCTCAACAGGTCCAGTTTATTCCAGTATCATCCGTAAGGAACATCACTACTAAGTACTCTATGGCAAAGGAAGGAAAGTCTCTCTCACAAGTTCTGGGCTTTGCTCTCTCCCAGTGTGTATTCAGACCAAAGCATGGGAATGCTTTCTAGTTTATTCTTTTCCTTAAAACATGAATGAGACCAATTACACTTGGGAAAAGAGGAGGAAATAGAAGGTGCTCAGGAGACTGCTTCCTGGTACTTCACTGTACTTGGGAGGTGGAAGCAAAAGGGCTCAAGCAGAGTTTTTAAGGTTGTTAAAGAAACGAAAAGAAGAAACTGTATATAAAGTGTATAGTTAAAGTTGGATTTCTGATTGCCAAATGGAGAAAAGCATCCTCAAAACTGATACGCTTCCTAGAATTTTTATCCCCCTCCCCTTCATGAAGATTTTGGAACAGAACATATACTCCAAACAGGCATTGAAATAACATATTTTAATAATCAGCTTGTGATTGTCACAGTGGGAGCTGCAGAGTACCAAATAGTTTGAAAACTTCATCTTTCTTCAGCTGCTTTATTGAGGTCATCACAAAAATTGGCTCCGGTACTGAGGGCTGTGTACATAAAAATTTGGACTAGATGTATTTTGAAGCAAGAAGCCAGGCACATCTCCTCTCTTCCATAATGGTATTAGCTAATAAGTATGAGCTTGGCCAAACTGAAAAGGAGTGTCTCAGTATTTGGAAATTATGTTCATCTGCAAAACATGTTCCCTTCATTTTTTTCAGGGTTTTTCAGTCTGCTAAAGGCACGGTGGATACACTAGGATGGACACAGAGGAATTCCCTCCCCCACCACCGGAAGGTAACTGAAATAATTTTAGTTTTAAGCCAATCTTGTTGTAACAATATGATTATATTTCCAAGTGTTTTTACCTCCTCAACACTCCCTTTCCCCATATCACCTTAAGACTTGGTCCCAGTAGTATTTTGCTGAAACTTGAGTTCCTGCTGTCTACTCATCTTATTCTTGGACCTTGCTTGCTGGTGTTGTGAGAGCATAATGGGAAGAAACCTGGGGAGCAATGATCCTTACAGTCCAAAACTGCAAATATGCGTTTTCTAAGGCAACATTATGTGGACCGTATCATCGCACCTTTGTCATGTGCTTTGGCAGCCTCAAGTGTTCATGCACATGGTGCCCTGTAGAGAAAAAAACAAGTGAAGCCTGTGGCACAGGCAGGATGTTTGGATGAGTGCCTCAAGTGTCTGGACAGATTTGGAGTCTGAATTGAGAGGACAGAGAGGAGAGTGAGTTGTTTTCTGTTAGGGCATGTGCTGCTTCCACCAAGCGTACTTAATCTGGGCAGTGTCAGCTGAGGGCTCTGGCTGAAGGACCTTCTTCTGATGCTGCAGTTCTTGAGCCAGCATGCATTCCCATGGGAAACAGAGGTTCGTGCACAACTGAACCTCTGTGTGGTCAGAGCACAGAGATTTATGGAAGAGTGTGACATATGCTGGGCTATGGGGCTGGTTCTGTAAAGTTAGCACTCAGTGCCCCTTGTTGCTGTATCCTGGTAGGTCTATGGCCGCTTTTATAGCCCAGATTTCAGAGGACATAAAAAGGCCCTGTGTCACTGCCTTCTGCATTTATGTTCTCTGTAAGAGAATATGGCTAGGTATTTTCCCCTATTTTCCCATTTGATTTCCTGGAATTGCACTTTTTTGTAGTGCTTGGTATTACGTATTTTAAGTCTTAAAAGGATTTGGCTTTTGGTACTTAGATGCTGGGAGATTTCTTAGAAGAGTGTTATGCTTGTTCTGATTGTCCTGAAGCACAAGTTTATGGAGACACGGGTTATGGAGATCTGTGGTTGAACCCAGTGCAGCTGTTCTTATTTTGGTAAAGTCACTAGTTTAGTTTGTATAGGTACTGACTTTCTTTCCCATAAATGTTTGATCTTTCCCTCATATACAACGTTATTACTTACGGATTTGCACTCTGTTATATACATTGATATATGTATATATTAATATATGTATATTATTAATATTTATGGCCTAAAGTCGTGTCAGGGAGGTTCAGATTGGATATTAGGAACAATTTTTACACTGAAAGGGTTATTAAGCATTGGAGTGGGCTTCCCAGGGAAGTGGTTGAGGCACCATCCCTGGAGGTATTTAAAAGATGGGTTGACATAGTGCTCAGTGACATGGTTTAGTGATGGGTTTTTATCTGAGTTAGGTTGATGGTTGGACTAGATGATCTTAAAGGTCCCTTCCAACCTAGACAGTTCTATGATTCTACATTATTGCTTATAGGACATCTTACTTATTGTTCACAGAGAATTTATATCTATATGAAGCCATTTAAGTATAAAAGAGGATTTATCTTAGTTTTGTTCAGCCATTTAGGAATTTGCAAGTTTTCATACTGGATCAAGACTACTTTCTCTCTAAGTTAGACACTGCCCCACATAGATGTCTGTTACTAGATACTGCCTAGGAAATTGGGAATGTCAAAGAAGCAGAAAGTTGTGAAATCAGCTTTTAATGGGTTAGATTTCTGGCCCGCCTTGTTGACAGCTTTATTTATGCTCAAAGATATCACTGAGGTTATTGTTGGCAAAAATGCTTTTCCTGTCTTTGTCCTAATCCATGTGGTCAGGACCCTGAATTTAGCTCTGTTTTGTTTAGTGACAGTTACTGTGAAACTGTCTCTATCGGATAATGCATCTCCAAAGTAATGCTGTGCTGCAGGGCAAGAGTCATCCCTAAGGAATTAGTATTTCCACTTGAGCAGGGGCTGCCGTTGTTCTAAGACAGCTAATAATTGTGGCAACAGCTCCAGCTTCGTGGAGTTGTGTGTTAGTGTGTGGGGTACTCTGATGGAAATTCAGGGTGATGGAGTTCAGTACGGTTCTAGAATTCAGGTTCTTTTTCTGCAAAGCTCTTTGTGACATATAGAACTCTGTATTGCATCCTTATTTTCAGACATGTCCCTCTTTAACAGGCTGGGATTAGACTTATTTAACATAAATGGAGATTCTGCTCTCCCTGATCTTGCATCCGTGGATGCTTTGCCCGTCATCTCAAAAAGCTTTGTCTGAAACTACTGGAACTTGTATTTGTTGTGTTCTTTTTCACTTTACCATTGCTAACTCTCTTTGAAAAGCATGTTAAAACGGGAATATCAGTGAAGACAAATTTTGATAATTACACTAAAATACACTTTTGTTCACTTTCTAGATAATTCTGATGAGCTGTTTTGCAGGTCTTTTACCTATTTGCTGTCCTAACAAATACAGCCATAGTGTTGAAAGTCACATGGGTTCCTTTGCATTTTCAGGGGTATACCTTGCACAATAAATATCAATTTCACTCTTATCAAGTAGGTTTCCTACGGTTTCGACAAGCAACTTCCACAAATTTATTTGTATTAATCCTGACATGTATGAAGGTGAAAAATAATGGTGAACCATCATCTTTGTCGTGGGGTTGTTGTGAGAATGTGTATGAAAGCTATGGAATTAAAGTCATCTTAAATAATGTCTTTCCATTAGCAGTAACTGTCTGAATGTCTGATGTTGAATCTGAAGTGAAGGTACACTTAAGGTCAATAGTAGAGCTTTTTCTGCCACTTCTTGATAGTGAAAATCTCCATGCAATAGAAGAATAAAAGATAACATATTTTACCTTTATTTCATTTATTATGCTTATGCAACATATCTGCTTATAGCTGTTTGGACATTCCATTCATGCATTGCTAATTAGGCAGTGACAAGTTTGTGCTAGTTAATTCCCTTACCCCAGAGCAAATGCAAGTACTGAGGAACTGGAGAAAAATGAATGCCTGTATACTCCGTCTGCTTTAAGAAGAGATTGCTTTAAGACTGCTTTAAGAAGAGATTTTTCTTCTAGCTGTGATTAAAAATTCCCTAAAGTTTTTTTCTCTGTATGTTTCGAATGCATGTATGTTTTAGCAGTCAGGGAGCGTTTGGAGAGGGGGAGATGCAAAGGTTTCCTTCTCTAAGAGCATAATCCCAAAAACTCCTTGAAATGATAGTACTAGCTCATGTTCCCTTCTTTAGGGTGTCCGTGCCCATGAATTTATGCACAAAGTGCTGGTATTTAAGCTTTTCTACATTAAAAAAAAATCCATTTTGTGGTATAAAATAGAGGGTGATTCTTGTTCTCTCTGTCAAGAAAAAAAATAGCCTTTTTAAAAAGCTAAACAAAAATGGCAAATTTCATCATGGCTGTAAGTTATGTTTTTCGTTGGTGGCTGCAACTGAGTGTCCTTACCCAAGCACATTTGGACAAGAGAAGGCTATGCTGTGGACTGCAGGCTGTGCAGCCAGCAATTAAAAGGTTGGTAATTCTGAGTATTAGGAATCACATCATGCTTCTCCTGTAGAGGAGTCATCTGCACACTGCCCAGTTAGGATGGGAGGTTGGATGTGTAATGTACAATGTGATGTATAATGTACAATGTGATGCTTGTGCTATTACTGCTTTATTGGAAGATATGGTCTCTAGCAGTTTGTCATTTCTTGAGTTGAAAAATTGCTTGTGATCTTGCAAACTGGAAATCCGTTTCTTTGAGGCCTTAAGAGGTGTTTCTTGGAGCCTGTTTCAAAAGGAAAACCAGCTTTGTTTGCTCAGCAGGACAGACACCTGACAGACAGCTTCTTGCCCACGGGAAGCTGGGGGTGGTGGTGTGTGTGTGTGTGTGCTCTCTGTGTCAAACAGGCCTCGAGTTTTGCATTTTCATCTCTGACTGTGTCTCTCTCACTATTTCTGGTACATGGCACTGCACCTCATATGTCTTCTCTGTGAAAACTATCAGAAAACATTGGGTGTATTTCCTCGTACTGAGTGTACTTGCGAACAGTTCATCCCCATTTTCCTATGCTGACTTGTCTTTTACAACAGTAGTCAGACCTAAAATAAGCTTTAAGCTTATTATAAGCTAAGTCAGACCTAAAGTAAACTCCGTTTAATAATTGAGTCTACCAAGGTAGGTCAACATATGGTGATGAGATTTGGAGCATGGCTGCATTGCAATACAGTTCATGAATTGTAAACAGACAATATATGTTTTGTTTCCTATTTACAGAAACTTAACATTATTTATGTTTAAAATTTTAAAGTGGAATACTGGCATTTTAGTGTCTGTTCAAGGACATTGTGAGAATGAATTCGATAGCATAGTCTTTGTACTGCTTCCAAATGCTCTCTCTACCTGAGAGAAAGTCACCTGTAACTCTTCCTCGTTCGGGAAGCATGAGGTGCCCTTGAAGACCAGGTGTAGTGGGGAGCTGGGTGCTCACTGTCCCCAGTACCACGTGTAAAGCTAGGTGAGAAACCTTTTTCTGCTGAAGCTTGGGATCAAAGATATTCTTCAATGGGATGAATTTTGGTTTTGTTTTGTTGGTTGTTTATTTTAAGCTGAAAACAAACTGAGAACATCTTCTAGACATCAATTGCTCTCGAGGGCTGTCAGTGGGATATTTCTTTGTTCCAGATACAGAGGGACATACAGAAAGGAGGCCAAGGACTTAAATCTGGATATCCTGTATATGATCGAGTGCTGTGATTGTGTCCTTCCGTGGTTTTTTTTTTTTTTTTGTCGTTTGCCTGCCAGTGCTGGAGCACTAAAATAGCTGTAGTTCCTCTATCCTTGAGAAGGAAGTCTGGCTTGAGTCTGGGTAAGAGCGAACTAAAACCACTTTACTCTCATAAAAGTTCCTATTGGGAATGACTTCACATGTTCTAACAAAAAAACTTTGACTTTTTTTTTTATTAACCCTAGTAGGGAGCTACTGGATGGCTGCCATCTTTCGCTGTAGGGACCACTGTTTCCCTACTAAGGGAGGTGCTTTTTATTTTTTGTGCTACATCCATTTCTTTCAGATTATTTACTTACCTTTTGTGCTGTTTAGTGAATGATTTCATAGCTAATTTAGGTTTTAACTGTTTTAACAAGCTAATTTTATGACTGAGACAAGAGGCAGTTAAATTGGGGCTTTTATAATATTGACAAGAAAAACACTTGTATGTTTTATGGTTTAGTCTATGGAAGCAAAGAACACTGAAGGGACATAAGCTTGTATTTCACAACTCAAGTGAAAAAAAAGACGTTGCTTACTGTGATTGGGGGATTGAAACAAGAACACTGCTTAATTTAAACTGCAGCTATAAAGGGACTTGGTCTTGGTCTAAACAGCATTGTTTGTTAGATATCTATTTTCAGCATACAGACAGTTACAAATGATGGTAAAAGGGGAGCCAGGATTTCAGAAGAATGAGAACAGAATATGAATTGTAATTATGAATGGTCCCTTGTTTTTGAAGCTGGCAGTAGCTTGCTGCTGTCTGACATCCCATCTGTAACAGAACAATTTATTTATTTCTAAAGATCACATTTCTTTCAGTACATAAAGGAAAATGCAGTGTTTAAGGTAAGGATCAATTATTTTGTGTGACAATCCAGACAAGCTGTGTAACAAAGAGTAACAAGAGGATTCCCACTGCTAAAATGCAGCTACGGTGGCATGTCGCTCCTAATGATGGGTTTTTTCTTCAAGTGTCTTTGAGCTTTGGCAAAAACAAGAAATAGAAAGAAAATAGAGTAATTAAAAACTTGATTCTTTTTTAGCATGTAGAAAGAAAACACAGTTTACGTAGACGTAACTATATCTTATTTTGTTTTGAAGTAACCCGGTAAAATATTTGCTAGATGTTTACGAAGTGTTAAGTGATCAAACGTGATTTACTGTCATAGATTTCTGAGAGGTTGACCTCATCCTTTTGATATTATTTAATGTTTGCTTTCTGAATAATGAGTCGTAGTTGTTTTTTCTATTCCCTCAGCTGCTTTGTGAGGTGACTTTACTGCTGGACTGGGCTTGCTAGCTGCATGCAGGGACAAGGCCCAGGCATGTTAATTGAAAAGAGCTATTGATGATGAGATAAAGAGCTTCCAAGGGGTGGCAGCAAAACTTCATCTTCTGTCGGGGGTAACTAGTATTGTTTGCCTAAAAGACAAATTATAAAGAAATTTGTACTGATTTTTGGGTATTCCTGCAATAAATATTTGTGTAAGCAAAGTTCTGCAGCTTTAATTTCAAACAGCTAACATATAAGGAGAGGTGTGAATTATTGTTTTTTTGTTGCTGCTTTTGCCTTTTTAGGACTTGTATCTAGCATTAATTGGCCAGGATAAATTACTGCCAAATAACTCAGGGATTTTTTGGTTTTGAGGTTCTTCTTAATTCCATTTCACTGATCCCAGTAAGTATTTGCTAACCATGCCTAAAGCCTCTGTGATGATTCCACTCTAGAGTTTATGGAGAGATTAATTTCTTTTATACATTGTTGTAATTCTTTTATCTTGTGCAAGAGCGCAGGTTAAAACTTGTTTGCATTACGATAAATAAAGTGTCTGAATTATTGAATGAAATATTTATTAAGTGTTGCTTGCTTTTACTGCAGAGAGGAACTGAAACTATGCCTAGCAATCTGAGGAAGAGATCCATGATAAATATTTTTTGGGGGAAAGTCCTTCAACCCTCTATTTAGACTTTCTTTTTTTCTTCCTCATTGAATTAATCTTTCCAGGAAATGTGACCTTGTCATAGTTTCATTAAAATGAAAACTGAAGATGATTTAATATGTCAAAGAAGGGTTGTTGTAGGAATAGATCTCATGGTTAAATAGTCTGTTGTTGAGCTCAATAATTTTGGTTGGGTAAAAGCATTTTTCCTGAAAAATCTTCTGTTTTGCTGATAACAGGTTTCTCCAGGGGCTGGAAGAAGAACGTGTGTGCTCCAGTGCCATGGGGATGCCCACAGTGGCAGGCAAATTCCCAGTCTCTGTATTTCCCAGGTGCCAATGCAAAAAGGTGCCCTGGAAGCAGTAAAGTGGTTCAGTGTAACGTATCCAGGGGATCTTGGCAGTGTCCCGTATTGCAAAGGAATACAGGAAAATATTGTATTTTCTTGTATTGCAAAGGAATACAAGAATACAGTGAATTTAACTTTGACTGGGATTGCTCTTTTCCACTCGTGTATCTGGTGGTGCCCTCTCATGTTTGCATCTGAAGAGCACTTGCCAGCAAAATGCTTAAGAAGACTTTTCCTGTTGGAAGTCATTCCTTCCTGACTTCCCATGTGGACTGGCTGAAGCTCTGAGTCCGGTTATGGTGGTTGTCTTTGGCCAGTGTTGGGGCCAAGGCAGGGCTTCCTTTCCCTTCCGTGGCTTGCAAAAGGAGGCCGGGAGAAGGACTCTGAGGCTGGTGGACTGAAAAGTCCCAAGGAAACAACACTGTAGTCCAGCTCAAGCCAGTGTCCACTGAGGTGGGAGAATTTCTGGTAGAAGCTATGCTAGGAGAGTACTGTAAAACAGGATTTTGGAGAGTTCAGTTTGTGAGTCTTGATGTAAGAATTACTGTTTTTGTGAGTGTGATTGAATTGCTCAGGTATACTTTTTTGAGCTAAAGCAGGACCATGGTGTGTTAGGGCAAAGAAGAGCAAGATGCATTAAAACAGTAATTAAAATAAATCCTAAGAAAGGGGATGCTATAAAACTCTGTCCCTGTTGGACAGAGCTGCTGGAGTAATGGATTTGTCAAACTTTGCATATATCAAACTTTGTTTACAAATCAGTCTGCGTAGATGTTCTCTAGGCTGGACAAAGGGCTGACAACAGAAGTGAGTAGGTGAGCAGCCAGCTAAAACCCAAAATATTTTCAGTGTTGTCCTGGATTTGCAGGACATAACCATTCTGTTCCAGTCAAAACATTTTTCTGTAGTAAAAGAATCAGTAAGTTGCTGTAGAAGTTAATTTCTAGATTGTTTTCTTGTTCAGAATACATTGAGGAGAAAGTACAAATAGTTAAATCTCAGTTATTTTTAAGCATGTGAAACAGGTGGCATGTACTCCTCCAGAGTGTTAGATGAAATTGCTGTTGGGAAAAAGGAACTTGTGGCAATGTGTCCAAAAAGACAAATTGAGCCCTGAACCCATGCGCATCTTTTGAGCCCTGTCTGTTACCATGGAAGAAAGCTGAGCATATGAACGCCTCTGATGCAAGTCAGATGCTTTTTAGGTGTTCAAAGTGCTGCTTTTGGGAGTGCCAGCAGGTGACTCAGTTTTGACATTGCTAGATAATGACCAATGGCCCAGAACTTAGGCATTATGTCACCTAAGTCATCTGAGGTTTGATCTTGAAGTATCCGAAATATATTAGTCTTCATGAATGTGGACCTGCTTCATGATATGGACCTGTAGGAGCAAGTCAAGAAGAGGGCTATGAAGATGATCAGAGGGCTGAAGCACCTCTCCTGTGAAGACAGGCTGAGAGAGTTGGGATTGTTCAGCCTGGAGAAGAGAAGGGTCCAGGGAAACCTTATTGTGGCTTTCCAGTACCTGAAGGAGGCCTACAGGAGACATGGGGAGGGACTCTTTATCAGGGAGTGGAGCCATAGGGGAAGGGTAATGGTTTTAAACTGAAAGGGTAGATTTAGATTAGATATTAGGAAGAAATTCTTTTCTGTGAGGATGGTGTGACAGCAGAACAGATCGTCCAGAAAAGTTGTGGCTGCTCCAACCCTGGAGGTGTTCAAGGCCAGGTTGGATGGGGCTTTGAGCAACCTGGTCTGGTGGGAGATGTCCCTGTCCATGGCAGGGGATTGGAACTTGATGATCTTTGTGGTCCCTTCCAACTCTAACCGTTCTATGATTCATATCCAAAATGTGTCAGCCTGGTGGAGAGATATTGCTAGACATGATCCAAGACCTGGGGTACTTAAAGTAAAAGCTTTAAGTGGATTGCTTTAGGGGGATTTCGGCTCTTTTTGGTATGATACACAATTTCAATAGATCAAATGTATATCTTACTTTCTGTAGAAGTGGGTTTTCCTGGTTCACCTCTTTTAGGCCCCTGTGGTCTCTTTTTGCTTCATGGGACTCCCAATTAGTCTTAAAGGCCTTTCAGTCCAAGGTATTATCAGACAATACAGCGGTTTCATGGTACTAATTAGAATTTAACAGAGTGTATTAGAGAAATGCTCGTTCCTCAAACAGTTAAACGGTAATTGCTTCAACGTAAAAAGTAATTATTTGGAAAACTAGATATTAATAGATGGTATCCGCTAGAAAAAAAAGCGAAGAAATAAATAACATCAGACTGCTCACGCTAGTGGAAATTTTCTTTAAAATGGTTATTTTCTCACAGATGTACCAACTACATGGTCAAAACTACATTTCCTAGAAAATTTTCCTTTTTTTTTTTTCTTCACATGAGACTCGTATTCTATGGTTAGCCAACGTGGTCTATCCCTGAACTGCCAGAGCTGGATACTTCATTTTCCTAATGCCTTTGGAGTCCTTTTGCTCTTTGATTTATTAGAGCTCTCTGGTTTTCCTATTCCCTGCGTCGCGTCTCCATTTGGCAGTGTGCTGTAGGTGAGTTCAGCAGTTGGCAGGCGCGGGAGCAGAGCCTGAGCTCGGCTCTGTGGCCATCATCAGCGCCATCTCTGCCAACAGATGCGTCAGGCAGCAAGGCAGCTTTTGTGTTTTCACCGTTGTACCTGGTGACACTTATACTAATTCAGACTGTTAACCTTGGTATTATTAAGTGTTAACTGTATTCGTAATCATAGAATTTTTAGGTTGGAAGGGAGGTCTCAGATCATCGAGACCAACCATCAACTTAACTCTGCCAAAACCACCACTAAACCATGTCCCTCAGCACCATGTCTACCTGTCTTAAATATCTCCAGGGATGGTGATTCCTCCACTTTCCCTGGGCAGGCTGTTCCGGTGTTTGATAACCCTGTCTGTGTAGAAATTGTTCCTAATATCCAATCTGAACCTCCCCTGGCACAACTTGAGGCCATTTCCTCTTGTCCTATTGCCTGTTCCTTGGGAGAAGAGACCGACCCCCACCTAGCTACACCCTCCTTTCAGGTGGTTGTAGAGAGCGATAAGGTCTCCTCTCAGCCTCCTCCAGACTGAACAACCCCAGCTCCCTCAGCCTCTCCTCATTAGACTCGTTTCCAGACCTCTCACCAACTTCGTTGCCCTTCTCTGGACCTGCTCCAGCACCTCCATGTCCTCCCTCACTACAGGAGGGACACAGTATTTGAGATGCAACCTCACCACTGCTCATTACAGGGGGATGTATTATTCCTTTGATATTGATGGAAAGCTAATAGCCTTTGTTATGGATAGATGTTTTTCAGCGTAGATATGGATCTATCATGTATTTATGCAGATTTCCAAATGCTTTCCTTATGACATCTCCTTTTAAGGACTCCTCTTGCTGCACATGAGCAGCATTTCTTGGTGAAAATTTAATGACAGAATCTACTAATAAGGTGCTGAGATGGAAAAGACCTGCTTGGGACCAGACTTGGTCTACATTTCTGGCCGTGGCAGGCAATACCAGTGTCACCAATGTGATGAGTATGAAGGCGGTTAAAGTAAATAGTCACAAAAATGCTGATTTTTACATAGCAGCCTTCCTGATTATAGTGTAGCCAGCACTGAAAAGCATTTTAGGGACTTACAGGGGATACAGGTCTGCTGGTCTTGGTGCTGCTACTCTCTGGCCAGTCTACTTCATGTCTAATGTTTTTATTTCAGACCTTTGATTATTTTATTTTTTTTATTTTGTGATACTTTTAATTTTTAGCTAACTTTAAGCTTAATTTTTTTAGCATTCTGAGTAGTTTGTATGGTTCAATGGGTTTGGTATTGGTAAATCTTTCCTAATATCCACAGATCTGGACTGCATTTCAAGAAATAAAATTCTTTGGTGTTAGGTATGCTGTTAGCAGAGTCTAAGCAGGCAGATTCATCGTTCTTTTGACTTCAAATTTGAGTTTGTTTTTTATCCAGGATAATAATAGCTGTTGCACATGCTTGACAACATAATTAGTATGTAATGAGTGTATGTATGAAATACTAAAGAAGCATTTTTACTCATTTCTTTGTTGTTTATTTGCAGGGAGAGCCTGTTAATTCATGTGGTTTTGCTTTTGTTTCCATCACTGGAAACACTTTTGCCTGAATATGTACTGTTTAGTTTTGTTGGTTGGGGTTTTTTTCGGTAACTGTTTTCCACAGAGACTTGTAAGGCTGATGTTGTGGTTGTGATTTGGATGGGTGCAGGAGCTGTGTGTAATTAGCAAGGTGCCTGTACTGCAGCGACCTGGGTTCCTTCCCTGCCTCGCCAGCTCAGCACAACTGCCAGGGAAAGGGGAATGAAAATCCTTGGCTCTGACCTGCTTCCCATGGGAAAGAGTACTCACCCGTGCATTTTGGCGTATGCGGTTTTGCTTTAGCCTTTTTTTTTTTCTTTCCTCCAGGAAAATAGACACTTTCCACCTGACCATATGAGGAACGGATTTAGGGATGCCAGTGGCGTGCTGACAGATGTCACCCTGTGACTTGGAAGTGTCTATGAAGGGCAGCATTTGCAGGAGCACTTGCTCCTCAAAGTCAGCCTTCATCTTATGGGGTCCCTGCTGCCCTGCCTGGTCACTGGGCACATCTCGCCTCTCTCCTGCGTGGGTGACAGTAGAGGAGTCCTTTGGGAAAGGCAGGAGAGGGATGCATAAGCTGGGTACCAGAGAGGAGGAGTATTTAACTTCAATTTTCTCTCCTGATAGTGGTGGTCACAAATGGGAGATCTGAGTAGGTAGAAAATACCCTGTTTCTGTCTAGCTGTGGGAATGCCGCCTCAGTGCTAAAAAGCTGGGAGAAACTAGAGGCTCTCCAGTGGAGACCAAGTCTCTTAAAACTTTTTTGCCAGTTCCCACTGAATATGAATCAACTGTCATTTTCCAAAGGTTTTACAAGTTGGACAACTTGTTGGCCAACAACTTGGGGAACTTTGCAGGCACTGGTGTTTTCCAGCAGAAGGTTCACCTTCCTGACAAATACCAACCCTCTTCTACAAAATTTCACCTGAAATAAAAAACAAACAGTTCAAGAGGCTGTTTGTCATGGAGCACAGTCAGTGTGGTATGTTTAGGCCCAAATGGTTAGTTTTACAAAATAAATGATAACTTTAAAAATTCACTAATTTCCTGGTATCTGCACATTTCCATTTGTTATTTCTCTCTAGTGCTTTGTACACTTACATACAGAGATGGTCAAATTTTAACACTGCAGAAATAAGACTCTGAAAAGGCAAGGGTATCTCAGCTGAGAAATCTTTGGAATGTATCAACGTTAAATGATAAGTATGTAAATTGCTATGCCTGGCTGTTTGCTTTGATTTGTAACCTTTGTAAGTTATCAAATTTTATAATACCTAAAAATATTCTGAGATACTAAAATTGCTAAAGTAGTTTGCTGAAAAGTTTTGCATAGTTCAAGATACTCAAGAATTTATAGAAAGTTGAAGCATTTGGGGAGTTCAGTTTGAAGGAAGATGGGTCTATGCAGTCCCAAGTGTCTTGTTGCAACCCAAAATACACGAGTATAAAAGATAAATGTTTTAAAACTGCACATTGAAATAAGAGCAAGCGGCTCCTGCAAGTCTGCTTTAGGTTCAATTGTATTAATTTTTTTTCCCATTAAATAATAATTAGATATATTCCATCTAAAGCGTTGTACGCTTATTGCTGGTCAGTGTAAGGTAGTGATATGGTAAAAGTGGCAAAAAATGTTTGTTGTTTAGAGAAAAAAACCCAAAAAACTTGGGATTCAGTGAATGCACAAGAGAGATTCCACTCTCGGGATTCATCCCTCTCCATCCCCCTCTGCCCCAAAGAAAAATGTGTTGAAAGAAAATTGACTGTAAGAGGGAGAGAACAAAAATAGTTTTCCTTTCTGGAAAAATGCATTTCCTGCAGTCTTTGGAAAAATTTTTATCATGGTGTCTTTAAAATATAGTAGATAGGTTTCCTCTTTTTGTTCCGTGTTTCCCTGCTAACTTAATTAAAAAAAACAAAACAATACAACTGATTGCAAGGATGACATTCCAAATTATACAGAAGCCTTCAATTTCTAAATATATTTTTCAAACCTTAAAACATAACATAAAAGATTCATATTTGTTGATGGCACCGTGCCTGTTTATATCCAGAGCTTTCAGGTTTGTTGTTACTGTGCCCCAGCCTGTTGAACTCTTCCTGCTTGGGGTTCTGTTTCTTTCTTCCTTTGTTGTGGTTTTCTGTGGAAGAAACTCAGTTGACTCCCTCAGAATCATCTCTGATTTACACGATTGCAAGGGAGGACAGAGTTTTGGTGTGCTTTTTTTTTTACCTGTGTGTTTGCACTGTATTCGAAGTGTATTTGGTAGTAAGTGCAGAGCTACTTTGTCTTACTTCTGTATCTCTAAAACGAACTGTTGGAGGAAACTATTAATGAAGCTTCTCTAGCATAATCTTGGCTTTAAAATTAACTTCACCCTCAAACTTGTACCTCTTAAGCTGTATTACAATGAACTATAAATAGTTTAAAGAAAATGAATGGGAAAGCAGATGGCGCCAAGAATGCTTTGCAATTGGCAGAGCAACCAAAAATTGTTTAAATTTGTTTATGCCCCAGCAGGTCTTTGTAAACACAACCCAAGTTAGCTTGTTTTTGAAGTAAGCTTAAGAAAAAGTCATTTCGCTGACTAACATGTCACAAAAAAAAAAGTTGTGCTAACAATTACAAGAGTATGTATTCTTTTTTCTAATCCTAAATTTGCACTTTCACACTTAATTTAACTTAAAGGTAGTTTTTCTATTGTATCAGATATTTTTTTTCATGCTTTAAAACTCCAAGTAGAAGATTTTAGAAATGCAAGAATTTCCCTGATGCATTTGCAAAGCAAATGCTGCAGAATGGTATTGGCAGAACATGGAAAAGTTTAATCAGGTGTATTCTCATTGCTCTGGTTGGCACGTATAAAATTAAGGATGTGAGTAGTGGTGAAAAGGCAAATTGGATTTTTAGTATGTAATTAAATTATTCAAAATAATTTGAGGCAGATTCTGTAACAGTAAGCTGTCTGTGATGATTATTTTAGAAAAAAAAGAACCCCAAAGAAAAAAGTAGTTGTCCTCTATGAGATTTTTGGGGGCGGGTGGTGCCTTTGGAAATCCCCCCTCAACCCTGCTGTTTTTCTCTGCAAGCACAGGTGCTTGGAGATGCACTTTTTTGTTTGATCAGTTTGATTTATAGTTAAAGAGCTGAAACAACTGTTGGGTTTTTTTTCTTCATGAGCATGAAATTTTGCAGGATCTGTGGTTTTTTTTGTGTAGTCGGATTCAGCCCAAGTGTGCCTATGATGTGTGTCTTCCTTAATTTATTGTAGCACTTCCCAAGTGCTTTCATGTGCATTTTGTGTTTTGGCATATCACAAACAACCGCTGAAAAAGTACATATTTTCAAAACTGTAGTTTTTCAAGATGTCTTTTCTGGTATGACATAATCTAAACTTATCTACAGTGCTGAGCAGCTCTTCAGTTGAAGCAAAAATTCCTTCACCTTCTCTTTATTTTTAAAATACTTTTTTCCATCAAATGAAATAGTATGCCCTTGAGATCAAAAGCTTCATGGAGAATATTTTTATTAAGTATGGTACTGAAGGGGACAGTAAATTTAAAGGGTTAAGGTTTATCTTTATACCTACAGGGTTAATCAAATGCAGAAGTGGTGCAAAGCTGAAATACGGTTTTAAACATTTCTGAAGTTTTGTCTACAGTCTGCCCTTTCTAAAGAACCTGTAATCCGAGAAAGGAATTTTACTTTTTTTTTTTTTTTTTCTGGTCTGTTTTGTAAATTTAACCCACTGTGCCATGAGTGATGTGATTTAGGGCATCTCTCCCAGGGTGTAGTGCCCAACTAATAGGATTCTGTGCCGCCTTTATTTGTGATGCAAAGTAAATGCTTCTGAGTAAACCAGACAGGGCAGCATTAACAGCCATAGCAGAAAAAAAAATGGCACTTTCAATTATTTATTTATTTTAATTCAGTTGAGAAAATCAATTCCTGTGTTAGGATTTCATCCCACAATCAAAATAAGAGTTGGTTGCTTTTTTTGGGGGGAAAGGGGAGGCCTGTTGAAGGGGAATTGTGCATCAATTGAACAGGTTTTGCTCCTGGGTCCCGAGTCATTCCTTTTGCTTCTAGTGTCTCAAATTACCTTTTTTTTTTTTGCCAGTGGCAGGTTTTGTCTGCCTCTGACAAATGGCACCGCACTGGATTTGAGAGCCTGGGGAACTGCATCAGTGTAAAAGTGCTGGAGTAGAGAGTTATCAGGCATCTGATACCCGAGTTACCTTTATATGTCCTAAGGAAGTAGTCGGATCCAGAAGCTCCCATAGGTAGCAGCCACAAAAAACCTCAGAGGTGCCTGCTGCTCCCATGACACTTCCCTTCGTAAGCATACATGATTTTTCTTTTGCCCATGCCCAGAACTGACCCCTGGTGAGCAGGTGGGTTGACGGCTCTTGGCTCCAGCAATGCCCCGGTTTCCTGACTGGCCTCATCCTGCAGAAATGCTCAACTCCTTCCAGTAACCTCATCTTCCTCATCCTCCCACCATACAAAGTGCAGGCGGAGCTGGTTTTTAGGTATTTGAAGTGATTGCTGCTGTGGTTCACTTCTATGGTACAGCAAGAGGAGTGGTGGGCAGCAGTGCATGTATGTGAAAAGTTGTGGTTTTGGGGCTGTTCCCTGCTTGTGAGTGCCATCTGCTTGCTTACCTGCCTCGCCTGCCTGACTAACCATTCCCCACACTGGTAATCACAAAAAACAGTCACCTCAGTATTTCACAGGTTTGGGTTTTCCGAATTTGAATACACAGACACACTGAAAACATAAAAAAACCTGAAAAGAACAGAAATAAACCAGCCACCATACCACCCCCATTTCTTTCTTTCCCATTACTGTCAAGCAGCACAGTCCAGTCAGATGGATGCTGAATCAGGAAGAATGCTGTGATTGTCTTGAATCACTTGAAAGAGCTCTGCAGGATTTTTTGCACCGTTCAGAAAAAAAAAATAAAATTACTAATGGTCAAAAGCAAAAATGAGAAGCCTTAATCCAAAGGATGGCTTTGCACAGAAGGGTTTTTTAAAACCATCAAAATTAAATTAAATGTCCTGCTGTCTCAGCCAGAAACCATGGCAATAAAAGCAGGATGACCCCTTTTTTGTTCCTTACTATTTTTGCAATTAGTTCACTTTTTTTCTCCTACAGAGAGGCTGCATGAAAGATCTTGTTATTTGTGGCTGTGATAAAATATGCTGGCTCAGCCTGCCTGAAGAAACAGAAGCCTTGGCAGGAATGCTGATTACCATGACAGTGTAAGCAGTCTAGAGCTGTGGTTTGTGTGGGTTTTATCATAAAGATACAAAAAGTGCCCTGGATGGTAGAAAAGCTGATAATATCATCATGACTCAGGAGATCTGATCGTCCTTGCAAGACTTTGTTTTTCACATTGTGTTACCTGAAGAGGGGCAGGGGGAACCCTGTCAACTTCATGTATATTTTTATAACATACTGGTGTGTTTACATATTTATCTATTTTAATGTTTATTTTTATGCTATAGTTATGTGGTTTCTTTTATAGCACATTAAATATGTTGATAAACACCTGTATAAAAGTTAGGTATCCATCATAAGTTTGAGGAAGAGCTTGGGCGGAAGGTCAGATGGGACAGAAAATTTCCACAAATTACATTTCTGCCTCCAGGGGAGCTCTGGTAAGAGTTTCTCCTCCAGAAGGTGGGAAAGCTGCAAAAACAGGTCTAGGGAGGGAGGAATGAAGCCATTCTGTTTCAGAGAGCTGCAGTGATGGCTTCTGGAAGCAGAGAGGGAGCTGTTGGTTTTGGGCATCTCTCCCTGCAGCTGCTCTGGCTATGCCTCCTCTGCGGTGTCTCTGACAGAAGCTTTGGGTGCTGCAGGCAGGCGTCTTGCAATGCCAGCACACAGCAAAACCAGTGGTAGATAAGGCAGCGAAGGGTTTAAATCTCTGTGGGCTCTTGAGACTCGTGCAGGTAGGACCAGTAGCACAAGGGAAACTGCCCAGCACTTCTTCCCGCTCCCCCAACCCCATGGACTGTGCCAGATCTGTGCTGCAGGGTCTTTGCAGGCAGACACAAAAAGAAAAATCTACACTCCCACTTTCTATCCATGTTATGGTGCAATTATTTCAGCCATGACTTCTTCAAAGAACTGAAAAGCTGACACCCCCCCACCTCCACCAAAGTGTGCCTCGTGTTTGGTAACAGGGCTCTTGGCGTGTTGCATAAGGTAATTGGTTTAAACCAATCTCAGATTGGAGTAGGAAAAGCAACCTGCTGGACTCACGACAAGTGTGAACAAAGTTTCTGTCACTGGCATTTTGACACTGTTAGGAAAGAACAGACTTAGAAGTTCAAGTTAGGAAAAATGACTTGAAGTTATAAGGTCCCAAAGTCCCTGTGCAAATAAATTAATCCGTGAGCTTTTCTTGTTTAAAGAATCTGATACTTAAGAGTTTTCCTAAAACTGTTTTGGTTCATTATGACAAACGCAAGGGTGTTTGCATTATCACTTCTTAATTACTTTCTAAGTCATTTTATTGTTTACACTGAAGGATTTATTGAAAACTGCATGAGGTTATTGACATGTTAAGGAGTGTCTGTTCCAGTAACATAAAAACCTAAGTTTTTAACATGAAAACCATTGTACAAGCCTCATTTGTAATGTGGAATGCTTACTGGTCCCATCAAATCCTTATTAAAAGCAAACTAACCAAAACCATGTCTTTCTGCCCAGTTCTAGAGCGTGAACCAAAGGCCACGGGTACAAATGATGAAGAGGAGGATGAGGGAGAACAGTTTGACTTTGACAGTGGAGATGAGATACCAGAAGCAGACAGGCAAGCCGCTGTGCCACCTCCTCCCCATCCTGGAAACAGGGAGCACCAAGAGGCTAATGCTGCAGGTGAGTCAGCCCTTCAGGCTGTGCCTCCACAAGGCTAAATTGTCCAGACTGATTATGTGATGCCTCTTCTTGACAATGCAGTAAAAGTACTTGTAAAAAAAGGTTTTTGTGGAAATACCGTACACATGTTTTGAATAGTCCTGCTAGTTACATTCACAGGAGATTTGACAGGGCAAATGACCATCACATGTAATTCCTGTGAGGTTTCTCATCCAAGTGGTGGCATCCAAACCAATGGACTTGTCTCAGTCACAGTTCCAGGCTACAGGTTCAGCTCTAATGGCACGTGGATGACTCAAGATAAGCTGTTTTCACAGCTAAACTTGCTGGCTGCTGATCTTAAGATAAGTTGCGTAAAAATGAATGTAGGAATTTTGTTCATAAACAGAAGTCTTACTTTATTGAACGTTAACATAGAATCACAGAATCACAGAATCTTAGTGGTTGGAAGGGAGCTTTGAGATCATCGAGTCCAACCACATAAAAAAAAACACCACACAACAACAAAACAAAAACAAACCACAAAAACAACAAACAACAACAAAAAAACCCTCACAAAAACAAACAAACAAAAAAAACCACCCACCAACTAAAAAACCCTCAC
>JAOQGH010000023.1:94379600-94399594 GCA_025769975.1 Gallinago jamesoni | reverse complement strand
GAGCCCTTGTCCCGGCTTCAAAAAAAGCCCCAAAAGAGCTTCTCGTCGGCCTTTTTCGCTACAGATCCCTTCCCCAGTGCAGTCTTACCTGCCCTGAAGCTGGTCTCCGTGGCAATTTGTTACAAAACATGCAGATGTTACCAGGTACTGATGTGTTGTCTGGAAATCACTGTATTCTGCTCAAAATGACAGCAGCTGATTTTGTTGGCTTTGATCTAGTTTCCTTTGAAAGTGGAGTCATTGTACTCACGGCAATTAGATAGGTAACTCTGTAACAGAAAATAGTTTATTTTCAAAGAGGAGAACTTTGAAACTTTCTTTCTTTCCCCTTTTCTTAACAGAGCTTTTTCAGGACTCTTTTTTGAGGAGTGTCCCTCCAGTGAACTCTTTCTTTCCTCATGGCTATTCCTAAAATGTTTCTTGTACTTGTGTTTATAAAATCCAAATTCAGCTAGAATCCAGATTTTAACCTTCTGAGTTTAAAGCTGTTTTGAGTCGTGTGCTTATGACACGCAAAAGAGGACCTTGGCTACTTGTCAGAAATCCTCCTATTCGGCATTTAGAATCCAGTCACTGTTTTTCCATAGACATCCTTGTAACCCAGCTTGTTTTGGTGCTGTTGCATTCCTTGTCTGTAAAATGGGAGGACAGCACTACTGTGTGGGAATTTTGAGTCATAGATTGCAAGTAACTTGTATATTGGTGTTTAGAATATTTTCAAAGACCAATATTAAGCAGCTTGAACAGATATGACAAAACTTTTTTTGTTGTTGTTTAATTTTTCAACTAAAGGGGCTGATAATTTAGAAAACAGTGATAAGCTACAAACACCAGAACCTGCTGCGAAAGGCACTCCAGCCAAAGTAAACCCCTACTCAGTCATCAATATTTCACCAATAGACAAGGAACCATCCTCGTCACCAGAACCAAGTCCTCAAGATGAACGTGCAAGTCCAAACCTGTCTGGTGGATATTCTGTTCCTGTCCCCTGTGGCTATGCTGTGCCATCTAATTTACCTTTGATACTGCCAGCATACTCCAGCCCTGTCATAATACGCAGTGTTTCTGTAGATGAAGAAGGTACTGTATTTATGCATCTTACTTTGTTTGAAGGGGAACACTTGTTTAATTTCAGGTACCTGTGCTGGTTTGTAGATGCTGTGTAGCACTCAGCCTGGACGTGTGTGGCAGATTTTGTGTTCAAATAAAAAAAGAACTTTGAATAAAAATGTCAGTTTATTAAAAAAAAAAATAAAAATTGCCACAGGACTCTGCTTGCCATGCTGGGGTTGAGATACCCAAGTAAAGATACATAAGAAAAAACTCATGTACACATTTTTTTCTCAACCATTATGGAAGTTGTTGATGCTTGACCTTTGTTTTGCTGGCACAGTATTGCAACATATAGTGCAAGGGGGAGGACTCCTGTCTTATTTTGCCATTAAGAATGATTAATGCTAATTCCCTTTTCATGTCATGAAATAATTTCTAGAGTCATAGTTCAGTGTTCAGGTCAAATGGTTTCTTCTCATGCTTTATCTAGGTCCTGGCAGAGTTCCTGTCCCTTTTACCTTTTCTATATGCACTTCTGTGTGCTTGCTTATTTTCCAATCTTTGTGGATTTAGTGTTGCTGTGGCATTTTTTTCTTGATGGTTTGATGAATTCTGTTTGTCCATTAGTAGAATTTTAAGACAGAAGAGGAAATATGAAAGGGAAATAACTATGGATGATTGCAGAAGCAGGAACAGTCCCCCATTTTGTAACCAGAATTGGCAAATTCTGATAGCTTAATGTCAAGAGAGTAGGAGGAAAAAAAGCTCCCCATACCTTGCCTTTTTTTTTTTCCTTTCTTGTATTTTGAACATGCTATTCTTTAGCTAGGCAGCAATTCTACTGTAATTCCATGTACGGTGGTACTTTCTGTTTTTGCAGCCTTTGCTGTGTACCACCATTAGGAATATTGACAAGTAAAAACAAATGTCTTTGTGTGTTACTACCTGTAGAGGAATTGAATTTGAGAGATTAGAATTAAATACATTGGACATCGTAATTTCCTTTTAACAGCTCTTATGCCAAATTACTGTCTCTCTGAATTCTTTCATTTACAAAAATGGATAGAGTGAAGAAACTTCTAATTTTTTAGATGTGTTTAAGATAAAAATATTGTATGGAAGTAGATTATTCATAAGCAATGAACCAGTAAAATCAGTTTGTTTCTTATGCTAACACGTACCATTTGAACCACACTGTTTTATTCCAAACATTTTGGTGATTATATTTTTTTTCTACTTAGTAGGTGCACAGTCAGCAACTGAAGAATGCCACTGTAATTCTGTAAATTCAGAGGAGCCTCAAAATAGGTGATTGCCAGTTCAGCATGTTTTAGTGACATGTAAAACTTTAATTCCTAAGAAAGCTTACATTTGATAAATATTTTATTTTTCTTGTGTGATGCTTCCATGTTTGTTTGTTCTCATTTTCTTAACTCTGTGTCTCTGGTTGTGCAGGAAAATCAGCACTGATTGAGGTCTTGTATGTGTAACTGTGCATGCCATTTTTGAAGGAACTAGGTTTAATTTGTATGGAGTCACAGCAATGTCAGCTGCAACAGGCAGGTGGAGATCTTGTAGTATAGCCTGCTGCTTTCAGCAGGGCCACTGTCAACATGTCATTAGGTGAGCCATGGCTTTGGCTTTTTCTAACTGAGCCCCGAAAACCTCCAAGGATGGAGGTGCTGCAGGTTTCCTGGGCAATCTTCCCTGTTGTGTTACGCTTTGGTGAATTCTTTTTGGTTTTCCCCCGATGTCCAAACCAAATCTTTCCCAAACATTCCCCCTTGTGTATGATCTGGCACTGAAAAAAAAGCAGACCCCAAGCCCCCAGAACAAACCCAAACATAAAAACCACAACCAACCCCAAGTCCATCACCTCTGTACATCTCTTTCAAATAGTTGCTGTTAGATCACCCCATAGCATCCTTTTTCCCCAGACTAAATAAGCTTGATGTCTCCCACCTATTTCATTGTAGGCCATGTGCTTTAGTCCCCACCTTTGATTTCTCTGCATCTCTCTAGAGGTAGCTTGAATTCCTCCGCAGCTCTGTAGAGAGTGGGATGTTGGGAATCCAAAACTGGACATGCTGCTGCAGGTTCAGCCTCACCAGCACCAACCAGAGGAGGATAACAGCCTCATCAAGCCTGATGGCTTCTGATGTGTCTCAGAAAATCTTTAGTCTTACTTACAGTGAAAGAGGAGGTCTCACTTGACTGCTTTCTGAGAGAGAGTTTCCTGTGTTCTGATAGGAGAACTCAAAAGCAAAATACTTCATGAGATTGGAAGGGAAGTATTTTCAATTTCTTGACGAAAATCGTCTGACTGTTAAATAGAATAGATTATTAATCTCCTAATTACATACTGAAGCAGCTGTTTTTTGAGTAATCAGCAGTCTTAGGGTAGGAGGGTAGGAACTAGAAGGCAGCAAGGTATTTATTGTCTTGTCTTGACAGTTGTTGAAAAACATTGTGGTGCAGCTTTTAATGCTTTTATTTTATGGCCTTTTTTTTCAAGTGAAGATAACCAGGCCAAGAGAGAAGATGATGCTCTGGCCAAGTGGGTTGCAGATCCTGCAAATACAGCGTGGATGGAAAGTAAGTATCAGTGGGTACTGAAGTACGATTGTAGAAGGAGGTTAATTTTAAGTTGTGATCAACAGTATATGTATATCTACATACAATTATATATTTTACAGGAATGTCCATGGTCACTTTTATTGTATGTTCCAGAACCAGTTAAAAAATTCAGCAGTGTAATAAAATTGTGGATTTAAAAATAAAGTTAATGTTCACTTTTCCATCGAGTGCTTTTTGGAGTCTATGGAATTGTTTGTCTAAATGAAATTGTTTGCCTCCATCAATACGTCTACAGTAGAAACTTGCTCAAGTTCAGAGTCTGCTCTGTGGTATATATCTAATTATTCTTCTCATGCAGTAATTGGCAAATAAGTTCTTGGAGAAGGTAGAAGGGAAAGAATTGCCAGTGTTTCTTATTGTGTGCCCTTGGCTGGCAGCTCCATTTTAAGCCAGAACAGGGACTGTGTGGTTTGAGGACAGGTTAATCTTGCCTATTCTCAGCTGTTCCTATTGGGCTGGAGGTTCCTCTTGCCTGTTACTTGAAGTGACTGAGGAATTTGCATCCTCATTCTGCCTCTTAATGTACTACAATGAAAATTACATTATTTAATTTTGCTTCTCTTTAAAAAATATCTATTACAGCTTCTCTACAGCCATTTAGTAGGACAATGAACAGCCCTCGACAAGCACAGAACATGCTGTTGTGCTGTAAAAAGGAGGGAGAAATGTTTGCAATTGAAGTGGTTTTCTGTTTTCAGGCTGCCAAAGGTCATCACAAATAATGCAGATAAAACTGTATGAAATTTCACAAATAACTGATACTGTTTGCATGCATTATTTGGATGATGATCAGATGTACCAGCAAAATGCTTGTGGAGAGTGAGTCACGTCTCCATTGTATTCATATGTGCCAATATAACCAAAATTCTTTAGAATAAAAAAGAATATTGTCAGTTGGAAGGGAACTACAATGATCATCTAGTCCAACTGCCTGACCAATTCAGGGCTGACTAAAAGCTAAAGCATGTTATTAATTGTTGTCCAAATGCCCCTTAAACACTGTTTATTGATCCCATTCAAATTTTAGGGGGTTTCTAATTTGTTGGGTTTTTTTCTGTTTTGCTTTTAGACCCAGATGAAGTAATTTATGATGACGTGCCAAGAGAAAATTCAGATTCTGAACCAGGTTTGGTTGAAAGCAATGTAATATGGAATTATGTTCATGTATACTGAATAGATAGATTCATTAAGTACCTAAAATATACATAAATGGAATTAACACTATGCCAATAATTGGTAGGTCTTACCAAGTTTGGAATTCAACTAACTTTTGAAAGACATAATCTCAGTACATCTCCTGCATCACTTTTCTCAGAAGAATAGCTCTGTTTTATTCCACAGATACTGTCCCTAATGCTTGAGTATGCTGTATATTAGAGAGTTACAGTGTTGAATGTTGTAGTTATAGTAACCTAAATAATGCAAGGTAGGTAGGAAAAGGGTCTTTTAAATAGCTCAATAATGTATGATAATGCGTTATTGTCACAGTTATACAGAAAACTGCTTGATTCTTCAAAGTCCCCCTTCAACATAAGAATACCCAAGAAGAGATTCAAATCAGCTGTTTACCATCTTGAGTGTGACTCTACAGAGATGTTTTATTTCAGCTTGGGAGTGGTCCAGCTCCTTATGATGTGTGCATGTCTGGAAGGGACAGACAGATCTTAAAGTCGTTGCTGGAGCCAAGATTTTACATTTACTGTGAACAGTGGAGCTAGGGCTCTAGAAGTTTTCAAGGCCAGGTTAGATGGAGCTTTGAGCAACCTACTCCAGTGGGAGGTGTCCCTGCCCACGGCAGCGGGGTTGGAACTAGATGATCTTTAAGATCCCTTCCATCTTCAACCATTCTATGATTTTAAGAAGCTTATTTCAATGAGCTCCCGTTTGTTTTGCAGTTTTTGCAAGACTGTGCTTAAAGCTTGGTTGCTATTAACTGATTTTGTGCTTGAGTGGTTTGGCTTATTAGCAACTTGGCATCTACTTGTCATGGCTTTCAGAGGATGTAGGTGTTTGATACTGAAGTTGTTAATGATTTAAGGAAACACTTAAGCTTTCTTGTGTGAAAAGCAAATTTATCTTAAAAGCTGTAACATTTTCATTTCTTGTCCTTAGTGGAGTTTGGGCAAGGTGTTTTACAAATTAGTACTGAGATTTGTTTATTATTTGAAAGTATTACGTGACATTTGTGACTTGAATGCATTTATTGCTGGAAGCTCCCTTGGTGGCTTGTGCTGCTCTGGGCAAGGACATCTTTGCGTTGTCTCTGCTTAGTTGGGAAACACGTACGCCAAGGCCAGGAGGCTGAGCTGGGGAGGGGTATGGGACATGGAGGAAAACTCTGCTGAGTGCCTCGGCCAGAATTTTCAGCTTGACCCAGAAGACTTTATTTAAAACTTTGTCTTTGTTTGTCTCCAAAGAAAGTTTTAAATGCTGCATTATAACTTCTGACAACAGAGATCCCTTGCAGAAGTGTCAACACTTCTCTACTTGTAATGACAAATGATGCTGCATGTAGAGTGCATACCTGTTTCCTGATATGTAATTGGCACTAAAAATTTTCCATTGTGTTTTGAGTCAGTTTGTCATACTTGACATTTGTGCCAACAAGAAGATCCATGTTTTTAACAGGTGATACTTTGCTCAGCCTTTGCAATATAGCTTTCTATATGTTGAAAAGGTTAATACTTCAAGGTCGTAGACTAGATTCTGGGCAAGGTAACAGGTAACCTGCAGATTTGGGAAACTGCTAGTGACCGGTGGAGTTGCAAAAATGACGAGTCAGAAAATATCACAAGGTAATGTGTTCCTTGATCTGATCTTTTGTGCTTAAAGTAGCATTTTCATTTGAGTCTTGCAATCTTTTAACATTTTTCATTGAGGTAATGATGCAGATATTTCTAGAGACAAATGACAAGCTTGCAAATGGAAGGATGCTTCTCAGTGCAGGTGTGTGTTCACAGCTACAGTTTGAACTTCCTTTGGATTTTTTCTAAAATATGTTGTGGGATTTGGATGTAACAGTGTAGTTTGAGTGTGGCATGTTTGTAAAAGGATCATGGTGTGTACCCATAACACTGTCCTCTTTTAGCACTCTATTTCAAAACAGACAAACCACTTTGGCTGTTTGAATATTGAATAGAATCTATATTTTTAATGTGTGTACAATAGTGCAATTCTTTATCGTACATCTTAAGCAATTTTTTATGTTTAAACAAATAGAAAATTCAATGTAGCTTTTTTAATTTTGGTTTAATTTTTGCAGAGGAAATGATTTATGATGATGTTGAAAATGGTGATGATGGTGGAAACAGCTCGCTGGAATACGGGTGGAGTTCAAGTGAGTTTGAAAGCTATGAAGAACAGAGTGATTCTGAATGTAAAAATGGAATCCCCAGCTCCTTTTTGCGAGGCAACCACAAAAGACATGTATGTATCCTGCAGTGCTGCTCAGTCATTGATTTCCAACACTTGCCAACACGCACCTGTATTTCCCTTCTCCAGTTTCAAAGCGCATCTTTTTAAAGGGACATGAATCAGTGTGGGAGTGACAGTCCACAATAAAATGTAACAGGAAAAAGAAAAGATGAAAATATTAAGCAGAAACTCCTAAAAAAAAAAAAAAAGAAAAAAGGAAAAAAGCCTCAAATTGGATAAAAAAAAAATTAAAAATGAGATTATTTTTGCTCATGGGCAGTTCCTCATCTTTTCTTCTTTTGTTGCTGCTGGATTAGTGTAAGTGGTTAATGAGTGTGGAAAGTGATGTGAAGAATAAATGGGGGTAAGCCTGACAAGGTGCTCAAAAGTCCCAAAACTGTTCACTAGTGTTCCCTACCTTTCTGCTTTAGATTGGTATCCCTTTGGTTGTTTAAAGGTGACTGAGCTTAAAAAAACCACCAAAAACCAACAACAAAACCCCCCTGAAAATAAAAGGATTTTGTGATCAAAGAGGAGTCTGTACCATTTATTGAGGAGAGAAGAGAGGTGGTGTGATTAAAATGATCCATCTGTGACTCATCTCTGGTCTAGTATCTTTGGCTACATCCCTGCTGTGGGATGCAGGAAGATGCTGATGGCATGGGTACCCACTCTGGCTGCATCTGATTGCACATGAGGAAGACTCCTGTGCTCTCCGAGCTGCTTCAGCTCCTTTCCTTCTGCCCTCATGCCCTCTCTGTGAGAGCCACCCTGTGGCTGCAGGATGTAGGGGAAGTGGCTAAGGTGTTCTTCCGTGGAACCCTTATTTTAATTTTGCAGGTTTATCTTGATGAGAATAAAAGCCTTTCACTGTCTGTGTTCCCCTCCAGCACATGTTATCTGCTCTCCCCGCACCTCTATCCTTGCTGTCTGCCCTTTGGAAATCAAGGAAGGGAGGGAGGGAGCAATTAACTGCAAGACTTGGGACCACCCAAATCAGCTCTTTGCAAGCTGGGTGCTCATCCTCTTGTTTTGGTTTTGTCCTGACTTGATCACGTTTAGGCTATTGTATCTGTTTCTTTCTGGGGAGTTTTTTTTTAACTAGACTGAAGAAAACTGAGTTTGGGTGTTTTTTGGTTTTTTTTTTGGTTTTTTTTTTTTTTTTTTTTTTGTAATTTAAATACCTTTGGAAGAGACTAGGAAATGACATTGTCTTTAGCTTCAGCTTTGGCCGTAGTCATAGGAATATATTTACGTGTGCACAAAGCGAGGTTTAAAGCCATTTTTTAACCACTGATAAGCATACTTTGATCTGTCACAGGAAACTGTTGGCAGTGGTTTGAGAGCGATGGTGCCAGGGTCAGGCACAGAGTGTGTGAGCGAGAGACAGAGGAGTAGTGGGAGGAGAGGCATACTCTGGGGTGCTCCCCTGCTGCTGGCATCTCCAGGCCTGTGGCAAAAGCTTTTGGGGATTTCCTTGTGAGGCCGGGGATGAAGAGCCTAGGAACACGTTTGTTGGTGGATGGAGAAGTCAGAGGGGCTGCTGCACCGGGATGGGTTACTGGGAGGTAAGGAAGTCAGGAAACTAGAGAAGGGATTTGGCGGAGAATGAGAAAAGACAGAAACTTTAGAATTGCTGAAATTAAAAAACAAAAAAAAACCCCAAACAAAACAAAAAACCCCAACCCAAGCCCCTCCATGCATCAGCACTTCAATGCAGGCAAAAGCCGCTCTACTCTATACCTTTTCTTTGAGTCCATTCCTTGCACTAACTCTCACTTCTCCTCAGGTCTTGTGGTGGATGTTGCAGTATTTTCCCAGCCCATCTCCTTCTATAGCCTTTCAGAGCCTATGAGGGACTTGCCTTGCTTGTTATTTTTAGTGTCCGTTGAAAAGTGGGGGAAGGTTGGAAGTGGGATTAATTTTAAATGCTGGCATAACTTCCCTCAAAGTCACTTTTTTTGTTATGACTCCAGATGATTATTTATTTAAAGGCAGGGAGGTTTCTGTGATATTAAATATTTCGTGTCCGAACCACATACTGTTCTTAATTTTACTGCTGTAATGCCAGAATCATCACATTTGAAAGTAATTGCACCCTGACCTAGCCTAGTGGAGCTAAGTGCTGGACCTGTCTCTTAGTTTTCAACTCAGTAGGCCTTCTCTTTCCTGGTGCTTTCAGCTCTTGCCAAATATCTGTGTTAACATCAAGGTGAGGGTTTTTCCATTATTATAGGGTTCATCAAATATTTTCTTTTTAATTTTTTTTAGTAACGTTTTAACCTCTTTTATCTGGCTTTCTCAAAATGTTTAGCAAATGTTAATTGGTATTCCAGAGCATTTCTCTGCGATAGTTTCCTTACCTTGCAAATGGATATATTCATGTACAAGATGGTTACACCCATCCTCACAAAACGAAGCTATGATAGATGAATGTGGAAATTACAAGACTCTTCATCCTCCCCGTTAGTGTCTCCTTACCTAGCTCCCTGGCACTGTTGGTCTCCATCTTCTCAGGTGCCAGCAACCTCTGCAGGTTCTTCAGCCTTGGAGAATTCTTCCGATTCACTGTTTTGAAGGATAGTCAGGAATATGCACCCTGGGGTTCGTGCTCCAACAAATTATGCTTGTGGTTAAAGCTGCTGTGTTGATGCTGTGTGGTTTATAAAAGATGTGCACTATATGGTCACCGCACTGTTCGATGGTCCCTTTGCCAGGTTGGAGCTTCCCTAAATGATAATTTCCCCTTGGTTGTCTATGTATCAGTAGGCAGACGGGGCGACTTGCATGACGTACGTGAGTACTTTAGCATAAAGTTTGCACTACAGGCTTTTTGAAAAGATTGTGTCTTTTTATACACTGTAGCTTTCTCATGACCTAACGCGTTTAAAGGAGCATTATGAAAAAAAGATGAAAGATTTGATGGCAAACACTGTGGGAGCAGTAGAGATTCAGCAACTAAAGCAAAAACATGACCTGAAGGTAGTGTAGTTAATTTTTGTAACTAGCTACGTTTAAATGATTGCTTTTCCAACACAGACAATGTTGTCTTTCTTTAAAACAATAACCTGAAAAAGCAAACGATGATTTGTATGAAATTAATTCTAAATGTGCCGGATTGTTATTATGCGGTTTATCTTAAAAGTGCTTTGTCAAGGACCTTTTCTCGTGTTTGTTTTTAATGGTATTGGTTTCAGAAGATGAGATAGGGCATTGTCCTTCCCCGCTGACTGGTGCCCTTCCCAGGGCCAGCCTGACCCCGGCTCTCCAGCCACGCCGGATCAGACCGGGGGAGTCAGATTTCCCCCCCTCTGAATGGAACCAGTGTGGAAAAGGCTGGGTTTCCGCTAAAAGCTTCGGCTCAAACCAAGAAATTGCCCGAATGCAGCAAGACAGCTTTGTTTGTGTTCTGATGGCGCTGATGATGTCAGCACAGCTTTGGCAGTAGTGGGGATTTTTTTGCCATGGTGGCATTTTGGGAAAGCAAAAGTACAAAGCAGGATTTTTAATCAACATTTCCTAGCAAAGCAACACCTTTTTTTCTTTTTTCAATTAGATTTCTTTCTGCTGTAGTAGTAGTGTACTCTAAAGTTATGCAATTCTTAATTAAATCAACTTATTTCTTCAATTAACTAAATTATTAATTGTGAATTTTTTTTTTGCAAAACAGTGTTTATTTAAGAGTGTAGTTAATATGGAATTGAGTCTAGGGGATTATCTTTAGGTGAGAAATACTTTGGCAGATTTGGTGGGACTTTGGGAGATGGAGAAGAACCCTGGCCATAAATGAGCTGTTCGTAGTATTTATTTGTTATATAATGTAAAGCTGGGCATTTGAGACTGTTTTGAGTTCAGATGTTTGATACAGAAGAGTTCTTAGGCATTCCTGCTATTTTAGGCTTGCATACTTCATGGCAATATTGTAAGTCCCTTTCTTCAGGTTTGATTTTTAATGAGAAAGATCTGAGCTTTGATGGATCTGTGTACCTACTATATATATTCCTTTGACTTTGGGCTATACTTATAGCCTAAACTACTTGAGAGTGTTCTTTTTAAAGATATATTGCTCAAAAGTATTCTGCATGGTGTGCTCAAATGTGTTCCTATTATTCACTGAATATGTAGACTACCTTTTTTATCTTACAGATGCAGAAGCTTATGAGAGCTGCTAGAGAAGGTACCAAAGATGGACTCGAAAAGACAAAAGCAGCGGTGAAAAAGGGTCGTTCTTTCATTAGAACAAAATCTTTTATTTCTCAAGGTATGTGCTAATTATAGTATGTTTGTTACTCTTGTGTGTCATTTTTGAGAAGGGAAGTGAGTGGCCTAGCAGGTTTTTGTACTGGAAGCTGAGTACCCGATGCATGAAATCAGCTTTAGATTGATGAATTATGGTATAACACTCAGTTGAGATGACAGTATGGTTGATACCTCTTGAATAGTTTTAAGTTTGGAGTAAGAACCTGAGTGATCTGAGAAACCTGAGGATCACAAAGAAGGCTCCACTTAAAAACAGCAACAACAAAAAGTCCCACCAAACAGTTTCATAGATGCTATCTAGGTATTGGTATAAAGGGGTATGGAAATTACTTTAAGGTACTGAGTCTGTCCAGTTCCATCCATCAGGTAACTCCTGAATGTCAGGAAGGTCTGTCGTTACGACGTGGTTTTCAGTGGAATGATTGTTGAATATTTTAAAAATTTGTTGTGTCCAAGGGATAGTGGACACTTTCCATGCTTAAGAGTGGAAGTAGAATCATAGAATGGTCCAGGTTGGAATGGAAGAAGGGGAAGATAACTGCTTTATCGCAGTTCGGGGATTTATATTTTTTTTATGAAAGCTGAACTTGAATTGGGAAAACAGAAAATTGTCTGAAATCAAAACACTAAAAGTATTTGTGTTCTTTCTCTAGTTAAGAGTAAACATCAGTCCTCTGTCACGAGGGCTGCAGCAGCAACAGTCAACAATTTTTGCAAGAGGCAGGGGGTAGTAACTGAACACAAGCATTTCTTCTTCAGAATAAATCTGAGAGGTAGTATGTTATTCAGCCCAAGTTTCTGCCCAACTAATTGAATGGTTGTAACTTCAGAGGTTATAAAACTACAGTTTTAGGAAGCTGAAACCACAAGACTGTAGCAAGATATTTTTAGTGAGCAAGCTAATGTAAAGCTGCATCTTGCCTGTAATGACCAGGACACTTCTTGCATCCTCTTATGGCTTCTAACTGCTTCTGAACTTACAGACAGAAAACAGAAATTTTCTATTTGCACAGACTTTAGTGATCAAAAATGTATCCTCAACTTCCTGCTCTTGCGTGGGAGAAAAAAACCTGCTTCAGCTGGGCTGTGTTACCCTGGGCTTGGAATCACTCCTTGTATTTCTAGAGGTTAGGTAGCAGGCACAGGATATCTGTGGAGGGTTTACTCCCTTAGCCACTTACCAAATCAGCAGGGAGCTAGTGACAAATTTGTCAAATAAACTCATTAATTCCTCCCAGCCCACAGATCTGCTTCCCTTACTTTTCTTTTTGTTCTAAGACACAGTTTCTCATACTGTTCTTTCTTTATCTCTCCTGTGCTTGTGTCTGCTTGTTTGGCTGGCAACGTACTGCCACCTATCACCGCGCTGTGGTGGTGCTTTTTGCGTAAGATTAGTAGGTAGGGAGCAATGCAGAATCCCTTACTCTTATTTCTGATGAAAGCCAACATTTTGGTACCTTGGGCTACTTCTTTTAGTTCAGTTATGGAAGGGTGTATGGAATTTTTAAAGCTGGATCGTACTGTGGGTGTATTTAATTTCTTCCCAAAGGTCGTTTATTTCAAAAGTGCCGGCCTTGGAGCTGCAGTGATTTACCCTGGACAGCCCAGTTCTCCTGGTTGTGAAGAGGGAGTAGAGGTTAAGAGGTTAAGAAAAAGGCTGTCTTCTGCTGGGTGCATTTTAGGATTTTGAGATACCTTAGAGCACCTGTCATTAGTGGTATTTATGTGATTTTTGCAGGCGATGCAGAAATGCTAAGAAATTTCTTTAGTTTGGTAAGTGAAAATGAGATGGCTGTGTAATTGGTGTGCTTGTATGATAGGATCTTTGCTCATTTTTTTTTGGCTTCTGTGTAGTTTTTTTTTCCCTTCTTTCAATCTACGTGTTGTAAAAGTTGACATTTTGGTTATTTAATTATTTGTAGATCATAGATCATCATGTCTGGAAGAAGAGGAGCTAAATTTATTTATTGATGTGGACTGTATGCATACAGAAGCAATTATGACTCCTATGCCTGAAGGATTATCACAGCAGCAGGTAGTAGGCTTTTGGAAATATGGTCTTCTGTGTCTTTTCCCCCTCCCTTCTGCTCTACATCAATGGCTCCCGGGTGCCTTGCTCTTTAAACACATTGGTGTTTAACATAAATTAAGTGGGCATCAAATTCAGAATTGAGTAAGTATTTTTTTGAAAATTGGTATATGTGCATATAGTTGTATAGTCCCAAATTCAGCCACAGATGCAAAATGCTTTTGCATTATAAAATTATCTATAATAATTATATTGCTTCACTACCTGAACACTTGAACTAAATGTGATGGGTCTGAGTGAAAGAGAAGAGTTTAAGCATTTTTATCGATTTAGAAGACATTGCTCCAGGTGCTTCACTATTTCTATTTTAATTGTAGAGAATATCCTATATGCTTTCTGAATCTTAAGGTTTCTCCTGATTAAAAAAAAAAACAAAAACCAAACTTGTTCCCGATAAAGTCATGTCTGTAGAAGAGTATATTTTGCTGTTGTCTACCTCAAACTCTACAGTTGCTGTGGAAACCACTTCAAAAAACACTGAAATCAGCTTCAGTTAAGAATTTTGGCTGAAAATAAATCCTGTGGGTTCGTGTTACTCTGTTGTTATGACCACGACACAAGTGATAACTAGATGAGAGTTTTTAGCTTCTTGCAGTGTCAAGTTGGTCAGTACCTTCAGAAAATGAGCAAAAAACTAAATTAAGGGACAATTGAGAAGAGTGGTATACTTTTTTGTTTTACTTGGTGAGGTTTCTTTTTCTAATGTGTTTAGTGCAGTGAAGCACTAATTTTTTAACAATGTAGTTGCCAAACTGTTTTACATTATTGTAAGATTTCATTATAATGTAAGATCTGAGCATCAGTCTGAATGCTGTCATTTCCCATTTGAGAGTTTCACTGGAGTTTTGCTTTGTAGGTAATTAAAGATAAATGTACATTCTTTTGGAAAAATAGAGTGCTCTTAGTTTGGAGCAAACTGGTAGTTGTTGTGTAGGTCATGATGTACGTTGCCTGTTTGCCCAGGAGGAGCTGCCCAAGCAGGCAGAACCTCTGAAGCCTAGAGGCAGGTCCTGCTGGAGTGAAGCACTACCTGCAGTTAGGGGGTACTGAGGCCACTAGGACATAGTGTCTGTGAGACCAGATGGGATGTATTTAAGGGTGCTGAGGGTAAGGCATTTCTCTGTCATCTACGATCAGCGATCAGAAGACTGGAAAAAAGTAAATGTCACACTCTCAGCCTCAAGAAGAGCAAGAAGGAGGATCCAGACTGTCCTCACATCAGTGCCTGCAAAGGATGCAAATGGTCCTGGGAGCTATTTCTTAGTTCGGAAGGGCAGGAGTGTGATTGGGAACAGTCAGCGTAGGTGGACCAGAGTCCATTTGTGCCTGACCAGCTGGAGTCCCTTTGAGATGACTGACTTATGGACAGAGGAGAGCAGAGGATGTCATTTACCTCTGCTTTAGCAAGGCTTTCAGCAGTCTCCGAAGTATTCTTGTAGCCATATAGATGAGATATAAATTGTATGGGTGGACTAGAAGGTGGGTGGAAAACAGGTGAGTACACTGTGCTCAGAAGGTTGTAGTCCATGGTACAAAGTCCAGCAGGTGGTCAGTGTTAGTGGTGTCCCTCAGGACAGGTCCTGATAACAGCTGTGGTGCACATTTGGAGGGGATACCAATCTGGAGGGGTGCAGCAGACCATGTGTGGGAGGATGGAGCTGCTGGTTGGTGTGGCTTTGGTGGGTCAAGGCTGATGGAAAAACTTGAGCCCCTCAACAGAGGACGACAGAAGTCCTGGCTGTGGGATGGGGTAGCCCTGTGCCATGGCCAGCAGATGGCCCTGGGCATCCCAGCTGGAGAAGGTGAAGGCCAGAAGCCCCTTCCAACCTAGACTGCTCTCCCAAGGAGCTGACTTCATGAATGTGCTTGTTTTAAACAGCAGGTGGCACGATAGCTTTTGTTTAAAAGCTGGTGCTTGTTTAAATACCCTGTCTTGTGCTGCGTCTCAGTCGTGATAGATTTTGCTTTGAATTCTTACTATAAGTTGTTTTTTTTATGTTTGTATGCTACTGTTAGTAGCAAAAATGTGAATATAAACATGAGACTTGCATGGAGGCCTCCTGTAAGTTGTGCTCATCTATTGCAATAACCTGTAGGCTCTATGAAGTATCTATTTTTGTGTATTACAGAGCCTGAACAAAACATTTTCTACACATCTTTATTCATTTCAGAAGAATGAACTGTACTAAAAGTAGAGTTAGTATGCTTTACCAGAGCAGCTGATACATTATAGCAAATAAGACACTGCTAAATCCACGCTAAACACAAATTGGACACAACTAATTTTACTGTCAGTATCTTTAAGCAAGGCCTTGGGTAATTCTGAAGTCTTCCTTTGAAAGAAAATCCTTGCATAACCTGCACTTAACTTAATAGTGCAAAATACAAGCGTGCAGAATTAAAAATGGCTGTGGCAGAGAAGGAAGGAGGCTGTGGGGATCAGGAGCAGAGAGAAGCAAGTCTGAGATTTGAGTTTCATGGCCATTTAGGGTAGCTTAAAATAGCATAAAAAGCAGTTTTGCCTTCCCTTGTAGTTGTAGGAAGTTGAGCCTGACCGTGTGCTGTCTTCTCCCTCAGAGTCCTGCTTTTCAAAGCCCTGGGACGAGCTAGATTAGGAAATAGATTTGGGTGAAAACAAATTCTTAAAGCTACAAGAAATCTAATCAAGAACAGTAAGAAGTTTACATTTTAAACCAAGATCTGTTCTCCAGTCCTTCCTGCCATGTCACCCGCATGTGCATATAATGTGCATTTGTGATGAATTGCAGAAGCAGGAGGTGGAGGAGGAAGGGCGATAAATACTCTGTAATTTGTAAACATGAAATATGGTAGTGTTTCCTGAAGCTCTCACAACTCTATCAATGGATATGAATATAGATGAGATGGGGTTTTCACTTATGCATGGCAATGCCCAGAAAAGAATGCTGACTTAGATACTTTCTCAGTAGTACAGTTTACATAGCCTTGCCTTAGGCAGTTAATGTTTGCTTGTTTGTCCTAAATTTCCTAAGAAATTTATACAATATATTTTAAAAAAAGAAAATTCATATTGAAGGCTAATTTTTGAAAACTGGTTATGTGGTTTGTTTCAGCAATATACCAAAGTAGCCAACATCACCTTAAATCTGTTATTTATGTTAATGCCTACATTTATGCATCTAAAATTAAAAGTCATGTTTCAAAAATAAAGCTTGGAATTGCGACAGTCAGCAAAGATTATAGATTTAGATACAATAACTGTTGTGTTCTTTAAATAATTTTAGAGTAATAGTAAACATAATTAACTTTTGAAGCTTATTTTATTGCAGTTCCAGTATTGAAATTGTGTTGTGTTTTGTCAATGTGAGAGTTTTTTCATCAGAATTCCCAACTATAATGAGCATGTTACCTGATTAGAGCTTTAGACAAACTTTGTTTCTTCGACAGGTTGTGAGAAGGTATATTTTGGGCTCTGTGGTTGACAGTGAGAAGAATTACGTGGACGCTCTCAAGAGAATCCTGGAGGTACTTTAATATATTATTGTGTTTTATATATTTATGTATAAATTTATATCTATATTTAATATATTTTTGCGTTTAGTTTGGAAATTTGAAAAGTAATCAAATCCTTAAAGAATCTGTAGCACGACTGACATAGATTTTGCTACAGATGCTTTGTGCCAAATATTCATAGAGATTTCATGTGTGTATACTTTTATGTAAGTTAGTGGTTTTTTTCTGCTTGTCGAAGACCCTTTTTATTGTTGTTTAAATCTGTTTGTTTTTTTTCCCACAGCAATATGAGAAGCCCCTTTCAGATATGGAACCAAAATTACTGAGTGAAAGAAAACTCAAAATGGTCTTTTATCGAATTAAGGAAATTCTTCAGTGCCATTCAATGTTTCAGATTGCGCTGGCTAGTCGTGTGTCTGAGTGGGACTCTGTTGAAATGATCGGTGATGTCTTTGTTGCTTCAGTAAGCAAATGCATCTGAACAGATAATCTGTTTTTATTTTAGGCTTGTTATTCTATCTCCATATCTTTCTTGGCCACTTCATTCCCATACTCTCCAATGCCTGTGGCGACTGTCAGAGTATATATGCGCCGTCCTGGTATGGAAACTGACACCAACACATGCCTTCAACTTGGTTGGCAGATGTGAAAGGATTGTGGGGCAAAATGTTCAGGCTTTGATCAAGCTTTCAGACATTTAAGTAAACAGTTTCTTTTTCCGAGAGGATAGAGATTCATGAACCCACCAAAATTAAGCTGAGATTGAGGTTCAGCATGTCTTAAAAAGCAGGTAGTCATACAGAGTATGTTTGGTGGGAGTAAAAAAACACGAGTGATGTCCTGAATTCCTGGGTTTTGGTTGAACTTGGGACGCAGGTAAAGAGTATTTATAAAACACTATCCCACCCTTAATAGAAGTCCATCTGGTAAAGGACTGAACTAGCCACTGCTTTAAATAAGGAAAAACAAGAAGTGGCCTTGGTTGATAGAAAGACGTTGATCCCACCATGACAGTGTGGATGGAAAAGGCTGACTACCTGCTGGGTTGAGTGCTTTGTTTTGTTGCCACCCAGCTGCTGGAAATTGCTACCTTTTCATGCCTGCCCTAAAAGAGCTGGGATCTGTGTCTCTGAGTGCTTTGACCCCATTCCAGTCAAAATGAAATGGTTACTAAAGATTTGCTGTTTAAAGCAACCTGTCTTGTTTGGGCTGAAGCAAGTTAGGTAGTGTTAATGAGACCAGCTCTGCAGAAGAGAAAGCTAAAATAAGGCAGGCAGCAGTCTTGCCTCTCACATGGCTGTTTGCAGGCCACACAATCTGTCTGCTTTTTTGGTAAAACTTTACCAGCTGAAGATGGGGCATGAAGGTCCTAGACTTTGCTGGTTCACCAAATCTGGAAGACAGGCGGCAGTGAGATGATCAGGGGATCCCAGCAGCCACTTTGAATCTCAGCAGATGCCCTTTGATCGCTCACAGTCCTCAGGCTCTGCACTAGTGTTGTAGCCCAGGTGAAGCTATTTCTGTAAATTTACAGTTTGTAATTCGTGGCAGTTACATCTTTAGGTTTCCAGCCTGTCTTCTACAGAAAGATTATTTTGGGTTTCTGTAGAACCAGCACTAGGCCAAGCAAAGCCCTTAGCTCCAAGCAGGGCAAGTCCTTAATGGTCGGAGGTCTAGATAGCTTTCAGGGATCTTTTGTATTTAGAGTTAAGGTTTACCCTTTTATGTTTTCAGTTTTCTAAATCTATGGTACTGGATGCGTACAGCGAATATGTAAACAACTTCAGTACAGCAGTAGGGATTCTCAAGAAAACATGTGCCACCAAACCTGCCTTTCTAGACTTCTTAAAGGTGAGTTCATTCAATCTTGAGACAACCAGACATGTGATATAAATAAGACAGTAGAAATTGTAAGTTAGGAGGAAATTTGACTGCTGATACTGCATATTGTGTGACTTTTTATGGACTTTGGTTTTATGGTTTTGGCACCAAAGATTGCCAGAGAATTCACTACTTCTACTGTATTTTCAAAATAATAACATGATGTTAGATCTAGGACGTATTTTGAAGTGCAGAGCAATTCTGTTGTTGTTCAGATCAGTTTATTGGTGTTTGCGTGACTGCTTGGCAACACATTGGGATTCTTTCACATAAGGTGAGCTTCAAATAGTAGTTCACCATTGGAGGCCCCTTCTTATTTGGCATTTTTTCTACTTTTAACTTCTTTATTTTATTGTGCAGAGTAGTGTAACTATATTTCTGTTCCGCAACAATTTCCTAGTATTTCAAATGTCATGTTTCCAATTTGGAGTTGAAATTGCAAATTTTTGTGCCATGAGCATAGTACCCTGATGAATGCGATGCTTCTGATGATGTGCATGGGGAGTCTGGTACATGCAGGGAATTCCTGGGAACCATACCTTACAGAAGGTGCACAAAATCTGTTGCAAGGCTTTTAGGCTGCTTGTGACACTGCTGAGGGCCCGGAAGCTCTGATTGTCCCATTTCCTGAGAGTCCTGGATTGAGTTGTGCATCTCAGAGCTGTCACCCTGTCGGGTCTGCTGCCGTGGTCCACCAAACACTGAAATTGGGTGCCCTAGGCCAACTAAATAGTGAATTCAGATCTTTAAAAGAACTATCAACTTTTCGGAGCATGGCCAGCACTACATAGGATGATATTCTGGAAGCCCAAGGCACCACAAAGATCAGACTCTCTAGTAGAGCCACAAAAATGCTCAGGGGGTTGGAGCACCTCTGCTCCGAGGACAGGCTGACGGAGCTGGGGTTGTTCAGCCTGGAGAAGAGGAGGCTCCGGGGAGATCTAATAGCGGCCTCCCAGTACCTGAGGGGGGCTACAGGAAGGCTGGGGAGAGGCTGTTTACAAAGGCCTGCGGTGACAGGACGAGGGGCAATGGGTTTAAACTGAAGAAGAGCAGATTTAGACTGGAGATTAGGAGAAAGTTCTTTCCACTGAGGGTGCTGGAGCACTGGAAGAGGTTGCCCAGGGAGGTGGTTGAGGCCCCTTCCCTGGAGACATTCAAGGTGAGG
>JAOQGH010000023.1:94367946-94379500 GCA_025769975.1 Gallinago jamesoni | reverse complement strand
CAACCTGGTCTAGTTGGGGGTGTCCCTGTGACTGCGGGGGTGTCGGACTAGATGGCCTTTGGAGGTCCCTTCTGGCCTAGATGATTCTATGATTCTAGTGAGCGTATAATCACTTCATACCTCTCTCACTGTTAAAAGCCCATTGTTCCAACAGAGGCACAACTTAAACCTCTCATGGGTGCGTGTCAGTGCTGGCACCGGTGCTGCCCGGAGCTGGGGACTGACAACCAGATTCTGGGGCCAGAAGACATCTCTGTACCTTCCTTTTTTGTTTGCTCATCAGCAACAAAGCCCAGAATCTTCACTGCTGCTGTTTGGGGGGGGGAATAAATAATGTTTGTGGGGTATACTTATCTCCACAAGTAAGGAAACAAGTTGTTGTGAAACTGATAGTTGTAATGGTAAATAGCAATTTAAGCACAACACCCATTTAATATCGTTTGCGTTTCCTTTGTTTTTAATATTGAGTATTTCCTCTACTGTCCTGGTTTTTGTGTAGCTGATTTTAGCCAAACCATTTCCAAATGCTGAAATGTCTTATACAAACAGGGCTTTTCTGCACATGCAAATCAAATTTGTCTGGTTTTATCTGCCAGTCCCAATAACCAAAATAATGAATTCTTACGTTTTTCTTTCCAAACATAAATCAATGTTCTTTTCCTTAGTTTCTTTTAATAAAGAAAATGAAAATGTCTATTTGTTTTCATAGTACTAAGATTATGATGTTTTCCTTAGATTTCCTCTTAAAATAACATAGGTAGTTAGAGATTTATAGTCTCTTAGCCCCAAGAAACAGAGCAGCAATAGTAAATTACGGACTATAAATCAACAGATCACTTAAGTTTTTCAGATTTAAGACCTTGAACAAGTGCGTTGCCTTCGTTGTGCTTGAAGTTAAGCAGGCGTTTCAGTGCACTGCTCACGGAAAAAGTGGGAATGTGCTGCATCGACACATCCATAGGTGCTGCACTGCTCGTGCGGCTGTACCCCAGCTGTATTTATTTAAGGGGGCAGATTTCAGTTCAGTGACGTGCTGCCGTTTTAATAGTGATTTATTATTTTTATTTTAAGATTTAATGTTTTTAAATGAAATCTTTATAATAAATGGAACCTTTACAGGATCACTGTTACCGTTAATGTAAATGATGTAGAATAATTTTCTGGAAGTGTTTTCCTTTCATTCTGTAACTGATGAGAACAGGCTGATGGTAGTGAACAGTGTGGCTTTCTTGCATTGCAGCAGTGCCAGGAGTCAAGCCCCGACCGAATCACACTGTATGGTTTAATGATGAAACCTATCCAGCGCTTTCCACAGTTCATTCTACTATTGCAGGTAAATGGTGTTTACCAAAGGGATGATGCTCTTGTTGCATTCTTATGTGGTCTGCTCATGGGATTGCGTGGCAGCTGTTTTCTGCTGGAGGAGCACATTTCAGTGGAAGTGACCACTGGGTCATGAGGAAATAACAAAGAAAAAATTTCAGTGCTTCCTAATGTGCTGATTTCATAGTCTGATTGCAGGGACAGGCAGTCAATACACTGCAGGAAAATCTTAGTAAACCAGATTTACTCTAGATAGTAGGTTAGATTTAGCTTGTGAGTCACTTTCCAGTAAACCTGTCATTCAAATGTGCTGCTTGCTCATATCAGTTTGTGAGCTAATAACACTTCACCAGTAGGAACTTTGTGGCATTACTTTCCATTTAGGAAAAATACAGGAGGATGTAACTCACGCCTTGGCTAGTTTAGAATGTATGTGGGACGTGGAACAAAAGTGCTCTCTCTCCCTCACCGCTTGGCTCACAGGAGCTGCTGGAGTGTGTTACAGCTTCCTTCTGACCTGCAGTGTCTTGTTTTCCTTCCTGTGGGACCTGGGGATTTGACAGGGAGTCCTTGGGTCTCTTCTTAACAGGGAGCCGAGCTGTAGGAAGAGCACAGCTCCCCAGTGCAGACCTGCTCTGGACAAACGTATGCTGTTTGTAATTCCTTGCAACTTGTGGCAGGTCTGTCCCAGCGAGCACTATGAGTTAGCTGTGGCTTGCAGGTGCCACAGAGAAGGACAGGCTTTGGGATGCAAGTCCAGGAGTTGCCAGCACACTCGCCAGCAGTGTGCCTAGGTGGCCAAGAAAGCCAATGGCATCCTGGCTTGTATTAGACATAGTGTGACCAGCAGAAGTAGGGAGGTGATTGTCCCTCTTTACTCAGCACTGGTGAGGCCACATCTCAAGTATTGTGTCCAGTTCTGGGCACCTCAACACAAGAGAGACATCAAGGTGCTGGAGCGAGGAGGGCAATGAAGCTGGTGAAGGGCCTGGAGAACAAATCGTAAGAAGAGCGGTTGAAGGAGCTGGGACTGTTTAGTTTGAGGAAGAGGAGGCTGAAGGGAGACCTCATCACTCTCTACGACTACTTCAAAGGACACTGTAGAGAGGTTGGTGCTGGTCTCTTCTTGCAGGTAATTAGTGACAGAACGAGAGGGAATGGCTTCAAGCTCCAACAGGGTAGGTTTAGAGTGAACATTAGGAAAGAATTTTTCACAGAAAGAGTGGTTGGGCATTGGAATAGGCTGCCCAGGGAGGGGGTTGAGTCACCATCCCTGGACATGTTTAAGAGTTGTTTAGATGTGGTGCTGAGGGATATGGTGTAGGGGAGAACTCTGTAGAGTAGGGTAGATGGTTGGGCTCATATGATCCCAAGGGTCTTTTCCAACTGACATAATTCTATGATTCTGTGAATTACTGTGGGAGAAGGAGCAGAGATAGTCATGGGGGGAGCGTGCGGGTAGCTAGTGGTGGTGAGAGCTTTTGAGTTAGCAGAAGAAATGGAGTTTATGGTGGCAGGAAGCTGGAGTGAATACGTAGGGATTTTTAAGCACTGTTGTAAAAATTTCATTCAAATTGTTCCACTGCATGTCTACAAGAGGGAAAGATTTTTAGAGGCTCTTAAAACCTCCCTGAAATAATGTCTCCTGCTTTGGGATGAGCGTGTTGTCAGTGTTTTAGTGAGGAATAATAGCAGTAATAAAGATGATTACAATATTATTATTATACTTAATATAAAAAATTTTAATTTTAAATCATTGGGGTTTTTTCAAATTATGCTTAATATTGAGTGCATTTTTTAATTTACCTTTACATTTGAATTTTTTACACTTATTTTCAAGCTTCTTTGTTGTACTTTTGTCCTGTAAATAAGCAATATGTGACCCCATTCAGTATCATTTAAGAACTATTAAGGTATTCAGCAAAATAAGCCATGTTCTGAATATTCGTTAAGTGTCAGTTGGTTTTGCATTTTAGTAGTACTTGGGTAAAGAGTGTAGCAATAACATTACAGCCTGTAATCTTTTTAACTTGACTTTGAAATGAAATCTGATTTTTTTTTTTAATATTTTTGTTTGTTTTATCACTTCCCCTCAGGATATGTTGAAGAACACTAATAAAGGACATCCCGACAGGTTACCTCTACAGATGGCTCTTACAGAACTTGAAACGCTGGCAGAGAAGTTAAATGAAAGGAAAAGGGATGCAGATCAGCGCTGTGAAATAAAACAAATAGCAAAAGCAATGAATGAACGTTACCTGAACAAGGTTAGGAAGTAAGAACGTGTGATGGAAGAGTTAGTACATTATTGGTTTCTGAGCCTTGAGCAATCTTTAGAACAGACACCAAAGAGATGCCTGAGTTTTTTTTTTTGTGATGTCATTCTAATGGTATAGGTCATTTGTGAGATGGGAGCTACCTCCAGGGCTGGATAGGCTCCCTGGATAAACCCCTGTGTGCTGGATGGAGTGGGCAACATGCTGAAATAACAGCAGTGTTAGTGCTCTGTGACAGTGGGTGGATAAAGCTGTTTCCTCATCCTGTAGTATCATGCACGTCTTCTGATAAATTCAAAATTCAATTTTGAATTTATCCTGAAACTGAGAAATTATTACTGTATAAAGGAAAGAACCAGTTCCTTCATAGTGCAGTGCTTCCGACTGTGGAGCAGTTCAAATTACACTATTGAATATCTTCCTTGTTTTAAGTAACATCCCAGTCTATTTAATTTCTGTATTTGGATCACTGAATAGAAGTGTCTTTAAAGAACTCTAGAAGATGTTCAGTAGGAAGGAAGGAACAATCTTCAAACTACAAATCAGTAAAGAGGCTTAATTCACTTGGTAAATCCACCTGCAAACACTGGTACTAGGAGGGCAAGTGATAGCCTGTTGTATTTTCTTTTATTTTTTGCACTGCTTTTCAGATGTACCATGTATAACATGTTGAATGTTTTTAAAATCTAGCTACTTAGCAGTGGAAACAGATACCTCATACGGACTGATGATATGGTTGAGACAGTTTACAATGACAAAGGAGAAATTATCAAAACCAAAGAACGACGACTTTTCATGTTAAATGATGTGCTGATGTGTGCAACAGTAAATATTCGGTAAGACGGTTCATGTTTTTTTAAATGATCATTCAAGCATCAGCTGGAAAAAATGACTATTATGGAATTATTTTTTTATTGCTGTTTTTACTACGGCTAATGATTTCTAGGAGTATTCATAATAAATGGATAACTAACTTTCTTACAGTCCTCTGGATTTCCTGCTGATGTTCCGGAGTTCTAGAGTAAATTTGTAAGAAAATTCTGTCAGTTGGAGATTACAAATAGTACACTCTGTAGTGTCTAGTTATTGCTGTGTATTGGTGTTTAGTGGAGTGCAGGCGTGCTTAGGCAGGTTTTTTTTCTCTTCTTCCTTAAATTCATATTGTCACACACACACAGATCTGGAACTTGGCACAGTTTGCAAATTCTAAAAAAAAAAACAAAACATGAAGCATGTAGCAAGAACAAACCTGGAGCTCACTAACAAAGTTCCAGCTGGGGAAGGGTTTTCATCTCTGAGACCAAACATTGAAAGATTAAAGGTGAGGTGCTTTGAATAAAGAATTTTTTCATAGTGCCTTCTGTGTTTTAGTTGGCTGTAACTATTACTGTTACTGTAACTCTGTATATGCCAAGGTCACAGTCACATTCAAACAATGCTTGTATCATAAATTGCTTTATGTGATGGTACATTCTGGCAGAGAAAATGTGGACCATTAAAATCTTCAAAGAGCAGCGTTTTTTAAGCACAATGTGAGTCCGTATCTTGGTTTACTACCCAAGTATGAACGCGATACATATTTTCGTAATCGTGTGAATGCTTGGTCTCATGTTAGTTTAATAACTGTGCTTCAGAAAATGAACAAGCTTATGTCAATTATTGTGTGATTGTTTTTCCTTTACAAAATTCTTCAGTTCCTTAGTAACACCTGGATATTTTCTCATGGCTGTTTGCAAGAAAATTGCTTTTAACCACTTATATTTTATCTTCTCCCATACTGTCATTGTCTTGGATATTCAGCATTGGTCCCTGAGGTGGCAATGTGCAGTCTGTTTTCTTTTTCCATGTGAAAAGTTCATGATTATGCCAATTCTCTGTGTTCGTTATTAAGTCGGCTGTGCTGATTGTCTCAGCACTGTTGTTCCCATGGGCATTGACTGGTTCTGAGCAACCTCCTTTGGGATGGTAATTGGGTGAGTATGTGTCATGGGGGTTTGCTGTCTCTGAAAAAGTCTAATTATGTTTCTCTTTAGCAGTTAAGGTTTGCTTTCTAACACATTTATTTTTATAGCAGTTGGTTTTAAGAATAGTTGAATGCCCTTTTAGTTTTATTCACCAGCAAAAAAAGGGTTTGTGACTTTCTTGGGGTGTTCAGTTGCACATGGGTTCACCTGCAAGCTGTGTGTGGATTTGGGATTCCTCCATGATTTCATGGACCCTCTTAGATTTTTACTGCAGAAGGACCTTGGTCGTGCAAAATGTGGTTGGCGACTGAAGGAAATGATCTGCCTGATTTCACATCTGACACTTGTATCCAGTCTAGAAGTTTTTGTTCAAAATATGTTCAAAGTATGCTGTAGAAGGTAGCACTTGCCTGTTTGGCTCGCACTGGATGAGCTTTATTTCTCTTCATTTTACCTGTATAGAAGTTAGACATCTGTCCTAAGCTAGGCTTCCCTTACAGCAATGGTTTTGACGGTGCACGCCTGCGGATTTACCCTGGAGCTGTAGACTTCTTCAGAAGCTTTACACGTCCATGTATCTGTGCAGTATATATTGGCTCGCTTTTCTTAACCACCTTTTGTTCAGCCTGTCCCTGTAAAACAGTCATATGTCCCAGGAGCCTGGGGACCAATTTTCTGTAGCTGGCAAGAGACTTGTATTTTTACAGAATACATGACCCTCAGAAGGTCTTCTTCACATGTAGTCTAAATGACCGGCTCAAACCGGAGACCTAACTTTTAAGTAGCAGGAGTTGGACGGGGTGGATGCTGTCCCTAGTGATGGAACAGCTGTGATCTGCCTAGTCTTGTTTTCTTTCTTCTGAACTAGATCAAGAGCTGATAAATATTTACTTAAGCTGTGGCACTTGCTTTTTGTTCATCCTTGCCTCTTCACTGAAACAGAAGTATGACTGAGTTGCAAATGGGTACCTGATGAGCTGAGCATCATCAAAACATTTAGGTTTTGTTCTCAATAAATGCATTTTGCTGGTTTCTCCCAAGTGTTTAATTTCTCTATTTCAGTCCTGCTTTCTGTGAAGTAAACCTTTTTGGTTCACTTTAACTTCTCTTTTTTTTTTTTCTTTATAATAAATGTTTCTTACCTGTACTTGAATGTGAATAAGGGAATGAAGGAAACAAAGGAAAAGGAGTATTAATGCCATTTTAACTCCAAGTGAACTTCCCCAGTGTGCTCTTCCCTCTGAAATGCCCGTTGTGATACACGCTCCCTTTAGCAGCAGCTGATGTGGGATTGCTCTCGGAAGCCACAGCAGTTGCAAAGGTTTGCTGTAAAGAATCTCCTGGGCTGTGGGCTCAGCAGAAATGTTAGCTCTGCAGCCCCTGGGGTGTTACTCTGCCCTTCCTGCTGCTTCATTCAAAGGTCCCATCCTCCTTACTTTCCTAAACATTGAAGTCGCTTCTATTGAGCACCATTTCAAAATCATTAGGAAAATATGGAGCCAAAGTGCCATGCTAAGTACTTGTATTAGGATGTCAAAATGCGTGTTGATCTTAAAAGCTGGTCGTTTATGTTTTGTTATAGAAATAGAGGGACTGTTGTTGGCAGTCCTATGCTGTTTGTAAATGAGATTATCTGCACCTGCAAAGCTGCTCTTTGCACTCCAGGAAAGGCCAGTCGCAGAAGTCAGCCTGATACATGTGTTTGTTTCAAGTTGTGCACACTACTCAGACTGAGAAACAGCAGATTTTAGAAGCTAAAATAATAAATAGTGTGCCATGAAACATAGTTCCTCGTCACAGCAATAATTTGTGCATCTTCCAGCTCTTCCTATGAAAGCAGTGGCACCGTGACAACTGGCCAGAGGTATTTACTGAAGTGGAGTGTGCCGCTGGGACAAGTGGAAGTCATAGAGTATGGCAGCAGCGAGGGCCAAGGAGAGAACTGCAGGTTTCCACCTCAGCACTCTGCTGAGAACGTCGTCATTAACTCTAAGCCAAGTAAGTGACAGGAGTTATTGACTTTTACAGGCTCTTTTTGTTAAAATCCATACTTGAATTTCAATGGGCTACTGATGACAAAGGAAAGCATTTTGTGCATGAAGACTTCTGTAACATGAACGGTAGTATAACCTCTTTCGTTGGAAAATGAGAATCCAGAAAGTGGTAGCCAGTCTCCTGCCTAGCAACATGAATTACTTGGTTTTTTTCCTTGTATAGAATTTTACGCATGAATGCATAAATTTTTAAAGCATGAATGTGTGTGGGCATGCAAAAAGTTTGTTTTGGTCTGGTGTGCCAGCTGTCCCGTGGTAGCTGGTCGTGCACATGTTCATTCTCCCATAGTTAAAGCAAGGAAGTTTTTCTCAGTAAAAACAACCAGCCACCCTGTTGCTGTGGAATAATAATCTGGAAACAACTGGTTACTGCAGGATAGAAGTTACTTCTCTCAAGCCCATAGTATCCCACCCTTCAAAGGTAGTAACATGTGCTTCAGAAAAAAAAACTTCAATTTTAATTTTAAATAATGTTTTTGAAGCAATATGCCAACAGGTAATTTCTTCCTAACCTCTGTCTCAAAATGACCTCGAGCTCTGAAGTTTGCAAGTTCTTTCTGTGCTTGTTAATCCCTCTTACAAGCCTGCCAACTACCCTCAAGAGATATATGAATTTCAAGAGTTTACTCAGCAGCTAGCCTTTCATATGTAATGACTTATTTTTATATCCTTTATTTTGCCTAAATATTGTATTTTTAAGTGCACTTAATATATCTAGATTGTGATCCCTATTAATGGGCTATAATTTACATGGGTTTCAGTGCTAGCTCTGGGCATTATTTTGCACTACATTTATTTAATATTGCACCCTTGGTCTCATGCATTTTCCCACAGCTGTGTTGTAAGGAGGCATAAATGTTACACTTCAGAATGATTTGAGGTGCAGTTGCAACATTTAATAAACCCCATACTCTACAGGACGGTTATAGTCAAGTCTACTTGCTTCTACCTTTGTAAATAGCCACAGGAATTTTTAATAGGTATTTATGTCTCTATTTCAAGGATGATTTAATTCTCGTAACTCCTTTTTAGCATTAATGGACTACTTAGACAATGAGATTAAAACTCTTACATTATTTACCAGCTGCTGTATGTGTGACCCTGAGAGGACTGTATGTAAGGGACTTAAAACTGGGGGTCCCTCTTATAGGTGAGTGTGGGAGGAACAGCTTGTTGAATATAGAATCATAGAATAGTTTGGGTTGGAAGGTATCCTAAAAGCTCATCTAGTCCAACCCCCCTGCACAGATACCTTCAGCTAGATCAGATTGCTTGGAGCCCTTTCCAGCCTGATTGAATGTTTCCAGGGACGGAGCATCTACTAGCTCCCTGGGCAACCTGTGCCAGTGTCTCACCACAATCATAGCAAAAAATGTCTTCCTTCTATCTAGTCTAAATCTGCCCTCTTTTAGTTTAAAACCATTGCCCCTTGTCCTGTCGCAATAGGTCCTCCTAAAAAGTTTGTCCACATCTTTCCTGTAGGCTCCATTAAAGTACTAAAAGGTGCAGTAAGGTCTCCTCAAAACCTTCTCCGGGCTGAACAATTCCAACTCACTCAGCTGTTATCATAGGAGAGGTGCTCCAGCCCTCTGATCATCTTCACAGCCCCCTCTAGACCTATTCCAACAGGTCCATGTCTCTCCTGTGCTGAGGACTCCAGAGCTGGACACAGTACTTCAGGTGGTATCTCACCAGAGCAGAGAGGAGGTCCCTCGACTTCCTTTCCCCCCCATGCTTCTTTTGATGCAGCCCAGGATGTGGTTGGCTCTCTGGGCTGTGAGTGCACATTGTCATCTCATGTCCAGCTTTTCATCCACCACTGCTCTTATGTCCTTTTATTTATCATATATATATTATAATATATATTATAATATACATTATATATATTATATATATTCCTGCTGTAACTTTGTGCAACAGTTTCACAGTGGATTAGACCAAATCTTTGCCTGTCAGCAAGATCAGATGGGGAAGTGGAGCATGAGAGGAGAAAGGAAAACTCTCACCCAAAGTCCTGTAGAACCTACTTGAAATTCTTGGCTTTGAGGTTGCTCAGCTTCATTATGTCTGGTGACACTATAAAAAAAAAATTACTTTGTGCACCCTCAGCTTTAATGAAACATTTCTACCAAATGATCCAATTAAATTGAATATAACCGATCGTGAAAGAAGAAGAGCCGTAGCCTGGCTAATTGCATGAACTGCTGTGTCTGCACTCTTATTCTGATTGCAGACTTGTCCGACTCGGCCTGTATAGACAAGTTTGAACACACACCTAATTGTGTTAGTTATTCTGTAGAGTTGCCCCCTTAGTTCCAGTCTTCTCGGCTGCTGAAGATTACAGAAGCTCAGAAAGTACAGCCTTCCTGTAGAGGTAAAGGACTGGTAAGACTTTGGGTAATGGTTCACTGCGGTTGTTTATTTGCACCCACCAAGATGTTGCATTTTATAGTCGATGACGACACAATCTTTACTATGGTGGTATCACATGTTGGTGAGACTATGGGATATTTACCACAAATTGCAAAAGTTCTGCCAGCAAAATACTGTGTTTCTTTGCCTGAAACTGCATGACTTCGTGATTGTCATAAAGTTATGTTTCCTTCTGTTTTCAAGGAACTGCTGTGGTGAAATCCCAGTGGCCTCACAGAATGAGGTTTTAATAACATTTAATGATCAAGAACAATCTGGGATGCTGCAGGCAAAATCCTGCTTCCATGACGTAGTACCATGTCTCAGACTTTATATTCAGCTCTTATTTCCAGTTTGTGGGGACTGGAGAGATACAGAATAATGATTCTGTGTAAAAGCATTAGGTAGTAGGGAAGTCACCTCCTCCATTTCTGGAGGATTGAGAGAAGTTGGATTGTATTGGCATCACACCATGTTAAGTACTTGACCCCTATAAGGTTGATATTGTCACGTTACAGCTGTGATTAGCAAGGATTCTTGATGGAATTTGGTTGTGTCCTTGTGAGGATTACTTGTTATTAGTTACATTTATCTTATTATGGCACTTTTTTCTCCACCAAAGTCCTTTTTATGAGGATGCAACCGTCATAAGTGGATCTTATTATTGGCTAAATTCAGTTGGTTCTTTCCGCTTCCTACCGTACTGCGGGAAAGGATAGTGTAGTTTAAAGACACAAACTTTACTTCGGGTGCTACAGTGAAATTAATAGCTGAGTTTTAATTCATCTTGTACAGGCAACTGCTGAAAGGTTGAAAGGTTTTATGAGGATGTGTAAATCAAGGGCATACTTTTGTACTGTCTTAAAGGTGGAAAGCAAGGGCTGCCTGAAATTGGTTTTCACTTGGCAAAATAATAAATTTGCAGTTTTCTACCCATTTCTGCTTTGCATGCCAGTCTTTTGTCTCTGAATTCTAGAGGAGAATACATTTAGGGGTTGCTAAGTTCATGTCTGCTTTTTTAAGCCATTTGTCTTTTGGCAGCAGAAACTGTGTGGCCTGAGGGTGTGGAGGGAAAAGCAGGAAAATCTCCCAGAGTGTTATTCTGCTGTGCCTCTCCTGTCCTTGATGTGCTTTTGCCTTATTCCTATTGTTTTCCCCAGCACCAGAAGTAGACTATGAGTTCTTTCAGAAGTTTTCAGAAAAAAATAGCATGTTTATCAGATGGCGTTTCGCTGAGTAAATCAGGCGAGGTCATGTTTTATGTATTGGAGTTAGTCTTGCTCAAAAGTCTGTGAGTATGAGTCTCTGGCATCCCAATGGGACAGTTCCTGTGGAAGCAGTTATCCTAACTCCATGTACCAAAGAGGCCTGGTGTGTAACCTTCTTCTGTAGAAACATTTGCAGAAAGATGCAAGATAAAGTTCTTCCCTAGTAAATGCATGTACTGTTTATCATAGAATCATAGAATCATAGAATCATCTGGGCCGGAAGGGACCTCCAAAGGCCATCTAGTCCGACCCCCCTG
>JAOQGH010000023.1:94355590-94366756 GCA_025769975.1 Gallinago jamesoni | reverse complement strand
TGTCCTTCTTATATTGAGGGCTCCAGACCTGCACACAGTGCTCCAGATGAGGTCTCACTAGAGCAGAGTAAAGCGGGGGTTTATGGTAGGCTATTGCTGTTTTCCCCTCTTTCCCAACTGGTCCATGTGCAGAAGCACATGCTGATGTGCTCCCTGGAAACACTGAAGGTCAGGTTTGACAGGGCTGCAAGCAACGTGGTCTAGCTGAAGATGTTCCTGCTCCTTGCAGGAGGGTTGGACTAGATGACCTTTAAAGTTCACTTCCAACCCAAACTATTCTATGATTCTATGGGTGAAGCAGAAATGAATTTATCTTGGGTATTAGTATTATATACTAATATGACATATTTTAAATATGCCTTCCAAAAAATATAAAAAGTGTTGTCAAAGACAAATTTGTAACTCCTTATCAAAATGTACTGTATTCCCCTCTAGAAGAATCAGAAGTCGACCTTCACTTTCAAGTCATCTGTCTATACATAAAATCACTGTAAATACATGTTTCACTGCCCTATAAAGGGAAATATAGAAGCAGAAGTCAAATATACTGCCCAGAGTTTCATTTTCTCAGCCTCCTGGCACATGTTATGAGTTTGCAGCACTTCATGCAAACTGTTGATGGGTCGTGAAATGCAGTTTCTGTGCCAAGGTGGATGCCTGTTTGGTGCCGCAGCGACAGTGACCACCCTGAGTTATCTGTTCTCTGGTTCCCAAGAGTAAAAAGGGTGAGCTGTAAAAGTTTTTTGCAGCTATTTAAGAAAACTAAGCCCCAGAGACTCATGAGAAGCAAAGAAAGAGAGCTAATCATCCTGCCGTTCCTGGGTGGTAAACCAGTGCCTGTCAGCGGTGTTCTGCTGCTGATCACGTTGATTAGGAGACACGCAGAGCATAGCCTATTACTTAGGCAAAGAACCATTTAATTTGAGCCATATGGCTAAAGGCTGAAAGAGAAAATGAGCAAGACCCATCTGTACTATATATCATGCAGTGATGAATGTAGGAGATAGCAGTAAAATGAAAAAAATATGTTAGCGCATTTATGTCTGTGACTGCATTTTAGTGTTATTTTTTGTTTCACAAGCTTACAGTTGATAAATGAGATCAAACCTCAGCACTGCTAACCCATGGCTTCTCTCCTTTCCTGGTCAGAGTTCCAGGGCTACATTTGTACCTTTGTTTCCACTCGCCTATAGTTTTGATCTCAGTGGGTTTTGTTTATTGTTGAATGTAGTAGTGACACGGCACTGAAGTGCAGGCACGATTCCTCTCTTCAGCATTCCCTTCTGCTCGATGCAGTCTCTTCGTGTAGGTCTCCAAGTGTTGCCAGGGAAACAGGTAGGGATGTTTGGTGAGCTACAATGTGTACTTGTGTTTCTGTCAGCATCTGGTTCAGTGGAAGAGTACTTCTCAAAAACAGTGACAGTGCTGCTGTCATAGCCATTGCCATTAAAGCTGGGGTTTCTTTATTGATTTGTCTAATGAGAAACATAGAATTGGGTAAGGAAAAAATAATTCAGCTTAATCATCACCTTAAAGCTGGACAACTGTAATACAATGTCCAGACTAAACAAGACTAAATAGTAAGTGGCGTATCAACTCTATCATTGGATAAGGTTTTAAAAAGGATGTGGTATAAAATGTTAGTTGACCTAACTTTCATCTTTGTGAAATATGTAGAGAGTAAATCTTTTTTTCTTTAAACTATTGAAAATAGAACTGTACACTAAAGGAGATGTATTATGTTTGTAAATGTAAGCTATCATGAATATGTGCGAACAGAAGACCAGACATTTTAAATAAATCTAACTCCAAACAGCCTGTTTAGCTGAGCAAGCCATTAAATTGTACACTTGTTAAGCGGATATATGTTTCTAGTTGGTGGATTAGGCGTGGAATAAATTAAGTGCTACATGTTTGTCTCACCCACTTAGGATGAAATTCTTCTCTGCCTTTTGTATTCTTTGTAGTGGTTATAGGGCTTGACAGTCATCTCCTGTAAACCTTTTCCTGTGTTACCAGGGGTCTCATCCACATCTTGACACAGAGTATTAAAACGAGTAGAAAACTAGCAAGTGAGTATGAAAGAGGGAGGTAAGCTCGTACAATAAGATTTTCACAGAAGCTGTTTTAGGTGGTCTGGTGGGAACTCCAGTGTAAACCTCTGGCAGCTTGGCCAGTTTGGAATCACCTGCAGACCTGTCTTGAGATCCCTTCAGTACTTCTGTTGTTTAAATGCCTTCACACACGTCCTTTCACTTCCTGTTTGTGTCAGTGTTTATCTTGTGGCATTCAGTTCCTCTCTAGCCCTTCGTGCCCATGCAGGTGCACCCCGGAGGTCCTGTGCAGTCCTTCTCCCTTCCAGGTCTATGATGCCTTCAGCCTTTTCTTTTCCTCTGAGAGGAAAGGACCATGGTACTTGTTTTCTTTCACTCTAAAGTCTTTTTGGGTCCGTGATTTTCCTTCCTCATGGAACAAAGCCAGGAACTGGAGTTCCTCTGAGCTGTACCTGCAGTCAGTACGTAGTCCAGGAGGGCACCTGGCTAGTGTGATGCTGAGGAGCTGGGCTGTGGGGTCCACGCTTGTCAGGATATTGAGGTTCTCATGTTTCTCCCTCCTGTTCCCTCCTGCTTTTGTTGCCTTCCTCATCTCTGGCACAGCACAGCTGCTTCTGTCAGCAGGAAAAATATTTATGGCATTTTATCTCTAAAATTCCCCACGCGGTCAGGATTAACTGGAGTTTAGTATAATCCTGAAGCCACGCTCTCAATGTGTGAGCTACTTCTCACCCTCTCCAGAGGCTTTGTGTTTCCTTGGTGTTCTTGCATAAGTTTACTCACAAATGGTATGGTATTATGAATTTAAAACCTTACTCAGTATTTGCAGTTGCAAGCTTCTGATTTTATCTTGGCATTGCTCAAGCTGTGTGAATAAACAGTTCCATGGTTGGGCTGTAGTTTTTGTGAAACTTGTTTCTTTGGTGTTCAGATCTGATACCATGAGCATATAGCAAAACAGGTCTCGGATTCATGCGATTACCAGTTGAGAACAAGGTATTAATAGCTGACAGGGAGGTGAAGCATGTTAAAAATACTTTGCCAGACTTGAGACTTGGGAGGTTTGTTTCCCAGCTCTGCTCTATGTGTACTGGGTGGTATGTGGTACTTGGTTCTTTAGGATTTGAAGAACTCCCCTGTCTTGCAGTGAGAATAAATACATTAAAGAGTTTTAGAGGCTCAGATTATCAGATTCAATAATTAAGCTCATAAAGATTACCTTTAGGTGCTTACATGGTTAAAGCATGATTAGACTAAATAATGTCATTTCATGTTTATGATAATGCTCTTCATGTTGGTGGCTGATGATGATACATCCTGACAGTATTGGTAATTAGGCTTGTTTACTCCATGTCTCAATTTAATAGTTTCTGTTCTGGTAATCTCAGGGGTTTATTGCTTATCACTTAATATCACGTATGTGTTTGTGCTGTTTCTTTCTGCACCAGGTTACTACACCTAATTTAGGGTTCTGTGTAAAGCTGTGTGAGTAGGTGCTGAGATTTTTATCTGTGGCTGCCCACTAAACTCTTGTTTTCTGAGATCATTCCTGATTTCTCATTCACTTCAATTTCCCCACAGGGCATACTGATACCACCCTGTAAATATTTGTGTAGTTTGGATTTAAGAGTATGTTATAATCTCAGGTGAGCTGCAGTTGAGCTATGGTGGCTTATTTTTCAGGAGCATGCAACTCTGGAGATCATGGCTTGGATTTGGCGTGAAAGAATAAACGGGGTTACGCAGAAAGTCTGTTTTTCTCTTATGACTTTTAAATCGACCTATGGACCTGTTGAAGTCTTAAACCAGGATTTTGGATTTACAAGAGTACTTTTTTTAAAATTTTACTCATGTTCCAATTGGCTATTAAAATACTCTCGTAAAGGAGGAAAAAGAAAACATACCCCACCCACGTGTGTCTCTGAGGTGTCTATGGAAACAGGAGCAGCATGAGTGAGCAAGTGGAAAGACACAAATAGGAGGAGGGTGGTGCTTGCGGGGCTGTTGAGGGCTTTGCTTACATAAGACAATGTGCAGGAAGCTTGTAGTTCAGCGTCTAAAAATAAAATCTCATTTGCTTTGTCACTGGCCTTAACACTCATACAGAATTCCCAGGCAGGAGGGATCAGAGGTGCGGAGGCGCCTGCCCTGTGTGTAGCTGGTGCTTGGATTTGTTGAGTTCTGTGCAAGAGAAGGTTTCTGTGCAGTAGGGCATCCTCATCACCCGCCTTCCAGTGAAAGCTGGGTGTTCTGCTGCAAAGGCTTTTGTAAAGGGAAACATTGGAATAACACTTAACATTGGGCATCAGTATCAATTGCTAAATTGATGTCAATGACAATGTTCCTGGTATTCCCAAAATTCATAATCTTTTTGCCAGCTCTGTTTGTCAGTTGCTGAAATAGATTGCTTGTATATGAAAATGTTACATAAAGGTCTTTTTCTACTTGCACTGAGAAAATTAGTTCTGCTAGACATCCTTAGGGAGGATGTTTTTCCTCTGTTCAACAAGATCTCTTCCTCAGAGCAGCTGTAAGGCATTTGTCCTGTGTGTTTTGTGTACCAGTGTACCTGTAGGAGCAGGATTCAGTACCAACAAAACCACATTTAAAACAAAACAGTTGAACAGTTCTGACTGCACTTAGTTTTAAATATATTACTGCTACATCATCATAGTTTAACCTAAACTTGTTAACGATCTCATAAAATCTGTCCAGTTTATTACAAACTGATCAAGAATTCGTCTGGTGTCATGATGCCTTGCTTTCCAGAACACTGTACAAGCTTCTCAGATTTAAATGTAGACTTAAATGTTGCAGAAGGGGCTTATTTTTTTATTATTTGTTCTGAGTGCGTAATTCTATAAAAGTACCAGTTTGTTATGCCACCCTCAGACACGATGACTTTTAAAGTTACCTCCCACATATATAACTTCTCCACCCATCCCAGGTGATTTTTATGCTCAAGATGGGGATTGAATCTTTTCCAGATCTCTTCCCTTCACAGCACTTGATGTTTCAGTGTGCTGCCTGGATGCGCACAGATGGCTCAGTGGGAGGAAGCAATACAAACGCGCTCTGCCTTGAAGACCAGATTGCAAATGGCAAGTCAAATTTGGGATCCACCAGCCTTTCAGAGTAGTCTTCAAATCTGGCATGTTCTTCAAGCGTATCATTAATTTCATGTTACCCCTCAGTAATGTTGGAACTATAGTCAGGAGCATCTGCTTTGTCCATTTTGGTTGTGTTTTTCACGTGTGAGTATTCGTGATCTTCTGCTCCATGTAACACCTAGTCTGACTTCAGGTCTCTGTCTCTCAGAAGCAAAGTAATCTTTCTAAGGACCTTGAATTTCCATGATGCATCAGTTCTCACTTCACGTCAATATGGCTTTTTCCAAAGCAATTTATATTGATGTACCGTGGTTTTGAACCATGTAGGGGAAAAGGTCGTTACTATAATGATACGGCAGATCTTGTCAAGGTTAGTTACTTTGCAGTAAAAGAGATACCCAGGAGTGTATCTATTAACAGTTTTTGGCTTTAACACAATACAGAGATGTTTGCAAAAATAGTTGAAATGTTGAAAGTATGCTGAATGAGGCTTTTATTATATTTGCATGCCATTTGGATTTGTCTTAATATTACTTGAAAAAAATCCTCCTAATTGGAAATTAGGAGGAGTTTAGTATGGGAAGGAGGGACCACCCTAGCCATTATATTTGCTTACCCAGGCATAGATGTGGGTGACTGCATCTACTCTAGGCATTGCATCACTTTTTCCTCTACAGTAGCATAAATCTGTGATAAATTAGTAATTCACGAGTGAGAACCAGAGCACCAGCAAAAGCTACTGAAATGTGTGTACAAGTAACAAATCACCACGGTAAATAAATGTGTCCCCTAGTAATTGTTTGAGAGGAAGAACAGGGCGTGATCAGTTCAGGATTACAATATCCAGTATGTTTGTGGTGCCCATGAAAATTAAAAATTTAGAGGAACTGGATAGAGGGCTATCCCAAGGGAGCAACTGCTCTTCCAGAGCCTGTTAGAGCAGCTGCTGCTGTGCTGGGGAAGAGCTGTGGCCGCCGGCCGTGCTCCTGCCCAAAGCAGCCTGATGCCAGAGCTGGGAATTCTCCCCCCGCTGCTCACCCCCAAGTGCTATAGCACCCAGACGCTGCTCTTTCCACGAGTATATTCATGCACAACCTTCCAAATCCTGATTTTTGCCTGAGCCAAGTTAAACTGATTTACACCACACCCAGGGAGTTTCCTGCAGGCTTTGAAAGTGGCTGGATGTAAACGGACTAAAATTGCCTCTGTTTCAATCAGAAGAGTTATTTCGAACCAAGCAAAAATGGTGAGTTTAAAGCTGTGGTGCCGCGAGTAAGACTAGAAATGAGCAGGTAAAAGGTGTTTAGTATTACACTCAAATATATCTTGACTAAGGAGCAATTGTTATAAAAAACAGACTCTTCCCACCCCAATTTTATATAGCAGCAAAGACCAGTTTAAACTTTAACCTCTTTTTCTCCCTCTAAAGCAAGTGGCAATTTTGTGAGGTTTGGGCTTGGTGTTTTTTTGGTGTATGGTTTGTTGGGTTTTTTAACCTTGAGTACTTTTCATAAAATGCTGAGCAAGGAATTTAGGTATTTTGCATTAATTACCGGTTGTTGGCAATAAACTTGCCTGTTGCAGGGCGGCACAAATTCCTCTGGTAAAATCTTAGAAACAAAGGAGTTGATGAGAAAAAAAAAATTCTGCTAGCTTCTTTGTGGCCAAGATTTCAGCCTTGATCTGTAGGTGGAATGCAAAAAACGTTGCCTCCGAAGGCACAGATGTGGTTTTTGGTTACAGCATGCTGCTTTCTCTCCTGCCCGGGCACACCTCTATAACTCATGGGATGTGTAGGGCTGGAGAGAACCTTCTCTAAACTCATGCAGCATTTTTTTTCACGTTGGAAAAAGATGTTGTTTTTGCTTGATAGCAAGAGTGGCTTAGAAATGGGAAGGAAATGGCTTTATCGTTTGTGAAAGATTTCAAAGTACAGAAAGAAACCAAACACGTGTCTGCTTTGGAGTGAAGCCAAGAGTTTTTCAGTGCTTTCTATGGAAAAAAGAGTGAACACCCACCCCAAAATAGCCAGCAATCAAATGGTCAGGGAACATGTGTGGGCTGAAGCAGCCAGTCTTTGGCTCTGAACTGCGAAACGCATCTGATGAACAGACTAGCGTGCCTCCCCCACCTCCCTCACCCAGGAAGATCCTCCCTCAGACAGTTCTCAGCCAACTCAGCCAGCACTCAACGTTTTGTTAACCACTGAGAAGCTAATGCTGTTTTAAAAGACATTGTGAGTAGCCCTTGCAGGACCCAGTTCAGAGGTGAAGTTGCTGTAACTTATAACTCGTTATCCAGATGCAAACCAAGTGGTAAGCTCTCAGGGAGTTCTCTTCTGATGAGTCCCCCAGTTCTGATCACTGAAGCCCAGTTATTTTATTGTTGTTCCAGTTTATGCCCGCTAAAGACCTGCATGAAAGAATATTAGCCGTGGCTATTGATCTAGTCCTCATCTGACTATTAAAATTTCTTTTTAATTGGGATGTTTGTCTTTTCTAGAACATCAGAGGATGGAAGCAGGCTCTCTTTAATTATTTATTAATTTGCTTGTTAACTTCCTCTCCTGTGCTAAGAACGTGGTCTTTAATGAATGAGCCCAAAATTACTTTAATTGGGTTTTTCTGTGTGATGGAATTTCAGATGCCAGATTAGTTTATTTGCTTTGACACTCTTACTGCATCCTTTTTATCTTGACTTATTAAAAGCTTATAAAATATACATGGTGCAGACATAATAGAGTGAGGTGACAATTACTGAATGAAATTCAAGATTTATGCCTTATTTCTGAGGCTGGAACAGATATATGCTCTTAGAAGCATTTGAAGCTCCAGGAGGAGGACTGTAGAGGACAGCTCTTTTCAGGCACGGTACGTTTTGTAAGGCACAGGGCAAGTCCCCCTGTGTAAGAAGTTAAAGCTTTCTCTGTGGCCTCAGTTGAAGACTGTGCCATAAAGTTCTACAGCATCTAAGAGCTGCCTGAATGCTTGCTGGTCTGTGTTGCAGGTTAGTGTCCTTTCTCCGACCTGCTTTCAATAATAACATGAAATGTCTGGTAACTCTGTCTTTATGAAGCTGCAAAGAGTGCTCTTGGCTTTCAAAACTTAGAAGTAATGTAATTTACTTGAGGGAAAATATCCACCCTATACAAGTGAATCCTCACAAACTTCCTGCTTTTCACAGCCTGCTGGTTGTGAATTATCTCTTGGTTCAAACCCACAAGGGTAAATTTCAGAAATATTTGTCACAAGTTTTTCACTGCAGCAGATTGGTTCGTTTAGTAGTGGAGTTTATAAATGACAGGTAAGTGAATAGACTTCTGCCAAAAACTCAGTTGAACTGCCAATTACTTCTAATCAGTCTAAATTTTGTTTTGCAGAACTTATCTTTTTGTTACAGAAACTTGGGGCAAGAATGATTTCATTTGTGTTTTTTATAGTGCCAAGCACATCATCGATCTAGCTTTTGGCTAGATTTCACCAGACTGCTGTTAACACTGCTATTAACACTGATCCACCCTTTCTTTGCAAGTAGCCCCAATAAAATCAACAATTAGCAATTCTGGTGCTTCACAAATTACAATTCTTGTAGATGTCAGTAAGAAAAAAGGGGTAAGCTAGCAGAAGAGGGATACAAGGAGAGAAGTGTTCACAACTTTCAGATGTTGATTTTTTTTTAAGGATTTGGATTGAAGAAAGTGAAAATGCAGTTTAATGAAAGAATCTAATCTGCAGTTCCAGAAAAGTGTTTCATTTTTTTTTTAAACAAATCTGCAAACGTACTCTACTGCCATAATCTCAAAATCCTTTCTCTTAGGTCTACTTTGCAGTTATTTCTTTTCATTATGTACAATAAATGTAATGATCTTTTCTTATGGACTGATTTTGTTTTTAAGGGTAAGAAAGGCTAAATTGTCCTTTTAATTAACATTCAGAACAGGCAAAGAAGGGTGAATAAAAGTTATATCTATTCTCTAGCTGGGTAAATAGTAGTAAGTGTGGCCATTGCCCATTCAAGGGCGATACACAGAAATCCTTTAATTGGTTCAATTTACCAGAAGATTTAAAGGCAAGAGAATAGTGTGAAACTTTATGGCAATGTGTAATATCTCAAGCTTATGTTGCATTTCCTGCAGTGAAGGGGATAATTCAGAGATAAAGTAACCCTCAACATTTTCCTTGAGCCTTGAAATTTTATACGCTTCAATGTTTAAGGCAGACTTCTAGCTCAATATGGTGAATTACATTGAAATAAAATAAAAAGCAACTAGTGGTGGCCTTGATCCACATGATGCCTCAAAATAGGAAAATTTCTTGAGAAAATACAGTTATTTTGATACATAAATGAGACTATATGAATGATTTAAGCAGAATTGTCTTGTCCATGTTTATTTTTCACGTTTATTCTGGGTTATGCTGTTCTGATAAGCATTGTGTTTGGTGTGTTGTGGGGCAGACTTGGGGACAGAGGTGGTAGTGGTGTCTCGGCAGCTGCGTTGTGGCAGCCAGACCCGGTGGCACGGCTTGTGCCCCCGCTCCCCAGCCTGTCTGCAGAGCGGGCAGCCAGCATCGCATTTAGATCATGTTCTTGCCACCACAGGGCTGAAATCCTTCTGCTGCAGGGGAGTTTCACTGCCCACAGACTCAATGGCTCGAAGTCCAGATGGAGAGCAGTGACAAGTGGTGTCTCTTAAGGGTCCGTGCTGGGACTGGTACTGTTTAACATTTTAATCAACGATATAGACAGAGGGATTAAATGCACCGTCAGCAATTCTGCAGATGACACCAAGCTGTGTGGTGTTGTCAATACACCAGAGGGATGGGATGTCATCCAGAGGGACCTGAACAGGCTGGAGAGGTGGGCCCAGGTGAACCTCATGTGGTTCAACAAGAGCAAGTGAAGGGTTCTGCACCTGGGCCAGAACAATCCTCACCATCAGTACAGACTGGGGGATGAGGTATTAGAAAGCAGCCCTGAGGAAAGGGACTTGGGGGTGCTGGTGGATGAGAAGCTGGACATGAGCAGGCAGTGGGCACTTGCAGCCCAGAAGGCCAATCGCATCCTGGTCTGTATCAGGAGATGTGTTGCCAGCAGGTGGTGATTCTGCCACTTTGCTCTGGTGGGACCTCACCTGGAGCACTGTGTGCAGGTCTGGAGCCCTCAATGTAGGAAGGACATGGACCTGATGGAGCAGATCCAGAGGAGGGCCATGAGGATGATCAGGGGGTTGGAGCTCCTCTGCTCCGAGGACAGGCTGAGGGAGCTGCGGTTGTTCAGCCTGGAGGAGGCTCCGGGGAGACCTAATAGCGGCCTTCCAGTACCTGAGGGGGCTACAGGAAGGCTGGGGAGAGCCTGTTTACAAAGGCCTGCGGTGACAGGACGAGAGGCAATGGCTTTAAACTGAGAAGAGCAGATTTAGATTGGAGATTAGGAAAAAGTTCTTTCCACTGAGGGTGGTGGAGCACTGGAAGAGGTTGCCCAGGGAGGTGGTTGAGGCCCCTTCCCTGGAAACATTCAAGGTGAGCCTCGACGAGACCCTGGGCAACCTGGTCTAGTTGGGGGTGTCCCTGCTGACTGAGGGGCGGGGTGGGTTGGACTAGGTGGCCTTTGGAGGTCCCTTCCGGCCTGGACTGTTCTATGATTCAGCCTGGTTTCTAAAGCTGTGGTGTAAGGGTCAGGGATGCCTGCTTTTGATACTGCACTGCATGAGCTCAATTCCCTGCAGGGGTTTCCCGGAATGATAATCCATCCCGGTTCCTGTCATTCAGCCAGAGGGAAACATGCTGACTCTGTACGAGTCGGGGTGGGGCTTTCTGGGGAAAAGGAGAGTGGTGTTTCCGCAAGAACTCCATAGCCATCCTGTTCCCAACATCATGTCTGGGAGTCAGAGTGTATTAGCAGGGCTTTGGGCATTGAAGTGCTGGTGCGTGTCCAGAGGAGAGCCACCAAGCTGGTGAGGGGTCTGGAGAACAAGTCCTATGAGGAGAGGCTGAGGGAACTGG
>JAOQGH010000023.1:94282299-94355490 GCA_025769975.1 Gallinago jamesoni | reverse complement strand
ATTAGATATTAGGAAGAATTACTTTACTGAGAGGGTGGTCAGGCACCGGAACAGCCTGCCCAGGGAGGTGGTGGAGTTGCCATCCCTGGAGGGATTTAAGAAACTTGTAGATGTGGCACTTTAGGGCAAGCTCTAGTGCCTGAGATTGCTGGTTTGTGTCTGTCTGTGGGGTTTTTTTGGTGTTTTTTGTTTTGGTTTGGTTTTGGGGTGGGTTAGACTGTATGATCTCAAAGATCCCTTCCAACCATGAATATTCTGTGGATAAATAGAATGCTTATCCTACCAATTATAATTTTTTCCTGAGTTAGTGTTCCCTTATAAATACGTATATTTATTGACAGTTATATTATTGACACATATATATTGACAGCCAAAATATTTCTGCTGCTATTTGGAGCTGATTTCAGCGCAGGTCCTTTTTTCACGTAACTGTGATTGCAACAAAATATTTAAGTGGTTTGTTAAAATATTCAGGCTCATGTTAGAGTTAGGATGTAGGTTATATATAATCCAGAACTGTCTTGTGAAGCTTTGGTACTTGTCACAGTTCTAGGGTGTGCTTATTCGAACTACACAGAATGGTCTCCATCATACCTGATGAATAAACGTGAATCTTAATTGTAACTGTAAAAGGCAATGATAAGGTGAGCTTAAAAGCAAATGCTTATGGTAATGCCTGTACACGGAAAGCTAATATGTTGTAACATACTGCTACCTATAATTTGCCAGGATGCATTTCACAATTATCTGTCTGCAGGGACATCCAAAGCACCTGGAGCAGGAAAGTGAAATATCAATGATATATGTATAAGTAAACCACTCTGGTTTTCAGAAGTAATGAAGACACTAGCTGCACATTGGGACATTAGTTGTTCTTACACTCCAGAGAGCACATCACCAATTTTGATAAGCTTAATTTTCATAGTGTTAGGAAATAGTGATATATGTTAATAATGTCTTTGTCATGCTTTCTCCTTCAACTGAGAATTACGTGTTCTTATTATATGTTTTTCTTATTATGTTTTATTCTTATTTTTTATTTATTATTTATTATTATTATGTTTTTATTCATTTTAGACAAGCTCTATATGGGACCAGGGCAACTGTACCATGATCTGCAGAACCTTTTACATGACTTGAATGTAGTTGGTCAAATTAGTCAATTAATAAGCAGCCTTAAAGGAAACTATCAGGTAATAAACAAAGCTGGATTTGTTTTTCGAATATGTTCCTGTTTTAAAGTAGCATAATTGCCTCTCTCTGCAATCTGTGCAAGACATCCTTTAGTTCTCTCTGTAAGGAGTGTAATAGTTTTTACCTCTAGTAATTAATTTACTGTTAACTGTTTAGCATTGTAAGTGGATTACAGCTGTCTGTAAAAAAAACAGTCTTGTTTTTCTTTATTGTTTCTAAGCGTAGGTGGATACTCCAAGTGTCTGCATTCGCGCAGTAGCTGATCAGCTTATATGGAAACAATTGCATTTTGATCTTAAGAATTTGGATTCTTGCAGTAAGACAAGGTAGTAGGAGGATGGCTGTTTGGAGGAAGCTCTTGATGCCCATTCGAGCTGATATTTTTGAGATTGGGATTTTGATGGATTCTGGAAGTAATTTGTTTTGGCTTTGTTCACATCCCTTTTATTTCACTTATATTCTGGCAAACAGATATAGTACTTTAACACTGAATTTCACAAAGGGTTCTCCATGGTCTTAAGACTTAAAACAAAATGCAAAACAGCATTTTTTAAAAATATTCTTTATATATGTGCAGGCACAATTTTTAACTCCTAGCTGCCACAATAGGGATATGTGTGTGTGAATATATATATCTGAGAACTGAGTTTCTCTTGGGATATCTTGCCCTCAGAGTCAAGGGCATTAAGCAAAACATGAGAAAAGTTTATGAAAACAGAACTGTTGGACAATATTTCACACATATTTGAAGGTGAATTTCAGCTGAATTATCGGGAGTATGTATAGTACAGATACCATAAGACATTCACCTGTTAACATATGCAAAACCTTCCTTCCTGAACTGCCAGTCAGAGCCAACTACGTTTTGAAAACTTTAAATTCAGTCAATGTTTCCAAGTAGAGATAAGTAAGATAATTAGGACAGTTTAGTGGGCAATGAGGTCAGCTTGTCTATTTTCGAAAAAGATTTTGATTTTCATAGAATTCTGACTGTGGAAAATGAGTTTACCTTTGTGTATGAATACACATGATTGTTGTTTCTTTAAGTGTCACTCAAGGGTGCTTTTACCCTCTGTGGCCCAACACTCAGCTTGCAGAGAGTTATTTTTTCAGCATCCTGCTTAAACAGATTCCAACTCCACAGACAGCTTTCATGATGGCTCTGTAAGCGTTTTGGCGCAAAGATTTGAACAAAAACATATGGGCAATATGATCTGTAGGCATTTTAATGAGATTTTCTTTAAAAACGGAATTTGTGGGTTCTGTGTAGCTACTCATTGATATGAAGTAAAAGGGTTATGCATACACTTGATGCCAATTTGCATTTTGTAATCTGACTTGGGAATGTTGTTTGTGTATCATCAAACTCTGAGCAATGTGAGATTACATCATCAGATAAAGTATGTTAGCAAATTTTTTACAGATATTTTTGAAACATGTTTACAAATATGACTAAATTATGCATGATTAAGATGTGGACTAAATGAGGCCCGGGTGCCAGGAATTGTTTGTTACATGCAGAGATCACCTTAGTTAGCCTGTTGGAAATAGGCCAGTAGGCTGGCACTGAATATTAGCTTTTTTAATTTTTCAGAATTTAAACCAATCTGTAGCCCATGACTGGACCTCAGGTTTACAAAAACTGATTTTGAAAAAAGAAGATGAAATCAGAGCGGCAGATCGCTGTAGAATTCAGCTGCAACTCCCAGGAAAACAGGACAAGTCAGTAGTAATCTTGATTACAAAACTTTCTAAGTGGGCTTATTTATTAGGCATAGATGTACCAGGGAGGATTTGGGATTCTGTAGTTCTTCCCCCTCTTCTGTCTGAACAGTTAGCCTCTGACTTCTGCTCTCATGCCACAGCTTGCGTGTTTCAGTGCAGCATTGTAGTTTTTCTCCTGTTCCTCAGCCCTGTGTTCCAGAAGCAAGAGAGGAATGGTGGCAGGGACCGCAAATAGGGAACAGCCACTGTTTTATTCCCTCGCCTAGGAGGGTGTTCTTCTCATACCATTTCATGAAAAGTGTAGGAAGATGGGTGTACAGCTTATCATAGCCTGCATGCTTAAATCAGAGCTGTGTCTTTGTCTAAGTATTAGTAAATAATGAAATTTTGTCTTGCTCAACATTTCTAGCCTTGACTATGTCTCATACTCAATGTATTTAGAGTGGCTTTTTAGGTGTTTTCTGTCTTGCAGGTCTGGGCGGCCCACTTTCTTTACAGCCGTGTTCAACACATTTACCCCTGCCATCAAACAGTCTTGGATCAACAATTTACAAATGGCTAAACTGGCCCTTGGTAATTCTTAGTTACTTAAATTTCCAATCAAGTTAAGATAGCTCTCAATGTACAGCATATTTTTTTTATTTTATTTTTGAGAAAATGATTTTTTTTGTAAAATTCTATCTGCAGATGTTAAAATCGCAATACAGCAAATAGTGATTGTATATCACTACAATGTGATGATGTATAGATAGGATGGGGGTATCATGAAGGAAAATAATTTCTACGGTATTTTAATGAAGTCTGTGGTAGACATTACTAATGGTTATATCTAAATCAACAAGAATGTTGATTTAGAATGTAGACAGGCGAGGAAGGTATTGCATTAAAAACTTCTTTAGCTTGTGAACTTCTTAAACTTTGAACTTCAAGTTCAAATTTCTCAGTTTTAGCTCAGAATTATTTTAGCTAGGAAATATCAGTGAAGCTGCTGAGTTCATTTGTTTAGCTTTCTAAGCATGAAATAAATTTATGGGTGTAGTTTTTTGGAGACTTTTTTTTAACATAAATCTGTAGTCTTCACTGCAAGGATTATTGCAAATGAACCTGATCTCAGTGGGAGCAATAAGGAACGTGCTGTGTGATATTGTTAGTTCCCTGTGTTTGTGCACGGGGTGTAGGTTTCCAAAGATACCTGGGATTTTGAATGCATAAGTTGAGAAACATTGTGGATTATACACTTACATATCCTCATGCAAGTTTCACTAGCACATCCTCAAAATACAGTATTTTTGTGGGTTATCACTGAAGGGAGGCAAAATAACAAAAACAAGACAGAATGGATGTCTCCATCGTTCTAGGAGGAGGATCCTTTTAATGATAAGGAAAAGTTTCTAGTGATGTCAGTTATACAGGCAGAGAAATGCTATGTGAAAAGCAGATTTCCTAGAGTCTGAGGAGAGGTTTGGTGTGTCTTTTCCTCAAATCTGCTGATGAGATCACTAAGAGAACACCCTTAACATTTTGCTAGTGTAAGAGGTTTCTTTGCAGTATCAATATGTATCTAATCTACCATATTGAATTTTTGCTCATAGTTTTAAATTGTCATTTATGCATATATGGCATAAGAGCAGCCTGATCAGTATTAACTAATCCTAACAGAATTCTTTTCTATTCCTGTAGAGAGGTGTAAGAGACTATTCAGTGAACATGGGATGTTTTTGTTCTTTCCATTACAGTGGAGGATAACCTGTTAGGTTGGTTCTGTGTAGAAGATGATGGGAATCAAATCAAAAAGGAGAAGCATCCTCTCCTCGTTAGACACATGCCAGTGATGATGGCCAAGCAGCAGGAGTTTAAGGTGAACAGAATTTAAATTGCTTTTCTTGTGTGATACAACTACTAAAGAATACCATATTGTAAATACATCTATTAGTTCTCTTGAGTTACTGTCTTGGTGTAAGACCAGTAGCAATGGAACATCCAAGAGGGTCACAGGAAAGCAAAATACTGCAATCTTTGAGGCACTAAGGCACATAGTGTTTACTTTTATATAGTAAGAGGTTCACTTTCAGCTGTAAGCTCATTACTCAGTGAAAACAGAACTGCTGGGAATTTTGAATTGGTCTTGAGGATTCCAAGTATTTGAGGTTCTAAAGAAACCTGCAGTTTACAAAGCGCAGGAATCTGATCTCCATGATAGCTGTCCTGTACTGGTGCAATTATGTTGAATCTTCCTCAAATTTCTGATTTACATTTGTGCACAGAGTAATATTTTTAAACGGATTTTAAAAATTCAGTTTTATGGGGTCTTATATAAAATATAGTTCTGTTTTTTTAAATTTTTCACTGTTGGGGGGTGGTGTTGCCAGGTTATGGTGAAGTTGTCTAAGTCAATACTAACCAATTGTCTCTAGTATTGCAGTATAATTGCAATGGCATTGATATGTGAGACAACATTAGCGTGAATTATAGAGAATCTTGTCTAAAACTGTAGTATCACACCTCATCAGAAACCTTTTTATTCTCTGCACAATTATGAATTGCTTGTATATATTTTAAAGCATTTACATAAGCTTCAGAGAGCTCTGCCATGGATATTAGGGAAATTGGGGAAAACAGAAATTCATAACTGCTCATAAAAATGCCTGTTTTCAGAGCCTTGGTGCTTGAATGATTGATTTTTCAGAGTTGGGATGGACATAAATATAGATCTTGAGCCTGGTGTAGCGTTCAGATTTTTCTTAAATGGCCTGCATGATAAAATCATGAGTATGGTTATTAATTTACTGACAGTAACATAATGACATGAAGTTGGGAGGGAGTAGGATATGGATGACGGAATTAGCATTCAAAATGAGTAAAGCACCTGGAGAAATAATTTGATGGGGGGAAAGAAAAGGGGATGACAGTGAGTAGGACAGACACATGGTGTGCTCAGGCAGAAGTAAAGAGGAGATTCGCAAGTACAAATTGAGGAAGTGGTTGAGTAGAAAGTCCCTAAACATAGTTTTTAATAGACTGGCAAGGTAAGGATTGGTTAAGAATACAATATTGTTACAAAGAGCAGATAATCAATGGGATGTGTACAAAAAGGCTTCTGAAGAGGTTATCATGGTGTAGTGCTGCTAAAAGCTCTGCTATAATAGCGTGTTCAGGTGAGAAAGTTCTGCAGTCTCAAATTTATTGAGCTGGTATATCTGCTGGAGAGATGCTAGTTTGAGAAGTGATAATAACAAAGAATTTTAAAAACAGGAGTTTAAAATAACACAATTATTTTACAGATTTTTAAATTTTATTAAGTGATAATATTCATGTAGACTAATGAAGAGGAGATTCAAGCAGGGTCACAGCATGTATCAGCCTTATATGTAAAAGGACACTACAGAAGGGAAGGAAGTACCTGGTGGCTGAGATGAGAAGTAATGGGCTCACAATTACAGCAAGGATGAGGTCAGGTTGGGGATTCGGAAAAGGTCAAGGGTCATGAAGCATTTGGGCAGATCAGGTAGAGAATTTGTAGCCCTTGGCTTCTAATGTCTGTAAGAGTCGATAAGGAACGTGTCAGGAACAACACACGTGCAGCTGACCCTGCCCATAGGGAGCTGGATGGACTAAACTGACTGCTTGCCTTCTGTGAGTCTTTGATATCCTTAAATGCTTTAGTTAATTACAGACAAAATTAGACAGAAACAGACGTATCTCTTTAATGTGGTAACTGCTCTGTTTGCCTTTGAAGATTGAATGTGCTGTTTATAATCCCGAGCCGTACCTCCCTGGTGAAACAGAGTCAGATTCCTGCGTCATGGAACATGGTTTTCTTTGGGTAAGTGTAAGCTTCAAAAACTAAAAAGGGAGTTGTCTCCTATTTCTTTGCATTGTTTTTTGTGACTTTCAGCAACATACGGATTTGAAAAAAAAATTTGTTTGGGTGGTTTTGTTTGTTTGTTTTGAGATGGATTTATACAAAGGCTAGCTAGTAAGTTTGTCCATGTGTTCACTCCACACAGCGTGTCACTTAGCCGTGTGTGATTTGTTAGTGTAACACACAACAAATTCCAAAGTGCTGAGCACATTCAGAAGTGAGTTATGTGCTAATTCATAATGAGGGCTGCTAAAACCCGTGTGAGCTCACACTCTCCCATCGTTTCTTTCCATATTTTAAAAATGTTTTAGCTGTAAATAATCTGTTAAAGTCTGTACATAGCGGGGAAAAAAAAAAACAAAACAAAACCAAACTGGCATATTGCTGTGACCTTAAATATTCAGATATTCTAGCAGAAAAAGTGACATAGCTAACACTTTAAAAAAAAAAAAGCTAATGATTTCACAAGCTTGTTACTGAATTTTACAGTATTTACAGTACTGAATTTACAATACTGAAATTTTAAGGAAATCCTTGTGAACTAAACGTAGAAGTTAGGAATAAACTTCTGTCAGTGCTCTTTTCAAGGTGCCCCACATAATTTCTTTTTGTCTTTGCTATGAGTAAACAGTCATCACAAATATATGCCAATAAAATCTTTCTACTGCTACAGAATATTCTTTTTGTCTCTTTGCTATATTTTTTCAAATATTTTTTTTAAACATAGAGTCACTGTACAAAAACACTTATTACTGTTTTGACAGACTTTTTTTTTTCCTTTTCTCAGATCCCTAAAGCATACAGATTTGTGGATGTATTGATGATATTTAGTTCTGGATCAGGGAAAAGTTTAGGATCCTGTATCAATAAGTTTACAAAAGGGATTATATTTTAATAATCCATCTTTCTGTTGGGTCAGAGCATTTATTTGTAGACCAGTTCCTGTGCAAAGGAGACACCTCAGCTTTTTTATCCATTTCGAAGAGTCTGAGATAGCTTAGGACACCGGTTATTAAAATAATGTATTATACAGGTACTTTTATTGTAATTGTATTACAGTATGCTTATACATATGAGTCAGATGGCACAATAGGCCATAATATTCCTCCTTTCAAAAAGGAAAGAACTGTTTTTGTGAGTATCCAAGGGAATTTTGAGTATATGTTTTGAAATCTCTTCTATTTGTGCTGACATTCTCTTCATTATGTCTTACTGCATGAAAACTCATATTCGCGTATATAGCTCGACACGTGCTCTCCGGTCATTCCTTTTATTAATGCTGGGCTTCCCAGAGACATGTGTCAGTCTTGGTCTTTTTTTTTTTTTTTTTATTCTTTCCCCTTTCCAATTCAGATTGGCAGTTGTACTAATCAGATGGGCCAGATTGCAATAGTCTCATTCCAAAGCTCCGGCCCCAAGATTATCGAGTGCTTCAATGTGGAATCACGGATTCTCTGCATGGTCTACATACCAGAGGAGGAGAAACACAAAGAGCAAAATAAGGCTCTCGACTCTGAAAATGTTCCTGCAAAAGCTTCCAGTGTGCCTACTATTTGCCTTGGCATGGAAGAAGGAAGGTGATTCTCATTTTTAGTGTACTCTTTTCATTAGGTTTACTATTCTATAGCAAAATTGTGTGAGATACTTCCAAGAAAATGTTTTCTTTTTAAAAAAGTATCCCTGAATACCCAGTGACTTCGTGTTATCCTTTTTATCTAAATCAAGGAAAAAACCCACTCTGCATGATATTAAAATATACAATATAGTACTTGAAATTAAAATAATGTATATTTTTGAAGAAAGAGGATTAATTCATCGTACATCATGTCTGAAAAATATAAATATTACTTTTGTAATGTTACAACATAATCTCTAGGCATTGGAAAATTTTCAGAATGATGAAGTGTTAAATGAGGAACCCGTTAACCTTCTACACTATGATATTGTGCAGGATTTGTCATGCAAATAAATAATATTCCAATTTACTATTAATATGAATTATTTTGCTCTGTTTGAACTCATGACCTTACTGAGTCATCACTTGTTTTAGATTGAAGAACAAAGCTATTTTTATGAACTTACAGGTCAGAAAGCAAACAGATCTCGTTAAGTATGTCACCACGTGACTTTTTTAAGGGGTATCTAACCAGTATAAGTGAAAGAGGGAAAAAAATTTTAGAAGGAAGATGCTGTTTCCAGGAATTCCAACACCTAGTTGTCCTGATTATCTTTGCCTGTGAAGTGCTGTTAAGTACAAATTTAATTATTCAATATTCCTAACCCATGGTAATACTCTGTAGGAATGGTGGGAATTTTAAGTGAGTTTTTCTTCTCTTTTTGTAGTTCTCTAGGTAATACTTAATCCTTTTATTTATTTGTTTATTTTGCTAATAGAAAGTTTTGGATAGACTCATAATAAGGACATTGAGCAGAATTTTTTATTATGTGTTTGTTGAAAAAATGTTTCACTAGACAAGATAATACGAAAAGTGTTGTCATATGTCAATATTAACTAATTGCAAAATAGCTGCATAGACATTTTGAAGGGTCAAGATACTCCTTTCTATAATTGTCTTCCTATGAATGGAATGATAAAAATCCCTCCCCCAGCCCCAATATTTTATTCTAATCTTTTTGTGCATATTCTAATAAGAACATAATAAAACATATTTTTACAGGATTATTTTTTTTCTTGCTTCTTTTCATAGTATTTCTGTTTACAAAAGTTGCCAAGGCTCAAAGAAAATTCGACTTCAACACTTCTTCACTCCTGAAAAATCAACTGTTATGAGCTTAACGTATATGTCTCAATACTTGTTTGCTGGCTTGGTAAATGGAAACATCTCAATCTACACAAAAGCAGAAGGTAATGTAGTGATATGATATGATAACATCCTGAGGAACTTGCATGTTAGTATATTTTGGCAGAAGTAGTTTTCCATTACAATATTTTCCGAAAATCCTCTGTAAAACTGCTGAACTAAGGTTACTACACTTTTCAGTACTTGTGAAGAAACTTTTCACACTTTGTTTTCTCTTTTTGAAGGATAGTAGATAATTTGATACTCTTCCCTCTTTTACCATACAACACACATGAAAATTGATTTGTGCCAGAACTGGTTTGGGTGCTTCTCTGTACTTCCAGGACGTCTCACTAACTTCCCTGCAGTATTACATTATTTATATATATATAGTAAATGTAATTCAAAAATCAGTGAGGCTTTACTCAAAGTTTGAAGCCTGACTTTTTAAGTGAGATGTTAGCACAGAGACATCTAATCAGTAGAGATCTGGCGTACCTTATTAGTGTGAACTGCATAACGATGGTTGTCATACTTCTCTAATGAGGTGGGCCCTATAAGTAGTGCAGTTGCGTTTGTGTGGCACTGTACCTCAGCTACTAAATCCTGCTGGCCTCTAACTGAGGAGCCAACCTCAGTATCTTGAATCTTGGAACAAATTCTGTGTGCGGTGTTAGATCATACAAAGACTTAGTTTGGAAAAGGTACAGGATGCCTTATTATTTTTTTACCAAGCAACAAAGAATCTGAAAAAAAAGTGATGGGACAGAGATTTCCTTTCACCAATTGTTATCTTCAGCCCAGTGGGTTTCCTGTTGAGCTGTCCCCTCTGATCTGAAGCCAAACATTGGATTTCAGTTCCCTTTAAAAAAAACAGTCAACTTCTTCCAAAAAAGATGACTTCAAAAACATGAGTGGCACCCTTGGCAGTATAGGTAAGAAAGGATTCATGTGTTGCGTGTCAGCAGAGGGTATTAAGGACAGGGCAGAGCTACTAATCAAACTGAATTATGTTAAGAACTGGAGGTTGTGTTACAGCATCATAGTGTTCCCTGTTTGTCTTCCTCTGAAGACACCAGTTCTATGAAGTTATAAAATCACAGAATCATAGAATTGTCCAGGTTCGAAGGGACCTTTAAGATGATCTAGTCCAACCATCAACCTAACCCCATCACTAAAAAAACCCCATCACTAAACCGTGTCACTAAGCACTATGTCAACTGTCTTTTGAATACCTCCAGGGATGGTCCTCAACCACTTCCCTCAGCAGCCCATTCCAATGCTTAATAACCCTTTCAGTGTAAAAATGTGTCCTAACATCCAATCTGAACCTCCCCTGGTGCAACTTGAGGCTGTTTCCTCTTGTCCTATTGTCTGTGACTTGGGAGAAGAGACCGACCCCCACCCCTCTACACCCTCCTTTCAGGTAGCTGTAGAGAGCAATAAGGTCTCCCCTCAGCCTCTTTTTCTCCAGGCTGAACAACCCCAGCTCCCTCAGCCGCTCCTCATAAAACTTACTCGTAAGACCCTTCTTAGATATTCATAGAGCCTGTTTCAGTCTATTTCAGGGTTGCTGAAGTTCTGAGATGGGGAATACACTTTTTTTTTTTCTTTCCTGACTCATAGTCCTTACAGTTTGGTCTGTATGTATTATTTCAGTTCTCCATGCCTCACGAAAGTTGTGCAAATCAGCTGCTCCCATGTTAGTGTTCGTATTCCTTAGAGTTGGCTGCTGTGGTCATGTGAGGCAGTCAGCCCTGGAGGGCTGTTTTTATGAGCACTGACCTATTTTACCAAACAAAGGAATCCCAGTGGTGAAACAGGAGGGAGGGGGAGTGCAGCCTCCCAAGAGCTTTGTGCAGTTCATTGGGGTCGCGGTCTGCTCTACAGAGGGGTTACTTTCCAGCCATGCACTTCAACTTGGGGTATGGTCTATGGGCATAAAGGATATTAAGGAAAAATTTAAAAATGAACAATGAAATATGGTCATTGCATTATGAGGCATCTTGATTTGAAGCCTGAGAAGGACAATTGCTGAGGGATGCACGGGTAAAAGGGTTGTGCATCCTGTTGTGGGACTCCCTGAATGAAAAGGGGTAATCTTTCTTCTAGGATGAAAATCCACCTTGCCCTCTCTACTAGAGCTGGGATCCTTGGTTCTTCCTGTATGGTCAGAAGTGCAGTTGGATCAGTTCCGTCACTGAAGCTCAATGCCTTTAGGCATATAGCCAAAGAAACATGACTTCTGTCATTCCGTGTTCAATAGCTCTAGTTCCTCATGGTGTTTTCAGATGGCTCAATGCATATGAATATTCAGCTTTTTAAGAAACAGCAAGTACTCCCTTCTGATTTTCTTCACAGGATAATTTTGTCAGATTGATAGTATCCTGTCTTGAAGGAATTTAAAATGGAAACTAAGTATCTATAGTAAACTGAGGAACACATGCCATGTTAGTGGCAGAGTTGAAGGCTCATAGTTAGACTTCATGGAGGGTAGTCATGTTTTACTGCAACACTTCTGTAACTGTGTATTTTTGCTTATAATTTAAAAAGTACTTGAGCTTAAATGTATTTGAATGTAAATTAAAAGCAAAGTCAATGAGGCGCTGATACCATGAAGTCTACTCGGTTCTTAAATGTGAGCTAACATGGTGCTCCGTGAAAATGTCACAGGAAGACTTGGATGTAGGTCAGCTAACATATTAATCCTAAAAATAGGAGCCCTAATAATTATCCGTGATAATCCTTAGTTTTACATGGGTGAGAAGACTAGTTTGGGGAACTGTGAAATAGCTAATGCATTAAATGCTGTTAGATATAGGAATTGCTAGTGATGCAGATTGTAACGGTTTTGACACCTTGTGTGTTGGGAACTTGTTTACAGTGTGATTAACTTCTGCACAGTTATCAGTCTGAAATATTGTGTATTTAGTGTTTGCTTCAGGCCAAATTATTAGGAATATTTCCAGGCAAAACATTTCTAGATAAGGTTATGGAAAAAGTACATTCTGTTGTCTTTGTTTAAAAAAACGTAACAAAACCCCCTTTGTGATGATTGCAGTCAGCCCAGCAGATGTGTTTTTTGAGTGATGTAATAGCAAAAAAGGTCAGCGCGTGTTTGACTTCCATTCACAAAAGCATCTTAGGAAAGGGAAATCACAATCTTTATATAATATAGGTGTATTGTTCCTGATATACTGTAGTCAGCTCCAGCTACTTCCTTTCTTCTTGACACTGATGTACATTTCCTTTCCATAAAGCCCTGTAAAGAGTATGGAGAGAAACAGGAAAAAGAGAATAAAAATTCAGAATGATGGTGGCAAAGACCAGAAGTTTCAGAAAGAGTTCAGTTAATATGGGAGAACAGATGCACAAAAAAGACTTGCTGCTTCGATTGCAATGCCTTTTTGGCACATGGTTGGTATGTGTAGCCTCTCACTTGTGTACAGCACCACAGCCAGCCCCCACACACTTACCACGAGGATTAAATTCACAGCTCTTGTCATGCTTGGTGAAGCTTCCCCTCTGTTCGGCACTGGTGAAGCCATACCTGAAATGCTGGGCCCAATTCTTGAGCTTCCCAGTACAAGAGAGACATGGACGTGCTGGAGAGAGTCCAGCAAAGGGCCTTGGAGATGGTGAAGGGACTGGAACATCTCCCCTGTGAGGAAAGGGTGAGAGAGCTGGGACTGTTCAGCCAAGGGAAGAGAAGGCTCAAGGGGCGATCTCATCAGTATCTTTAAATACCTTAAGGTGGGGGTGGGGTGGAAAGGGGACAGAGCCAGGCTCTTCTCAGTGGTGCCCAGTGACAGGAGCAGGGGCAATGGGCCCTAACTGGAACACAGGAGATTCCTTCTGAACATCAAGAAGGAAGGGGGTGGTGGTGACTGAGCACTGGCACGGGTTGCCCAGAGAGGCTGTGTGGAGTCTCCCACCTTGGAGATACTCAAAAGCCATCTGGACACAGTCCTGGGTAGCCAGCACTAGGTGACTCTGAGCAGGGGGATTTGACCAGATGACCTCCAGCGGTCCTTTCCATCCTCAGCCATTCTGTGACCCTGTGAGTGGAGAAATGTCCAAACAAACCACTAACAAGTTGAAAAAAAAGCATTTCTTAATGTTATCCTACTTCCAGGTGCCACTGAGCTAGAGAAGTGCAACTTGAGCTTCACAGTGTAGAGTATCCTAATGGCTAAGGCTTTAGGCTCTCAGCTGAAGGCATCTCTGTCTTACCAAATGATTATTTAATACATAAACTCTGTTCTGCTGCCTCTCATTCAGTCTTTAACTCTTTTTTTCCAAGGGTGGCTCAGTTTTAACATGAAGAAGGGATGGGGAATGCCACTGTTGCCACTCTGAGTAGCCCTCACCTGGGTGGTTAAAGGGCTTTCTGGAAGCCCAAAGATGTGAATCTTCTTTTGCCATAGAGAACTGAGCCCACATATCTATCAGAGGAAACTTCTTGCATGTTTTAATGAAAGCTGTATTTTTTAGTATATTTTTGCAGAGCCTGTCCCTGTAGGTGTACACTGCTAGGTTCTGACCCTGAGGATTACAAAAAGAAGAAAAGGTCAGCTTTGAGGATTGCAGTTAAATGTGAAACAACAACAGCTGAGGCAATTCTGGCCCTGCACAGAACAGAAGTTTACATTTTTCAGAGAGACTTCGCTGGTAAAAACATAGGCAGCTCTGAAGTTAGTCAAGAATTTTGATGATTTACCTGTCCAAAGAGGCCTCATGACACTAATTAGTGATAATTTTCAAAGAATTAATATCAAGGAAAAGGAGCAAAACTGAAAGAAAGTGTAAGAGAAAGGGAAAAGGTCAGTTCATTAGCAAGATACCTTGATCAATTTGGCAACACAATAGTCTACTTTGACCACTGCAGGAAAGGAGGAAATGTGAAGTATAAAGCACTGATGTCAACCTTCAGAGCTTGGGTGGATCCACACACTGCTCCAGTGTGTTTGAAGAGTGCAGTTCTGGCACGTGATCGCCACTTGAAGTAAACGTGGTGAGAGACACTGCTATGAAAAGTAAGGAATAGTATTAAGCTATTAGGGAGAGGACTAGAGCAGCGGTACTGAGAAAAGAAAGAAATATTGTTGTCTTTACTACATTATCACTGTTAGCAGTACTGCCTAATATTTCTTACCAGAAGTATGTTGACATTGCATTCAGTCTTATTTACGCGTCTCGTGTGGGGACTTCCAGCAGCATCCCTCTCTATAATTTTATGTACAGCTCTGTCAGCTATGTAGCATGAAGAATTTGCTGCATATGTAGGAAAATACAACTATATGCATGGGTAGCACAGGAAATTCCTAGTTGCACCTTGCTTAGAAGAGCAGACTTGAGTCTCTCAGATGACTTCCAAGTGATAAGAAATGTGCTAAAGTTTTTACTTCTGTAGCTACCATCTTACTCCTCAACAGTGCTGGTTTATGTGCCATGTGATGGAAACAATGTTTGTGCTCCACTGCACAAATTAAGCAACAACCCCTGTTCCCAGGACTGTGCTGGCAGCCCTGTTGAAATCATCAATAGTCCTGCTAAGCAAGAGAGGAAGATACCAACATAAAAGCATGTTCAGTTCAGCTCGACTGAAAGCCTGAAGGAGGGGAAAGCTACAAATGCTAAAAAGACTTTCTGAGGAGATAAATTCCATTTTATTAGGTTATCTCATATGAAGGCTTGAGAGCACCAAGTGATTATAATTATTAAAGCCCCTAAATATTAATAAATTATTTATAAATTTAATTAGAAACTTATTTTTACAAAATTTTATAAAATAACATTACTTTTCTTCATTGGGTTTTATGGAAACAAACCACAGAAGGATAAAATAACCAACATTCTGTCCTATAAAAAGAACATTGTTTTAAAGTTTTTCCTGTCTGATTAGATTTGAGTGAATAGAAGGATAACTGATTTTCCAAATTTCATAAAAATCACAAGACTAATAACAAAATGCACTGATTGGAATAATTTCCTTACATATTAAAATTCTTATGAGCTTGTTTTACGAGCATAAGATGCCTTAATTTGATGCAGCTAAACAGCCTGATAGAAGCTTTGCAAGATACTGTTCAAAACTGAGGTATAAATGATTGCATGTAACCATTGGAGAAACATAACTTACAGAGAGTACTGAAAATAGTGGCATAATGCAGTTCTATTAATGCATAGACACAATAGTGCTTAAAAACTGTGTTCTCATGTTTTAAATGTTCATATAATATGCAAGTATCAGAAATTAGAACACCTTATTTCTCAAAGCCCCTAGATTTGTTTTTATATTTCACTCCGTTCTCAGTTTTTGTAGATGCATTTCATGCCTGCAAACAGGTGTACCTGCCATTCATATAGATGCCTATATCTATTACAGTAATGTTACAGAGACCACCAGAGGCTGTCATGTACTGTTCACTAGGGATTTAGTCTATCTATAATAAGAGCCTGTACCTGCTTTGATGTGCTCAGTTTAAGATCTGAATCAACTGAAACTTGCAAATACAGTAATTTTTACATGTTGTTAATAGGTACAGGGACTTCTCTCACAAAGCAGAAGGAAACTCCCTGTCTCTTCTCCAACTGTTTCTTTCCTGTTTCCGCATATTTCAGGCTTCAATCTTGTATTTGCTCAGGGTGCAGATAACTGATTTTTTCCATGTACAGGCTCGCCCCTGGTTATAGGATATATATACTGCATATTGCATCTTATTCAGTATCTATATACTTACCACATAGGTAGAAGAAGAATTTGTTGTCTGGGCTTTTCAGCATTTTGGAGACAACAATGACCGTAAAATCATCCTAAAACTAAACTAGTGCTTATTTAGAAAACAGAAACAAGGCATCAATTGAACAGAATTTTTAGACAGACACTTCTGTGGGTGCTGCTGGAGTACGTATTCCTCAGCCAGGTCTCTGGGAGCCACATTATATATATCTCTATGGCTTATTTTTCTTTTGCTCAATTCCTGCTTTTCAGAAAATTGTTTTCTGGGGTCCTTGCACTGGCCTTGTCCTATTGTATGCCTTGAAATTTTGTTGGCAAAAGTTTTATCTCGGCTACTGTTTCTTGCTTCTTTTCTTTTGTCTGAGGAATATATCCATTTATTAAATCAGTAACTAACCAAGGATTTATAACATCAAAGAAACCATTCCATATTTTTTAGAAGAGCCGCACCTAATTTTAAATACATGGATAATGCCAGTTGTTGGACCCACTTACGTAAGTAATCTTAAATCTGCAGGTGTTTGCACAAGTAGAACAGAGATAATACTTTTTTTCACTTAGATTTAGGAAGCAGCAAACTTTGGATTGGCCAGGTGATGTGAAATAGCCAGAGTCAAACAGGAAATCTCTGCAGGCAGGTATTGAGTAGGATCTGCTGAGATCAGGAGAGAGAGGCAGAGAGAGTATTCTGTTTTCTTAAAAGTGTGATTTTGATAGCCTTGAAACAACTTGTGAACTAGACAGACTCGCTAAGTAATTTTGATGATGGTTTTGTTCAGCAAAATGAAGCCGTGATCTTGCTTTTAGGCAGCAGCCGGTGGTTAAAGCATTCACAGAAGCATGTTGGATTACCAGGCTTAATCCTTGCCTTGCTTGAGAGGATTTGTACCCATGCTTCCATCTCTCGAGAGATTTCCCTGGCTGCCACAAAAGAGGAGAGAGATGCAGAGTGCTTAATTTCTCCTCCTGATGCCATTCCACTTTGTAGAATTAATTAAGCATTCATTGAGGCAGGGACCAGAACACAGCTGACCCATCGTTTAAATACTGCCCTAATTATCAGACTAGAGAGTCTCCCCCTGCCCTTTTTTTCCCCTCATCTGTCTCAGATGCTGTCTGATTGGAAAGACAGCAATGTTTGCAGGAAGAAATAAAAAAGCACTACAGAATAGCCTCATCACATGGCATGGGTGCCTGGGAAGAGCTTTGGATTTTTCCTGGGCCAATATATCAAGTAGAGTTGCAGTTTCTTTGCATGAAGGACATCAGGTCTTTATTTCACCTTTTTCATATGTCCAATCCCACTGAACTCTTAAAGCTAACCAGACTGTTAAGGGCTGTGCTAACAGCACCAACAGGAAATGGTTTTGAAATGCATGTTTGTCGAATCAAATATTCATAGCACTGGTAGTATTCATAATGTGGTTAGCCATCTCAGGACCTGCATGGAAGCTGAGGGAATAAAGACCCAGATTTTTAAAAAGAAAAACTGCCTTAGATGCTTGAAATGAAATTTTTAAAATTTCAAAATTTAAATCTGAATCCGCAGTTGAGAACCTGAAAATCCCCATTCAGCTGTCACTTAAGTATCAGCTACGCTCTGTGTATAGATCAACATATAGCTTGAATGTATTTGCTAGAAAGAGCTGTTGAATTCAGTGAATGGTTTTGTCTGTGCATTAATGTGTCATTCAGCGTGAAAATATAACTAGGGAGGAAAGATAGCTTCTTCCTCGGCATAGCTGCCCTTTGCCTAAATTCTCAGTCTTGAGCCTTCAAGAAGAGATGGGAAGAATATCCTAGGATTATGCTGGTTTTATCCCTAAAAAGGAAAGAGGAGGGCGTTACGTGTCGGATGCTGTTACGACTCCACAGCCAGTGTAATTTACTCAGAAGTAATGATCCCCACACACACAGCTCTGCAGCCCGAAGGCTTTGCACTGAAGTGCCTGCAGTGGTTAAACGTTCACAGGGGATGGGCAGCCTCCACTTAGGAACTTAATTTGAGGGTAATGTGGTTGCTAGCAAATGAAAACTTTTCCAGAAGTTTCTTTATTACTAATGGTACATATGAGTCATGAAGAACACAGAGTGACTTTGACATCGCTGGGAGAGTTTGCAGCCTAATAACTAGAAACGCTCTTCTCACTTGCAAACTAAAGTAATGAAAATTGTTTTGACGGCCTGAAACTAAATGTCAGTTTTTACAAAGATGCTTTGGGAAGAGAGCTGCATCCTGAGAATGACTCAGCGAAGGTTGTATTGTGCAGATGGCAGAAGCAATGAGAAGTACTCAGGAGCTGAGACTTCTTATTATTGTTGTTGCTGCTGTTATTGTGAAGGAGGAAAATTCATACCACTTTACCCAAGCAGATGATAAAAGATGCGCTTGTTATTGGGGGAAAAGAAAAAAAAGTTACGCTTTGTGCTTGCCTAAAGATACGTTTACCTTGGTCTGATCAATCAAAATGTAAGTGGTTACTGAGTTGAAACCGATGTCAGTAAAGAAGAGAACTTTTCTGCAGCTATTGCAGGCACAATGCTTTAAAGTCAGGAAATGGGGCCTTTTGGGCATATTTTATCTCAGTGTAAAACCAGATATTTTAATAGATTCTGATATTATTACTTAAGCATAATAGATAGAAATGCGATCTCTGAGATTTTATGTTCAATGAGTGCTTAAAATAGAATCTAATATAAAAGTATTAAAATTATTATTGACATATTTAGTGTGTCAAATTGTGTGTATAAAGACACAGCTACAACTATTTCAAGAAGCCCATGTTGCTATCTCTTAAATTTGGAGAGAAAGAATCTGCTAATCCTTGTTTCAAAGAGATGGCGAGTGAGCATGACCAGAGGAGTAAGTGGTCTTATCAGAAGGTCTCTGAATAATTGATTCTGCCACATAGACATGCATAATGTAATTTGGATCTGCTAAATGCAGTCTGCAGAAAACACTATGGATTATAGGTGGGGGAAAAAATAGGAAAAGTGACAATATGGCACAAAATTAATTTTTAATTTCTTTTTAAAAAATATTCCTTCCTAAACGAAGTGTCACATTTAGTACCAGGAAGTCCATTCCATCAATGTGCTCTTAGAGAGTCATATGAGCTCATCAGAACCTACAGTAAAAATCTTGCTGACTACTTTTCACACGGAGGAGGATTCTGTCCTAGTTGGAAGTTGACTGTGAGCTCCTTCTGAGTTGGAGAAAATTATATCAGCCATGGCTTTCTGACCGTATTTCCTCTTGAAAGGAAAGCAGTCGTTTCAGAACAGCAATGTGGAATTCCTTGTTTATCAATTAGTCCAGATAAAATTTGTTCAGTTATTTGGGTTTGGTTTTTCCCCTTAATGTTGCATTACCCTTACAAACTTACCCTGGAAGATAAAATTAAACATATGAAAATCACAGTGTAGCTTGCAGTGGAGACTTGCAGAGATTCGAGCAGTAGGCTTGAGATACATTGTTTTCAAAACTGGTTTAAAACAAATATTACCATTTTGTTGTGTATAACCTTTCTTCTTCTTTTGTATGGAAGATGGGACATGGAACACAGAACCCCAAAAAATAGTTAAACTGGGAGTTCTGCCTGTCAGAAGTCTGCTTGTGATGGAAGAGACCATTTGGGCTGCATGTGGTGGACAAATTTTTATCATCAGCACTGTGACACATTCCATAGAGGTAAGTGCTTTTAAAAGCATTGCTCACATATTATGCTACAGGGTATAAGTGGTGAAATTTTAAACATTAAAATCTGTTTAAGAAGCTTCACAATTTAGGAAGCTGTTCATAAAATTTGGTTTCAGTTCTGTTTAATCCTGCTCCCTACAGTTTGAAATTCTGCCGCGATGTTCTCTGCTGATGTCTCACCAACGTGTGCTTCCCTTTCCCCCCAGATTTCCATAAGGTGCTTGGAACTCTTAGGGCAAGAGGTTTGCTTAAAAATGAGATCTGAGGGGAGGCAGCAAAGAAATGAGTGCCTAAAGGAACTGCCTGTTAATCCCAGAAGAAGGTTTAATTAAGAGATTTTCTCTACATGGTTAGATGTTGAGGGGACCATATCGCTCTCTACAACCACCTGAAAGGAGGTTGTACAGAGGTGGGGGTTGATCTCTTCTCCTAAGTGACAGGCGACGGGACAAGAGGAAGTGGCCTCAAGTTGCACCAGGGGAGGTTCAGATTGGATATTAGGAACAACTTTTACACTGAAAGGGTTATTAAGCATTGGAACAGGCTGCCCAGGGAGGTGGCTGAGGCACCATCCCTGGAGGTATTAAAAAGACGGGTTGACATTGTGCTTAGTGACATGGTTTAGTGATGGGTTTTTATCAGTTAGGTTGATGGTTGGATTAGATCATCTTAAAGGTCCCTTCGAACCTGGACAATTCTATGATTCTATGTCACTTGTACCTTGTGATGATTTCATAATATGTTTCTTCAGGGTTTTGCTTCTCATTGGCCTACAAAAATTTGCTTTGCATAAGGACATTTTCCAATCAAATAGTCATACAAAAGCAAGCTTTTCTGGGAGAAGAGTGTTAAAGATTCCAGTTCATGTGTGTGACCACATTTTCTGGAAAGCATTAAGCTCTCATTTCTGTCAAAATTGTAGCCTCTACAAAAAGAACGTCTTAGTGGTTGAAAGTTTAGTGTTGATGAAGCGTTAGCAATTAAGCCTCTCCTTCAACCTACGATACAGTTACACTGAGTTGCATGATGTTTACAGCCATGAAGTTCTTTCAAACAGGAGCTGTGATGAGCTCACAGCCTCCTTCTTTGTGTGCTTTGTTGCTGCTTTTTTGTTTCATTGATGATCGTGTTTTCTCTCAACAATAGTCTTTTTGGTACAATTGATTCTGTGAGTCATTGTCATGGGTTTGCAGGGAAACAGCTAACATCCGAATTTCCTCTGCCTTTATCTGTGCTTTCTGGGTGATTTGTTTCATCCAAGTAGATACTTGGATCATGTATTGTCCTACTTTATTTTTCTTTCAAACGGCTGGTTTTGTTGATAGTTTGAATGGTATGATGAGAGAAAGATTTTTGGAAGAGTGCTTGATAGTGGATAGGTGCTTGAAATGGACTTTTTTTTTATAGCTTCATTGTGGGGGTGGGGTAGCCTCTGGGACACTGCTTAGCGTCCTACAGACTTTGATGATTAATCTGATTCTCACCAAGAAATGCAGCAACTGTAAGAGATCACAGCCTGATTTTTTTCTGTGTGAGGCTGGTTACATACAGCCAAATCTCTGTAAATAAGCTTGGCAATTCTGGCCTAATTCTATCAGGTGGTACAGCTGCAGTTTGGACTTTGCTGTGTTGTTTTGGCACAGGAGAACAAAACCAGAGTTGGACAAGCTTTGAGGATTAAAGAATGTATATCAAAATACAGCATAGCATAATGGATTGCAGTATTGAAAACAAAAGTTCAGAGAAATAAAATAACAAATGTTCTGTCAATATCTCTCAGACATGGTAGTTTCGTTCTTCAGCTGTTACTACAAGTTCTCTTACAAAAGCATCACAAGAGGTTTCTTTTCATTTCCAGAGTGCTTTGCAGGCTAACCCAGCCATTGTATTCAGAGCTCAGATTATTACAGATCCAATGACTTTTATAGCTACAATTAATACACAGGCAACAAATGCTGCAGCAAACAACATTTTAAGAAATGGTGCAGCTGGAAATAGTGCGTATGGGTTGAATAATATTTTCTTGGCACAGAGAATTTTATTCAAGAGTATGATGATTTTTTGTATGACTGGCTGAGGGTCATCTTTTTTATTCCACACAAATATCCACATCATAGCATGTCATCTTCCTCGTAGAATTATGAACAGATTATGATTTTCTGCTGCCATGTTACTGGTCCTAAGACATAAGCAAGTACTCGTCTCGTTTTCATCATCTCACCAGACTAAACAGCTCAGTAGTGTTTTTGCTATTGCTGATTTACTTTGATAACTTCTTGGGTTTCTATTTCTCGAAGTGATCTGCTGTGATATGTATACCATGTCCATTGGTAATATTGTTTCAATAGTATATTATACATAAGGCCATTTACCCTTTGTCTATAGTGAATATTTCAACAATATCAGCAGCTGATTACATCTGAGCTACCTCTTCTTTACTGTGCAGAGCAGAAGCTTTGCTGTGTGAAGGGAAACAGCAGCAACAAAATGTTTGTTCTCCCTCTGCCCTCTCTTGTTGAGAGTTAGTAGTAATGATTTGACTCGAGATTTTTTTGTATAGTATTCATTTTTGTTCTATCAACAAGAATCCAGGTGGTGCACAGGGCACAACTGTTATTCTTTCCTCTTTGCCGAACTCCTTTATATCTCCAAATACTTCGTTGCTTTCTACTATCATGGATACATGTTACATGCTCTGCTGCGTATATTATCTGTAAAGGCACATGACTTGTTTTTAGGGACGTATTTGTGCAAGCCTCTGAGCATATTCAAGCCTATTTTATAAACTTCATTCTTGTGGGGCACTCCCTGCTTCATAGGTACCTCGTATTTAACTGTCTGTGCATTTGATAAGTGCAAAGTACATTATCTTGAAAACAACCTCATTCCATGTCTCCTTGCTTTTCTAAGATTCTTATTTAAGCTTTTCTTATTTAATAACTATTAGTAAATTAGTAGGTTTGGCATCCTATATAATGGGTTGAATGTTATTCACTTTTCCTGCTTTTTTCCCCTTCTGTTATGGATAAGACTCTCAATTCACTTGTTTTAATGATATGTTACTGTAATAGAATGTTTCAGGAAATATCTTTTATTGGCACAGTGCCCCAACTTGGCACAGTGCCTCGAGCTCCTCGGCAAGGGGCATGCGAGAAACGCATCAATTGCTGTTATACATTAATTACATACTCTGATACTCGTTCTGTGAAGAATAAATTTATCGTTAGTCTTTACCCTAGATGTGAGTCGTATTGCTGTCGGGTGTAGACCTTGGTCCTGTGGTGGTCTTGGTGTATGTAGGCCCTTAGGCTCTGCAGAGGCAGTCTGTGTTTGTTTAAAAACAACAAAAAAAACCCCGCCAGAGTATTTAACAGAATAATGTCACCAACTGAATGGCATTCCATCCTGGTTTGTTTTGTCTTGTTTTTAAAACTTGGCTAACTCTACATGAGTTACTCTCATTTTAACAATTCAAGTAGAACAAGCTGAAATGTTCAGCCGAATCCAGCAAACAAATTAAAATCCCTATACGTGAGTGTATGTTGCCCGAGTACTGCAACTTCTTTAAAGCAGTAGAAGTCATTTGTTTTACCTTGTGGACCATGGTACCCATTATGTATCTCCTGTGAAGCTTGAGAAATCGCCGTTCAGTTCTTGGCGCAGCCGTTTGGTGGGAGTGGGCATCACCCCCCAACGCCGGCCTCCAGCCATGCCCGGCGCTGCTGGACAATAGCCAGCCATGTGGGGAGGGCGGCTGGGGCATCCAGAGAGTCTTCTGCAGCTCTCCCGTTGCTATAGAGGTTGAACAAGAGAGCCTGAGGGGGAAAAAGCCGCTCTGAATAGAAAGGAATGTAGGTATGAAAACTAAAAAGAGAAAAGTAAAATGAAGTTCAATTTTGTTTATTTTTAATAACGGAGGGAATAAGACATTCTCGTCCCTTTGTATCTGTATTTCTTGCTATGAGAAGAAAAAGGCCAGGTATTGGTTTTCAAATAAGCGTGTAATTGAAATAAATGTCAAAGTTCTGTACAAAACCCATGCATTTGTAAAAGAATGCGCAGGTTTGGGTACCTTCCTACTCGGTGTCAGAAGACCCTTTGAATGAGAAGAATAGTTCTTTTTATATGCTGCTTGTGGCATTGACAGTATGACAGTTTTTCTTCTAAATGTCTACGTGTTTCAATGGACAGCTGTAGGAACAGCAGGGCAGACTAAGTGGGAGTGTAATGAGTTGGCTGGTAAAAAAGGAATGTGACAAAAATGCATGTGCAAGTTGTTTACAGTGGCACCAACAGAATTGCCAGCTGTGGTCAGACCACTGCAGAGAAAATTCATTTTTTTTATGATCAGCTTCATTTTTCTCCTGATTCTGAACAGTGCAAGTTGCTGGTCAGGTTCACTTCAGTGGCCTTGGATCTGTCCCTGAGAAGTTTTCAAAAGTCAGTTGCTCATCCATGCAGCAATATATGAGTCTGTAAACAGATTTATTTTTTTTTGTTTTAAAATCCTGTTTGCATGCGTGATGAGAACATCAGGAAATAGAGTTGTAAGAGCTGTTTTTGGCTTTGAAAGCTGTTGTTCATGGATGAATTCTTCTGTTGAATAAAATTTATGATTTTCAAATTTCATTTAGTAAAGAATGGAATGGAGGTTACTTGTGGAAAACAGTGAATATAAATGTGCCTGCCAGAGGTGCTTGCCTTGCATTCTGCAGTATTGTTACTCAAAGAATCAAAAGGTAATAGGTAACACTCTGAAAAACTGAACCACTGCCTAATAGCTGAAGAGAAACTCTGTTTATTCACTAAAAGCTGAACATTTGAACAATATTGTTAGCAAATGAAAAGGGGAAAAAAATAATCATTCCCCTTATCTTTAAACAGCCGATTTCTCAGTGGAAAGTACTAATTGATAGAGTAATAAAGTATGAGAAGAAAATTAAGTGCCTACTAGGTATAGTATCAAAAGTTATACTTTGTGAAGCTCAAATGTCTATTCTTTATCTCTGATCTTACCCTGTTTCTTGAATTAAGATGGAGAATTGAATATCTGTAAGACTAATATTTTCAAAACATAACTAACTGTCTAAGGCTAAGAGCTTAGCCTGAGAAACACATAATTTAGATTTTTGACACAAAATCATAAAAATGTAACTCTTAATTGTAATGCATGGAAAATTTAAGTATGCTTTTACAAGGAGGAAGGGGGTACTTTTGACAGGTCGTCATTTATTTAGCTAAGGAAGCTTTATCTTTATCAGAATAGTTCTCTGTATTTGATAATAGCTGACACAACATTAAAAGGCTGTTTCACTTCAGAGACAGTTTACTTACAAGACAAAACTAGAAAAAAAAATCCCTACTTCTTGTTAATGATTAAAGAACTTTACTACAGCTTTATCGTGCATGTTAACAGGGGTGTGGAGAGAGGTTTTGGCTTTCCTGGAGCCATGCAGAAGTTGTAACTGAAGGCGATAGACCAAGGAATAAGTCTTGATCTAGTGACCCTGAAAGTCTTGCATTATTTACCTTCAGGAGGAGGATTTTGGCCTTTCTAATGGCAAGCATCAATATTTTGAAGGACAGTAAAACAAAATGGCTAATACTTCTGAAATTAATTGTCAGAAAGCAAGCCACAGTATTAAGGCTTGCATAGTTATGTACATATTTGAGCAGATAATGCTGTATTTCTATTCATAAACACTCTGTTTTCTAAAGATGACTTTTTCTTTGATTCTATTATCCTTGTTCTGGAAAGATCCCTAACAGAACAGAAAAAAAAAATATTGTTTAAAGAGGAATTTTGCTGTAGATAAAGTAACATATTAGGAAAAAATCTGCCCGCTCACAGGAACCTCATCTGTGATAGTTTTCCCAAAGGGGTATCAATAAAGAAATATAAAATCCTTTTAAATCCCAGCTGTTACCAGCCCCTACCGTGCAATATTTTTAATAAATACAACATCTAAGTTACTGTGAAGTTACTCTGTCATTAGCTAGAACTTTGTTTCAAGAGCTGAGAATCCTTCCATACTAATAATGATGATGTATTTTCAAAAAAAGGTAACAGGAAAATTATCAGATCATACACAGCAGTCAGGACATTACCTGAGCAAAGCAGAAGCAGCTAACTTTGTCCTTGGCACGGAGGACAAAGATACAATACCTACACGGAAGAGCTGTTATGGAAGTTTGAATGATGTTCACAGAACCGTAGAATACCAGGTTGGAAGGGACCTCAAGAATCATCTGGTCCAACCTTTCTTGGCAAAAGCACAGTCTAGATAAGGTGGCCGAGCACCCTGCCCAGCTGAATCTCAAAAGTGTCCAGTGCTGTGAGTGTTGTTTGGTTGCATCTCCCCACAGAGTCCTTGTTTTTCTTACAGAGCAATTTTGAAGCCCATCAAGAGGAAGGGATGGTTATCTCTCACATGGCTGTTGCTGGAGTGGGAATCTGGATTGCCTTCACATCGGGATCTACACTTCGCCTGTTCCACACTGAGACACTGAAACACCTCCAGGATATTAACATCGCCACGCCTGTTCACAATATGTTGCCAGGTGCCTGAATTGCATCGTTTGATAACATTTCTGTTTTGTCTTTATCGCTGTCATTCTCCAGAGTGGTGTAGATTAGGCCAGAATCAGAAGGTCTGTCTCGGACTTTGAGCCTGATAACTGACTCATGACTATTTGCTTTGGTAAATCACAGCCTGTTGCCTGCCCAGAAAAACAAAATGTGCAGGGAGCAGGCTGAATATCAGCTCTCCTCCTTAGAGGTTATAAATGTAATCATATAGATAATCACGTGGATTCTTCTGTTTAGTCATTTTTTTTTGGTGGTTGCAGAGCAGTAGGACAAAGCAGTCTGCCATGAAACAGTGTTTGCTTTGCAGAGGTTTGCATTTGCTTCTGGAACTTAAGTATCAAAGTACGATGGAGTCAATTTGCCTAGAATCTGGACCAAAAAACCACTTGCTTAATTTTAGTTACATCAGTGGTCCCAGTGAACCCAGTTGAACCACTCATACCCTCCCATTTTGGAGCACGCTTAGCGTTTTGATGTTTAGAGCTTCAATTTATTGAATTAAAAGGTTGGTCTTATAAGTGGAGATGGAACCTGTGGTTGTTTGGATAAAGTTTAACAGATCTTTTGAATGATTTGAGACAGAAGCTGTTCAGTCATCCCCAAATCATCAGTGTCACAGAGAGTTGCGCTGGCCTGTATCAGTTTTTGGTTTTGAAGCTAACACCTCAGCATCAGTGACCGCATCGGGTGGGAGCTGTGGCACTGCTGGGAGAAGAGACAGACAGAAAAGTGATACTGGCCTGGCTGAGCACGAGGTGTCCATGAGGGGACAACCATTCTTTTTGTCTCTCCCTGTTTATAGACTGCAATAGACTGAACTTCTCCAGTTTCTATAGGCAATGCGTGTGCCAGCTTTATTGCTTCGTTTCTAGCAGAAGCCGGTTCTTCCAGCACTGAGATGTATTTAGAGTCTTACAAGAGTTAGGTATAACTCTTGCATCAAAACTGTTTCGCTTCTTCAGTCGCTGTCCTCTTATCACATTTGCTTTCAGACAATATTAGCATTGCAATAAAAATCTTAAATTGTGTCCATTTATATCTTGTTCTAGACAGGGTGGGTTTTGTGTGGTGTTTGACTGTAGCTCCAACACTGAACAACAGCAAATCACCTGCCTTTAAATAGGTCATTTGATTAAATTCATCACAGTTATGCAAAGAAATCATGATCAGTTGTAAAAAGAAGATTAACTTTTAGTATGTTCTGCTGTTTATCTGGGGTGGAATGGAAGTAGGGCCTCCCTTATACATAGTTTCCACATATAAAAATCTTCAAAAATTTAGCTTTAGTGTTCATTGCCATGGTAATAAAACTGCTGATGTAACATATAATTATTTTTAAAAGAGTTTTAGCTAATTATATCTCCTCAGTGTCATTCTTACCAATTTTAGTTCCCTTTAATTTTTTTTTTCCTGGTATCTTCATGAAAATCACTCCAGTGAATGGAAATGGAAATTTATTTCAGGAGTAGAACATTATTACATAAAATGTTCCAAGGGAGAATCCATTCTAAAAATGAAATGAATTTCAATTATTTAGCAACAGCTCTTGGGCTTGTTTATATGATCCCAATAATGCTGCAACAGCAAAGGCTAAAAGGCAGAGGAGTAGGAGGTTTACATAATAAAGCAGCAGTAGGGACCTTTTGGAACTAAGAGCAGCCACAGAATTAATCAAACTCTTGTAATACATACTGAGATTTTTTTTTATAAGGAAAAAAAAAAGTAAAACAGAAAGGGAGTGAAATGGCTGCATATTTACAAAATATGTATTGTACCTTTACTGAGGATTTTTAAGGACTCCGATTAATGTTTAGAAGTGCTGTATGTGCTGCAGGACATCTTTTGTTTTTAAAGGAAACATCTCTGTTCAGTTTACTGAAATCCAACATGAGTTCCTTAATATGGAAAAATAACAGATAAGTAAAAATTCAAATTGTATTGAAATGAGAAAGAAGAAAAGGGTGAAAAAAATATTGCTGAGATTCTTAAGAATAGAGAGTAAAAAGGCAAGATCTCAGTAACTTCCAAGAAGCTGGACTTCCTTTGCCAAGGTTTTAGTAGGAACAACAGTATGTAATATTGCTCTGATAGGCTATGTGAGATATCACCTGCAACTTCTTCTAAAGCAATGTAAATGAGAGGAACATCACTCCATGAAGTTAAAGAAATTATTTTGTCATTATATAGTAGAAGTAAAGAAAATAATTACTGTCACTGTCGGGAACAGTCACCATGAGTTACAGTGCTATATTTAAAGGATAGCTGTAGTAACTAAGATAGAGGAGTAGGAGGTTCTCAGAACCTTAGTAACCAGTCCTCATAGCATTAGATTTTTCCTAGTTTTGTTCTTAGTCAAAGATGGCTTTAAATATCACTGCCTGCTCTCCTTGTTGTAAAGGATGTGCCTCCTCCAGGGAAATGAACAGGACGTGATTGTCCTTACGCTTTGAAAAGTTTAGTAACATGAAAAAGCAGACTGTGTCTGGCAGAAGCTTTTTTCTGCTGGATGTAACTTTTTAAAATCTGTGGCAGCCTGCTTATGAAGAGTGGAGCTGGGAAGGCTTGTGCTTTCTGGAGTTACGGGAAGTTTGTGTGTAGGAACGCAGGGCTGGAAATTAAACCAGGGTCACGGAGTGGTCCGCAGTACCTTGCTTCATATATCATCAAAAATACTTCCTAATAATGTATAACAAGCCTATGTTCTATAACAGAATACTAAAAAAGCACAAATGCCATATGACAAAGGAAAACAATGGTTGAGAGGAAGAGCATCTTTGTAGTTACAGTTTGAGGTAACTATTTCACTATCTACTACACCACAGCACGTGTGGATCGCTTTTCAGTGGCCCAAGCACAGCTCTGTTAGCTAAACAGAGGGTGTACTGAGCGGCAGGGGGAAAAAAAAAATCTATTAACATTTGAAGACAAATATACACGCTTCAGTAGTGCAATGTACTTCATTTGTAGAACAAGTTTGTGCTTAGCATTTGTGATCTGCAGCTTTTCACCAGCTTTTATCACGTCTCGGACCAAAAAAAATCATACTGTACATAAGTAGACAGCTCACTTGTTTTTTTTCATAGTTACATTCAATATTTCATTATTCAAGAACATCCTTAAACGTGTTTTTCCTTTCAGCTCTAAAAGAGTTTGTCCTTTTAAAGAGATTACTGTGACCTTTGATACATGTCATTTCGTTGCTCATATGGATGATGACAGGTTACCTGTTTAACAAAGATGTCATTTCTGCCTAAGTTGCTGGATTCTGTTTATATCCGTATATTCTCTAATGGCATGTGTGTTTCCTGGAAACAGATGAGAAAAGCAAAGAAAAAAAAAGTATCATTTCCTCTCTGCGGAAAACGAACTATACTTTGAGGCTTCCAGCTTTCTTTTCTGCCCACCCCACCAGGTGCCAGATCATAAAATGCAGTTGGTTTGTGGCTTTACTGCTGGAAAATGATAAAAAGATTGGACTGACCTAAAATTTTCCCCAATAGATCTGTACAGTGGGGTTTTTTTAGATATAGTAAGAGCAGCATTGTCACACAAGACGATATGCACTATGCACCTACCTAGGGTTGACTTCAGAAGATCTGTGTGGGAACACATGAGGATTTACCTGGGTCTGATGGTGGTTGTAGCGGAGACCTGAGAATGGTGAACATAGAGCAGAACATAGGCAATATAGCCATCTATTCATGTATAAACTTAATTGTTGGCTTCAGTTCTTCATAAAGTCAAGATCTTTCCCAGATTATTGTACAGGTTTTAAAAGTCCTTCATTGCATTGGGACAGTGTGATCTAAAAGTTGTCATTTAATGATAAGAGTATTTGATTGACTTTGGCGTTTATGTTTATCATTTTCCCTGCTTGTTAATTTCTGTGATTACTGCATAACTCATTCTGGAGAATTGGGTTTACTTATTTTTTCTCTGAATTGAAATATATCAAAATCAAAAATAGCAAAGAAAAGTATGATATCAAACCTTGGCTAGCAAAAGACAGATAAGTATTTGAAGTGAATATTTTAATAGGGTTTTTTAAATCTAGATATCTTTTTTTTTTCAGTTGTTATATGCTATTTCAAGGTATATTTTCAGATGCAGATGTTTCCTGCTTTTGTAAGACTTCAAAGCAAGTGGTTTTCCTTTTGACCTCACGATAGATGTTTCATGCTTAAGGTTGTGCTCAGTGTTTAAGATTCTAAGTGGCTGGCTGATAATTTGCTGTTTTCACCTATGGAAGCAGTAATGCATATTACCAGACTTCCCTGATAAAAATTACTGGTTAGAAGTTGCTTCAGGGTTAGAGTATGAAACCATGCATATTATTTTACATTTTAAATACTTAAAAAAAAAACATTAAAAATCTTTTGTTTGAAAACGTGAGCATATTGCTTCTATAAGACATTAGAGAGGCAAACATGCAGTTGGAGGTTTTGGTAACTCTAAAAGCTTTTAAATTGTACTGAGATATTTGTTTGCACTTTGTAAAACAAACTTTAAGTGCAATGGAGTGAGGTTAAGCCAACCTGAGGTTACCTTGCGCTCGCTGTGGCACCGGTTGTGGGAGAGGACTCACATGTCATACAGAAGTTGAACAAACCTGAGCTCTAAATCACAGAATCCAAATACTGGCTTTCGAAAACTCCACTACTCAGAGGTGTTTGGGCATCACCGTTTGATCTTCTTTTGTGCTGAAGGAGTGCCTTTGTGTGCTTTGTTTTGGAAACTAAATTAATCCCATTAATATCTCAAAAAAAAAAACAAACCCAAACCAAAAGAATAAAAAAAATAAAACACTAAAAAACCCCACCAGAACCAAATCACTCAAACCCCATCAAAATAAAAGCAAATTCAGATCTTCAAAAGGCTTACAATTTAGCTTTAGGCATAGACCATCCATGTTCATCTAGCCAAAGAGAGATGAAGCCACCCTACTGGCACAAACAGCTACAGTTTATGGAAAACAACAAAGGTGTCTCTGAAGGTCTGCATGAGTAGGTGGAGCTGCTTCAACTTACTCGTGCTTGTTACACCTGCCAACGATGACCCCATTGTCGTGCCTGAAGGGTATTTTAGAATGTGGTTCTGGGTAGACAGTGCTGGGATTCTGAATCTGGCCCTGAAGCATACGTGTGCCTTTTATAATTCACCATTGCTGGGCTAATACTTCGTTTTTGTAAAGTTCTGCAAGGGGAGATTTGAACTGTGGTCAGCCTCCTGCTTTCCAGTTGAGTGCTTTGGGCTGCAGTCAAGCTGCTCCTTCCCTGCTTTCCCCGTGGGTCTGTGATTCATGTATTCTTGGATGTAGATTGGCTTTAAAGGACAAGATGAAAAATGCATTCATTTGTGAAACACCATAATTAAGATTCTTTTCCAAAGTGTGGAACCTGTGGGTTCATCCAAGTTATATCAGACACGGAATCCAAATTCTCTGTGTACTGATGAAGTGAGTGACAACTTGAGAGCTATGATGAAGAAGGGAATGACTGCTCTGGTAAAGTAAATAATAAATTCCCAGAACATGCAGGCTTTGAACCTGGAGGGTTCCAGCAGAGTTTAAGCGCTCCTCCACATGAACTTGGGCCATGGCAGAAGTTTGGGCAAGTAGTGAATTCTATTTCTGAAATTTGGCAAGGCCCTTTTGAAAATCCATCTAAACTGAATCAAACTTATTGAGTGAGCATTGCAAGCAAAAATTACTTTGTTTTCATTAGAAAAATACCAATCCCATAAATAATGAGTTGTAGAAGATCATAGAACAATTTTGATTGGAAATTACTCTGGAGGTCATCTTGTCCATCCTTCTTGAAGCAGGCCTGATTGGACCTTGTTGTTCAAGGACTTGTCCAGCCAAATTTTTAATATCTTTGGATAGGATGGAGATTCCACAACCTGTTTGAGCAGCTCATTGCAGTGTTTGACCACTGTTAAGATGAAGAAGCTTTTCCCTACTCATAATCCGAATTTCCCACATTCTAAATTCGAGCCATTGTGTCTTACCCTATCTCTGGGCATCAGAGCCGAGTCTGACTCTGTCTTCTGTGCACCCTCCCGTCAGATAGGTGCAGGCAGCACTTCTTTTAACCTTTCTTTGTACTCTGTGCATTCCAGTCTCCTGATCATCTTGTTTGCCTTCCGTTGGACTTGTTCCAATATGCCAACGCCATTCTTGTATGGGAAAGCCATACTCCATACGGGGGACACGGCGCTTCTGGTACAGTTTCCCAAAATAAAAGCTAGGAGAAAAAAAATAATTGTGAAGAAGTGTGTTATGGCAATATATTATTGAGGATAGTGAAGTGAAATACCTTTCAGTTTTGTTACTGAGAATATATAAGCATAGTCTGTCTGTATAAAAGATAATATATGTCTGCTTTTAGATACTGTGGTCTAGAGATTTAATAGTATTTAAATTGTCATATATGTAGAGTTTAATACCACAGCAAAATACTTGCCTTGGCTGTGTTTTGCTGAATGAGACGGAACAGCTGATTGTATTTGCCTGAAGCTCCTTTGATGCAGGCAGACACCATCACTTTTAAGTAACGCAGCGCTTTCTGAACTTCGCAGGGCAGCAGCGTGTTTCTGTGACCAGCCTCCTGGTGTGCCATGGGTTACTGCTGGTTGGAACAAACCTGGGTATAATAGTAGCATTGCCGGTGCCGCGCTTGCAGGGGATTCCCAAAGTAACCGGTGAGTGGGATTTCTCAAAACGGATCATTTCTCTTCTGTCAGTAGCTTAAGTGAACCTGCCAAACGATATGTATTGTTTAAATAAATACCAGAGCTTTTTGATGAAATTTCATGTGTTCTTCTTCCTGAGCTTTAGAATATTTCCAGATACTTGTCTAGTTTGGTCTCAGTTGTTTGAGCTGGGACAACTGTTTTTCTTTAGGGGCATAAGACTAGGATAGGCAGTAAGCCTGTCAGGATACAGGCGAATATATGGGGATGAGAAGGGAAAGCAAACAATCTTTCTTTGGGGATTTGGGAAAAATAAATACATTAAGGTTAGAGACATAGGTACTGGAAATCTGGTATATTGTCTACCTGGTTATTCAGTAAATTGGTTTTGTGCTGTTTCTCCCCAAAACAGGATACCTGGAATATATGACAGCATAGATTTAATTTTTTTGACAATGATGAAGATTTTTCCATTTTGGAGAGAAGCACTTATGAGTTACTTTCATATCACCCCATTTGAAATACAGTCGCGTGAAAGCTGCTGTATCACTTTGCAAATGTTTAAGCTACTAGCAGAAGCAAGATTGTAAAAGTGTGTTTAATAGGGACTTTGCCATGCTGTGTTTTGGGTTCAGGATTCTGCTCGAGCTTCTGCGCTGTGTTAGGGAAGCTGGCAGATTTTCTGAGGCAAGCTGTTTGCAACTCCCTTCAGGGGGAAAAAAAAAAAAGCTTATGTAACTTTGCAAAATGAAAATGAAATCCTCTGTGTTCAGCAAAATACACAGCAATAATCTAGTATGACACAGGATAAAAGCTTCTTAAAAAATAGGGAACTTATGTCAGGTGAAAATAAATGCAATCCAAGAAAATGCATAGTTGCAGGATCAAAAAATCTTTCATTTTATTCTTCTGTTTTCTGTTTTGATTATTGTGGTTTATGTCACCTGTATATTCTTGCCTATATTTTGGGTCAAGATTTGTCAGATTTCACAGATACATTTAGACATCTATTTTTATAGTCTGATACCGTATTTGGAATTTGAAAAATTGTGACTCTTCCCAGTTGTGCTTCCAATAGTGATAATTCATCTTTATATCATTGCACTTTCTGTAAAAGCAGAATATATTTTATCATAACCTGGAATGCATTAAGGAGTTGGGGATGGACAGAGTGATTTGTAGGGTTGTGGTTTTTTCCCTTGATAGCCTAGCTCTTTTCCATGTTGTAGCTGATTTTGTAGAAGCTGATTTCTTCTGTTTTGCTGTGAAAGCCACATTTATTGATATTGTTACAGCTTCTAAATTTGGTCATGTACAATTTGTTTTTCATACATTCTAAAGACTTGCACCATGTAAATCTTTCCTATACCACCAACATTCCACTGTTTTTAGCAGTATTTATACTTTTTAGAAAAAGAAAAATAATAATAATTGTTCCGTCATTTCCTTATGAATCTGCTATGGTAACTAGACAGCCATTGAGAAGGATGGGTTTAGTTCCTGCTGTACAGTGTGGAGGGGTCTGTTACAATGAAACAGATGTTCTTGTGCTGTTCTGCAGAGGTACAGAGGTTCAATGGGATTAATTGAAAACCACGTCTTTTGTTTGTGGATTACTGGAGAAAACTCACAGTGTTACATTTGTGTCGATGCCAACAAAAAAAAAGTTAGCAGCATTTCTGTACTCAGGCTGTCGTGAGAACAGAACACAAAACTAAAATTCATAATGCCATGTTTCAGCTGATTTATTACTACAGTCCTAAAATGCTTGTGGTACAATAGATTATTTTTTGGTACTTTTTTTTTTTCTGTAAATTGTGTGCACACAATGCAAAAGACAGGCTGGATGCAATAATAGGTTTTTAAGAGTTATGCTTTTCTGAGCAAATTTCAAGAACTAATTATGGTGGAACACTGTGGTAAAATAAATAATGTTCTCTAATTGTGTTTTTCTTCTGGCTCCAGGAAGAGGAATGGTGTCATATCATGCACACAACGGCCCAGTCAAGTTTCTTGTTATGGCTACGTCTATAAACAAGAAGAACAGAAACAAACTGAGGAACAGCCTGCCTCCTGGCTCGGAACCTAAAGATGATGACCAAAAGAACGTTCTGCACAGTGACAGACCAAGCTCTTCCCTTAGTAACACCCCTGACACTGCAGTTTGGCTGGGGGGTTCAGCAGGATCCATTGCACAAAAGAGTGACTTGTCATCATCTTCGGGATCCCTTACGTTGTCTCACGGATCAAGTTCTCTAGAACATAGGCCAGAAGATAGTAACATTTATGAGCTTTTGAAGGATCAAAATATCTCATTTAAAAGTAAAAGACAGAGATCCAAGAAAATGAAAGCAAGTTCAGTGTTAGTAATTTCTGGTGGCCAAGGACACAGAAGAGTGAACAAGAAGACCAAGCAGCAGCGACAAGATGAACTAGTGTCTTCAGTGATGGTCTGGCAAATCCCGCTATTAAATATCTAAGCAAACTAAATCCAAGACACTTTCTGCTATTAAGAAAAACCCTGATATCCTTTTACAGCAAATACCAACTTAGGACCTGAGTGGATAGACTTTATACACCTGGGAGCAATTTCATGAGGGTTTGATCACAGGATTAAGGGTTGCAAGACAGAGCCTTCACATACTTAAAAGATTTTGCAGTGGTAGAGTATTGGAGAACATTTAGCCGTTGATGCTGTACTTGATACTAAGAGCAAAAAGGATCTGTTAGACACTTTAAAATGGTTTTAGAATCTGTATTTTATTTATATTCACATTTATAAATATCATAATTATGTTCCATAGCACTTAGGGAATCAAGGAACACATGCCATGTCTCATGCTGGGTTTTGCTTATGAAATCAGCTGTTGTTTCTTTTTCCAAAGAGACATATTGCATGGATTGTAGGTCTTAACAAATTAGCAAATATTTTAAAGCAATAAATAGTCTAATGCAAGCTAATATTAATGTGGTAACTACTATAATAGTGTTTAACATCATTCCACAAGACAGAGTTTGGTCTGGACAAAAGCAGTTACATTAATTGGTATTTGTTTATTTCAACATAGAAAATAGATTTTATTATTATTATTATTTCTAATGCTCAGTATTATTAACAGTGTTGTAGTACAAAAAGCTTATTAATTTTCTTGATAGGTGCAATGTCTGTGACTCAGTTTTGTTATACAGGGAAAATTCTAAGGATGCTATGGTGTAGGGCAAATAGAAAATACAGATAGAGGACAGCTGGGCATTGCAGTGCTGCCAGTGCATTCTCCCCTGGCAACGTGGTGTCAAAGCTAGACATGGGATATGCTGTTTGTAAGGAGGCATGCACATCCAGTAAAATAATAATTATATTATTAATTAAATCATTAATAGGGAAGAAATACATTAGTATTGGAATACCTATAGGAAGTGCAGGCAATCACTGTGGGTGTAGGTCCTACATCAATTGATTTGTGCTATGGCCTCAGGCAAACACCTGTCAAATAATGACACAGCGCGACAGCAGAGGCACGGTCACATCTGAGCGGCGGTCACCTCTTTTCACCCAGAGTTTCAGCAAAGCATGGTCTGGTAAATGGATATTGTGAAAATAACCTGCACAGCTCAGTTCACTCAGTCGGGCAAGCGGTTGCTTTGGTCGTGTTAGAGGGCTGAATTCTACAGAGACCTCATCATTGTTTCTTAATGAATCAACGTATTTCCAAAGGAAACTTTCAATTTGGGATTCCTACTGAAATGGCTTTCTGTGCTAGTCTCTGCACATGTGAAATATAAGACAAAGCTTTCAACTCACAAAGACGTTGCCAAAAAAGGTGATGAGACAACATCCTTCAGTCAAAATATGTTTAATACAGATAAGATGTTGAATCGAGTCACTGGGAACATCCTTTTCCCTCATCAATAGACTGAAAGATCCAGAGAAATTGGGAGGATTAAGTTTTGTTTGAATACATTAGGCACTCTAATACTGTCCATCAGTTCAGTAAAATGCAAATTAAATATAGCTGAAGTGGAACGTTTGCCAGATGTGTGCAGCAACTAGAATCAAGTAAAACTTCTGGCTACTTTGGTACCATTATTATTCCAGTAAGGGGATGGTTTGCCTTGAAATTATTTGTGCTACTTCTAACATAAACTCTTTGATTCCACTATGTTTTGTTTCAATCTGCCTACTTTAAATCAATATCAACCATATATTTGGCCATAACATTTCAAGGTAAATAGTACTAGAGGTGGAATTATTTTGTTCTATATAAGATAAAGGGTTGGTTTTTTATCAAAATAGCAGTATTTTTTTGCTTTTAAAATATTGATGAAATTTATTTTCTTTCTTTTGCAGCAGATCTGAGCATCTCTCAGATTTTCAGTCTGTCTGCTCTAAAAAGCAAACCTCTGTTGAGGTGACCCCCAAATCAGTGAGCAGCCTGACTTACAGGTTTGACAGAGCACTGGAGTAACATCAGGTCTTCCCTGACAGCAAGTATGTGGGACAGGGGGGATGCCAGTGCAGTCAGGCTTTGCCTCCTAGGTGGCACCAAAATAGGTATTTCAAAAATCAGACACACCCCCCAATTTCTTTTCAGAGATTTTGCCCACATCATACATCCTGATCAGAACAGGATTCTTGAGCCATAAGAGCATGGCTCTTCATAAGAGCGTGGGCTTCAATGAGTCACAAAGGACACTTGGTACAGATGGGATTGTAGGTTTATGATCTTCATTACTGGTTTGGGCTTTTATTGTGTGTCTTTCTCTGCGTATCTTGCAACTTTAGTAGGGCGTTGTCAGCATTGGCATGGGCTTAGTGTTGGCATGAGTCCTGGTGCAAAGAAAAAACCCCAAGAAAGCAGAGTGCCTCTAAGCCAGGCAGCTGGCAGCATTTTCCCAAACTTTTCCTCTTCTCCCTGGCCTACTGCCTAGGCTTGCCCGGCTTGAGGGATCAAGGCCAGTTGAATTTTCTACACTCTTCCATAGCCATGGCCCTGGGAGCTGCTCTTTGCCCACTGTGTGGAAGTACTACATTGTACAGTTTAATGTATGTATACTGAAAAACAAAAGATTCTTCTGTGTATAAAGCATATATAATCTAGTATCCCTTTGCTGCACTGCAGTGAAAGGACCACAGGTCTTATTCTGCGTGCTCTTTGGGTGTGGGATTCCACGTCTGTGCCTTCAGGACTGAAGGATCATGTCCACTCTCTCGTGGATCTTTATCACTAGGAGCAGTAAGCAGAGTCCACCACACATTCAACTGGAAATCCATGCATGGCGTTACTACAGGATCTGCTAGCAGTAATGCATGAGAGTTCTAAAGTGAAATTCACCCTATCTTCCAGCTGAAATGTAATTTTCTCCAGTTTTATCGATAATATAGTAGAAACAGAGTACAAATCTGCTCTTCTGAAAGTACACTGGCGTTCTGCAGTGACTTCAGCAGGAACAGAATCAGGTCCCTCATTTACATAATACTATTTTGGAAATACCTATCTATTTATCTTCCTAAGCTATAAAGCAAAAGAGAAGCTGTCTGTCTGTAAAAATACACATTGTCATGAATCAGATTTTTAGTGACTAACCAAGCACCAGGTGCAATGTTTGTTTTCAGATATGCAGCCAACTGGTATTACCTTACTGTGGAAACAGGCAGGAACCAAAGTTTCTCATGCAGCTGGCAAGTAGTCTCTGTAGCTGTTGTAGACTGTGCTGCTAGGAAGGCTGGATTTCGCTTTCTGATACTGCTTTTCTAGATCAATAGAAGTTATGAAAAATATTAGGAAAAGAGGGGAGCAAGTGTAACCACTACAATATATTCTATATATGTTTTCTAACACATAGTAGTGTCTTTTATAACATGAGCCATAAAACTTGTGTATTTATGTTCAAAGTATAAACTGAGAAAAATGTTTAATAAAAAATGTGATAGAAATTAACTTCAGAAGTACATTTTGTCGTCATTTTAACTAGAAGGCTAGAATTTTTGGCATGCATTAATGAATAATATATATATTAAGGGACTCATGAAAGGAAAAATAAGATACGTGACTAGAACAGAGATATATATTTTTGAGTTTTATAGTTTCTGTAATTTAAACATCAGCAAATGCAATCTCTGAAAATGCTGTGGTCTCTCCTAAGTTTGCCCCCTGTGTCACCGGACACAGTGCCAAAGCAGTAGAACTTCTGCTGTGCTGTCTACATGGAGTGTGCATCAGCATTTAGGCAGCGTGCATGAAGCCTAAAGATGAGAAGCATTAATATTCAAAGTGAGTATTGCAGAGTAAAAGCATCAACAGACAAAATTAATTTTCAGTTGCTAACTGGCAATTCATTCTAATTAATCTGCCCTGAAGGATATCTACAGAATCCCATGATGGTGTTTAAATACTGAGACGTGTATTCATCAGACTCGGCAGTGGCCTTTATGTGTGTACCTGCATTATTATAAACAAACAAGAAGAGTTGAGTGCTGTTTGGTTGTTGGTAAAACCTGCCGTTTTGTTCCTGTTTTTCTACCGTGTCTCTCTGAAATACATCAAAATCAAATTGCACCAATGTAGGATACTGTACATGCACGCACCTGAAGACAGATTCTGTCCCAGTGGGAATTTACAACTAATTTTTTATGGGTGGGAGGCTACGTGCTAAAAATTGCTTACTGCCCCTTTGAGAGAGGATGGGATATTGGGAAGGGTTTCCTGAACTGTGGCTCGGTGCTTAAACAACACTGTTCCTGTCTCTTCTGTCCTATTTCATTTTCTGAATGAGTAAAGACAGATTTTGTGAAATACATTTGGAAGGAGCAGCTATAATGGAGGGTTCAGTAAGAGTTAATCTGTATTGCAACGAGCGATACCATGGAGCTGATACAGTATATTTTTAGATTGTTTTACATGTATTCATAGTAATAATACTTCACATAATGATAGTCCTGTTAAGAAGGCAGATTAATATCATCCGTAGCTAGGAAGAAACAGAGTTGGAAGGAGTTTGCCTGACTTGAAGCCACGTGATGAGTCTGTAAAAGCACACAGATTAAAGCCACGGCTGCTTTCTAAGCCCATGATTAGCCCTTCAAATTGCCTCCTCCTCGCAGGCATCCTGTACGTGTGGTTGTTGCAACTCTCTGTGCTAGTAGATGGGTCTGGACTAGGGTGACAACCTGACCTGTGACCATGGTTGGCTGGGATGGAGCCTGAGCTGCTCCCATCAAACAGCATGGACGTGGCCACTTACCTGGGATGTTTTGGGGACTGATTAGCTACGTGGATGGAGGTAAACCCTGCGGTGCTACTCGCCGAATAGGCTCTCTGCCTCTGGTTTCATGATTACTGATGTAGCCTAACATGGGATGGTTGCCTGGCAGTCTAGAACCCGAGACCACTCTTACAGTCAGGAGTTAGAAATATGTACTAGCATGGACCTGACACCTCCCATACAGGTCCCAGTGGTTGGTATGAGGTGTCTCAGTGTTAGCTGTGATGGTTCATCAGCGGCTTGCACCACACCACAGCTCAAAATTCTCAATTACTGTCTTCAGCTTTCCAATTTAGGGGGTTTATAGCTGTATGTAGAAGCTACACCCCATTTCCTCATAATTGCAGCACGCACGCTGATAGATCTATCTGCTATTAGATTTGAGAAAAAATCTAGCTTAAGATTTTTCAGAATTAGTTGATGTGCTGCCGCCTCCTACTTGTGCTTACTTGATCATAGCATTATTCTTAAAGGCATGCTCAGCTACCAAACTGCCAGAAACACTCTTTACCTCTGAAGACAAAGAATCAAAATAGCAACACTGAAACAGCTTCAGATGAAAGGACCTGAAAATTTCTCAGGCAAATGAAGGTTTACTGTGTGACTCCATTTGAAATACAACAATGTCAACATCTGATCAAAAGCACTTCAAGTGCTGTGGCCAAGCTCCATAAACCACACTATAGAGGCAGTTTGTCTTTCACAGCATGACCTTCAAAGGTGTTCAAAGGGAAATTATTATTTTTTTTTTTTTCCCCCAGCAAAACAGGCCTTGACAGCAGAACTGCAAGTTCTCCTGCGGTGCCTATTGCTATACTCCAGGGATAATCAGTTATCATTAATGTGTGTCCCAACCTGGAAGATGAGCCAGAACACCTAGAATTAAAATGACACACCCTGGAGGAGAAGAACTAATTGTGAGATTTCACTGAAAATAATATTTTGACATCAAAGGGTTCAGGTCATCCTGCAGCAGAGTTTTCTCAAGCACCGAAGTACCTTATTTGCACTAAAATCTGTATATTTACATGCCCAAATGTGGTAACAAGAAAGGTTTTAAATTCAAGAAACCAGATAAAGTTTAGCTATGCAGTTATAGAATCTTCATTTTTGCTCTCTGTTATTCCACGTTGAGTTTCACTTTGAGCATCGGGGTTGCCATGAATGTTGGCCCAAAGAAATGCATTAGGTCACGCCTTCCAAAACAAATTGTAAAAGTTGTTTCCTGTGGGCTTTTCTGGTCCGTTCTTTCCGTCTGCATTTCAAGTTGCAGAACATGCCTGCCAAACTACTCTAAATGCTTTTTTTAATGTTCTCTTTCTAAAGAGATTTTCTTTTCCGGAGAGTTGGGCAGTAGAGACTGCATGCCTTAATGAGGAGGATTACCCTTAGTTCAGCCAAGATTTGTCAGTGCAAGAACTTCTCTGCCGTGTTGTTCGGAGCAGTCTGTGATGATGCTCTTAATCCTGATCCCGAGCAACTGACACCATCAGTTAGCTTAAGCTGCATCCGTGCTGCTGAACTCAAGAGTGCCTCAAATGCTGCTGACACACGGCCGGAGGCTGTATCCGGTGGGATTCATGTGCCAGTCACTTCCCAGCACAAACCCAGGTTACAGGCAATACCCGTAGGTCATGACGTTTCATTGATAGACCAGCATTTTGGGAAAAATGTACTGACGGCAAGGTATTTTGCTCCACAAGGCATGGTCATGTTGAAGCATGTCATGTTGAGCATGTTGAAGAGACAGGTGGTGGGACAGTCCGTGGCTGATTAGGACAGGGACGAAATGTTGACCGGATAATCTCAGAGCACTGTAAAAAGCAAGAGTAGTCTTTCATTCTCATTTTCAAGTTTTTTGGGTTTTAATAATCTTTTTAATGAATTAGGAGATGATGTGCACATTTTATCAATTGTTCATCTAAGTAAATGCTGTGTGTTCCCCATCTTTTAACCTTATCAAATGCTTTCAACCTCATTTAAAAGCTCTTCTACCTGCTAAGAGGATTGTTGTGGGGTTAAAAGCCTGCACTAATACAGTCTCTTTTGTTATGCTGGGATTTTTTTTCTTAAATTAACGCTAATATTGATCTGTTTCTGGTGCAACTCCACACTGAAGAAATCTTTATGATCTATTTTTCCTTAAAGACTACTACCACTCTAGCTGATAACCCTCCTGATGCAACTAGCCCTTTTATTATTTATTTTCTTTTTCAGTTCTACTCCTTGGGTGTATCACAGGGATGCGTCAAAACTAATAAGCAAAGGCAGATCAGCTTGGGTCGGCATCAGACATAGGCAGCGTGCCCTGTGTAGCATGCCTACAGCATGTATGGGTTTTGTAGTCCTAATATATGAAATGTAGTTTAGGCATCTTCAGCTGCTCAGTGGAAATACAATAAGCATTTTGTCTGTGCCTGCAACAGCATCAAACCAATCCTCGAGGCCGTTGTGTTATAATACCAAGAAGCATTTCACACAGGAACGTTCAGCTGTCAAAGACAGGATAAACAAAAAGGGCTTGGGTTTTTTTTTTCTGTTTTTGTTTCAGTTTTACATTTTGGCTTCTGGCCATGCACCAGATCTCTGGGTACTGCAGGGACCACCAACATCAGCTGCTGCTGTGTATCTGATACTCTGGTATGCAGAAGAGGAACACTTCTGAGGTTTACCTACGCTAGTTCCAGAATTTTGATGCTGCAACATTTATTTTTCCTTCTGCCAATCTAAAATAGAAAAGACTAGCTTACCAGCAGCTTTGCATCTGCATAGACACCGCTAGCAAGTCTAGACTGTGCAGGCAATAGCAGTCCTACCTGGTGTGCTGGACGTGTGCCTGCAATGTAATGGACTTGGCGAGTGAAGGCTGTGCGGCTCACCTAATTAACTGGGTAAATAATTGAGTATGGACCCGTGCTCAGCTCCATGCCGCCATGGGTACACTACCTGCAGCATTCTACCTTGCTCACTTGTAAAAGCTTCCCTGCGTACACCTGTGTGAGCTACACACTGAGCCCGTTATCTAGGAAGGTTTAAAGCCTCTTCTTTCATTGGGTATGGATTCAGTATTTCATCTGGGTGAAATAACAACTTTGTTAAATGATCCACACCCTCCTTAAATGAGACATTCTGTAGCTTCTGTAGCAAGAATCAAACTCCCTAAGACTGGGCTGATTAATTTTTGATGTGATCTGCTGGTCAATTTTACTGGGGAACAGTCCATTTGCCCCAGAGTAGTCCAGTCCTGCAATACCAGCCTGAGGGCTGGCACCCGCAGCAATGTAGCCCCTACTGGGGCCAGCGGGAGGAGGATGAGAAATGCAGCACCTCTCCCTGGAAAAGCAGGGCCTCGATAAGCCGAGCAGATGTACATTTCTCTGGATTGGGATGCCGTTTGGTGACCCTACTCTGAGAATGGCCTTCAGCTCTGTGGCCCATTTCTGTACTCGAGACACCACAGTCTGATGTCTTCGAGGGAAAAGTTGAGAATCTTTTGTTTTGCCTGATGTGAATTAAACAGGCAGAAAGGATGCCTACTTTGTATTCAAGTTTAGGTGTATAAGGTGAAGAAACCTTCCTATTCCTATTTCTCTATCTGGATTATTATTTTTTTTTTAACACTTGGCTCTTCTCTTTCTGCCTTTACTGACCTCACTGTGCTCACCACTCTGCCATTGCTGCCCCAGGCCAGGCTCCCCTTGCAAGGACACCAGTTTCTCAGCAAGTCCTGATGGCTGGTAGCAGGAGTTACAAGCAATTGGTTCCTCTGAGTATTTGCTGTGTTGGCTGGTCTACAGGAGTGGATGGCAGGCACCAAATGACATTATTGTGTGAGCTGTGTGATATCTGACTTCTTTAGGACAGGGCCTTCTCTGCACTGGGTCAATGGTTCATCTAATGTAATTTAGGTGTTTAAAAATTAATTGTCTACAGCTGTACCAGTCTGACTTTGCAGCTAATGGAAACAAAGAATACCAAAGGATGATTCACCTCATCCTAAGATAAGATGTCTAAGATAGGTGAGAAAAATTGCCCTCCAGACACAGTTATTCCTGTGCATTAATTATAAATGGAGCCTCAGGGAACTCAAGTAGGGAAATCAAACAGCTAGAACTGAGATGGTTTCCACAATGAGTGTGCCAGTTTTTAGCACCTTCTCCAGTTCCACTGAAAACTGAAAGGCTAATCGATGAGCAGCCTTATTCTCCATGGGAAGTTTCCCAGCTGATGATCCACAGAGCAGCAGTATTTTGCAAAAATTGTGCTAACAGGTCAGCAAATCTCCTTTATATCTGTTTTCACATAAAGGTTTGATGACAAAGGTGCCTGGGGCACTGGGAAGAAACTTGGAGGGAGGACATTAGACTGAGGCTAATGAAGTTAGGGAATCACTGCCCAAAGCTAGACTTTGAAAAAGCAAAACTGAGGTCATTTGACCTGATCTGCTTCCAGCAATGTTCAGCGAGGGCAGAAGATAAAGTCTGCAACAGCTAAGTGCTACCTGACTTCTCAGGCTACAACCTCCATGGAGCTTAGGTTTTGTATAGCTCTGTTGCTGGCTCCAGCCACAGGGGCAAGTGTGGCCCATAAACACACAATATGGTACTGCCTACCCACCACTGATTCTCAATCGTCTCCAGAAACTGCAGCTCAGACATCTCTGTGTACACACAGGCTGGAATGTGATGTGGCAGCTAAACGTGAAGAGGAGCTAAGCAACTCCAGTAGTGCTTAAAACTGTCATATATTCAGAAAGCATGGGTCAGAAAGGTCTCAAGTGATCTCAGATATGATACTGCTGCCACAGCCACATAACTCCCATCAGTGCGAACAGAAGTCAGAAGGGGAGACAATCCTCCACATAGGAACAGAATAACAGGGATTTTAAAAGTGAAAATAATTTCACAGACCTGTATTCAGTTGTCTAATTTCAGTGTCATCTTGAAATATACTGTATTTAAAGTAACATGAAACAGCGGGAAGATTACTTCCTGATGTCAGGAGAGAAGAATTATTTCTGGCAGGCTTTAATGGATCTGCTGTATCACGCGGAAACTTCTTCCAGCTAGGGAAGAATAAAACCATGTACAGAAAATAACAGCCCAATAATGTAATGGACCCAAATTAGGGAACAGTGGGACATTTGCCATTATGCTAAAGCCACATGTTGTGGTTACCAATTATTCTAAGATCCCTGTGACATTGTATGATTATTACTTATTTATCTTATGGCACCAAAAAACACACTGGCCTCTCTCAGTAGAGATGAGACATGACCTCAGCTTGAAAAACAGCCTTCTGGTTAAGCACTGCTCTTAAGTAAGTGCACAACATGAGCAGAGCCAAGGGTTTCGAGTGGTTGCACTTACCCAGCACTACATGCTAACACGTAAGAGTTTAAGCAAAATCAAAATCAAAAAGTAGGAGCAATGGGACAAAAATGAATGAGGAGACACCTAACCACACTTATGCTTAACCATCACCACCACGAAGCTGGAAGAACATACAGTTACGATGGTCACCCTGCCAGCACGGAAACAACGAATTGTCAGGTTAATTGGAAAGAGGAGATGGGAGTAGCCTTGCAAGTCTGCTCAGGAGCATCTCCCAGAGCCGGGAGCCACTTGCTGGGTGGCTGCAGGAGAACCAGTCTGACAGGACCCTGGAGTCAGTAGAAAGAGAAAAGCTGCAGATGAGTAGTGTTTTGAGACAGCAGTATCATAGAAAAACTTTATGTTGCAATGGCAATATGATATATCCAGGCACCAGCGATGGTTTAGAAAGGCTTGGATAGTGCAGTGCCAGTGTCTGCCATCCTGGTACGAGTCAGATTGCAGCCAGCGATGGGACATGAAGCTTGGTAAGTACCAACAGCATCAGGAGCAGACCCGGGGTACAACTAATGTAACATAGGAGGTTTTTTTTTAATGAAACTGGAAAGTGGGTCTAATTCTGGGAATCCTCATGAGAGTCTCCACTTCTGGAGCGAGTCCAGAGAAGGGCAATGAAGTTGGTGAGGGGTGTGGGGAACGAGTCTAATGAGGAGCAGCTGAGGGAGCTGGCTGGAGAAAAGGAGGCTGAGGGGAGACCTTTCTACAACCACCTGAAAGGACGGTGCAGAGAGGTGGGTGTTGATCTCTTCTCCTAAATTAGAGGCAATAGGACAAGAGGAAACGGCCTGAAGTTGTGCCAAGGAAGGTTTAGATGGGATATTAGGAACAATTTCTACACAGAAAGGGTTATCAAACACTGGGACAGGCTGCCCAGGGAAGTGGAAGGATCGCCATCTCTGGAAGTATTTAAGATCAGTAGATGTGGTGCTGTGGTAGACGTGGTTTAGTGGTGGTTTTGGCAGTGTTGATGGTTGGATTTGTTGATCTTTTTTACAGTTTTTCACACTGAAAGGGTTATCAAGCATTGGAATGGGCTGCCCAGGGAAGTGGTTGAGGCACCATCCCTGGAGGTGTTCAGAGACGGGTTGATATGGTGTTGGGGGACGTGGTTTAGTGATTATTTTTTTTTTGTCAGAGTTAGGTTGATGGTTGGACTAGATGATCCTGAAGGTCCCTTCCAACCTAGATGATTCTATGATTCTACCTTAAAGGTCCCTTCTCCCCTAGATGATCCAATAAAAGGGACCCCAGACCCAAACAAAAACCACTGGGCCTCCGCCTCCCTTTTGCTTCTCCCTTGGCAGAAACCCGAATAACCCGGAGGGTCCGGCTGGAAACCCTCCCCGTGGCTTCGAGCCGAGGCGGAGGGGAGGCCGCGGTCAGTCGGGGCTCCACTCGGGGCTCGGGCGGCTGCAGCAAACCCCACCGGCCCTGCCTCAGGGCGGCGCGGCCCACCCCCCGGTTACCTCTGGGACGGGGTCCCCCCCCCCATTACCTCAGGGAGGGGTGTGTCCCCCCCCCATTACCTCAGGGAGGGGTTCCTCCCCCCCATTACCTCAGGGAGGGGTTCCTCCCCCCCATTACCTCAGGGACGGTTCCCCCCCCTGCCTACCTCGCCCGGAGGTGAAGAAGACCCGCCGTTTCCCTGCCCGGCGCTGCCAGGAGGGAGTTTCTCCTCAGGAGGGCGGGCAGGTGGGGGCCGATCCCATCCGCCGCCTCCCTCCCAACGGGGCGGGGGCGCGGACAGCCGTCCCCTGAGCGGAGTCGCCGCTTCCCGCCTCAGCGGCTGCCCCTGCAACAGGTCTGCGCCCCCTCCTCCTCCTTCTCCTCCCTTCCCTCCCTGTGTGTGTGTCTGTCAGGCGAACAAAGGGGCTGAGCGCCCCTTCCAACGCAGCGACCGCCCAGCCCGTCGTCCCCCCCCCCCCCCTTCTCTTCCCTTCCCTTCTCCCTCCTTGCGCTTCAGCCATTTGCGTCTCCTGGCATCGCCTCGGCTTCTCCTTTCCCGGCTTCCTCGCCTCCCCCCTCCGCCGGCTCCGGCGCTGCCGGTAGCGAGGTGAGGCGGAGGGAGCTTTTTCCGGAGAGCAGCCGTCGCCGAAAGGTAAGTCCTGAAGGGAGGGGAGCGGGAAGGCAGCGCGGAGCATAAGCCCCGGCCCCGGGACTTGCCCGCCCCCCCTCCCGCCACGCCGCCGCGGAGCCTCCGGGGGCGATTGGTGCCGGTATCTGCCCATAACTGAGGTAAAAACCTCAGTAAAAACCACCCCGTGCGTGCGTGTGTGTAATTTGGGGGGGGGGGGGGGGGGGTACCGTCAGGGTTTAATCCCGCTTTTCCCTTCATCCACCTTCCCTGAGGCAGGAGGGAGGCCGGGCAATATCCCCCGTATCCCTTCTGCCTGTGTCGCAGAGGAGCCAAACCTGATGCCTGCATATTATTATTATTATTTACTGATTTATTTATTTATTTACGTTCCTGCTGACCTATTAAAAAAAAAAAAAAAAACAACTACTCTTCACGCCAGGGATGTGTAACAGCAGCGGGGTTGCCTCCCCCTATAAATTCTTCATGCAGCGCTTCCCCATCCTACTTAAAAGCCCACAGTCGCACACAGGGGTGCAGGGTTTTGTGGGTTTTTTGGGGGGGGGTTTGTTGGGTTGGTGTTTTTTTTCAGATGCCTGAAGAAACGTCCTGCTGAATTTTGACAGTCTGAAGCCGGTAGGCTGAATTTTATATGTCTGGTCCTTTATAAAAAGCCGCAACCAAAAGCCAGCTCCCAAACCCAAAGTTAACACGCAGTGCAGAAAATTATAGTGTTAAATCCTATAACCGGCTTGGTTTTGGGTTTTGTTTTTTTTCACCCCTCAAATTAAAATGAAACCCCCGGAGAAATAATATTCTGTAAAGCTTTTCCACAGCGACTAAATCGAACAATAGTAAACTAGAACAAAAAGCTAGAAAAAAGTAGGGCAATAAAAAATAGAATAGCAATAAAATAGAACAATCCTTTTATAAGATCTGAGAGGCTAAAGAGCTTCTCCGTTTTTCAGAGACTTAACCATCTGGTTCCCAAAAAGGAGTTAAATGGGATGTTTATGGAAAATAATTAAATTGTCACTAGTATTGACAAAGCAGTATTTGCTCCCAGGTTTAACTCTCTGGCCCATCCTCCCTGTTCTGTATTCTCCTCTTCCCAAGGCCCATTGCACGGCATTTATTCACTCTTTAATTCTTCCAGTGCATGCCAGTGGGGTCCTCCAGTCGTCCAGTGCTCATGGCACCGTCTGATGAGCCAAGGACCGGTCCCTTGCCTGCCTCAGCTCCCCCCAGCTCTGCAGGGTCTCACTCCTGGTAGTAGTGGCACTGAAGTCAACAGTGGTGACACTCCTAGAAGCTGGAGTTTGCGGGACTGTGCCTTGACAATATCAAAAGACTGAAATCCTCTATAGCTTCCTTTCTTCTACGAATGCTTTGCTTACATCACTTTTCAGTGTAACAGTCCAAATAGGTGGACAGATTTGAAATGTCAATAAATATTAGAGCACTGTTATTTGGCAGGAACATTCAATGAAAGCCATTAACTGGCTTTACTGTAGTAAAGCAGGATTATAGTATTTAGGGCTGGCCTAGGTTACCGTAGAGACAGTGATGTGGTTAGATGACTGGATCCAGATCCTACTTGCTAGGGGTTTCAGCGTCCTGTAGTATCCTGTTGCAAGAGGATATTAGGGGCAGCTGGCTGCTAAAGAAGGGTATAATAAAACATGAAAGGAAATCCTGCAATTTCTTTTAAAGCAGAATTTAACTTTTTTTTTTCTTTTTTTTTTTTTCTTTTTTTGCCTTGTGAGATCCTGTATGGGTTTTGCAGGAATTTTGCTCGTTATCCCTACTGAGATTCTGCAGCATTGCAGTTAGAAGGCTGTTTTTTCCCTGAGAACAGAAGCTGAAAAGCTTGGAAATACCCTTTTAAAAAATTAGCTCATTTTCATTGTGTTTGATCTCATCGGCTTTCTTGGGACATGACATTTTTATGTCTGCTGGTTTACTTTTCAGTGGTATTGTCATCATCTGTTCTTTCTGCTTCGTTTTTTTGGTCTCAGTGTTGTTTTGTCAGGGAACAGGCATGATTAGTTCCTTTCATTGAAGAAGAATTACTTTATAGCACTTCAGGGTTTGACGACCAGTTTAACCTGATCTGTGTCTGAGCTGTCACTGAGCGGGAAGGGACCCTGCTCCGTCCTGAGCCTGGGCCATACGTTCCTGCCCATGTCCTTGTGCCAGCACTCGTAACCACGTGACAGTACAGTGAATGGATAAAGATTTTGCCTTCCTCCTGCAGTTAATTAAGCAAACACTCATTTTACATATGTAGATGTTGGCATTATGAGTGGGGCTGGCCCTGTGACACACAGCATTTAACCCTGCACGTAACGCCCGGCAGGATCTGGACTATACATGCCGTGTTTTCCTTAGACAGCGTCTACAATTCTCTAGCCTTTCCTCTGTCCTTATCCTAAAATGCTGCTTGGATGCTAACTGGCAGGTTTGGCTTTGAAAGAATTACAAGGCTGGGCCAGTATTGTATATGGATGATTGAGCGTTAATGAAAAAAAAAGAGTTGGCTAGGTCCTTTGTTCTGCACTGCACGTTTGGTACTTTCCAGTTTCTTATAGCTCATCAGTGAGGATGGCAGGAATTCACGATCGGTCAAGTCTTTATTTAATGCAAAACAAGCTGAAAAAAAACATCCAGTAGTTCTACAGATTTTCGCACTGTGTCAGAGGGAGAAGAAAGATGTGTCACATCAATGCTTTTCAGGTGCAATGTTTCATGAGCTGCCATTGCTATGCCTCTGGCTAAAACAGACGGGTTGACAGCCTTTTTTAATTCATTCAGAAACATGCCAGAAACCACAACCTTTCCATACAAATCCACATAAGTTGGACAAGCAGTTTTCCATGCTGTTATGTTGTCTGTCACAACATGATTTGCATTAATTAATAGTATTGAAGTTATTTTACATGTAAACATTCACAGATTAGCACAAGCTGTTTGTTGTTTTACTGGACACTGATTCATCCAGGAGTATTTAAGGAGCAGAGTAAGCTTTGTATGTGGATTTCTAACTGCTGGAAGGCTCCTGGACTTCTGAATCATTTCAGACTGTCAACGTGTCAGAGATCTGCAAAAATTTATATATATTTTTTTCTTGGAAGCAGTTCTGCTTTCCTCGTTCCCTCTTTTGTAAGTAGATTGGAAGAACAGGCCGTAAGCTCTGGAGATAAACTATTATTCCTGCGACCCATATTTTAAAGTGCTAGACAGTAAGAAGGAAAATCCAACCCTTTGCTACAGGAATGGCATGTGAACAACAAACGTTCTGATTCCGTCAGTCAAAGACAAATCTCTTCAAGGGAGAGCTCTCCTCTTATCCTGTAGCTTTCTTTCATCTCTCCTGCAGCTTCCCACATTGCCTCAGTTCATTTGTATGTACAGTGTAGGAAATCCAGACACTCATGAAGTTGATAGGAATTTTCTCCTGATTACAACGGGGATGGGATTTAAAGTGATGTCAGACTCTGGCCTGATAAAAAAGCCGTGTGAAACTTAGGTGGAAACTTAATTGCAGAAGCCTCGTTCTGTCCAAAGCAGTGGAAATACACAGACAATGTATTTCTTGTTTAATAACAACTGATAACCTACAGAAGTCCTATAGTATTCTGTTTTCACAGCAGGTGCAGAAACAGTAAAGTAAATTTCATTTCAGCGTATTGCTTTGTGAGCTTTGGAGTTAGTGCCATGTGTCCCAAGAAGTTTTACAGAGGAAAATGAGGGCAAAGTCCGTTCATGTTGCACTCATATGATAAAATTCACTGGTGCTGCTTCTTGTCGGTCAGGGTGAAGCCTATACCACTCATTCTCTGTAACAGAAGATCAGGAGGTCTCTATGATGGGCAACAGCGTTGCAAGGTTCTATTAGATTGTTAGCTCAGTCCCTGACAGGACATTTTGCATCAATATAGGGAAATAAATACTTCTGTTGCACCCCCAAAATCAGGCAACTTTTCAGAGTACAGCGGCTGAAAAGCCTCAATATCTGCTTTGAGAAGATGTTGTTGATGTGTATCTCAAAATCTCTCCCAAGGCAGAAGAGACCAAACTTTAGATTTACAAGTGATACAGCAAAATCTCAAAATGGTCAAGAACCACAAACCAGGACGCCTGAATCTGTGTTTCTTCTCACACCTCCAAAATTATAACCATAAAATCAAACACCTCTCTACCTCACATCCTGATTTGAAGATCTTAATTCTTATTCCAGGTCCTGACTCTGATCAGCTCTGCCCAGATTGCTACCTAGCAAATGCAAGAATAGCACCGTGGCTGTTGCACAAGATGCAAATGTAACTGCAAGCGTTAACAAGATTTTATCCTGTAGCACTTGAAAATGATGTTTGAATCATAGGTTAGTCAGCCGTATTACAGTCTTTACTTCTCCTCTGTGTCAGGACGTATGAAAGCAGATGGGACAGTCCTGAGACACCTTTCAGGATTACGTTGCCAGTCTGTATGGCTCCTCAGAAAGAGCATGGATTGTTTTGGGAAACTGGAATGCTGCCAAGTTAGCAGATACAAAAGTGTAGAAGACAAAAACGCGAAGTCCAAAGTGAAAAGCAGCATGTATATTTCTTCAAGGTATCCAAGATGATCCATTTGACACCTGATTTTCCATCAAGGTCATTGGCCAAAACAGAGAAGCCATATATATGTGAGGTGGATGATTTGAGCAGGACAATGGTTTGACCTAATTCAGCCAGAAGTTATTGGCTTGGTACAGGACTAAAATTCTTTGGCTTGTTCTTGCAGAAATAAAAGTAGATAACCAGGCAGTCTTTTCTGTCCCTTAAATTCAGACATCTTAAGAAGAGAAAAGGAAAAAAAAAAGTGAGAGCTATTTAATTGTTTGCAGTAGATGATAAATGTAAAAGTTGAGTGTAGTCAGAGAAATCAGTGCAGCCAGAAAGCCTTTGTCTGAACACCCAGGCTCAGCATATGAAATTTACATTACAGTAAAAAATGTTATGCATCCAATGCAGAAAGTGTCAGGCCATGGAAATAAGAGTGTTTTAATAGAAACCTATTTTATTTCTGTCTCTGACTGTCCAGCAACTGTTACATTCTAGTAATGTAAACAGCGTGTATTACACTCAGTTTTCTCTTCTTCCCCTGTTTAGATCTTATGACCTCATAGAGTAGCCTCATATTTCGTTAAGCCCTCAGTTACGTAGTTGCTGCTGAAAACATTGCCATTGCATGGGGAACTCTGTGCTGACAGCCTACGGGTATTTCTGATAGTAAAGTCTTACCACAGAAGTATCTATGCACTCTAGCATGTGTTTCTGCTTTTTCAATCGTAGCAGAAGCTGGGATGGCTTGGATCTCCAGGCAGAGAGAGCCCTAACTGAGGCTCCAGACTGAGCCCTGCCACATCAAAGGCAATAGGAAGAAGTATGGAAAGTTCCCTTTCACAAGGGAACAGAACCTAGGATTCTTCTTTCTCTCCCTCAGTAAAATTTTTTATAATTTCTGTAAAAAGTAATACAGCTTTAGTCTGAAGGAGGATAACCCTCTTCATGATTTGGGCACTCAGTTGACATTTGGGGGTTTTAATCTTGTCAGACAAAGGAAGGGGCACTGACAAGTTTCCCATGGGGCTTGGTCAGAGCTCTAACCATTGTAGAGAAAGGCCCAGTAGCAGCAAGAGTCAGTACTGTTATATTTTAAAATAATTTAGGTTTATTTTGAAGAGGATTCTGGACTGAGACACCCAAAGCAAGAACTAACACCTCCTGATGCATAAGACAAGCACTTTATTACCATAGTCTTTGGTATTTTTCTACAGGCTAGCCGTTGGTAGCTCTTGTCTGCTGATTTTTGAGGATCCCACTGAATTGACATGTGTCTATACCCACATGATGTGTATGGGTACAGAACTTGTCCGTTTTTTCCAGATTCAGGAGCTGGTTACAGGTAGATCAGCACTACTGTACAGCTCAGACACACAACATCTGTCTCTGCCCTTGCAGGAGAACTGGGAGGTGCATCTCACACACAGATCAATTCTGTGTAGGAATATGGCCTCAGGGCTGCCCTATATCTCTCCACTTTGGCCTGGTTTCCATGAAATAATAAATAAAAGAAGTAAGACTCCCATGAGTCACCTAGTTCACAGTTACAGGCTCAACAGCAAACTTTACCAGCAACACTTCTACCATGGCAGAGAGAAGTCTGTGCAAACTAATTTTTTTCCTCCTTTCAGATTAGGGCTGTCATTCTGGAGGTTTATTTCACTATCTGATGTGGCTGGTTTAGGTCTTCTCTGTTGCGTTGCCATCTGCCAGATGAAACTGCCCTCAAAGTCAGCCTTTGCCGCGTTTAGCATTGCGGCATGTCTCTCCGTCTGTGTAGAGATAATGTCTGAGAAACCTTGGACTATTTTGCAAATCTTAACTAGATGTAGTGTAATTTTTAGATGTGGCTAGAATTGACTGTTAACCTTAAGTTTGAAAAAGTATCTGGGCAAAGAAACAATATATGATCTCCAAAAATGAGAAGGGTGCCGTTCACAATGTATCTGAAGAACCTCTGCCTTTTTAAGCATCATATTCTTAATCTGTCAATAAATCAGTGAGCCTGTTCAGTCTTTAAAACCAGGCCTTTTTTTCTCTTAAGTATCTGATTTAGAGTTTGCCTGGAAAAAGAAGTGTTTTCATTGTTCACTGGTCTAGAAGTCTTCCTTTTACTTCCTTTTCCTAGGCATGAGTCTCAGAAGAATGGGACTTTGTTGGCTTTCCTTTGAAGTCTATTGTTACTTCTCAAATTCTGTCTTTCTCAAGCACAATGATGACATACTTTGGCAGATTTCTGGTGCTTTGAGCTCTTTAATCTGTATGTCCTTTCCATAATGATATTAAAAGCAAAATCAAGTTTTATTTTAAGGAAGGCGTTTTATTTGCTCCAATTATATTGGCCCATCTTCTCTATTAAATGCAATGCGTAGCAGGTGTGTTGCAAGAATGCAGTTCATTCATGGGGATCAAATGCTTTTCTGGAATGCAAACACAAGCCTGACTCTCCTTTTACTTTCAAAAATCTATCTGAAGAACTCTGCTGGTTTGCTTGACTTGTCTTCTCAGTAGATATTCTCCCCCTCCTTTCTTTATACCAACATTGCCAGTGTTTTCAGAGACTTTGAACATGTTTGCAATTATTTCTTTGTTGACAACATAGTTTAGTGCTGGCTGAAAAGCACTTCTGCAATCAACATTACAGCAGTTAACCACACTAATGCTCAGATGAGGCTTTTCATCATCTCAGGCCAATGCTTTGTTTAATGTTAGTACTGCTGGTGTAGAGCAATTTCCAGAACTTAAGGTCAGAAAGGATTACTAGATCAACTAGTCTGCTTCTGTCAAATTTCATTCCCCGTGGGAGCTGGAAGGGTTCCCAAGTCCCTTCCAGAAATGTACAAGCTCCCAATCTTCTTCATCACATCAGAATAAGGGTCTTCCCACATCAGATCAAATGCCCAGCTAGCTCAGTACCCTGCCTCCCACATGGACCATAATCCAGTAATGAAAGAAGTGTGTAGCAGGGTAAAAATGTGTTCTTCCCCATGGGCTACGACTGTATCTTTGAGTGTTAATAGTTTAACCATTTTTCAACTGGTTATCCTCCTAAGCTGGATGCAGTTTTAGTGTTCAGCATGTATTTGGTCACCTTCAATAGATTTCCCTTCCTTGACCCCATTCTTCACTCTCCCCATCAATTCATGTAAACTTTCAGTATCCACAATATGCTGTGGTAGTCTTCCCCCCACCCAGTAGTTTAAATTTTTTTCTTTGTTTACACTTCCACCCCTTGGTTTGTTTAGGGCTTTTTCCACCAGCCTAAAGGTGGCCATCAGTATGCAGAATTTTCATGTGCCTACACTTGTGCACAATCATCAAGTCACCGAGCAAACATACTAAGCCCTGGAGAAGTGTCACTGCATTTCTCAGGTTGACTAAAGCTTGCTCTACCTGTTCTCCAAGCTACTAGCACAAGTCAGCTTCTCTCCAAAGCCACGGAAGTGTGGCTGTGAAGTGGTGCCTAAACTAGGACTCTTTTTGCTTGGGAGTTACCTTGAGACTGGCATACTCTGTGTGGAGACAGAGTAAGCTCGTGTCTGGTTGCAGAATGCTACTGCGAGCCTCTCACTGAAGTGTTTTTCTCTAGCTCTTAAATAATTTGGTACTTTTCTCTGTCCTCCCAGATTTTTAGATACTACTTCCAAAATGTAAAACCTGGGACATCCATCCATGCATCCATTCATCCATCCATCCATCACAAACCTACTAATGTTATTGATGAAAGGCAACCTTCTCCCTATTGTTACTCCTTCTTTCCCTGTATACGCATTTCCCTTTCAGCTGTAGCACTACCCTGGTGTGTGATGTACAGCTGTTCATCTGATGTAGTGTTGGCTGTGCCCAGATAAACTGAAGTTTGGTTACTTTCATTGTATCACAGGCACAACCGCATGCTCTCGCCTTATATCTAGAACTGTAATTACAAGGCTGTGTCTAGAAGTAGCAGCAGTTCTCCATAAAAAGTTTTGTTACATTCAGTGTGGTATTGCCGTGCCGTTATCTCCCAATCTGTACTGCATTAGTGATAAAGACATCACATCAGCCCTGGAGTTTTCCCCAAAGGTGGTGTAATCACTCAAAACCCCATTTCTGACTGTTCTGTTTCTGTTTGACTTTCTTTCTTCTAAGAGATATTGGAGAGGACTTGCACTTAACCTTTGCTAGATTTTGCTTTTGTGGGAGTGTTATTTCCTTTTTGGTGTGAGAACTCCTGAGAGACACGGCTCCTCCCTAACTACTTCTGAAGACTCGAAACTGGAAGGAGCTCAACAAGTCAGTTTCTTTTTTAGAGAATGGTTGTCTCAATGGATATCACTGTTAGGAAACCTTTTCTCTGGTCACGACAACCACGTAGAACTTGTATATTTTTAGTTTAGATTTGCTAGCTATAATATCAATTTCATCAGGCTTTTGATAATATTTTTATTATGACTTACTTCCTCTCTCTTTTCCCTCTTGCCCAGACACACACAGCCTTTTCTGCTGCCCACTTGTTTCTTGTGTGGTCTGTAATAATTTCTTAATTTTTTATTTTTCTTTATGGTTGTATGAAAATTTTGCAGCTATGAGATAAGAACATTCATACCTCCATTACATGTTATGAGAAAATTACAACACCCTGAGAAGTCACAAGAAAGCTACATAGTCAAATTGAGCATGAATACAATACTACAAAATCTAGTAGGCAGGGCAGGACACTAGGATTGTGCTGTAACCACAATTTTGAGCACTCCTAATTTTAAAAAAGGGAAAGAAAAAAATTATTCTTCCTGATTTTTTTTTTTCTTGAGGTGGGACATTGAGAAACTTTTTTGGTTTTGGGTTTGTTGTTTTTTTTTTTCTTCTTACAGGCAGGAGGTTAATCAAGTAGTTAAGACCTAGAGTTTAAATGTGTAATAGGATGTAAAAATTCAGGTGCTGCAAGTCTTTTCAGAGAAATGACATCTCTGTGTTCCAGATGTTTTCCCCAGCTGTAAAGAGACTTTTTTTTTCCCCCATAAATTTCACAGATCTACCCACTGAGCAGGAGTGTAACAGACCATTTTTATAAATATGTAAACCTCTCTACACTTGGCTCTGCCCTCCAGAAGACTTTGCTTTCTGGACTGAGCTGGGTGTCTTCACACTGGCCGGTTCTACAGTCATCTTTTAGTTTTTTAAGTAAATAGACGGGATGTTTTCTCTCTTTTGATGATCTTTCCCCTTTAGACTCCGTAATCATTTCAATCAGATGACGCCCCTATCCCGAGGGAATTCTCTACTGGGGTAAAATTTGGCAGTACAAGTTTTTAGGAAAGCATTTCCTGGACTAAGGTGGAGCAGAATGGCATTCTGTCAGTGCTGACAGTGTCTCTTGAGGAGGATAGCCTGCTTATTTAAATCGGTTGCTTATGATAGGGATGATAGGGAAATCACTGCTTTTATTTACCCTGGGACTGAGTCAGAGCAGTTTCCATTTGTGAACTGGAAAGCAATAACCCAATTCCTCCCACATGCACATAGTCCCCAGAGGAATTGGGTCTTGCTAGAGGACAAGGTTTTGGTCAAAGGTCATTGGCACTGCGCAAAAAAAAATAGAGAGCGAACAGTGCAAAACAAGCATTTAATTGGATTTTATCAGAAGAACTGCCAAGTGAATACAGTGCCAAGAAACTTTACCTGCAGCTTTTCATTACAGTTCCTCTGTCAGAAAAAGCTAAGCCTTCTTATCTGCACTGTTACTTGAGCAATGTCTCACAGCATCTGAGGTTGGGGGCACACGTCCAGGATATTGTAAGTGTGTCATTGCCAAGTCTGTAAATACAGTTCATGTTTGTTGGCAGTTCCTCTGTCCATTAACATTACATCACCCCTAGACCAAACCCATGGTAATAGAAACAGTTTTAGTCCAAGTAATTCAGCTTCTCACTTAAAAGTCCCCGGTATATAAGGTAATACCAGTCCACAGATGCCACACTGTAAACAGCTTGCTTCCTTTTCCAGTACCTGTCCTGTTTGTGAGTTTTGGAAAAGTGCTAAAACCAAGTTTGTTTTAAGCCAAATGAGATTGCTAGGAGCTCAGATCCTTTTGAATCAGCACAGCTATCAAGTATCTTTTGCGATTCTGGAATTTTTGAATGTTCTGTGTCGCCAGAACAGCAATACAACTCTTTGATCTCTGTAAATAAGAAAAAAACTGAAGAATAGAGTTCAGTATTGTATTTCCATCAGTGCCTTTCAGCTTCTTCCTCTTTTATACTAAATCCATGACCTTTTAACTCAAGTTGGTCGTGTTGCTCAATAATGGGAAGGTTCCACAACTTCTCTGAATTGTTTTTTCAGCTTTGTCTTCGTGTAATCTTTATACTTTGTTTTCAGGTGCTGAGAATGCTGGAGCAGTCATTGCTTTGTCATTGACAAAGTTCTCCAAAACCTCCTTTAGCTTTTCTAAGTCTTCAGCTTCCCTGTAGAGTTCCTTGTTACCTAAATTGCATGTGATACTTTGATTCAGATCCTCCTCATGTTTGGTATGAATTTCAACATCTTCTTGGTAGTTAGTTATAAATATAACGGAAAACAATTTTCTTTAGAACTCTTCTTGCAAGTCCTTCTTCCTCCTTGTGATTCCTCATGAGGATGTTAACACAGGTATTTGTCGGGACTATGATGGGTGGCAGCTTCTTTCTCAATCACATCTCAGTGTCATATAACATCTAAGCCAAGCAGATATCTGAATATGGGAAAAGGCTTGACTACTGTGCTGGAGGAGGCTCTCACCCTTTTTATTTTCATTAGTCAAGAAAATTGAAAAGATTGCTTTTTCTGGATACTGTTTTTAACAACTTTGAATATTCTAATTGGTGATTTTCCTTCGAGACATGATGCAGGAAATGCATTTCACCATACGCAGATATTATTGATATTACAGTGACAGTTTTTGGTTTCTCACATTTAGACACCCACACTTTTTATTTTTGGTAGCATTCTCTTTCATTTTTCCTTTATAGTTTCACTTGCAAAAAGAGCTTGAAACTATCTGAATCTACTCATTCCTTCTTAGAGAAGGAGAATGTAAGTAGGAGAAGTGGTCTCAGGAGTGAGGTGTGTCTGGATCTAGGAAAGATCATAATATTTAGAGCAACGGGGGAAAGTATATTAGTGCCCTTTGAATGTTCATGATTGAGGAAGTCAAGCTATCGTAACTGTGGCAAGGTAAGTGTTGAGTATCAGGGCACTCAGCCCAAGAAAGAGTAGAGGAGATGAAAAATGTTTCAATTACTTACTTATGTTACAAATTATATACTGGCAGCACTTTTCTTAATATAACGCAAATCAGAGCTTGATGTTCTAGGTGTTTCTCTAACCGGCTCCATTTGGCCTCTGTCATTTTGTCAGTGTCATTTACAGTAGCTGCTCTCGAACAAAGTTGATCCTCAGGGCTCTGCAAGGCCTGGAGCTGAAAGTAGAATAATCTCAAAGTCTACAGCATAATAAATCAGAACAAAAAATAGTTACATAGTGTATTCAGTATTGTGAAAACTCACTGAAAAACAAAATCACATCAACAGAGATGCTGCCCAGTTTAAGTTATTAAGTAATTGGTAAATATATCTTCCACAGACACACCAAATGTCCAGAGATCACTGCGTTTCTACCTTGTCTAGTAAATGCTGCAGAAAAGTCAGTAAACCTACAGAGTTTGGGTCTGGACCGTAGGAAATTTGCCACTAAAGCTATCAAAAGGTCATAAAACATCATAGAAAGTGCCTAAGTACCAGATTTTTAAACACCCAGATGAGAAATACAAAGTTTGTGAAATCTCATTCTAGTAAGGAGTGTTCAAATGCTGTTGAAACTTTGTTATGTTCTCAAAGGCTCAAATATCTGGAAATCAAACCTCAGTATTGATTTATTGTCTAACTGAATGTGATCAAATGGAGCAGAAAGTCCTTCTCAGGGCAAGTGCTCAAAATAAAAACCCGTAAGAGAAGACTGATACTATCATTTGAGTGAAGTTTGCTTACCCAAGTAGGGGCTTTTAGGTTTCATGTCTGTGTCAGGAGTTTCCACACAATGTCATCTACCAGTTATGCTTTCACTAAAAAAAAAAAAAAAAAGTTAGATTTTTCTAATATTAATTTAATAGGATAAATAAATCAACTCTGCTGAAAGAAAGTCACAAGGCATATTTTACATAGAAATGAGTGTTCCTTGAGGACTGTGAAAAACCTGCCAGTGGGGATTTTAATGGAAATTAATAACCTCCTTAAAAATAGAAGCAGAGCTGCAGATACTTATTAAATGAAATTAAGTACCTTTGGTCAATTTTATGCATCATTCATCAAAACTTAAACTGAGCCTGGGAAATTCGTAAACAAACATGAGGCAAGCAAACAGCGCTTCGCTAAGTTCTTAAAAACTCCATTTGTGAAATGAAGATACAGCCGGGTGGTGATTGTGCTGACGGGGACTAACCTACTTACAGCCATGCCCCGTGGCCTGCCATTTTCCCAGAAGAAACCTCGTTTTCTAATTATCTATTATGATTTTTTGCTCGCTTCTACTTTTTATTAACAGGAGCCATACATTTTTCAGACAGGAACCAGTCCCTATGAAGTCTGACTTAAGTCTCACTAATGCATTATGGCTAGGTATGCTGTTACATACATGTCAGATTGCTTTTGTCCTAACAACAACAAAAAAAGACTTTGATGTGTTTTGTAAACAGTTAGAAGCTATTTAGCATGCTTCTGGTAACGCTGGGATACTATAGATATCCTATTACAGGAAATATAGCTCAAAGAGCCCCAAACTTCTGAGTGAAGTGAGAATTTGTCAATTGTTAAAGCTGGTCAACTTTCTTTTAAACAGGGGGAATGCGTACGAGGAGCGGTGATGTGAAGAAACCTTCGCCAAAGGTCACGTAAAGGAAAACTTGACTCCTGGAGAATCATCTCCATCCAGAACAGATTGCAACCACCAGCTTCCACTGACACAAGTTGCACAAGGTGAATAAATGATGATAGTATTCCTAAGTATCTGCATTTAAAGGGCGTTTTCCCTCCTTTTGCCGTGAAAGGATGCTGCTGCTCATGCAAACTTCTTAAAATTTTCCCATGGCAACGTGGAAACCAAGTTGCTTTCCAGGCTGTTGCGCTGCTCAGCAGCAGGGTGATGCCCTCCCCCCCCTCGGCCCTTCCCCACCAGAAAGGGGTCAGATTTTGGGGGTCTGAGCGAGTGCAGCCGGCCCCGGGGCTGCAGGAGGCATCCTCCCGGGAAAGGAGAAGCGGGTGGGGGGTTTATCCCCGGAAACCAGGGAATATCAAACAGCAGGAGGGCGGCCGGGGGAGGGGAGGGGAAGGTGGCCGAGGGGGAGCGGGTCCCGGCGGCATGAAGCTGAGCGCTCTCCTGTCTCCCCCGCAGGTGATGGCCCTTCGGCTGCGGCCGGTAGCCCTCCTCAGGGGCGCAGCGCGGCGCCGGCCCGGCTAGCGCGGATCCATGGAGGGCAACGGCGCGACGGAGGAGGAGGAGAGCGGGGCCGGGCACGGCGCCCCGCCGCCGCCCCCCCCGCCCACCCCGGCCGCCCCCTGCGGCTTCAGCTCCTCCCTCTGCTTCAGCGCCAGCGCCGCCGAGCCGCAGCCGCCGGCCGGCGGTGGCCGGGTGGTGGTGGAGAGCCAGTGGGAGATCAACAACGCCGCCTGCCAGCCGGAGGGAGAGGAGGCGGCGGGGACGCGGGAGCGGCCGGCGGAGGAGCCCGACCTGGTGATCGAGGTGTCGGGGCGGCGCATCCGGGCGCACAAGTCGGTGCTGGCGGCCAAGAGCGACTACTTTCGTGCCCGCGCCTCGCGGGACGTCCTGCGGGTGAAGGGGGTGAGCTACGGGGCGCTGCGCCTCCTCATCGACTACGTCTACACGGCCCGCATGGGCGAGGTGCGGCACGACAACCTGGCCGAGGTGGTGAGCGGCGCCCGCGTCCTCCAGATGCCGTGCGCCCTGCACTGTGCCGCCGAGGCCATGCGTGCCCAGCTCCGCCTGGACAACTGCTACCAGCTCCTCTGCCTGGCCAAGAAGCAGCGGCTGGCGGAGCTGCGGGAGGCCGCCTACCGCTTCATGAGCGACCACTACCTGGAGGTGCTGCGGGAGCCCGGCGTCTACGGCCGCCTCAGCGGCACCGAGCGGGACCTCATCCTGCAGCGGCGCATGGAGGCGGGCCGGCCCTGCTTGCTGGTGGCCGAGGTCAGCGATGCCTTCGAGCGGCCGGGTGGCGGCAGCCGGCCACAGAGCCGTGAGAGCAGCCGGCCGCAGTGCCCCTCCTCCGTGGTGTCGCTGGAGGAGAGCGGCTCCCTCATCCACTGCTACCAGGAGTCCAGCGGTGAGTGGAGGGTGCTGACGCGCCTGCCCGAGGAGGCCAACGCCAAGGGCTGCGCCATGTGTGTCCTCCACAACTACCTCTTCCTGGCAGGGGGTATTGCGGCAGGGCCGACGGGCAGCGAGCCCCGGGCACGCCTCTCCGACAAGGTCTTCTGCTACAACCCTCTCACTGACACCTGGAGCCAAGTGCGGCCACTGGCTCAGCCCCGCTCGCAGCTCAAGCTGCTGGCCCTGGACGGTTACCTCTACGCCGTGGGGGGTGAGTGCCTCTTCACCGTGGAGAGGTATGACCCGCGAGCTGACCGCTGGAGCCCTGTGGCGCCCCTGCCCAAGGGTGCCTTCGCTGTGGCTCACGAGGCCACCACCTGCAACGGGGAGATCTATGTGTCGGGGGGCTCCCTCTTCTACCGCCTGCTCAAGTATGACCCCAAGCGTGACGAGTGGCAGGAATGCCCCTACAACAGCAGCCGACGGCGCTCTGCTGACATGGTGGCCTTCAAGAGCTTCATCTACCGCTTTGACGTGAGCAGTGGCCGTGGTGGGGAACAGGGCCCAGGTGGCGGGACTGGTGGTGGTGTTGAAGTTTTCCGGTACAACACAGTGGCCAAGCGCTGGAGCCAGTGTGCCAGCCTGCGGCCCAGCGGCGGCCCCGTCCAGCCCTTCCGCTGTGTCCCCTTGGGCAACACCATCTACTGCGTCAACCGGACCGGCACCCTCCGCTTCAGCCTAGCCCAGGATGGCGAGGTGGAAGCGGATGGCGGGCTCAAGGGCACCTTTGATGGGGAGCTTCTTAAAGCTCCCTTGGATGCCAGGGGCGTGCTCCTACCCTTCGTGCTCACCCTGCCCGAGAGGCTGGACAAAGCAGGGGACCAGGAGGGCTCCCTCCCGCTGTGAGGTGGCCAGCCAGGCTCTGGCTTCTGGAGTGGGGAGCTGGATTGCAGTTGTGGGGGACCCACAAACTACCCCATACAGAGGGGAGCCTCTCTGGTGTGTCTGCACGGAGAAGGGGCTCCCCCTTTCCTCCTCTCTGCTCCCAAGATGTTGAGTTGGAGCCACTTGGTTGTAACTCTTCTGGTGTTTGCTGTGCTTTGTCTGAAAAGCCAAGCACGCAAAAGGAAAAGCTGCTATAAAGGATAATCTCTGGATTCTGTTCGTGCCAATTCCTAATCTGAGAAAAACTTTTTTACACCTGAATTTTAAAAAATTCCTGATGACAGTGTCATAATTGGACGTTACTGTTAAGTGTTGGTCGCGTGTTTACACGTAGTCACAATCTGGGCTGGAGCCTTTTCTGCCATTTGTTTTCTTTCTCTCTGCGATGATACCGAGGGGTAAACACTGCTGGCAACGTAGCTTAGCTGCATTTGGGTTTCTGTTAATTCAACTATTGCCTGTGTTAGAAAAGTACAGGAGGAACATCTCCATCACAGCCTTTCATTTCTGGTGTAATAGATGGCTTAAGGAAGACATGGCACTGTGTGGTCCCAGGAATTTCAACTGCAATGAATGATGTAACAGATACCAGTTTTGCTTAAAGTTTTAAGCAATGCAAATGCGTGCCACATGTTTGGATTTGGAATAAAAAAAAAAAAAAAGGCCAGTTACCTTTTTAAAATGTGGCATATTATAGCAGATATGAAATGTTGTTACGTTTTTTATCTGAAACAGGCAATGGTTTCTGTATGAAAAGACATCGTTTTATTACCTTTTTATCAGAGATTTTAAATTATAACAAAAATGAACTGAAGCTGTTCAAACTGCAACCGATTGACATGACCATGTATGCCACTAGAGGTGGGGGAAATATTTTGTACTTCAGCTGCTCTTTAATTAACTGCAGGTCAAGGAAAATTAACCTAAACCAAATGTAAATTCCTTGAAACTGCCTGCAGACAGCTTAAATGTTTCACTGTATGTTCAGTATCCTGTGGCAAGAGGCTTTTCCAACGTAGTGCAAGACCATCAAAGGAGGATGTGGAAAATAGGAATGTGCTGCAGATGTTGATTGTATTGTGCACTAGCATGATGTTATTTCCCTATCTTTTGATTGAGAGACTGCTTTATTTATTTCGATCTAACGATTGCTGTAATCAATAAGTCCTTGTTAATTGCAGTACGTGCTGATGGCGTATGCTGTCGCTGGGATTCTGAACCGCCCGAGGGCACCGTTTGTGGAGCAGCATCCTAAAGAGACAAAACCCTACAGAGCTTCTTCCCGCCTGTGGAAAGTTGGAGCATACTTTTTGTCATGTTACTCCAAACTGGAAAAGTGTAAACCATCTACGCAGACAGACTCTATTGAAAAGGGCACATGCATTTATTTTATACATTTTATATGAAAGAATCAATAGGCAGTACAAATGTTTTAGCTTTATGGTAAATCACTGAGAAACCTTTTCTGAAAAAAACAAGCAGTGTTTTTGCTGTTGTTAATTCAGCCTGGAACTGGCATGGACCGTGTAAGGGATTTGTTTATATTCAAAGCTCTCGTATAGATTCATATTTTAGAAAGACATAGGGACCTTACATCAAAGAAAGCAGATCTTTTTATGTTTTATTAAGATGTTTCTGTTAAACAGGACATTAGCATTCTTATATGTTATTCATAGTTCCAAAGGAAGGCAGCAGGCTCTGTCCTAAGAGACACCATCTTCACAAAAGAGAATAGTGACATTTATAGCAACTTCTTTCCTTCACTTCCATGTTTTTTATTTTTCCTTTTCTCCATCTGTCTTGCACAGGGTTTTAATGCAGCTGATCTGGTTAGCCATCCTGTAGAAAACAGTGGTCCAGTCCTAAAAGTTCTTAGCCAAACAAGCCTGTTCCCTAGTGAGCTAATTAAAGCATCAGCCAAGTAGGAGCTGTAGGCCTGTTGAGTGTGATGCTTATCTTCGCCTCAATTCAGGTTAGTGCAGTGGAATTTAATACTACAGATGGCATATACTTTGGTGATTCACGAACTGATTATATGTTTTTTTTTCACTGTATGATGAAATTAATTCTCAGACAAGTATCCTTGGAAATGTTGACTCTAAATTAAAGTACAGCACTGTAGCTTGAGCAGGGAAGAGAAATTATGTGTATGCCTTCAGCAGCATTTTTATGTTAACTGTAGAAAGTATTTAAAGCACACTTAGGTGCATGCTTAAACTGAAGACATAAGCATTAGGCCGGATTTTGAATTAGTAGAGTCACCAGGAGCACACAAGGAAACCTGTTTTATTTTGCAATACGATATAATTTCATAGTACAAAATATTATGTAGTATAGTTCTTATACTACAGCATAGTGAGGAATCAAATGAGCTTTTTTATTCCTATTAATTAAGTATTAATTAAGCATACTAATTCCTGCTAAGCATGAAAATGCTTCTAAATGAGTTTTGACAACTCTCCATGATTTAAGCTGCAAAAATATGCCACAGGCTTTTGGGAAAGAATGAAACATATCCTTTCTTCTGATATATGTTGCTGTGTACCATGAAGAAATACATTTGGAAATAATCTTTACAGTAATAAGCATTCTACAAACCTGCAGTGGTTTGTGTTTTTGCTGGCTGCTGTTGTTAAAAAAGGTTGAATCAAGCACTTACCGGCTTTCGCTGTTGACACAGCCTAAGTGAGGGCAGAGTCTGGTCTTCATTAGTAGCTGTCTGTCAAACCTGTTTCCTTTGTACGCTCTTTGCATAATCACAGCCTGATGACTGACAGCAGGGGCCCGTTTCCAGCCACATTTCCTACTCTCTGGCCTCTGTTTCCTCCCTGGTAAGCCTGAGGCGCGTTTGCTGAGGGTTGGTTTTTTCCCCCCAGTTATATCTTCAGCCTATCAAAAAAACACCCCACCAAACCTCGGTACTAAAACTGGAGTTTAGGTAGACTTCAGGCACTTGAAGACCAAAATTGTCATCCCAGAACTCACTAGTTTCACTTAAACGGAGCAACGGCTGTCCCTTTGAGGACACTTCCCCTTCACCACCGGGAGCATTTGGGCACCCACCAAGCGATTGCCTCAACTCCTTGGAACCTGGATGATGCAATACCCAGAAGCCACTGGTGTAATGCGGCTTTGTGGTACAAAAGAAAGGGCCAGGCCACCCTCAAGTTGTGTTTTGCATATGTTTTGCTTTTAAAACAGCTACCTTATCTAATAGCCTGAAGGCTACTGTATTTACATGGGAGCATGGAGATACATGCTTGCTTTCTTAGCCTGCAAAGATTCAATCCACATCTCCCACTGCCTGATTGGCAGCAGATTGAAAGACCTTTTGGAGCTAATCCCTGACCTCTAGATAGGTATGCATTTTGTATTATACATTAATTGGCTAAAAATCTCAGAAATTATCCAGGTAGGTGAATTCAAACCCTTATCTTCCCCAAGTGGTGTGAGACTAGCTGGAGAGACAGCTGTTTTTCTTCTTCATGAATCTTACAGTCCCCTTCTCCCACTTTTAATAGGACGTGCAGGAGATAGTATTTCTGCTTACTCCTGTTTTCAAGGTCATCTGCCAGAGGATGTAGGCTTGAATTCCCTCAAGGTGACAAAGGACTGGACTGAGGCTTCCCAGTTCACGTGTGCGTGTTCTCAAGTCCAGATGACTGTTTGGGAGAAGAGTGTCAAGGACCACCTCCTGCAGCTCTTTTTCAGGGATGAACCTCAGGCGAATCCTCCAAAAGTACACATAGCTTCCTGCACAGAGTGTTCGGGGTAGATTCCAGGCTCCAGCTTCAGGATGGGTAGTTGAGGACCCGTTTAGTTAGTGCCATTGGGCAAATTTTCTTCTGTGGAAAGCTTTTCCAGAGAAGGATCTGTATTTTGGGTTGCCGGTCTGAGGTCAGGGACTCCAAGCACTGTACTGGGAGGCCAAGCAGGCAATTTGGATTCTTCTCAGGGGTGATGCCTTGGTAAAGAGGCATTGCAGTGCCTAACATGGAAACGTCTGAAGCCTTCATTGCATCTTAAACTAAATCCCTGCTTGAATAAAGAAACAAGCCTTCTTAGCAAATGCTAATAACAGATGGGAATTTGCTATTTCCATCTATTAACTGGGTCCATAAAAAGAAATCTTAATTGCACCAAAGGCATTTGTAAAAATTCTGTTTACACTTGGAAATTAAGTCAAAGGAATAATTGGCAAAAGAATAACCCTGTTTGATCAAAACAGGCGCTGTTAAGCAACATGGGAAGGATGCTTATCATACCCTATTAATGAATAAAATTGTGCAGTAGCTGATGTAAATTCTGTCCACAAAAAAAAAATAATTCTTTGTAAATAAGTACCTGGTAAAATTTAAAGTGATAAAAGAATAAATGATTCACATGAAAGCTGTAACTCTCCTGTGCTGTTTGATTGGCTCTCAGAGTGTTGTGTCCTGGTTATCACTATTCATGAGCGGCCTGTTCCTTCTCCTGCTCTATGGTACCCGTTCCATTGACTGCTCCCTGGCTGTGTTACCCTTCATTGTCACAGAGCTTAACGGTGGTGCTGGGGGGATTGTCCTTGTGTCTGGACTGACGCGTAGTGCTTTCTACTTGAATGAACCCAGAAGATTTGGGCTGAATTGTATCTTTGGGCTTTTTGTGTTTTTCTTTTTCTTTTTTTTTTTTTTTTTTTCTTTTTTTCAGTGGCACTGGGAAGCTTAAGCAAGCACAAGGCACAAGGAAGGAAATGGTGGTGCCATTGAGCAGTTGTGGTAACAAGCATTTCATTAATTTCTTTTTCTGTCTGCCGTTACTCTGTGCACCAGATTCGCCCTGAATGTAACAGAACATCTCTGTATAACTGTCACCAGTATGAGCCCGAGTACTATTGCATATTGTAGCAAAGTATGTTTTTATTTAAGCATATTTACTGCCTCAGCTCCTACTCTGAGATGAATTTAGTGCAAGTTTGTAATAGTTCCGCACGTTTAGTAGATTATTTGAACTATTCTGTCTTTAACATTGCTGCTACCAAAAGCAGAGATTGACACACAAGCTCAGTAAAATTGCGCGCTCAGTAATCACACACTTTTCATTTGTTTTGGCTGGCTGAAGGCTGTAGTAAGAGCTGCTGGAATGATCCCACCGGGCTTAGGGATCAGCAGGCTATTTTGGAGGCTCTCTAACTTTTGTAAATTACTCAACAGGAAGAAATGTGAGTGTGGGGCAGAGGGACAGGAGAGAAGAGAAGAATTAGGAGTCAAAAATACCTACTTTAAGTCCAGTTGAAACAAACGAATAGTGAGGAAGGGAAACCGGAGTTGGTACTTGAGACAGTGGTGACTCCGGGGCTTTTTTTTTTTCGCAGTATTTTCTTAAACAGCCTGAGTTTTTAAGCAGCCCAATTATGTTGTTAGTCTTATCGTTTTGTACCTTCAATACATCTCAAACAACCGCAGTGGTTAATAAGCTACTTTTCTGCAGGACTCTCGTGCTTTGCTTTTAAGTCTTAGTGGATAAATCTTGGACAAATTTGTGAAGTCATGAAATAACAATGTTGATGCTGCCAACTACAACTAATGCAAATGCTTTAGACACTGTTCACAATTCAGGTGAATTATATGTGTAACTGATGTATTAACAGTTTCATTTTTGAAGTATCTATAGGTAAAGCTTTTTATGTACTCCAATTTATGCTGTAATGAAATAAATACATACAAAAAGCTTATGCTTCCCCCTTAGGGATTTCTGGGTAATTGGTGTTTTTTCTTTGTCATCCATCCAATCAGTAAACAGTATTTTATTTGTCTTTGTCATGAAGCAAAGACAAAATTATATGGATTATCACAAAGGTGAAATGTTTAGGAAATGTTTTTAAGCCTAAGAAAAAAGAGAATATTTTTATTTCACAGGTCCGTGGGTATTGGGAGCATGAAACATTCTGCAGTGAAAGCACTTGCCTAAGTGCAGATTAGCATAAGCTCCAGTTCAGTTAATTTTTATTTCATTTTCTTTTCCTTGTCAGTATGTTAAAGTACGTTATTTATTTATGAAAGTTACATGTAAGCTTTCCCAGGATACTCTCCTGTCTCGTGTCACACGTCAGGTGTTTGGCTGGAGTGGATTTGCAGTAGTGCAAGTAAAAGCAGCATCAAACACAACTTGAATTTCATAGTTTGTCTCCTCTTTATTTTCTCATCAGGTAGTTTGCTTGGGATGAAGTTGTATGACCTCTTTGAAAGATCCGAGATTCATAGAGGGACCAGATGAGGCTGGACTTGGTGTCATTTCCATTATTTCCTAAGCTGCCCCAACATTCAAGCTCTATCTATTCCAGCTTTATCAACGTTTTCTTCAGAACAGCCAAGTTCTGCTGCTGGATAAACCAGGGTGACTCCGGAATAACTCAGAGGTTTGGTAGACCTTTTAGGTGCCGGAAAACTTGTCCCATTCAGCCCCCAAGTTTTGATTCTGTTGTCATTTACTGGGGACCTTCACTGGAAAAGAGAAAGAAAAGCTCTGACGGAGTAAGACTCGGGCAATCACTAACTTGATTAGTGTAGTTATTTTAACTTCGCTGCAACGTAGATTCCTTAACTCTGTCACTTTTGTCTGTGCTGTGAACTAGACATCAGGAAGCTCCGTGCCGATGGCATTTTATCGGGAGTATATACTCCTGCTTGGTTCCTGGAATGTGTCACACCTGTGGCTCTCAGGATGCCCAGGCCCCCGACTCAAGCCTCAGGCGTATCCACGGGCTGATAAATGATGTGGCTGCCTCCAGAGACTTGTGCCACGTCACGAGATTAATTCCCCAGTTCTGAAGCGCCAAAACCACCAGCTGTAGCACAAAGGACTCGGGCTTCACAGTCCTCGTGATCCAGGTGCGGAGGATTCCCCGTTATCCTCTGTTTCTAGGTACAAAGCCAATCTTTAGCAAATTGCCAACCTCAGAAATCACGCAGGGTTTCGCATGAAAACATCTGGAGGCAGATCAGAACAGAAAGAGAGAGCATTTGTACTCTAAAATCCTCATGGCTAAAAGTAGGGTAGGGGAGCTATGGGTGTTTATTGCTCAGGGGTGGCAGTACGTGCAGGCGGCTCTTTGAAAGGAGGGTGAAGAACAGCTGAAGAACTGAAGAACAGCTGCATCTCGTGAGCACCACCTGGAGCAGCTGTCAGTGAGGACGCTCAGCTGTGGAGGGCAGGGAGCGTGGCCTGATATAGTGGTGGCACCTGCTTGGCAGGTCACTGCAGCAGTGAGAGAGGAGCTGAAGGAGAGTCCTCTGCACGAAGGCTGTCCTCATGGATAGCCCTTGGGAAGGGGAGAGGAAATGGTTGCAGCTGTGCCGTTCATCACTGTGCTCTCTGAGTGTCCTGGCAGCACCAGTTCTTGATGAATTCCCCAGCTTGTGCATGGAGAGTTTTGAAGGTGATTTCTTTTTCTCCACCCGCTTTTTCTTTTTTTTGATCAACCGCCCCCCCCGCCATTTTTCTTTCTCATTTCATTCTTTCTTTTTTCTACCTCTTTGCCCCTTCTACTTTCCTTCTCTGTCTTGCTTTTTTGTTTGTTTGTTTGGTTTTTGCAGGTTGCATGCATTTCTCTCTGCTTAATCATTCCAGTAGGTCATGCAGGGGAATTTGGAAAAATTACCTATTGGAAACCAGTGAAACCCCTTTTCTTTTCCTTGGGATGCAGACTATCCTTCCCTAGCCTGCTAATTTGTTGCCTTAACAAAGCCCTAAGTCTCTAGCTAAAGTGGGGAAGGCTTAAATCCATCCTCTTCTTGGCAGAATGGTACAATAAACCCTGAGCTGTTTGCTTCCTAAGGAGATAAAGGTGTGAGCAATTAAATTGGTCATAATGTAGGCTTAAAGCAAGAGTTGTGTATCCTTTTTTAAGCTTACCTGTGCTTTTAGTCACTCCAGGGAAAAGGAACTGCAGGATTAAAGTATTGAGTAGGTAGGAGAGCTCCAAGGAATGAAGCGAGAGCACAAGCTGCTGCAGAATTAAGTTAATTCCCATATCATTTAGAGACCATTATCTCAGTGGTTAGGGCCCAATTTATTGACAGCTTGTTAGTGCATTACACATGAAGGGTTGGGTTTGGGTGGGTTTCCCCCCCCCCCCTCTGCTGCTTAGTATTTCGTTGCGCATGTGAAAAATCACTGCAGAGTTTGTGAATAGAAAATTTTACCAATTTTTACCCATTCTGCAGGGGTAAATGAATCTTTCATCTGCAGGGATGGATTATATCTCTCTTCCCATATTTTTCTAATCAAAGGAAATGCTGAATCTAGGTTAGAATCAGAGAAAGAAAAGCTGAGATTTATTATAATTTTAGGAATGTGAATAAGACAGTAGTTTTTTTGCCATCATTGTCAGTTTCTTTTGAGATCATAATGAAGTTCTGGGCAGGCAGAAAGTCTTCTTAAAAATATGATTTAAACCATTAGGAAAACTCAAAATCCTGCAGATCCATGAGAGATCTCCTGAGCTGGGAGCAATGCTGTGTGGGAACTTCCACGGGCTAATGAAGAGAAGCTGAACCCCTTTCCTCGGCGTTCTCACTCTAGTTTTATCCTCCTCCGTATCTTTTGAAAGCAAATACTGATTCCCACTGTGTGATTTGATAAGGTAGCTCAGTGATGCAGTGCTCTGTCACCCTGTCCTAAAACAAGACAATGTACCAAAATACTAATGGAAGAGTTTGAGAGAATTGCCTTAATTAATCAGCAGCTTGCTTTGTATCTCCTTGTAAAGCACTAGTTAATTAACCAAGTGTTATTTAAATGTAGATTCTAGCTATGTCCAGCTCTGGTTTGCCATTGATGGAGTTGGAGAATACAGGTATGATCATAGTGTTCCTTGATAGATGTATTATTTGTTTGAAAAGCCCAGTACAATATTTTGACAAAGTTAGTATCTGGCATGTGTCTACTACTTCCGTCTTATGTTGCTCAGGATTTTGCTTCTAAGCATTGAAAAGATAACTGATTATTAGATTTCTAAATGCTGTGCAAAACTACCAGTTTCCGTTCCTGAATAAGCTGATGGGTTTTAATAGTAGAGTGTTGCACTCAGGTAAATTCAGGTCAATAAAGTCATAAGGCATAGAAAATGTATTTATTGAAGAGCAGCAGGTTTTTTGGATACAGCATAACAAGCCCTTGATAGTTAATTTTGACACAGGCTGTATTCACAGAATCACAGAATTGTGGTGGTTGGAAGGGACCTCAGAGATCATCAAGTCCAACCACAAAAAAAAAAAAAAAA
>JAOQGH010000023.1:94158471-94273308 GCA_025769975.1 Gallinago jamesoni | reverse complement strand
ATGGTCTGAAGTTGTGGCAGGGGAGGTTTAGATTAGATATTAGGAAGAATTACTTTACTGAGAGGGTGGTCAGGCACCGGAACAGCCTGCCCAGGGAGGTGGTGGAGTCGCCATTGCTGGAGGTATTTAAGAAATTTGTAGATGTGGCTCTTCAGGGCATGTTCTAGTGCCCGAGATTATTGGTTTATGGGTGGGTGTGATGTGGTGGGGTGTTGTTTTTTTTTCTTTTTTTTTTTGTTTGTTGTGGTTGGAGTCAATGATCTCAGAGGTCACTTCCAACCATGATGATTCTGTGTCACATTGATTTTTTTTTTTTTTTTTTTTTCTGCGTTTGAATAGCTTTAACAACATTTAGGAAGTATTGTATAGCACCATACGCATGCATTGTTTTTCTTCCTAAATACATATAAAATACCCTCAAACCTTAATTAGAATAACCTTTGTATTTGCAAATTGCTGTGCTTAGCTTAACAGTTTGTCCTAATATAGTCTTATTGGTGAAATGCTGTATGCAGGTGAGACAATGGACAACACGTCTTTCTTTTACTGTAATGGGATTGAATTTCACCCTGGGGCTCTGTGTGATTATTTTGTGTGGAAACTAAGCATGTGTCAGTGTCACGTTGGTGTCATATTTGCAAACAAGCACAGAAAGAGGAATAATTCAGGGAAAAAATCTCATCTAATGACTGGTAGAGATGTCAAAAATGTGTCTTTTTCTGGAGGACTTTGCTGTAACAGGTTAGGACTGAGTGAAATGCGTTGGTTTTACCTTTCTTCTTTTTCAGAACGGCTTTGAAAATGTGTAGGAAATTGAAGGACAGATTTGGACAAGCTGACTGCAGTGCTGTCAAGAGGAGGTAGAACGAAGATGGTAAATAGCAAATGTAGAATAATTTGAAGGTGCACCCACGAGAGGACATAAAGTCTCTTAACCAGAGAGCCTAGTATATTCAAAACTGTACCTAATGATGTGAATATTTTGGTAGATGCAGAACCTTGCTTTTCCTACCTCAGGTCATGTCCACAGTCATGCAGTTTTCAGGGAGACACGCCTGAGGCTGCCTTGCCTCATACATGACATTCTGGGTGGGCAGCAGGTAACTCGTGTGCTCCATGACCTATTTGGTTTGAAGGTACCTGAAGTGAGCTCAGGCTGTTGATCTGAACAGGCTGTTCCTCTGAAAGCTTTCAAATTTTGAGTTTTCTTCCCTGAGCTCACTGGAACAAAGTCCTTCATCCCCTGGACATAACGAAAGGCTGGTTTTCTTCCATCCTATTCCCAGACCGTTTAGGCAACGTGATGCTTGAAGTAAGCTTTATTTTTTAAAATTTTTAATGCCATATAATCTGTTTCATGTCAAATTCCTGGAGAAGATCCTGGACAATTTATATATGCCTGCTTTAACCGTTTGGTCTGTCTCATGTTTGCCTCTGTCTTATAGTAACAAGCTTACCAGTTTCCTCCTCTTTCCTTTTCAGATTTTACCTTCTGCGTTACCCACATGAAGGCTGAGTGTGTCTTTTTTCCCATATGCTGTGGCTGGCAATAGAAACAAACTTCATGACAGCAAGGAGGAGTTTGCTCTTCAGAAGCATTTTGTCACAGAATGCATCTTCTTCTGGAGATGGAGTCCTGCGCGGAATAGACATTGCAAAAAGCAAGGAGCCTGAAGTAAGGCATGAAAACTGTGGGCTATGCCTAAGGGGAGTAAAAAGTGGGCCATTTCTCTCACACCTTAAGCAAAAGTAACTTATGGCACAAAATGCTGCTCTTGTGAGTGAGAAATTAAAAGTGAAATGAAGGTAGGGAGCAGCTGACCAAGTAGCAGAATCCCACCAGGGCCCTCAGGGTGATACTGAAAAGCAAAGGATATTGGGTTACAGTGTGATTCTGTTATGTGCCGAAGAGAAATTTGCCATTTAAAATAAGTCTGAACAGCAGCATTATTTGTAAAATGGGGGTTAATTACACTTCTCTTCTTGGCAGGGGTGAGATTGGCGGAAATACTGCACCTACTTTCAGGCATTGTCCTTGACTGGAAATGTGGGCTCATTGGAGGGAATTCAGGCCGCAGCAAAGGGAACATGAAGTTTAGGAAATAAAGAAAGTTTAAGAGCATTGGCTATGTTTAATCTAGAAAAAGAAACTCTGATTGGGGAACATGAGAAGTCTTTCATTATGTCAAAGGGTGCTATTAAAGAAGATAATGATCAGTTGTTCTCTTTGTTCGTTTAGGAAGTGCAAGGAGAAATCAGATTAATTTTTGCTTACTCTGCAACTAAAAAGACTCAACCTGGATACTATGAAAATTTTGCGAAGGCACTAATATTCTTATCAGTCTACCTAAGGATGCAGAACATCCTCATTTCTTTATTGGTTTACTACCAAAAATCTCAGTCCCTAAGATGTGCTTACTCTGCATTTTATAACTTCTTGATGTATCTTAAGGCTACACAGAACTACTGAGTAATTTCTGGATAAATCAAAGGTGCCATGTTTCTAACAATATGTGCTTCTAATTCTCTTGAGAATACTGTCTGAGATCTTATGGGCTTCCTCATTCCCATTCAGTTCTCACACTGAGCTCTGGAGAGAGCTAAGCATGCTATAGTCTAATAAAGCACAGGAGAAAACTAACTTGGAAAATCAAAAACCCTCGAAGAGGATAACAAAAACACGGAAAATGATGGATTGATTAAATGAGTAATGAAAAGAATGTCTGAAGATGCTGTGGGGAGAAGGAACAGTTGCAGGCATGTGAGAAAGTGACCTTGGCAAAGCAAGGCATGCAGGTGACGTAGGAATCTCTTCCTGACATAGAGCTGTAAAAGAGCTGTGTGAAAGCGGGAGAGTGGGCAGATTAAAGCAGCGGCAGATGAAGCGTAGGAGACAGCAAAGAAAAGCTGCAATATACATGAGGATGAAGTAATAGGTCTCCTTTCCCCTTTTTTAAATGACTGGATGGGAGGTGGGTCTGGTTTGAAAGAGCTGTGAAGGACAGAGAAAGCACTCTTCAGTCTGGACCTGCCCTGCGCAGCTCCTGAGGAAGATTTGGTGTCATCAGAAACCACGGACTCCCCCACGGACCGGGTTCTGCCTGGTCAGAACCACTCTCCTTTTTTGGCCACTGCAAATACTTAGTGGAATCTGGAGCTCATGTTCCTTCTCCTGTGCCAGCCTGTGTGGACCTCTGTTTTGGTTTCTTTGCTCCAGTTGAATCCTGAATTTGGACGCTAAGGATTTCCATTCCTTCATTATTTTCATTTTGTCAGTTCTCTTATGGCATGTTGTTCTTTCCTGTTCCAGTTACAGGCTTCCAAGATTGCTGGTGACCTTGCCTTGATATATAAAACTGCTTCACTTCCATGAAACTCCTGTGGTGCATATCTCTTACCTTGGCCTTACTCCAAATGCCAATGTTGCTCTGCAGTTTTTCATCCTCAGCTAAGTGCTCCATCTTTAAATCTACCAGCTTCTGGATTTACCAGCTATATAGATGTACTAATAAAATGAACAGGCTTATGGTTACCCCCTAGAACTGCTGGCATGGCCATGTGTGAACTATAAAGCCCTCTTAGCTAGCAGAACGGGAGGACCACATCCAAACGTTCGTGGCCAATGATACCTTACTCAGGCTAAATCCTGCCTGTACTCAGAAGTTATTTGGGAAAGTACCATTCATCCTTGTCCAAAAGGGTGCCAAGGAACACTCTGACATTGTAACAGTATTGATAAGGAAATTACCATGCCTGGGACTCTCCTGTTAGTTCATGAGTAGCCAATGAGTCCTGCCTTCAGAAGTTGCTCTTGGAGAAGGCTGGCGCTCCATGGTCTGATCCAAGCAGACTTAAAGAGGGTAACAACTCAGCCAGCCTCTGCTTGGCTGTTGTGCATTCTGGCATGAGCAAGTCTAAGGTGTCTGGCCTGTCCAGGTTGTCTTCACACATCTGGTGCCTGTAACCATGCTTGCTGCTGTTGCAGAACTGATATGAAATTTTTTTCCTGCAAGCTGGTAAACAACAGAAGCCTGATTTTTCACAAGAATAGAAACAAACAACAGAATTGACAAAAGTTTGTATGGGGACTTTTATGATGTTGTCTAGCCATAATGTGACTAAAATTTCCTGGAATAATTGTCTTCAAGGCTCAAAGTTTATGTTTCTCTCTCGTGTTAATAACTTCCCACCCTGCATTTTCCAAACATTCAATCAATTTTTTTTAAGCCTTTGCAATTAGCACTTTCTGGTTTATCTTTGTAACCCTGGACTGACAAAATTAAGTTAAAAGCTGAAATTTATGACCTCAGCAATGTGAGACTCCCAGAAAAGACTCGGTTTCAGATAGATGGTTCTAAAGCTGCCTTACAAATCTGAGAAAAGGTCATAGTTTTACCCAGAAGGCTACTGCATGTGTTGTTAAACTCAAAGCTAAGAAAATGTATCTCCTTTAAGAAGCAGATGGAGGGGCCACATTGCTCACCTCTAAGACCTCTGCAGCTTTGACATGTATGTCTGCTTCCCCCCCCCCCCCCCAAGGAACCAATTTTAGACATTAACTTCAGAATGAGATGAAGTGGATGTGAGAAGTGGCTTTCTCCACTGGCGGCAAAGGCTGCACATGGTAATGAGTTCAGGAACTAATGTGGGGATAAGCTGTATAAGAATAGCAGTCTACATTCACATTGTAGGACAGTCGCCTACAAGATGGTAGATCAACTTTGAATGGATTAAATGAAGAAGAGTTTGCATTCACTTTGACCCACAATCAGAATGATGTCTTGGATCAGTGGTTATGGCTCTGGCTGGGAAGTGCAGAGATACTTTTTTTTTCTTGATCCCCCTTCTCTGATCTCATATGTGAAGATCAACATTTTGTGTAGGTGTGGATCTACAAAGCAGAAACCAGGCAGGGAAGCTAATGCATTTCTGTGAGAGGCTGAGTACCTAGAAGACCAAGCCAGAGCTGAAAGGTCAGACACAGTTATGTGAAAATCTTCTGCGTTTTATTGGTAGAATACAGTTAACTAATTTTTAATTTTTTTAAAGGATGTTGTGTTTTAAGGATTAGATAACCAAGAATTTTGGGGGGTAGAGGGTCTCTATGCTTTCGTTCTGTTATAGGTGCTAGTAGAATTCAAATCCTCTTGTGAACTAAATTCCAAATTCTGCTTGAACTCTTAAACTAATTTGTGGTCCTGATATTTCAGATCACTTTTTGCCCTTATTATATGCCTTGTCTAGACACTCAACTTCTCAGGGTGGACAGGTTTTGATCTGAGAACTTCTTGCCTTGGGGCCCCATCTAGTGGGTAGTGGCTTGCATTGAGCAGCACCAAGAGCAACTTTATTTGCGTTGCTTTGAGAAATAAAAAGCAGTAAAAGGAGATGATATGAAGATTCCCTACAGTGCTTAATAATTGCAAAAAAAAATATCACTCTGTGTTCATTCTTCTCCTGCTGGCATTTTGTTTCTGTGTCTCTCTATGTAGACAATCTTACTTTTCATTATGTGCTGAATGCTTCATGACATAGCAGTAGCATTCCTAAAGAAAAAAAAAAAGGAAGAGAATCATCTGCTCCTTCTGTACACCTGCATTTCTTGTATTGTTCTAAAGGAATGGTTGCTTTATTTCACCGAGTATGCTACAGCCGTTGGTAGATGGTATCAGTGTGGATAACATCAGGATATCAGTGTGACTCTGTGAAGTTATTCATAAGTTAAGAGGCTTATTTAGGTAACCCTGAAAATCGGAAGCGTTCCAGCAGCAATAAAACGGTCTGTCTGAGCCAAACATTTAAAATCTGTATTTTGTCTTAATGGAACTGCTTATATGCCAATTGCTAAGAGGGTAGCCATGTTCAGATATGAACTGTTTGTTGTACGTACGTATTGGGAAAAGAAAAGAGAGTGACTTAAGAAATGGGAAAAGCTTTTATGACTATATCCAAGTTACTTTTATAAATGACATTTTTCTAGTCCATCTGTCAAATGAATTTAGTGAGCCAAATTTGGATTTAAATTGCACTTAAGTCATTCAGTGTAACCTGAGGGAGTAAGATGGATAGCTAGACAGAACATATGGCTGTAGCTGTCTAAAAATTTGCTTTTTTTAAAATTAAAAAGAAAAGAAAGAAGGAAATAGCTAAACTATCTGGTAAGTATAAAGCTGTTTTCTCTGGCAAATATTTTACAGAATGAGCTATTTTCAAGAGAGTGTAACCATACACAGCTCACCGTCTTTCTATTTAAAAGCTGATGAAAGAGCTTTCTGAACAGTTTCTGTGCTATCTGTATCTTCAGAAAGGCTCATCAGGGATGCAGACTGAGTACTCCTGAATTTGTGTAACAGGGTTATTTCACAAAAAGTTATTTCATAAAGGATAGGCTGTGTATTTTCATTAAGCTGCATAGCAGGGTTATTAGAAAACACTGCATGCAACTCCCAAGGTAGAGCTATTGGAAGACAAATGAGAATCTGGCTGAAACAAGAAGAGCATTGTTGGGAAAAAAGCCTTTTTTAACTTTGACTGTTGAACCATGATCTTTCACTCCTCTCTCCCTTAGTTCTTTTTTTTTTACTTTATTTTTCCTTTTATTTTTCCTTTTTTTTTTTTTAATTTAGTGAGGGGCATGGAAGAAAAGACAAGTGATGAAGTATCTACAAAGCTTTCCATGCCTTGAATATCCGACTCTTCTGTTCACTGCTTGTATTATTTTCTACTGGTTTTCAGCCTCTCATGTTGTTTTTTGGCTTCTCTAACTGACGTCCCTTTTGCAACACTCTTTTGATAGCCTGGGTTAGTTTTACACAGTCTAAGGAGTTCTGTAGAGAGTGGGCCAGCTATTTTGCTGTGCAAATCCTCAGGAAGCTCTAAATTCTCTTTTGGCATGGAGCAGCTCTAAATTATTTTTTTTCTTCACTGTTTCTCAGCCTGTAGGGGCTAAAACAGTTTCCAAAATAAATGAGCCTGGAAAAAATGACTTTCAGAATAAATGATCTGAAGCACAGTGCTGAAGTTACAGCAGCTGGAATGGTCCCATAAGACCCATTACACTGACCAAAAATTGTCCTATCTCAGCTCCCCAGGAAAGGCATGAAGGGCTGACAGAGGTGAATGCTGGTAATGTTTTCAGGAAACAGTTCTTATCTGGGAGAGAACCTTTGTATCCGAGCTATATTCCACTCTAGACTAGACAGGAAATGTACTTTTCATTATGACTTCTGAGTTTCAGAAAAAGTTCTTGAGCTGAAGCAGTACTGATACTCATGACAAATGGAAGTCCTTCCTTTGCCCATATTGGGTTCCTGTGTGCTCCTACTTAAGCTATTTCCATTTCATATTTGACTATTCAAATTTCAGAGACCCTGGGCACAGTGTCAAAACCAAGTCATTTGGAGAGGGAAGATTTATTCCCTTTTTAATCCATGCAGAAGTTCATATCTAAGAAGAGGACCTGAAGTGGAGGAGCAGATGTGTTCCAAAACACCATGGGTCTGAATGGCAGAGTGCGAAGCCTTCAGCTGTGTGGCTAAGGGCCGTGGGTGTCTCCTTTGTCTCAGAGGGCTGGCTGTCTCTGAGGATACCTTCAGAAAAGGGTCTAATGCTTCTTTAGACTTAGAAGGGAGATCTTCTGACCTTGGGCTCAGGCTTGGTGAGACAGCCATAGTAACAGCTACGAGGCTGGTGGGAGCAACTTCACATCCACCTTCTCACCTGGTACGCTCTCACCTCTTCCTCAACTTTATGGTACAGGTAGGACCCTACACCCAGGGCTAAGGTGCTCTCCTGTGCTTTCCTGGTGTGAAAGGGAAGGCAGAAGTATAGCCTAAGAATTTATAAACAATGTAAATACACCTTCAGTGTGGCCTGAAAATCCTCCTTGGAACTGAGGAAACTTTCCTCATGATTTCATATCCACAGATGTACTTATCTGGAGGTAATTTCTGTTAAAATACAAGCTAATATTTCATATAATATAAATATGATACTTAATATGAACTTTGATATTTATCAAGTATATTGCAGCATGAAGTTTAAATAATTGGCAATACTGAAATAATAGCTCACTGAAACGCGCCCATTTGAAACTAGACTTTGTGAGTCATAATATATCGCCGAAGTTAAATGAGGCTTTAAAAGACGATTGATCAGCTTAATTGGGTCGATTGTCTAAGTGCATATTATGCTGCCATAGGAACCTTGCTCTGTTATTTTGCAGTTCTTACTCGCTTTTGTACTCCTTACTTGTGTTACAAGTAAGACAAGAGGCAGTTCCTGATCGATGCAGTTGTGTTGATGGCCAACACTATGCAGAAATCAGAGGCTTTCACCAACTTTCCTTCACAAATGCAATTTTGGAGCTAATAAGAGCCTCCCCCTACCCTAAGCACGACCTCATTTCAGCCCCTCAAGGCCATCAGTCCCTGCCCCAGCGACGCTGCATCTGTGCTAGCCTCCAGCTCCCCGCAGCCCTGGGCACTACTGAAAAGAGCCTGGCTCTGTCTTCTTTACACCCTCCCTTCAGGTATTTATACACATGCACATGATCCCCTGAGATTTCTTTTCTCCAGGCCGAACAGTCAAGCTCTCTCATGCTCTCCTGGTACGTCAGTTGCTCTAATCCTTTAATCATCATCGTGGCATTTCAGTGTAAATGCTTATGTATGCAAATTTTAATAATGCACATAACAATTAATCCAGGGATGGTAAATTAAATGTCAATTAGTAGTCTTATAGATGGTGGCCAAAATTGTCAAGTCATGAAATTTCCTTGAATGCTTAAAGAAATCGGAAGCAATTCTGAATATTATTAAATTTAAACGCATTGTATAAACACTCACATCTTCACACAGCTACTATTTAAATAATTTCCTGGAGGGAGTTGTTGATCTTTGGTGTTGATCTTTAACTGTAATGTATCTACCTCGAAAGACGTCATTGTACTTGGCTCCTCTTCTGATCTCTTTTATACGCACTCTGATTTATCTTTCCTCCTACTTGGTTGCCGTTCCCTAGTCTTTTCTTTCAACAGATTACATTCACCAAGCAAATGTTCATTAGCTTCTGGAACGCGAATCAATTCTTTGACCTTTTCCTCTTTAAGATCCCTGGTGAATGTTTTATAAGTGTTTTCTTAACATGAGAATGACTTCATTAGACCAGGCCTAGAGGCCTTTAGTGACTTCTCCCTTTCTATGGCAAATAGGATGTCCCCAGGAAGGATTTCAAGAACAAAGCAAATGTATGTATTGTGCTGCTCCCCAGAGTATTTTCCATCCTCTTAAACAATTTCAAGTCAAGGGCTCTATGAGAGGAATATAGTGCCTTTGCAGCTGAGAAGGGCTGCATGTGGAGGGCTACTTTCAGGACCAGCATTAGCCTATCATGTTCCAGCTGCCTGTGAGGTCCATCAGCAGGAAGTGCGACTGAAGAAGACTGATGGATGGCAGGATTACTTATGCTGGTAAGTTGTACGTAACCCTGCTTGTTCTGTGTCTCTTGAGAGTGGTGAGAGATGGTGGCACTGTCTTTCTGGTCCTTCTCTCATCCCCTGGGCTGGCACTAGTAATGGGACATCTGGACATCTCCCTTTTCATTCTTCTTGAGAATTATTAATGGGGGTGAGTGGAAGGAGGAACAACAAAAAGTAGTAATGAACAATAACAACCACAGCAAGTCAGAAGTTCAAATGTTGAGAAAACCACTCCATATTACTTGAGACTGGAACTTTATTGGACTATTTCCATGTGGTTCTCACAAGGCACAATTGTTTCCCAGAGCTTGTGACAACACTAGGAAATTTCTGGCATGTTTCCATTGAAAAGGGAGTGACACTGCACATATGCGTCCTTTCTGCTATTAAGGAGATACATGTGTCTGTTCTGTTTTCAGTGCCATATTTTGATAAAACTGGAAATGAGGCACTATGAATCCACATAAAACCAGTCATCATTTTTTGTTGTCCATCCAAATCACCAAGAGCAGAAGCTCTTACTTTCCCTTCCACATGCCTCTATTTGCTGGCTCCTTTCATGATTCCTGTGAAGACGTGACCTTCCAAGCTGTCAGGCAGCCTCTCAGTCAGCAGCTATTACAATCAGTGTTATACTCTTTATACCTTTATACTAATTATACCTAGGATTAAGCAGGAGAAAACATCTGCAAAGTTGTTCAAGTTGAAGCTTTTATATTATAGTATAGGAATGCAATGCAGGTTGCTCAGTTAGTATTTCGCAGAAAACTTCTGAAAAGATCATAAACCTAAGGTGTTCTCTAGACAAGGTTCTTCTTTCTACAAGCTTTCTCTTTCTAGAAGGTTCATTTTTTTTTGGTAATGTAGCACTTAAAACTACTTCATTGCTTACAGTTTATCATGACCTATATCTATCCCTCATCTCTGACTGATTTTCCAAAGGTCAACACACAACGCCAACTTTCTTGTTCCTTCATTGCTTTTAATATTTTTGAAGTGATCACTCTATTTTCTCCTATGTCTGGAAAATGACAGTTATAAACATCCCCAAGTCAAACTTGTTTTAATTCTTTGGCCCTTTGTATCTTGTTTGCAGAAGTCCCGATGGCTTTGTGCTAGCAGGCTGCACCAGCATCATATGGTCAGAAGCAGATATTCTGTGTAGCAATTGCATTGGGAAGGTGAAGGGTGAAGGGCAGTGTGTGAGCACCTGCAGGGGAAGAAAATACAGTGTTTGGGTTTTCTTAAATCTGAGAAGCCACCAAGACCTACTGGATGGAAGGTAATGCTAGGCAAACTACAGCTTGAGAGAAAAAAGGCACAATTTTTTACACTAAATATGATTAAAAGTTGGAGAAAAGTAGAAGTGATAGGGAAGAATTAATCCCTGGATGTGTCTAAATTAACACAGATTTCCTTTTATAGAGCAAGTTCTTCAGACAGGTGGTGTTTTGACCACATGTTTTATCAATTGCATGGTGTCACTGTGCAAAAGTAGCAACATAACTGAAGAGACTGTGAGGTATAAATAAGATGATCATGATGGTTCTTCTGGCCTCAAACTTTGTTTCCATTCAAGAGTTCCCACGCACTGGAAACTCCGAGCAGCTGATTTCAGCCCCTTTGTCAGAGAGGGAGCAGTGATCTCTCACTCCCTGAGGAACCCTAAGCAATCCCAGTGGTTGCTGTGACATTATGATGTTGCTGTTGTTGTTGTCATCCTGTCGTAAATGCCTAGACATCTTGACGACTGCGCTCAGCTCGGGATTTTTTCCTCTCCCGCGCCGCTGTGGTATTTGTGTCACTTGGGGAACTCTGCCAGTGGATGGGATTGGGTACAAGCGTAACCAGACAGGCCACCGGGGCAGGGAGGGGGGACAGCTGTCCTAAACATTCACAGCTTTACATTCTGTGCCGCTCTGATGTGACCTGGGCCTCAAGATATTTATTAAGCTGGAAGAAAGCCTTTTTTGGTCTTGCAGCTCTCTGAACCTGCCTACCTATTATTTATAATATGTTACAGTGGAATCCAGAGAGGTACCTAATGCTGCCTTATTGCAGCAGAAATTCAGAATAGAAGAAACAGGCTCTATACGGCCCATGGAGAAAAAAATTTACTGCTGTCTCAAGCTCTCTGTGTATCTGGAACCCAAAATTCCTCAGATTAAAATTCAGAATAATGGAAAAAGTGTTTGATTCAGATATCAGTAAGGTAGGAATCAAAATGTATATACTTATTTCTGTAAAAGTTTTTCAGTCAGCAATGTAAATATTAACTTGTGATGCAAATACAGTTGCAGAGGAATACTCAGCAAGCCCAGCACATGAGGCAAGATACAGACTAGGTGTTTTATGAAGAAAAATAAAAAGAAAAAAATAAGAATAACTTGTATAAGCTACGTGTGAATGTGAAGAATATTTGTGTGCGGAATCCTACAGTCTTTATTTGGGTAAAAGCACCCTTTGAAACAAAATGAATCTTTAACTTGAGGACCAAGGACACTAGTGGGTGACTGATTTAGTGAGAACTGAGTGCCAGAGTGGGAAGAGTAAGCAGTCAGTTAAATGGCACGGGCAAAGAATTCAGTGAAACCTCCCCGTTAGGAACACTTGCAGCTGCACAATAACTGAGGGGCAGTAGTGGTAATGGTGTGAACTGGTGGCCTAAAAATGTAGCTTGATTTGAAACACCGGAATATGGACCGTGGAGACAAACAGTAGTTGGGGGCTGAGTTGGAATAATCAAGTAAGACTTCAGTGTGTTTTCAGTAATGAAATGTTACTTTGTTTTATGTACCATGGCATTGCACTGGAGGAGAAAATACAGAGCAGCTGGAGAAGGATCAGCGTGACTCATTTGCGCTTCTGCAAAACAGCGGTTTCTTCCTCTGTTGTTACTAAAAATGCCAAATGCTATCTGTTAAAACAGTGTAAATTTGGGGCCTGCCTGGGACCATCACTCTAAGCACACTTCTCATTGTCCCCACCTGGGGTGAACTGAATCCTTTTGGTTATAACAACTGAAGAATCAAAGAAATCCTGCAGTAGTGAGGAACAGGTATTAAGGGGTCCAGCTGCTGTAATTCCTAAAGAAAATTGTGCTTGGGCTTCATTTCCAATAGTTCTTGCCTGTTTACAGTGAAACACAGTCAGACCTCCCCTGTGTCATTCCTTCAAGCTGTTGTGGATGTAAGTCATCTGGCCCTGAAACCAAACAATATCATTTTTCTAATGAGAGTTACCTGCTTCCAGGAATATACTAAAGGCTCATTACTCCAGAGCACATTTATGTTCATATATAGGTCAGGTAGTGTGCCATGGGCCATATGCGATGTAGCTACATGCTTTCAGTGACATGAACTGATGGATACGCCATGCAAAGTTCAGTAACCTTGAAGAGTGGGATATGCTTCAACTTGATACTGTTTGACGTTTTCAAGTCAGCTCTCACATGGGGCTCATCGTGCGCTCGCATCTGCTGTGTGATCAGTTGCATACTCCATTCCTTCTCCTTTTCCCCTGTGAAACCAGAGCAGATAATTTCCACGTTATCTGTGTAAGGATATGTGCAGTGTGAGAATGTTTGGGGTTTTTTTTTTTTTTCCTGTAAGATTATCTGACCAAGGACCTTTTCAAATGAGATGATAAGGAAAATGGGAGAGCCAAACATACAGATACAAAAACCGAACTGACTAGAGATAATGAAGTCAATAACCAGAAACATACCTGGTTAGTGGCACGAACTGATAAGGGTTAGTGGAGTGTGAAAACGTTTATTCCAGCAAGATGACCTGATTGAGGAGCACCTGAAATCAGGTTGATTGATAAGAAAAGGTGAAGGCAACAAGCAAACATATCGAGAGACAGATCTGAAAAACAGTGATGGAGACTGTCAGTCACACTAATTGATGACCTATTCCAGGAAAACTAATCTGGACTTTCCATCTGATAAGACTGTAAACTGGGGTGGGATAGAGTGAGCGGAGATCAGAGGAGTAGGGAATGGTAGAACCATACAAAGTAATGAAAAATTGTTTAGGGGAAGGGAACTGTGGAGGAACAAAGAGAGGAACAGATAAAAAGAGGTACAAAAGGGACTGGTTGTGTATAAAACAGGGCCAGTCAGTGTGCTTGTCTGAGCCCTGAGCCTGATCACCTCAGTCTGTCCTGTCTTCTTTAAATCCTTTCTTAGCTAGGTGTCTCTGTAATCTCACTCTCCATCCTGTGTGAGCGCTGCATGGACCGAGTGCTAGCTGCTGGGGTGACTGCGACGAGTGAACTGGGTTCCAGCTGTTGGAGCCAGACTGGAGGTGCAGGTGCCCCTACATGTAGGTATGGGTGGGACCCACGGGTGTGGGGTGCCTGTGAGAAGAGTGTCTGAGTGCACGTGCATCTGTTTGCAGTGAGCACCAACCTGGACCAGAGAGAGTAGGGAACCAGACAGCAAATGTGTGTGTGCTTGTGAAGCTGGAAAGTGTTGTGTGTGTCCTGTGCTACTGACCTTCAGTCCCTGCCATCCCGAGGTGAGGAGGGGACAGTACCGGAGGTGTTGCACATGGACTGAAACACAGGAGGTTCTGTGCAGGAGGAATCCCTTTGTTTACTGTGAGAGTGACCAAGCACTGGCACAGGTTGCCCTGAGAAGTTGTGTAGCCTCCATCCTTGAAGATATTCAAAAGCCATCTAGACGTGGTTCTGGGCAGCGGGTTCTAAGTGGCCCTGCTTGAGCAGGTGGGCTGGATGAGATGACCCTCAGATGTTGCTTCCAGTCTCAACCGTTCTGTGACTCTGTGACTGGGCTGTCTGTGCTTATCGCTGCTGTGAGTCCTGTATGTAGGTGCTGTTAACCAAACAGTAATGCCTATAGTTGGTGGCTCCTTAAGCCTGAAGGCATTAAAATAGACTTTGTGTGCTGCTACCCAGTGGTGGATTTGGGACTGTCACTGGTTTTTGCCTGCATTTCCCTGGGTGGTGAAGCCTCTGGGCCAAACGACTGCAATGTGCCTTGCTCCCAACTCTGCCCCCTTACAGGTGTAGCTTTCACCTGTTGTTACTGGCACTGAGATTAGTTGATAGAGATAACAGTTGCTCCCAGCAGATATCTGCAGAGTGTATTGTGTGACACGAATGAATATACCAGGGTAAGACAAAAGTCATGATGGTTCTCACCTTTGCGCTTGGTTGAAAAATAAATCTCAGTGTAATGGTAAATGAAGAGATTCTGCTGAGATGATACACTGTTAGCGGGGTCTCCTATGGTATATTTTTTCTAACTATTGCTGTTGTTCTCAACAGCTTTATCAGAAACATTTCAAAAAGGTTTGATTAAATTAAAAAAAAGAATAACATTTGAAATCTGAGCTTCACGTCACTGGTGAGAGACTGTAATTTGCTCAGCTCACCCTAAAATTTAGCAAAACATATTTAGCTAAGCAATCCCGCTGGCTGAAGCCTCAATTTTACTTAAAGTGTCACTGTCAGCCTGTTACCAGCTCTGGAGTATTTTACGCTGTTCAAAGCAGTGGAAAATACGCTCTTGCTGCCACTTGCAGTAACTCACCAAATAAATAGTTGAAACATTCTGCTGCACCAGGCAACCCTGTATTTTCTGTTTGTGGCTGAGCTAACCCTCTGTCAACTTTTTAAAGAGGCATTAAATCAAGAAGGATATGAGCTTTCCTGAGTCAGTAAAACCTCACCGCTGACTCCGACGTGCTCCAGAGTGAGTCCTTGAACAGCAGGCTGACACATTCCCATTTAAATATCTTCTAAATGATTGAGATGCTGTAACTCACTGATGTGTTTGTCTTCTTAGATATAAATAAGGCCATATACTAAGAGTTTTACCTTATCTTATGTTGCAGGGAAAAAATTCCCACTTGCATATTCGGGTATTTTATCATTTGTTCAAAGGCTTGCACTATGCGTGTCTGATGTTCTGGATGCAGTTTAGTCTAGCTCTGTTGAATCGATGATTGAAAATCCTTGTCTGGCTGTTTAAAACAGATTTTAGCACGTGTGTTCTGCAGCTGCTGTTGTCCTCTCTCCTGGGAGCTGCACAACCTTCTCTTGTTTGCAAGCGCCTCCTCCTTTTCCTCCTTCAAATGTCTTGGCTCTCTCATGGTCTCCTCTCCCCACAGCCTACCCTCCTTGCTAGGAGGGGTAGTTTTAGCTTTTGACAGTATGCAGCTGCATGTAGCCAGCCTTAAAATACTTGCAAGTTGGGGACCAAACAAGAAAACAAAAAGGAAGAGAAATTGCATCAAGAAAACTGAAAATAAGTGGAAAGCAAGAGGTGGGGAGAGAAGTATTCAAGTGTCTTAGGAGCTGGGATGGGGTTGTTCTCTCCACACATGAAAGAGGCAGTCAGGCATGTTTTGTGCTCAGGTGGCATGAACACATTTACAGTGCTGTCAGCAGGCAAGTGCGTCTGTTACTGCTCTCTTGTTAACTAATCTTCGTAAGCAGGTGCACTGCCTTCAATGTTTTTTTTTTCTTTTTTAATTAAATCTTTCAGGTGGTGGTATTTTCTTTTGAATAAGACCCATTCTAGTTGGTAAGTATATGGACCCCATACTTGATAATCCTGAACTTCTGAACAAAGGTGAAAGAGTGAGTGTGATTTATTTTTAATATGGTTGAATTAGCATGCATTTTTTCGTCTTTCATTTGTAATGCCAAGGGAGATACTGGGACCTGGAGAGCCATGAAGGAAATCCAAGAGACTGCCCTATGGTCGCCAGTGCACACTATCCATTATTCTAGCATAGCTTTAGAAACCTTACCACAGGGCTTTGTGAATAATTAGAGTTGCTGCAGAAACGAGGAACTTTATTGTTAGTTATCAATCTTTTAATTAATATGAAACTATAAATATGCTACAAGCATTTGAAGAAATCAAGAGCTAACATTAATAAAGCCAGACTTTAGAAGCTGCAATACAATGGCATTAGCTTTTCTTGGAACTGGAGAAAGCTAAAAGCATAAGACCACTATTAAGGCACTCTTACAGGCTAAAACATATATTTTCTAAACCCATTACAATTTGTTTCATTACAGTTTTGATGTTTCCTCCAGTAGCTAAAAAGTTAATGCATCTTTTTTTCAGCTCCATTTCAGGTCTTTGTCTTCCTCTTTACAGGAGTAGTTGAGCCATTCCTTAAGCCTGTATCAATTAAACAACCCATATCAAGGGACTGGTATAAGATAAAGAGGTAATTCTAAAATACCACATCGCCGAAAGGATTTTAGCACATGCCCAGTTCTAAGTGCTTGAATAATCCTTTTGATCCCCTTCTTAATCTCTGCTTTAACAAAGCTCCTCTTAGGGAAAAACTTCTGTTTGGGAAGCGGAGAGATCAGGGGAAGACACCTTCAGTGTCTCAGGGAGTGTTTGTTTGAGAATGTAATGTGAATTATTCTACGATTAAGATGTTGGATAATTTTTGGTGCTCTGCCGCCTAAATTTAAACACCACTGAATAACACAACATTGCAGTTTTCCCTTCTATCCTATTTTGTGAATATCTGATAAGAGAAGTAGAATTTATTTATTGACTTACCTGGAGACAACCTGTGACTGGCCCCGCTGCACGGCTGGTTCTTTCCTGTGGCATGTTCCCCACAGCCCTCAGGATGCACTTTGAAATTTTTGACATCCAACACACCCTGAAACAGGAGAGAGGCCAAGTGTAAAGGCAGACAGAACAGGCTGTACATTCCTTCATTTCTTTAAATATAATAAATATAGAACAAGAAATTAAAAGCAGAGAGTGTAATGAGAACTTTAAAGTTTTCCTGAAAACTGACCTCCTACCTCCCACAGGAAAATGCAGTAGGAGAGAAGAGAAGGAGCTGTGCAAGTAAAGTGGGTTTGCTCTGGATTATTACATACTAATTACTTTGACAGCTGCTTCTGAAGCAACATCTCTGCTCAGTGCATATGCACTCATTCCACCGTGTCTGTCTCTGTGGATCTAATTCTGTCAGACTGAGTTATAATTTAAGATCGATGGGAGGAAGGGAGAAGTCTGTGTCAAGCAAATGGTAGTCCTAGACAATAAGAAAGTGGGGAAGATCCTTACCAGAGATTTGTAGGAAAGTTGGATGAATCCTGTAAATGTGGTAAGAATCAATTGGTTAAAGGCTTTTCCACATCTTGCTCTGCTTCCCATACGTGTATGTGTAAGAAGAAAGTATGACTTAAAAGAGAATTGTTCATGTATCAAAGTTTCTTATACCAAGCACAGAAAAATCTCAATTGTCACTTAGTGACTTTGGTCTTGGCTTCATTCCTATGTAAGTAAATTCTAAATAGATCTTGTTATTTTCAAATGCTTTGAGTATCAGTGAATTCCCTACTTAATGTATGTTTCTGACTCACTGGGTATTTGAGTCACTATGGGCCAAGTTGTGAGGTGTGATTAGATCTGCCATTTAGCCAGGTTTTCCCAGACATGTTATCCTTATTTCCAGGCAGAATAAGAGGAATGTGGTTATTTCTTCACACTTGTCACAAAGCCCTGTCAGAGTTCCTATCCTTCCTTCCCTTCCCTTGGATGAGCTCACGTCACAGGGCAAATCCCCAGGGGGCTGCACACCAGCAGAATGGTGCAAAGTGATTGAGTCCACCAGCTCGGCAGGACGAGTGCTGCTACCCCATCACATCTGGACGTGTTGGAGCAACCACAGTGATGCCTCGGAGCTTCTGGATAGAAATGTAGGAGCCCTACAGACAGCAAACCTCCATTTTAGTTGGTATTAATCAGGGCCCATCAGGGTCTCACAGAATCAATTGCTTTGGTTGTGTTTTTTCCTCTGCCTGTGTGTGCCTCTGGATTAATTCTTCCTGCTTTACCCACAAGGCACAGAGACATCTCTCTCAGGTTGACTGGTGATACTATGGACATGGAAATAGTGAGTAGGAATTGGACTTCCTTTAAATCTATGTTAATAGGCTTTTTATATAGTTGCTATTTCTTAACATACTGCAGCCATGTTCTCAAATTCAGGGAGCTCTTAAGGAGGCAACGGGGAGGCTCATTTTACAGCCTGAGGCACCAAGGGGATCTCACGTGTCTACTCATAAGATTCTGGAGTTTATGTCTCTTCTCTGGTCTTCTAAGTTAGTAATTATTTTAAAAATTCAGTCATTTCTAAATAAAATGTTTAAACTGTTTTCTGGCAAACTGTTTCCCATGTGCTTGGTGTTTCTGGGAAAAGAAACCCTACTTTTAACATAAACAACTGGGTTTGGGTGTTTTTTTTTTTTTAAATGAGGTCTATCTTTTATTAAAATACAGTAGAAAATTGTATGGGGCTAGGGCTTTTAGTCTGCCTTGATATCACACCCTGATTGCCTATTAGGCTGACCTCAGTTTTGGGAGAATCACTTGGTTAGTTCTAAATATAGCATTGCATCTGCCCTTAAATGGGAGTGAAGGGGCAGTAGCCTTTAGAGAGGGGAATTATTTTTATTTTCCTCAGCCAGAGTTTACTAAGCTGGGAAAGGCTGGTCTTCCTCATTGCTTTGCAATTCTTCTATAACCCTTGGTAAGTCCTTTTTTCATCTAGGTTTTTCTTGTTCAGAAAAATGGGAGTGATTGTGGGAGAGTGTTGGGTGCTTTTCTGTGAAAAAGAAATTACCTTCCTCAGGGAAAGGAAGCAATAAGCAGGACACAGGATTTATGAAAAGACAAAAAAGTAAAGTAGAATTGTTTTATTCTGTGCATAATCAGCTTGATTTTATTGTGTATTACATTTCCTCTGTTTCTTTCTGCATTATACCAATCCATAGCTCTATTGGTAAATATGCTTCTCCAATTGCACATATGTTGTCAATGCCACTTTCTTGTGTTCTTATACTGTATAAAGAGACAAGACACGATTTATCTGAAGTATTTGCATAAATAATGAAGCATAAAATCCTATAGTAGCTGGCGAAACTATTTGGCATGCTGAAGAATAGGATGTAGCTAGGGCAAAAATTTCTAGTTTTATTTTTTGTCTACCGTGCTTTCAAGTAAATGTCTTCAGGAGACACATTTGTGGTGCCTATTGCTCTGGGCTACATGGTATGTTTTGTGCCACATGAAAATTTCAGCTAAATGCCACTGATTGATAGAGTCTTGGGAAATCATGTTCATGCTCTGAAACTGCTCCTGTGTGTTGGTAATACCTGTGGGCCAATGAAAGTAACATAATGAAGGATAGTGAAGGTTGAGATGATGGCAAGTGACTGACTTTCGCTCTCTCACTGTCTCACATTCCTTGCTATCCAGTTGAAGGGATGTAGTACACCCACCAAGTGAAGGGAAATCTTAAAAATTTATGGGAACATGTTGTGACTCGTGCATTTGGAGTATTAGGATGACAACATTTCAACTCAATGTGGCCAAATTTAGCCTAATTAAATTCCCAGTGTCTACAGAAGTACTCTCTCTGGACTATATACAGTTTAGCTTGTAACAAGGATATGGCAAGAGAAGTCAAACTGGGGGCTTCCACTGCCTCCCATCAAGTCAGTCATAGAAAAGCCAAAATTACATTTTTTAGACTCACAACAATGCAGAAACTGGTACTCCCCTCCACAAAAATGACTCCACTTGAGGGAAGGGTACCTATGGCTCTGCCTCATACCTATTTGCTGCAGAGTATAGCTGGTAGTTAACTCCGTCAAGGCTTGTGGCTAGGACCATGACCACGACCACGACCACCCATGGTATATTCTAAATTGCCTCCTCACTAACTATTATGGCTAGGGGGTGAAGAAAATAATTCAGGAACTATTACAAGGTCAAGCTGTGCATTCTAACTAATAATATATGTGCTGTAGCCAAATGATTGCATTAAACTGCTTAATCTATCAGTATGTCTATGCAAGCAGAATCACTTGATGTAGTGAAATGTTAATAGTTTATGCATTCAAAAAATATGAAATAATTAATTAAGAATAGACACCTCTGTTATGGCAAGAACCATTGGCTGCTTGAAAATGTTGCTTCGAAATTCAGATGTTGTTGCATCTGGTATTCAGATGACTGGAAATTGATGAGAGAACTCCATTTTTAAGGTTTAATGAGAAGAGTAATGCATGTGCTTCTGGGGATGATTTGAACCAGATTGAAGCTGTTCTCCAGAAGAGAACATTTTGGTTCAGTTTTCAAATGCTTCTGTTTGAAACAGATTTGTGAAACTAGAATAATGCTATTCCCGTACAAAGGAGGTGCGATCAGGAAAACATAAGACCAGCTATGACATAGCTAAAGACATCAGAAAAGAAAAGACAAAGAATCTCAAAGCTTGCTGAGTAATGTTTGGAATTCCATATGGTTTAAGCAAATGGGAATTCCATATACTTTTTTAATTTCAGAAGCATTTGTATTCTGTTGTCAAAAAAGTTAAAAATTGAGTTCTTACTATGGAGAAGAAAAAACATCTTCAATGAGAAAGATGGAAGCATCTTAAAATTACAGTAGATCATGTGAGCTTTTAAGTTCATACTTTTTCATACACAGAACATGATTTTCTGTGTAAAGTCTAAAATACGCATATGCACACAGAGATTAAAGGCTGGAGAGACTTATTAGCATTTTAGAAGTTTATTACCAAAGTGGGGAGATGTTATCAGAGCATCTACATCCCATTCTGGTTTAGACTGCAGTGTCTATGAACTGTGTAATGATTCATGCTGGTTTTATAGGTTTTCCACCAAAGTAAGCTTCCCAGGGAAAAATGTTCTTATGTTATTATCCACTGCAATTTCTACAGGATTTATTTAACCATCTGGAAGGGACCACATATTTTCTGAGGCAATACAGTAACTCTTTAAACTGGCCATTAGAAACAACTGATGGCTAGAAGGTAGTGGTTTGTTTTTTCTTTACCTTTTGTCTTTCATTGTGGTATATAGGTGGTATGGAATTAAATATATTTTCTCCGGTAAATATCACGGGCTTTAAAGTACCATGGAAGTATAAGCTGGCAAAACAGGGCTTTCTGAAAACACTTAACTTTGAATAATGTGTAGAACAACAAGCAGGACTACAGACAGGTAGAGGAAACAATGCCTACATCATGGGAAAAACAGGACAAACCTTCAAGTCAATACAAATGATCAAAGATATTTAAGAAAGATGAGACACAGAGGAAGATCAAGAATGAGGATATGCATGTAGGAGCAGGACATACTGATCTTTTAGCCAGAATGAGGAGGATAGGCTACGTGAGGGCAGGCAAGAACCGACAAATCATTCTTCAGATGGACAAGGTCAGAGATGAGCAAAGAAAATGCATGTTGCATGGTATAGCGTTGACAGGTCAGGCAGAAAAAGTACATGCTGTATAGTGCATCGCTCATGACAGGAACCTCCTGAGTCTAGGAATGCAAGTGGTCTATCTATGGTGAGCACAACCATGTTCTTCCCAAGGCATTTGTCAATCCCATCCATCAATTTATTTGGTTGTGTGCCTGCTCTCTGAGGGTATGTGAATGATCGTGCTGGAATTTACTGCCCGTCCTTTAAATCTTAAATTAACTCACTTATCAAACTAACAAAGCCTATATCAGACCGTTGGCTTCTCTGCTCAAGAATGTGGCCCCTTGTCACGTGGTCCTAGATTATTTCTTTCTATTCAGATCAGTATTACTATGACATGAAACTATGCATATCCCAGCCTGGGAACTCTGCCTTTTACTCATGACCAAGTATAAATTGTTATACACCTGCTACTAAGCGTATGAAAATGTATATTTGTGTAAACTAATTTAAACAGTCTGATTAATTTGTGTTTTGTATCATTAATCCTTAAGGACATTTCAGATGGCTTAATATTTTTGTTTGGCCTTAATAGTCTTCTGAATGGTTTGTATAGAACACAGATGAGTGCATCTTAGGTCCTGCTGATGTCCCCAGCATTTAAAGTCATAGAAATAAATAGGGATGATAATAATAATAATAACAACAACAATAATAATAATAATGAAGTAGGAGTACAAATGTGCTGTGTACCACCAAAGAAGTAATGGCCAGATGAAAGAATTAGCGTTTTAGGACCGTTTTGTCCTGTAATTCTAGATCTTTTTCTTGAAATCCAGGCAAGTTAATAGGATGCGCATGGGTGAAGTTCAAGGATTGTTTTTAAAACACAAGCCAAATATTTCAGCAAGTTCTCTGTGACTCTTGTAGTCACATACCAGTAGAAAGTGGTGAATGAGATTTTCTTTTTATTTTTTTATAATTATCCAGAAAATTAATTTGTCTTTTTTTTTGGCCTATTTATGTATTTTTGGTGACTTTTCTATTTCCCATTGGGAAAAGTCTTTTTTATTTTTATTTATTTTTATTTTTTTTTCCCCCTATGCCTCTGCCAGACCATTTTTGCATCTTGCTGTTGGGTCAGTTCCACCAATTACATGCTAGTATAATTAGGTCTTCATTCACTGCCAGTAATAAAATATTGGTTCACGTAAATCAATAACTTCAGCCGGGCTAAGCTGTCATCTGCAGATCACGTTATCTAACTCTTTTCGTGATAGGTTGACTTAGTATTAGTATATATTTCAAACATCTCACATAAACGTGTATCAGTGGAAAACTAGGAAAACAGTCAACACATTGTTCCTAACAAAACAATAGAAACTTCTCTTATGAACTCAAGATACTCTACATGCTCTGTAGACTGTGCTGAAGCTGTTTTTTACAGTGGGGCTGTGATTTTGCTCTTCAGATACTTGTCTTTGCAGCACTATTAAGTATTAAATACATACTCTGCAAGCATCGTTGCAATTAACTGATGATGATTATTACATTTGGAATTGTTGCCAGGCAGCTCCCCTCTGTGTTAACAGAAGGCAAAATGAGTCTGGCTGCTAACAAGCTCAGTTAATTGCTTGTATGGAGGCTGGAAGTGGAGGCTAGACTTGGTTCTATTCTAAAGATGTTTGAGTAAAAGTGAAAACAATCTGAACCCAAATTTTGAGAAACCCTGGGTGCTGATTAATAGAAGAACATATGGTAATTAAAATGTAAGTTTTACATTTAGGGGAAAAAGCTAAACTGTAAATGGCAAAGATGTTTTCTCCTATCTCAAAAATGAAAATAACCCAGACTGTGATCCATTCAGACACATGGGCATTACTCTGCAACCCTTATACGTCAGATCTCAGTTGGAGTTGTATACATAGCAACACATAAATTGCATGTTGATAAATTCATAGAATTATTTAACAGGGCCACATATAAACATGAGAAGCACTTAACAGCTGAGTCAGCTTAATCTATATGTTTGACCTTTGTACCTTCATTTAAGTGAAAGGGCTAATTAAAAATAGAAAAGAGGGAACATTATACCATTAACGTACAAACTAAAGGGGGAGTCAAATGTCAAATACACAATAGTCACACAATTAGAAAGCAGGAAGAAAACCAGTATTTGATGTCTGTAGGTGTCACATAATGTCAGGTACAGGTACCAAAACCAGGAGAAGCCAAGGCTGCTCATGGATCTGTGTAACCATGTTCATGTAATGAAGACAATGTGTTGGATGATGAGTTAATAGGTGCGCGTCAGCTCAGCATTACATGAGGGCACATAACTAAGCGAGCATTTCTGTACTAACTTGGATCATGTTAACTTTCTTATTTCTCTAGAAATGGGGCAATATATTTCTTTAATGTCCCATTTTTATTATTTTTGTCTTGCAGTGTCTGGAATTTTGCCTGAAGCTTTCATTCCTGAACGTGTGACTTGTCATTCTCATATCTCTTGAAAAAGAATTGAAAAGGTAACTATAAGTCATGCAGAAGATGCTATCAGGTGATAAATTGTAAAAACTCATCTCTTTAGGTCTCATGACATTTTTAAATAAGATGTATCTGCTATTAAATATACCTACTGTCTTCTCCTGCAGAGACCTTTTTCTTGGAAAAGTAAAACTTGCTGATGAGAGAATGTCATGACTCTGGGGCTTCTGATTCAGCTTTTGAATACCTGAAACCAACAGTCAGACACAGCTGGAATTTATTACACTACTTAATGATTAGCTTTTTCTTTTATTGGTAAATACTATATGCTGGAAATATGGTATTTATTGATAATTTGCTATGTTTAAAGGTTCAACTTCTTAGCCTAGAAAACATGTTTTTTAATTAAGTTGAGTTTAATTTTATACAAGTCAGGCAAAACTGCCAAACATAAAATGAAATGACTTGCTAAACTAAGAATTGCAGTTTTTCATTGAAACATCTTAATTTCTTTCTAAAAATATGATGTGTTGCATAAGAAATCTAGCTCTCATTTTGCAAGAATAAATTGCAAGAATAATGACATGTAGAAAATGATTGCTACTGCATATACAATCTGGCTAGTAATACAATTAGAAAAAAGTTAACAAGTCACACTTTAAAAATTAATGCAAAATATCTTGATAATATATGTAATTTTTCAACAATTCTGTCATTGCTTTTCATTCTCAAATGGGGATTTTGCAAAACAATTTTTCAAAACAAGAGATACTAATAAAAATTCCATTGTCTGACAGCAAACATCATTGCTCGGAGCATAAGTAATAAACATTTAAAAACCTATTTCCAGCAATATTTTATTAAACTACATTGATTGCATTCATTTTTCACACAGTAATAAGATTAATGAAACCAAAATAATTACATGGAATTTGAAAGTTGACAATGAAGTGGAGACTGAATTTCTTCAATTTTGAACTATATCTCATCTTACCAGGAACCACTTTTTTTTTCCTGAAATGGTTATTAGTTGAATTTTAATGTGAGTATTGTTCTTTTTTGTCCTTGAAGCACGTATCTCTAGATATTTGATAGGAAACAGAACACAGCCTAAAACTGGTCAGTACCAATGCCTTTGAAATTAAGTACGAAGAGCTCATGCTGTATCTAAATGAGTTTATTTCTATTCAAATCCCTTTGAGATTTCATTTTATATGTGTCATGAGGCTGCCTAGTGTTGGGACTTCTCGTGACAAATAAGGACTTTTGGTGTGGGTCTGGGCATTTCCATCATGGCCAGGTTCTTCTTGGCAGGGCCCATGGCTGGGCAGGGCCGGGTTGTGGGGAGTTTTGGACCGACCCTGCTGTGGTGTTGCTGGGGCAGGGCTGGTGGCTCTGGGGGCTGACATGAGTTCCTGGGCCATGGGCAGGGTTGGGGGAGACCTGGAGGAGGCTGAGCAGGGCCAGGCAGGTCCGTTGATGCCCTCAGGTCCCTGACTCTTGCTTAATATGGCCTCTGGACGAGCTAGTTTTGCTTCACTTCCCATGGGTAGCCCTGAGGTGGGTCCCAGGCCATGCTTCTGCCTGTGCCCCAGCTTCTAGAGTGCAGCTGACAGACTGCACCCCACTTGGTACTACAACAACGGGAATGCCACCCTTACTTTTCAGGAGGAAATTAGATGTTATTGCAGGAGTTTGCCTGACTAAAAACTTCAGGATTTGGCCCAAGCTGCTTTATAGACTTTGGGAAATTGCTTCCTTTGTCGCTGAAATGCAGCCATCTCTTGGGGACTGTGTTTGCTGTTCAGTTGACCCCCGGAGCCTCCCCCATTGCCATTTAGGCCAAGTGGCCTAGGAGTAAACTGCCCCACATCCAGCTGAGACTGTAAATGGGACTGATTCAGCAGACTGTAGTGACACAAGCTGGCACCTACTCAGGGCATGGCTGGGAACATTCCCCACTTTTGCAAGAAGTTATCATCTTATTTCTAATCAACCTAAAGGGATGTGGACACCTCTGAGTTCCTTTCTTGCCGTGGCTGGGAATACACTTTAACTCAGTGGTAAACATCCTCTTCCCACCCACGCTGTTTCTAGGAGCTCCCTGAACGTTCCTGAGAACTTTGTAATCAAATACTGATCAAACTGTGCTATGCTTTGGAGAAAGTCCACGGGAGGGCAACCAGAATGATTGGAAGTCTAGAAAAAATAACTCCCAAGAAAAGGTTGGATGAGTCAGCGTTGTTTAGCTTAAACAAGAGAGCTGAAACAAAATGCAAAAAAAAGTCTTTATTAGGCTGCAGAAAAAGTGCATGAATGCATTCTGGTTTTTGTTATCATTGTAAATTGATCAAGAAACAGTAAGCATAAATTGCAATAAGGGGCAAAGTAAAAGCTTTGAAGAGCAGAGAGCTGAAACACCTATAAATGCCTCAAAAGCTGTTCAATTTCCATCCCTGGAAATTTCTATGGCGGTGTTAAATGACATCTGCAAAGAAGGAAGGCTGAAATGGTCTGACAAATTATTTTCCAGCTCTGTCATCTGTGATTCCAGGGCTTACTGCGCCGCTGATGAAATGCATCCCGAGGTGCCCATGTATATCACTGATGGCTCTGTTTGTCATAAATTGATGGAATTTTATACATTTTTACATGTACACAGATATGTATGCAAAAAAATATCAAGCCTAAGTCTCTGAAATGTATGGCTAAATGTGATTTCACTCTCTGCAGGAATTCCTGATCGTAACAAACTGAAGTATGTCGTCAGTAGCGGTGCCATTTTACCAGAGGAGACACAAGCACTTCGATCAGTCCTACCGCAACATTCAGACAAGATATGTACTTGAGGAATATGCAGCAAGAAAGTAAGTGCCATGCATTTCACATACAGAGCATAAAGCATTTTCTATTTTGGGTAATAAGGTCTTAGAATCAAGATATTTAGCTTCCCACTCCACCCCCTAAAATTGGGGTTTATTCAGAATGGTAGTTTTCCACTTCCTTCCATGGGGATACTCCTTGTCTATAGTCTCCCACAAGCATAGCTAGAATTTCTAGCTATGTTGCAAATCATGTATCCAGACCTTTTAGGTCAGGATCTGTCCTATTTACTGCTTCCAAGTTGGAAATTCTTCCTTTTAGCCTTCAATTGAAATTCTGACTTAAGAGAAATTGCCAGGAGATTTATCATAGAAAATCATAGAAACAATGTTTTACCTGTTCTTCCATATGATGTGAGGATATTCCTTCTCCTGAAGTTGGCTATTCCTGATTACAGTTTTTGGCATTCAATGTCCTTTTTAAGAATTAAATAAGGGTTGAACTCCTCTTGTGTGAAATTTCAGAGTTTTAGCCACAAGATACATGTTCTTTGTATCTCAAAGCCTGGTGCTTTAAATCTTGGTTGCTTAAGAATCACTGTTCTTCCTCCTCAGTAATCAAGATGCCTAGCTAGCCTAGCTGGCTGTCTAGCTTGTCCAGCTTCCCTTCTGAAAGAGAAGAGTTTATGCAGAAGGTTATGTGAAGTATAGAAAGGCAGGAAGATTTAGAAATAGAAAATGTTACAAGAATTCTGTGTGATTTGTGTATTAGACAGGCTGGTACCCTCGCGGTTCACTGAAGTGCTATCATAGCACTTGAATGATTGGAGATAGAGATAAGTATAAATTTAACAGAACTGAATGAAATAAAATGCCTAATGATCCCCAATGACAAATGATAGGCATTAAACCCTTGAAGGACAAGTAAGAATCAGCATCCTAGTGCAGCTATTGAGGAATGCAAAGTAGGTTTCTCATTGAACAGTGCTCAGTCATGGTATTCAGCTCATTTAAAGTGATTTCTTTGACTTTTGCGAGTTCATGTTTTAGCAGAACTGCTGGGTTATAACAATGTCTTTTATATTTGAAGGGCTGCTTCCAGACAGGCTGCTTATTATGAATCATCTGGCTTGGGAAAAACGACATGTAGGCTCTGTGCCAGGAGGGCACGCACCTTGGCTCATGAAGCAATGCAAGAATCCAGGAAAAGGTAAAGCTCTGTTGGTGCCATCTGACTTGTGTAGTGGCTCTAGTTCCATTTCATATCGCTCTTTTGCCAGGGCTCTTTTCAAAGTTGACAAGACTGGAGGCTTCTCTGTCACTGTTCTTCACTAATCTATTTTGGCTGGAATACTAAATGACTGGGTGTCACTTTCAATCTCACATTTCAACCCAGAGTTGTTCCCCTAATCCCCACTCTGATCCTTGAAAACGCCTTTAAAACCAAAATAAATTAGAATCCGCCTGGGATCCAAAACTCAGTTAACAGATCTACTTGAATATTCCTGAATTTCTGGTTTGGATCAAGTTAAATATTTTGAGTTCTTCCCTTAATATCAAGATGGCTTACTTTCACCCCTCAGTAACAGCCTTGATAGGCAGTCCTATAATAAATGTGCTGATGGAAATATTCCTTTTAGTGAATTTGACTGTTTCTGCTCTGCCATGTTTTATAGTGACTGTACCAAAGACAGAGAATTTACACTACAAGAATGAAAACTGCCTTGTTTATAGAAAATGTGTTGCAAAACCCATATACACCCATATGGTTCTGAGACTTTGATTGTTTTGAAATATATGTCCTAGAAACAGGATGTTGTAGGGAAATCAACCTCATTTTTCTTAAATGGTCTTACATTTCACCAATATTAAAAAATACATGGCAGAATGAGGCTCGTAATTAATGTTGCAATAGTACAAAGAAATATTTTTAAAATTACCATGCAAACAATGTCACTGAACTTCATGCAAGTCTGCTCATTTGCTTCATGTCATGTTGCGTTATGCTTTAAGACTCTTGCCATGTTCTATAATGACAGCCGTGTTAGAAATTTCTCATATTCAGCTGCCTTCTTTTGTCCTGTAGGCAAAGAGTAGCACAGGCTGCTTACTGAATCCTGAAGCAGTGTGCATGCAGAAGCTTGAGCTTGCTCCTCCTAAAAATCATTTATAAGTTGGGTTTTTTTAGGAATTCTGAAAAATCTATAGAGTCAGATTCTCAGGGAACAACCCACACATTTCTCAAAAGGTTGTCTTTTTCTGATAATTTCTATAATACTTCCCACTTACTCCTGCCCAAGGACAGCCTTTTTGCATGTACCTTGTGAACTCCTTGGTCTGTATCTTTTAGGTGAAGTCAGGTGATGTAGCTCATGGAGCTTCCCAGGTGCTGGAGCTAAGGGCACACCATAATCATAGAATCATAGAATGATTTGGATGAATGAGTTGGAATGGACCTTAAAGATCATCAAGTTCCAATGCCCCTGCCGTGGGCAGGGACACCTCCCACTAGAGCACGTTGCTCCAAGCCCCATCCAGCCTCGCCTTAAACACCTCCAGGGATAGGGCATCAAGTCTTACCAGGTTTTGAACAGGCACAGAACATGCCTTCACTCCCCTGCCCTCTTGTGTCCATGGGAAGGAAAATTAGGGGCCAGAGGGAAGCCAGGCAGATTTTGATCTTGGTTACCGGAGAACTAAGACTGTGGGGTACCATGTCAACATGACCATGCCAGCTTTCAAGACCTGAAGCTATAGCACAACATATACAGGGAGAAAGAATATGAAGGAAAATCCATATTCATTTCACATGCTCATTAGGATAGGCGGATTGATGCTAAGAATAATTCCTAAACTAGATTTTACACCTTGCTGGTGTGATTTCAGAGCCCTCAGATGGCTAATGTGTATGAGTGACAGTCTGAAAGCTTCATATTGACTACTCTTACCTGATCTTTCTCTCGTCCTACAGGACTCATGAACAAAAGTCCTTCACTCATGCAAGTGATGAGAAAAGGATCAAGTTTGCCAGTGAGTTGTCTGCTTTGGAAAAAGAGATTCACACAGCCAGGCACCGTGCTAGAGAACATCTGGATAGACTTGCTATACAAAGGATGGTACAGTGCTGAACCTTTTTGTTCCTATCCAAGCAGTTTTATAAGATGTGCTGAAATTTAGGCTTGTGTTTCAAATAGTGATAGTGGTTTAGCATCTTTTAATTTTGTGGATTTAAGATTCGATCTTCTACCCCATCTGAGTTGGGTGCTAGATGTTTCTTTTCTTTTCCTGTGTTTAATAGGTAGAAGAAAATATGGCTCTGGAAAGACATGCTGTTGAGGAAAGTATAAGTCGAGCTCCTGAAATTCTTGTGCGCCTGAGATCTCACACTGTCTGGGAAAAGATGTCTGTGAGCCTTTGCTTCACTGTGCAAGGATTTCCCAGCCCTGTTGTACAATGGTAAGAGACTGGCCTTTCCTAGCCCTCTAAAAATGTTGCTAAGCTTTTTTCATTTGGAAGTTATGGCATAACTGATAAGTGTCACATACATAATGGCTAAGTTACACGCCCTTTATAATCCTCATAGATGTGCTGGATTATAGCAGTTGATACTGCAGTGGAAGGAGTGGGAGGACAGCTTGCTGAATGGCCCTGTGCAGTGTGAGAAGCAAACTCAAGTATTTCAGAAGGCAGACTGTGGAAGGCATTCCAGTCATTCTGTCCATCTGGTGATGAAGTAGCAAATGGGAAAATACACAGAGCTTGCAGGCTACTTGCTAAGCCTGGGTAAACTTGCACAGCACTGTTGTTGTCACGGGCTGTATCTGTGTTCATTTTGAGTCAGCCTCAGTTCAGGTGGACATGAACGTAACATCCCTGGAGCTGCCCTCCTCTCCAGACAAGTGTCCTGTACATATGAGAGTCCCAGGCTGGACTGTGAAGATCTAATCTGAGGCACGATCCTGTTGGTGCTTCCCTTGTTTGTGCTGAAGTGCTTTATTGTGATCCAAGACAAAGTTTGCTTCCCATCTTCTGTCAGGTCTACTGGCCAGAAAAGTTGGTCACATGGCATCTTCTCTCTACTCCGCTGCCTGCTTTTCTGGTTTGGGTGCACATCTTGTCTTTCCACTTTCTTGCTGTAGTGATGGTCCTCCTCCTTTGCCTTCATGGCCCAATGGGTATCTATCCATGTATACTGGAAAATACTCAATACTGGTAGAGAAGATTTAGATAGAGAGCTGAAATGATAGTAAATGATACCTGGATGTAAAAATCTACTAAATGAATGCAGTGAACAGTATCTGATATTAATGAGTTCACTTTTTCTCGATTGTCAGGTACAAAAATGAGGAATTGATTTCCCCTGCAAGTGATCCAACAAAGTACAGAATTGAAAGCAAATATGGAGTACATGTGTTGCATATAAACAGGTAGATTTTTCTGGGTAATATAATTTTTTTACACTCTACACAAATTATTTTATATCAAATACAATTAAAAATTCACACAAAGGATGCAAAAGAGTTGTTAAATTCAGCACACTTCTCTGCTGGTACTCACATTTAGACTAGAGAAAATTCATTAAGTAGCTGAATATTAGATAATGAAAATGAAATGAAAAATTAGATATTTCTATTATTTAACTCCAGCAATCTCCAAGAAGATAAAAAGAGGTAAGTAGCTGAAAGAATGGTAGTTTCTTTTTCTTTTAGAATTACATCTTCTTAGCATTCAAAGTGGAAAATTGTCTGTGTATTTTACGTTCTTGCCATGATGAAGCTCGTTGAAGTAAGCAAGTTTAGCTGGTCAGGGCAAGGATACCCAGTTATTGGTATTTTTTTATTATATCTTAGCTTCTGTTTACTTTTTGATCTCAATTTTTTTTTTTTTGTTATCCAAAACGCAAGGAAGTATAATTACTATTTTTTTAAAAGTTCAAATTTAATTAATTCTATTTTTCAAAATGCCTAGGTAGAATAGATTCCAAAAAAAAAAATCCTGTGCTGCCCTAAACAATTGAAATATTGCATGTTACATGTGACTTGGTACAAGTTTTTTTTTTTTTTAAATATAAAAAACCCAAAGAAAAATGAGGACATGACTGTGGTCTTTAAAAGGAAAATTAGAGCAGAGACACAAAACTCCCCTTTTAATTTCTCCAGAACATGCACATCAGCTGTGCTGAAACAGCTGGAATATTTGTGGCTAACACTTGGCTAGCCAAACATTTCATCTTGTACCCTGTCTCCATCTGTCAGCAGCTCTGAGCACAGCCTTGTGGCATTAGTACAGAAAATAAGTACATCATTCCTTCTGCTTTTGGGAAGGACTACTTGCTCTTGTCATCCTGCAGCAATGTCCACCCCAACTGTTCACTTTTCCATAGCTCAGGATGGGAGAAACATCCTTATACAGAAGCTGACAGCAAGAATCATTATAGCTTTGCTTCTTAAGGGATGCTTCTCAAGGCGTAACAGTACTCACGAGTACTTCTAAGATACTCATAGTCTTCTACTCCCAGGACCATGGCTAGCTTGTTGACTGTTCTCTGTATCCATGAGATGTCTCAACATAGCTGCTTCTTCCCACCAACATTACTTTTGAAAATAAAAGCAGGTTGTCCTTGCAATCCTCTCCCTTGAAGCAGGGGAAGTGGAAAATGTTCTCCTTTGTCTGGTTGTGTGTTAGTGACAGTCAGGAGATGAAATTTTGGTGATTTCCTGCCGGTAAACGACTGTGACTGTGTTTATTTCCCCTGGTTAATGTCCATGAGGAGCTGTTTGGTGAGTCCAGATGCTGGATATGTAGTACATAGGTTCCTTGTGTTACATCTGGGGAGTAAATGTCTCTTTGGGGAAATGAGAATCAGTGTTGATGTTGTTTTCTGGGCATCTGTAACCATGAGGCTGAAGGGTGTTTAAACCCAGCCATATTTATTCAGACATATCGCAGAGTCATTCATTGGCACCCACTCAGGTTCCGACACCCACCCATCATCACCCACTGTTTATTAGTCCCAGACCTGTATGTATTCTTGCAGACTCCCCCATGTTCATACAAGCTGCCATCTTCAGAGACCATTGCTCTGTTGCTTTCATTCTGCCTAGGACTGTGGTCTTTTTTTGCCTCCTGAAGATGCCTGGCTGCTCTCCCGCGGGTTTCCCTTCTCCACTTAAAAGAATATTGGGGGATTGTAGACCCAGAATTATGATTTATTTACCATAGGTTTATACAGTTTATGAATTCAAGATTTCTAACCTTAAATTTGTTTCTTTATTACTAATCTATTTTATTTAAAAACTTGACAATCAGATATATTTTCCATCCCAAAAGACAGAAAATCAACATGCAGGAGATGGAAGAATGTTTTGATAGTGCATTACTAAGAGTAGGTGTTTCTTGTGCTGAAAACAATGAATGCATAGGTAGTGGTTAAAATATATTTATTATTAATGTGTTTATACAAACATTAGCTCTCTGCACATGTATGTGGGGTATTATTTTTTTCTGGGAAGTAGAACCATTGGGATTTTCTACCTATCCACTTCTGTGCTCTTCTCAGCTGTTCATACCAAACTGCTGAGCTGCATGTCATCTGATCCACAGCCTCTCAGATCGGCCTTGGAATCTCTTGGCTACCTTTCTCATGCTTCAGTGGGGCTTGGGGACTGAACTTTTCCTTCTAATGCAAGTGTGATATTTATTCCTATGAGTATTCCCTGATCCCAGTGGAAAAATTCTTGAGGCACCAAAACCAGAACGTCACCTTGTCATCTTAAAGTAGTAACTGGACACAATTTCATCCCCCACTGTTTGCTGTCTCCCAGGACCCAAAAGCCTGGAGAGTAACCAGATCATTTTCATTTCTCTGTCTCAGATTTTTATGATGCTCTGTGTTCAATTTACCACATTTTCTGCATGCATCAATGTTATCATTATCATATAGTGCTGCTTTCTTGCTCCTTTCAAGCTTCTTCAATTGGGAGCTTGAGCTCAAGGTCTCCCTTGAGAAGTAAAGAAAAGGGGTTTGGTGTTTCATTATGGTTTTTTCACATCTCATAATTATAGGAGAAGAGACATTGCCAGCCTGCGCTGGGGTAGTGGTTCATCTCATTTCATCTTTCGTCTCACTTCTGACAGGTGATTCAGAGGAAACTGTGAGGAACCCTCTGAGGAAAAGCTACTGGTAGTTGAAGTGATTGATACATGCTTGAGAATGTGAGGATTTGTTTAAAAAGTATTTTTTTTTTTTATCCCACCTAATTTAACTGCGGATAGACACATAACATAAGGAAAGATTTCTATATTGGAGGTAATCAGGATGAGGATGCCCCGTGCTTTATAGCAATAGCTGCAAAGTGTTTTCTGCCTTAGTGTGTGTACCTTAGTAATTAAAAGTCATAACATAACATAGTTGCTGCTACTTGTGTAGTAACAGATTTTGGGATTTGGTTTGTTTGCTTGTTTGTTTACTGCAATGCCTCCTTAAATGGATCCTTTAGCTTTAGGAGACTGTGAACTGCTATATTCCACGTCCTGCAGTGGTAGCTGGGGTGCAGAGGGCCAGCAGTATGAGGGTGCCCCCGACACCCGCTCCTCAGCGAGCCGGGGGGAGAGATGATGGGGGCTGGATGGTGGAAGGAGCAGGGAAGGGAGTTTGGTTTTCCCGAGCTCTGCGGTGATAGCACAGTCTCACCCTATACAAGGCTCACGGTTTGGCAGTATTTTGTCTTTTATTAGGGCCCTCTCCTGTTTCATTGAGTCATCGCTTAAGAAGCGCTTGTAATTGCAGCAGAAAAAGATTTGTGGTTGCATCAGCGAAAAAACTGTGTGGCCAAGCCAGCAGAGTGCAGTGTGATACCTGCTGCCAGTCGGCAGAGCTAACCCTCTCATCAGGCTCCTCAGCACCACCAGCATTGCCTGGGAAAAATAAAGCTTAAAAATGGAACTGAACCTTCTCTTCTAACTATTCTCATTTAACAAATGATGCTGTGCAGCCAGAACAGCTCTATTTCAGTTTGATTAGGCACGAAAGGCTTGAGGTGATTTAATCTGGAGAGATGGAGAGGGGGTCCTGCCTCTTCTCCTGCTGTGGGTGGGAGCAGGGCAGAGCAGAGGCACTGCGGCACCCGCAGTCCCCTGGCAGAGCCTTGCAGCTGTGGAAGGTTGATGGGGTGATAAAGTGTAGCTCCCGGAGTTTTGCTGGTACCAGTGAGTGCGTAGGCAGCAGCCGTGGTGTACTTCTGCTCTTCCTTCCATGCTGAAATGCAAAGGGCAGCCCCCAAACGAAATGGTCTGGGATCTTCTGACCTTGCAGTCCCTGTCCCCTGGAAGCTGCAATCCTTGGGAGCTTGAGGAAGCACCCACCGTGTAACAGAGGTCCCCTCTTCAGTATAAACAAAACCCAACCCAACAAAAAGAATCAGAAGCAGTCTGACCGGAGAATCAGTACACGAGATGGTAATCCTGGAGAGTGTTTCCCCATTTTGATGTCATATAGCCATAACACTGAAAATTTTGTCATTTGAATTCAAAGGAGGCAATTTTAACTGTGTGTAATTTACTGCATTCTGCTTCCTGTTCTTGACATGCACTGAATTGTGTTCCAATTCAGGCAAAAACGTTTTTTCACTCTTAACTCCTGTGTTTAAATCTACTCTAGGCAGATGGATGAATATATGCATTTTAAACAGATGTATCTGCCTGGGGAATATTCCCCGCACAAACATTAGCACTTCAGAACCTCATGTGGATTCAGGGCAATTTAATTTTCACATGAAGTATTAGTACCTTGGGACAGATACAGCTCTGCGCTCACGCTTCATGCTATCCAAATGTATTCTATGCATATTTTATTTGACCTTTGTAAAGGTTGGAAAACACGTTCTCCATCATGATGCAAGAATAAGTGCTGGAGAGACCACACCTCGCCTCCAGGGTACTTCAAATATCGTTTCTAATTGGTCTTGACTCAAACCACTTTACAGTGTAATTTAGGAAATCTAGGCTTTTTAGCGTATAGGGAAGTAGATATTTGCCGGGATAATCCTCAGTCTGAGTATTACCGGGCATAAAATGAGAGTCAGGACCTTACGTGACTTGCCATCCTGCCTAACTTTCTTTAAAGCTGGTATTAAAAAAATGTACTTCGTAGCTCTTACCTGCTAACCCTGTGCACTTCCAGTACCAGATTTGAAGGCTATCCACTGAGTGCCTGGCTATCTAAGCTGGTTTGATTTATCTCCTGGAGAGTCAGGTAAGAGATCGTAGCAAGGAACTGTAAAATGCTTTCAAAGCAGTGACTTCTAGAAAACAGGTAGAGTTGTGAGGACCTCTTAAATAGCAGAAAGTACCTGGACTGGAATCACTACCTTTATGTCCATAATAACTGTAAGTACCTAGTTTCTCTTCGTAAAACCAAAGGATGTTGTAAGAGTATGGTCAGTCATTTTGGTCAGTAACTTCTTTTTTTTCTTCTTCCTGATAAAATTAATTCTTGTTCCACCACTGCCTTCCATCAAATAGTTGCTTTCAGATATTGAACCTTTTGGGCTAAGGAAACAACGCTTCTGTGAATTTTCTGTCTGTTCTAGAGACTTTTAGGACCATATTCTGTTTTGCCTATCTTGGAGACCCTGACAGACAGGAAATTCTCATCATGAGATGTATTTTGCTGTTCGTTATAAGACAGCAAGGCTATGGGGATGAGATGAGCACAGATATACGTCTATTTGGAAAGGTAATTGGGCATCTCACACCACTAAATTTCTGATGCTTTGAGAGGTCAAGCAGTAGGTGGGCACCATCCTCCTGGAGGGTCTGGCCACTGTGCCACCAGCACCTAGGGACTGCAGTTATGAAATCTGCTTGCCACAGTAAATGAAACACATCCACTGCCACAGTGGTCTCCTGACATGGGATGGGCTAATTCTCCCTTCCTTCAGGACAGGGCAGCTACATCCAGACTCTTTCCTGCGAATGGACCCTTGCTGTCTCCTGACCCGTATTGGGAATCCTTTTGGCAAGCTGGCACACACCAAGGCATGCCAAGGGCTGTTCTGACCCATCAGCACTAGGGTGATCCAGATCCAGTTTCTGGGGATGTTACCTAACGCTGTTTAATTTACTGACACGTGATACGTGCTATTAAATATAATATGTATTCTGTACTCTTTACCGTATACTCTACATATCTCCTTCAAGAAAGGATGTAGTGCAGAGTGTCAGGAACACAGTTCCAGTACAGTCAGTTCTGCAATGCTCCTTCTTGGTAAGAAATTTTTTAGATGCCTTATTTGTTGTTAGCTTGTTTCATTATCGACAAGACAACTGTACTTGGGCTGTGGACTGTACTTGTACAGCGGACCTGACTGTTCACTGTACTGGGCTGTGAGAAATGTAGGAATCTTGTACATCTCAGCATAGAGACATTATAACATGACTTGGGAAACAAGTCTACAGTTTTACTGCAGTTTTGCCTTGCTTTTGACATTTTATCATGCAAATGTTAAGTAGTGTGAAACTGGGGTAATAAAGAAATAATTCTTATTTTTAAGAAGTTAGTGCAAAGGGGCACCACCAAGTCTGACAGCTTTCAAGCAAGTCCAGAGTCAGGTAAGCTTTATCTGTGAACAGGTATTGGCATTTTAAAAATCCTTCCTGAAAACCAAAAAAAAAAAAAAGTTGAATAATATTGAGCGTAGTATTTCTATTATTTTAAATTGTTTTTCAGACTTATTATGGCTATTCAGACTGTAGTAGGGTGCTCAAGGTCTTCATAACCAGCTGCAAGCCTTTTGGTTATGTGGTCTAATCTTAGGGCTTACCCCACTGGCTTTGATAGTTAATTGTATGATAAACTTTCTATTTTACCTCTTTGTTTTGTGAAATGTGTGGCTGAAGATTATCCTCCAGGAGGAGCTGTTAGATCTGTACGTTTAGAGAGATAAATCTCAATTTAGTAGAGCTTTCATCAAGTTGTCTTTTAGACATCACAGTGCAGATAGTATCATTTTTGTGATATGACACTGTCCAGAATATATGCAAGAGCTGAAAAATAGGTGTCTGATGTGACTGTCACAGGTGCTACATACCCCTAAATTGGCATCCTGTTATGCAATTTACATCAAACGCTTTTACATATTCTTTCTTCTCTCACACCTGGGATATATGACCTCTTAGAAGACAAGTGCAACCAGAATTTCATCCCTTTCATCTGGCAGTTGCCAAGAAGATACAAATTTGTTCTGAACACAAACTAAGTGCGTGCATGCAGAACACTGTATCTCATTGCTGGAAATTTCAGACTGGCCTCCATTAAATGCATTGCTAAACAAACTACACAGAAGCAGAATTTGATTGTGTGTGTTTCAGACAGTACTCTGATTAGCTCAACCTAATAGAAATGGTTGGGCTCAATGATCTTAAAGGGCCTTCCAACCTAGATGATTCTATGAAATTCCAAGAAATAATAAAATCAACAATTTTGTTTGGCAGACATATTATAAAATACTTGACTAACGGAAAAGTTAGAGAAAAAACATGGAATTGGACCAAATAAAATTTTTTGTTCATTTAAACCAAAAATATTTTATTTCATACTAGAGTATTTAGTATGTTCTGAAAACAAAGCAGAAGAAAATTCTGAATTTTTTAAAAATTAAAATATTAATTCCAAAATGTAAAAATGAAATATTCTACCTTTTAAAAAAATATTTGTTCATCCAGAATAAGTTCTTTCAGCAAAATTGAGGAAATCTCATTATACCCAAATCTGCATTTTACCAAAAACTAGTCCAAAATATTTTAAACTTTTTTCTGGTTAGTAGTCACTTATATTTATTAGAAACATAGCAAATAAGTTTATTTCAACTGTAAATTTGAGTAACTGCATCAAAAAAAAATATTTGCTCATAGTTTAGTATCCTTCCCTTTACTTGAATTTTATGTCAATAGTTCTTGTCCCGACTGACCCCATTTTAAATGAGAACTGGGACATCAAACCTTCTACTTATATCTTAACAGCTGGCCATATATCTGCTAATGTAACCTTCGCTTCAAGGAAAGGTGTAGTAAGTAGGAAAATCCATCATTGGGTCCTATTTTACATGAAGCAACTATTTTTTCTTTATTTTTCGTTATACTGTCCTTGCATAATAAATATATTTTCTCAAAAAGTATATCAAGTCAAAACACCTATGTCTATAAATAAGTTTGGCCTCTTTACCTCATTTTGATCATTTCCTCTGGACTGCCTAAGTGATATGAGAGAGGCAAAAAAATACCAGTATCTGCCTGCTGGAAATAGCCATAGAAGGAGGGATTTCTGCAAGCATCAAATCTTCCATGTCTCTTTGTTAAAATATGTGGCAGAAGGGCAAGATGGATTAAGGAAGAAGGTCATGTACAGGAAGGGGAATAGCCAGACTGGCCTCCTCCAGCTATCTCCTTTTGATCATTCTCTGAAGGACATTTCCAGTTTGTGCAAGTCAATGCAGCCTGCACACTAAACTGTGATAAAACTACAGTAAAAAACAGTACCAGCTTTCTGATTGTCTTTCATCAACGTCTTGCACTGTGTGACTCCAACAAAGAGCTTTATCCGCTTTCCTTGGGGTTGATGTAGCTTGTACTATCAGTCATGAAGAGAATTTTTGTTTATGTAGAGTCATCTTTTTTCCTCCTTCCCTTTTCAGAGCTGATTTTGATGATTCTGCTACCTATTCAGCAGTTGCAACAAATGTCCATGGGCAGGCATCAACTAATTGTGCTGTAATTGTGCGAAGTAAGTCCTACTTTGTGTTTAAAATAAAATAATATATATCACACTCATGTCATTGAAAGTTTGTTCTGTGTTTATTTATAGGGTTCAGAGAGGGTGAAGAGCCCCACCCAGCTGGAATAATGCCCTTCCACCGTAAGCATGTTTTCTTTTTGCTTAGATACTTTGTGTACTCCTATCAGAGTAATCATAGAGTCATAGAACAGTTAGAGTTGGAAGGAACCTTAAAGATCATCAAGTTCCACCTGCCTTGGACAGGGACACCTCCCATTAGACCAGGTTGCTCAAAGCCCCATCCAGCCTGGCCTTGAACACTTCCAGGGATGGGGCACCCACAGCTTCTCTGGGCAACCTGTTCCAGTGCCTCATCACCCTCACAGGAAAGAATTTCTTTCTAGTATCTAACCTAAATCTCCCCTCCTTCAATTTGAAACAATTACACTCATCCTATGCTCCATGCCCTAATAAAGGGTCCCTCCTCATCTCTCCTGTAGGTCCCCTTTAGGCTTCTATAAGGTCTCCTTGGAGCCTTCTCTTCTCCAGGCTGAACAACCCCAACTCCTTCAGCCCGTCATCCATTTTAGAGATGAGAAAATTGGATATGACTTGCTGTTCTTGGCATTGCTTTCTAAGCATTTAGTTACAACAGGAGCTTTCCAGATGTTTTGCTTTCCCAGTTGCATTTCTAGATCAGCATACAGTATAACAGAGAGCTCCATCTCCTGTTCAGATCAGACGGTAATCTGATTGTGCCAAGTACAATTTACTTATACTTAATAATGTTTTCATTTTCTCATGCATAGTGCCACTGTCATATGACGTTTGCTTCACCCACATTGATGTCCAGTTCCTGGAGAAGTTTGGAGTCACCTTTGGAACTGAAGGTGAAACACTGACCCTGAAGTGTACGATGTTGATCACCCCAGACCTGAAAAGACTACGACCTCGTGCTGAGTGGTATAGAGATGGTAAGTAAGTAAATTGAATAGAAGCTACCTGGAAAATGCTGGAGGAAACACGGATCAAGTTTAGAACATGAGATTCTGAGAATTAAATTTGGAATAGAAGAAACAAATATCTCTAGCTAGAATTTTTAGACCTGCACACTCTTTCAATTAAGTGACTTGGCCAACCTTTTATTGAACACACATTTACAGAAACAGCAGGTAATCTCATATTATCTGATAACACAGTAGTTAGAACATTTACTGACTAGGTGGAGATCCCAATTCACTTCCTAGATTTGACCATGAATACAATTGAATGCTGTGATCACTGAGCTGAAGTGTACTCAGCAGTAAATCAAAGTCTGAAGCGCTGAGGTGTGGGCGTGGGTCTCCATTTACATCCTGCTCTAGTATTTGTTATAAATTTTATATTAAATTAGTTTTAGTGTAAAGTTCAGAAATACTTGTAGGACCCAGGCCTTTGCTCATGACTGTTTAAGTGCCATGTTGGTAGATTGCTTTCCTTGCCTCTTTCATCAGTGAAAACTTTACTGTGTTTGAACCCAGTTCCTGTTCCCACTGAAGTGTGTAGGATTTGTAATTGCTATAAATAATCGCTCATGTCACTCTGAGATCTCAATTGTACCTTTACTTAATCTCCTACTGGGCCTGGTTTCCTGAGGTGTCAAACCTCTGAAACTTTGGGTTTGGAACTGCAGCCATAAGGAACAGTTAATTTTCAAGGACTGCCCCATATTGTTCCACATTCCATCCAACATGATTTGTTCTTGTTCTATGGATAGGTGAACAAAAGCTTATGGTCCTTTCAGTTTATCCCTTCATGATGTCAAGATAATTCCTTCTTGATATGTAACAATATTATGCTCTTTGTTTTCCTCCTTATTTGACTCAAGTTAACCTTCCTTGTGAAAACCTGAGGTGAACACTTGGTCTCTTTGAAGCCATAAGGTTTTTGCTAGTGAGTCAGACAGTCCTTCATCCCATTAACCTACTTGCATTATGGGAAATAAGGTGATAGAAACAAGCTTATATTTGTCTTTCATTGCACAAATGTGGGTCACAATATTTCCAAGAGGTGTACAGGTACATCTGCTGGAAGGACTTGTTCCCTAACACAGCAGGAATTCATGCACTGTGAACCTCTGCTATGACTTGCAGTTCCCCATGTTGAGTCTCTTGAGAGCTGGAGGCAATACATAGATGTAAACAATGAGAAGATAATTAATTTGTTCAACATGCTTTCAATGTTTTGGGTTTTTTTGAGAGATAATACTTAATTCTATTCTTGAATTAAGACACACCATATTTTTTTTTAAAAAATCAGTTTGTGTTAATCAAATAATAACAACTAAAACCCTGAAATGGATACGTATGATTTACTTCTAATAATTATACACAAGAGGAATATGTGTTTATCCAACATTAACAAGCTTCACACCAGTGAACCTTATTGAAGATGTCTACTAGACTCCTAAGGGCATATAAATAAATTGAATCAAATCCTCTGAAGTGGTTTGGGGCTGGACAAACATGAATATGCAGTCTATAATTAATGTTCCACTTAAAACAATTTAAGATACTGAAAGAACTAAATCAAAATAATACTTCAGAAATTCATATCTAATCTGGATATGAGTTCAGCTGGTAACAGGAGCTTTCTGTTATTGATCTTTAATGTAATATAAACATTAGAAAGCTATAGGCACCAACATTCTGCAGCCATTTTTGTTGTAATCTAGAATAAAATAATTGAATTTGGGGGAAAAAATCATGGAGTGCAGAATCTAGCTGAAATTTCAGCAACCAAAATGCATAATGAAAAGAAGCTTCAGTATCTAGTAATTCCCTACTCTTTATATGAATTTTCAGTGAAGTGATATTTTAGGAGAAATATCCCCTGTACTGAAAACAGACTGTGAGGCTTGAGTCACACTGTCTCCAAGGGTTAATCTCCTGCAGGTTTGTTCCTTGGTAAGAACTGGGAGAAGTGACAGAGGTCAACACATGAATAGACTGGGAATTTGCGTGCAGTAGTAGGACCCTGTAATTGTAGTCCTATTGTGATGGCAGGTGCATGAATACCTATTAGATGCATGAATAGCTCTATTAGAACTTCTGAATATGTGTGTGGCCTCCAAAATTTACTCTTCTTATTGGCTTGTCTGTAAAGTCATCAATCCAGACTGCATTAAAAAAAAGATCTCCTGCTTTCCTAGAGTCTTTGGCCCTGTGTGAAGGACAGAAGTTTTTCTGCTCTTACTAAACACGGCTGCCTCCACAGTTTCTGGTCTCAGGTACACATGAAAGGTGGAAATGAATAATTCTGGCCTTAATAGGCAATACAAGCTTGCCTATAGTTTCTACATATTCAAACTAGAGTGTCTGCTGTTTGAGTCAAGCTTGAAGTCTAAATAAGTGGCCTGCTTTTCAGAGGTGGTGGTTGCTAGTTTTTTCTTCAGGATTTTCCTCAGAACTTTGGTTCTGAGGTGCATTGGTTGAAGTTTCTAGGTGAATACATTTTCTGATTTCATTTAAAGCATTCCCTGTCTCTCTACACAAAGTCTCAGTACCATTGTGACATGCATGACAGAAAGGGGACATGCAGATTTTCTAAGTAAGTATCTCATGGGAAGGAAAGTGATGGAATTTACTTTGTACACTTTTGAGAAAACAACTGTGTGCTTAAGTGATTATGTAATTTACTGCTGTCTTCCAGATGCTTTATTATCTGAATGTGGATAATTCTTTTTATACCTTCTTATACAATTCAGCTGGTAGGTGGGAAAACTGATTGCTTTGCAATTGTTAAAGTGTCTCCTTCAAAGTGTATTTAAGCAATAGAATAATAAACAATTATAGATATTCAGCTCCTTTAAATATAGTTCTGCTGCATTGATTACCATGAATTAGTATGCAATAGGTCTTAGGCAGTTAAAAATAAAAAAATAATCCAATCAATTATTAAAAAGGATGATATGAGAAAGTCCCTTGGCTAGCATAAAATAACCTGCTCATTCTTTTGCTCTGGTTTCACTAGGCAATCAGATTAATTTGAATTAATCATGGGTCACCACCTCTAACCTGTGAGAAATTCAAATTTAATTTTATTCACTGCTCAACAGGCATGTCTTGAAGATTTAAATTTGATGCATATTTATAGCAGACTTCAGATTAAACTGAAATCTGGTCTTTAAACTCAGAGGAAGAAATTGAGTAATCTGACATTTGACCCGAACAGGTAGCAAAACTTATTAAAAATAAAACAAAGTTCCACCCTGCATTCATTAAAAGGGTATGGCAAGTTTTCATGTCATTGTTTTGAAATGTGGATAGTATTTTTCCCTGCCAGGGTATTAAAAATTACAGTGGTGGAAATTCTATTGATGGCACAGGGTAGCCTGAGATTTCATATTCTCTAAAAGTCACTGATGGAATAGGTTTAAAGAGGCACAACTTACTCTCTGTAGAGTTTCCATAGCATCAAAGCACCCTCACTCTGAATAAAGCTGGCATAAAGGTTGGTTTGTGCCCCTGGTTAGCACAGGACTGCATTAGGACAGGTTGTTCTGGCCAGCATAGTAATGTATCTGATGGGTCTTCTCTTCCAGATGTGCTGATAACAGACTCCAAGTGGACGAAGCTGTATTTTGGAGAAGGCCAGGCAGCCCTGTCCTTTACCCATCTGAATAAGGATGATGAAGGTTTATACACTCTGCGCATGGTTACAAGAGGTGGAGTGAGCGAATACAGTGCATACCTGTTTGTCAGAGGTAAACTTTTCATCTGTTTCTTGGTGAGAAATTAAAAAGAGAAGTAGAAAAAATAGTTTTATTAAACAGTCCCATGTAAGTACTGAAGTACAGACGAAATCCAGCCTTGTGGTATTTCATAGTCATTGGATTTATATAGTAGTCTTTGTTAGGCAAAACAGTCACTTTACATGAGTGAGGAGCTTCAGGAGGAGCATGCTCCGGAGGACAATTTTTTTCCTGAAGAATGAGAGAAGTCATTCTTGTGAATAAACAGGTTGTTTCTTTCTTTGCCATCTCTCTCTTTGCATACTACCAGTCCTCACTGTGATGATTTTAGCTCTAGAGATTGCCAACTGAGAATGTGTCTTGTTGGACATTCTCATCCTCTGTGCCTGGCCTTAGGAGGAGACACAGGAAAGAGCAAAAGAAATATTCCCACTGCTGTATCTGTCACAGTCATCTCCATAATCAGAGAAAAGAAGCAAAGTACGAAATCAGGTCACTGAAGAAATGCAGTTTTCACAAGGATCATAGGTACAAGGAGCTATAAAGTCTTAAAACAGAAAAAAGGTCAGAATTTTTCCTCACATTTGTATACACAGCTCTTGGTGAAGAGAGAATGAGCTTCCACACACACCTGTGAGAAGAACTTAGTTTTCACTTTTTTATTTTTTCATTGAAAGATTAAAATATCTCTGGCTGAGAAATCCTTTTACTCTCTTAAGTACATTGGGCAACATCCTTGATGGTGGCAAACTGGACCAGCCCCACTGTAGCCATTGGAGCCGTAATAATTTAAAAACTTTTTCTTTTTGGAAATGTGTCCTGCAGAAATGTCATCCAGTTTGTGTGGGGTGGAGGGACATGAATGCTTTCTCAGGGGGTTGAGTTCCGCCCTCCTCACCGGACTAGTGCAAGGGCTTCATCAGCTTTGCAATATGTCCTGAACAAGACCCTGACACCCTGGTCTTATTGGAAAGAATTTTCTAAAGCTTTCTATTTCCCAATTACCTTCTAAGAAAGAAAGTACTCAGGTGAAAAAGTCCCACTAATTCCTTAAGAGATTTATTTTTTCAGCCGTATGTTCTTTGCTGAGTACCTTGGTTTGACCAGTAACCCACTGAGCTACAGTTCTCAGTTGGAAAGAGCATCAACAACACATGGGGTAGTTGGACTTTTAATTCTCAGGAAAAGTAATGGGCATTTGATGCCTAAACTGCTTTTCCGCCCTCAAAAACATCCCTGAACATTTGGAGATACAGACATTATGGGCCTGATTCATTAGTGCAGTGAATTACTGTGTAATGAAATCTTTGGGCTCCCATTCACATAAACAAATAACACAGTAAACTGGAAATCTTCCCTTTTGTCTTTGTGTTAGATTTAAGAGGGTCAAAAGTGATTTATTTTTATTTGTGATCCAGATGCCGATGCCTTGATTGCGGGAGCACCAGGGGCGCCGATGGATGTTAAATGCCAAGATGCTAACAGAGACTATGTTATTGTTACCTGGAAACCACCAAACACAACCAATGAGAGCCCAGTCATTGGATATTTTGTTGACAAGTATGTAAACACTAGGATTTATTTAATTTTGTTCATTGCCAAAAGCATGTATAAGAAAATATATAAAGAGAAAAAATATTTACCATATATCCTTCAATATGCGGGTTCTTCAGATATATTTTTACAGATCTGAGTCACTGGAACTTAATTGCCTACTGTGTTAAATTACTAGATCATTTGCTGGCAAACTTTTAGCTCAGATGATCTCATACTTTCCCAGGAAATTCTGGGCAAAGTCTAGGAGTTAGCAAGGAGCAGGGGCTGTTCCCAGTGATCATTTGCAAGCTCATTTTATCTGACATTAAAAAATGTTCAATACTATGGATGTGGCCAAATCAGAGAACGAGCCCTGGCAGTGTTTAACTTACAGAAGCCAGAATCCATGGGCATCTTGAATTAGATTTATACGACAGAAGCTGAAATCTAGGAATTATTGCATTATCTTTTTACTTCTGCCTTAATTGTAGTACACCAGGACCTCAGGCATGGGCTCCTGAGAGCTGGAAGTTTAAATCAGAATGGCAGTCCTTTCTCCTCTAGTCTGCTTTGCACTTTGCTGGTGTTTCAGCTCAGTGCAGTGATCAGCCCATGATCAGGAGACCCAAGCGCTGTTTTGCGTGTCTTTTCCACTGAAGTGCATGCTTGCCCCTTGCTGCCAGAGAAAAACATCTGATACTTAGTGATTGAAACTGTCAGTCAGCAAAAGACATTACTGAAATGATTTCATAATGTGTACTGCTCTGCACTTAAAAACGACGTTTGCATCTCATTTCTGTTTGCTACCCCGTAATTTGGTCTAGTTCAGAGGCAACTGTCTGGGAGCTGCTGGAAAATGTTGGCTTATGAATGGCAGTTAGCATCAGGAAATTAACTTAAGCCCTGGGGACTCCACCATTTATATCCAGTTTGTGCAGTGCATAGATCATGACAGTATTTCACCTAATTTCTGTATAATCTAGTCAGCTGTGCCTTTTGACATTTTGCTTGGATTACTGCAGCGCCAAAGAGCCCTTGATTGTGACCCTGTTTTTCCTGGTACTGTCTGAGCAAAAGACAGTCTTCTCTACAAAAGTTTATAATAGTAGGACAGAAAAGAGATGTGTACACACAAAGGAGCCAGTAGGAGGACATCACTCTGCTTCTCAGTGACTCCTACACTCTGTGGCCCAACCACTATTGGAGGGAGAAACACAAAGATGCTTGCTTAAAAATATGATAAGGAAAAGATGGAAAAGATTAGGTGAATGCTGCAATTTCAGCATTTTCAGTGGAGATGCATGTTAAAAATAAAAGGGAATAACTTGTTATTTAGATGACAAGGAAGAGAACCAAGTGGAAGGGAAGCAGAGAGAGTTGAAAAGGCCAAAAAGTATGCAAGAAAAATGACCTTTGTGATTGCATTATGAATAAATATGAGCCAGGTGGGAATTGGTTGTCTGACGCGAGGAAAGAATGTATAAAGTGTGTGACTTTCATTAATGAGGTGTATGGTTTAGTTTCTCTACTCAGTGAGGATAACTTCCGTGATTCCGACGTGGTGTGTGTGGGATGGTGTATATTTATTGCAGAATAATACTAATAAATCCTGTCTTTTGCTACTCCAAGGTGTGAAGTGGGTTTGGAAAACTGGGTCCAGTGCAATGATGCTCCTGTAAAAATCTGCAAGTATCCCGTGACTGGTCTTCATGAGGGACGGTCCTACATATTCCGTGTGCGGGCGGTGAACAGTGCTGGCATCAGCAGGCCTTCTCGAGTCTCTGAACCAGTTGCAGCTCTTGACCCTGTTGACCTGGAGAGAACACAAGGTAGGTTATGCAAGGCTGAAACAGGTGTTATAATATTTATATAATAAATACATGTTTGTACTATTTATTTAGAATAAATAGTATAATATTTGATATATTAAAATACATTAAAATATATAAAAATATAAGCAGGTGTTATAATATTTGATATATTTTTCCTGATTCTTTTGTTTAATTAACCTAAGGAGCAGAGTTTATTTCCCCCCTTGTTTGAACATCTCACTAATTTCAAGGTGGGGGTTGTAGGTGGAATGCCAAGGTCCATACAGACAATTTGGCAGGACCTGGGGAATCCGTCTCAGTTATGACTGGTTTTGCTTTGCTTTAAGTACAGACACTCATTGTCACAAGGAACAATATTTTCAAAAGAGCTGATATGCCCTGGAAGCTTGTATTGTTTGCACCGGGGGATCAGATCCCATAAACTTCTATGTTGACTGGTAGTAACTTTTGAAAAAGCTACCAAATAAGTCTGGTTTGGTTAAAGAAAAAATGAAAATTTTCATATGAATTTACCAGTCCCCAGACTGTTGTATTTATCCACAACTTTTTTAGTCATTGAAGCACTAGTACTGGCACAAAGGCCCCGTGATACAGGTTGGGGGGGGTCTCTGATATTGTGACTTTTCTGCAGATGGAAAAAGCAGATCTCATAACAATATCTTTCTGAAAGCTGGTCTTGTGCTTAAGGCCACTACATGCTGCCCAGGACCCTTATGAGAGCTTCTCCATGAATAGAGTGAGCTGGCTTGCTCTGGGGAGTACTTTTATTGATTTAGCCCTGTCCTAAACCCCTGTGCAGATTCTGTATATCATGTACTTGCATACCTTCTGTTCTGGGTGCTCCTTTTACTCAGAAGGGAATTAAACTTGTTATGAGTACTGCAGAGCACTGCCCCAGCGTTGCTTGTAAAATCTGAGTTGAATATGTTGTGTTTCCATTAGCTTTATGATTAATTCCTATAATAAAAGTCCAATTCATGAGACAATTGTTTACTAATCTGCTGCATAATTGAATCCATCTACTGTGTCTATGATTCTTGCTTTTTAGCACAACTTTAAATAGTACTGTCTTATCATGCTCTGTTTTCCTATAAAAGTGAATGAACCGGTATATGACTTTGAGTTGACTCCATCAGGGGAAAGATTTAATAACAGGGTTATAGAAATAGAGGTACATGGTCTTTGGATCAGGTGATGAACAATAATTTGCAAAATTTGCAAATATATTAAACTGGTTCAAGAAACTAATTGAATATTTTGATTAATAGCTATTCATGTGGATGAAGGGCGAAAGATTGTGATCAGTAAGGATGACCTTGAAGGTATGTAATATTTCTATGATTTCAGTCTATCTGTTTATGTTCAGGAATTTAGCATTATAATTAGAAACATAGCTTGAAGAAAAATCCACCTACTGAGTAAAGTCTATTTTATAATAAAGACAGATATTCTGGCTTGCAAGGCTAAGAGAACACAAGCGAAAGGGGAGGTCTGAAAGGAAGAGAGCTTCACACTCTCCACAGCAATATTTTCTTTATATATGGCCACAACACCCCCTCACCTTTTTGCTTTGGCTAGTGCTGGGCAAACAGCTGAGCACTGCATTTGATTGCCCACTTCTCCCTTCCTCCTCTCCTTCTGGGAGCTAAATATAGCTTTTTTAGACGGAATTTGACGATCTGAGCAAGTTATTCCCATTTTCATAAAACTTATGCAATCCATCCCAATTCTTTAATTAATATATCTGTCTGAATAGAGGGGTTATTCTTAAGGTTAAGGTTATACACTAAATATTGTTTTTCCTCAGCAGCTTTTGAGATAAAGCCTGAAAATTCAGTTCTTTTGTCTTTGGTTCCAATTTCTGTACGTGATGGTTATCTTTTTAGGCTTGGATAATGATCTTCTCTTCACTTAAACTGTCAAAAATGTTAACTATAATGGCTCGGTAGTAAAAAATAAAAAGTCTGTCTCCTCTCTTCCACAAAGGTTATAAAGCTGTAACTCCAATAATAACATAGTAAAAGAGAAACCACCTGAGAACAGGTGTAGTTCAAAGGAGAATCAGACATTAAATGGTTTCCCCAGTGCATGGACAGGACAGATGAAGTTTCTCTGTTTTCACGATGGTACCCTAAAGGAGATGATATGGGTGTTATAGGATCAGAATTACATTATAGGATTAAAATATATTTGTCTTACTTGTTTGGCTTCACAGAATGTATTTCTGCTCTCAGGTTTGCCTGAGAGAGATCAGAAGCATTAAATGGCCCTCTGGCATAAACATGAATAATGATGTTTAGATTTCTGTTACATGAATGTGTGTATTTAATAAAGGAGTATGAATATCCATATGCCATTATTTATGTAAGCCATGACTTTCATCTGCAAGACCGGAGACCATTTCTGAAAAACTGATCTCATAGATCACAAATGGGTTTCCTTTTTAGTGCTGGATGACCTTCCATTCTGAGAGAGCAGGCTGTACCATCATGTTATATCATTTCAAATTATGTCAGCTTTGAGGTTTTCAAGGATGTAAGAAAACATGTTGAGATCTAGTTATGTGAAACCAACTGGAAACCTTTTGTTTTTATGCATTATACTGTGAAGGATTATTGTAATTTTTTGACTGTATGTTGGCAATTTTGTCTTAAACTCAGCTGATTTATGTGGTTTTCTTAAAGAAAAATGTTTTTTGTAGGAAATCACATATAGAAAGCATTGATAGAAAATAAATTTTCTTTGGTTATGTCAGTTAGCTTTAAAAAAAGTCTGGTTTTGATTCGGGAAGTGTGTATGATGAAATAACTTTATGGTACATTTCAAGCCTGGTTGGTTCTACAGATATTTATAAAGTGTTAAAACAACACTCTCATGATTTAGAGGTTATTATTGAAACTTTTTTCTCTTTTTTAATGTAAAATCCTGAGCATTTAGGAGATATACGGATCCTTGCTAGCCTGAGAAGTGGCAAAACGTACCTTAGAAGAACAAAACTTTTTCCTTTCTCTGTTGCAAGCCATAAAAATAAAATATTTGCTGAGTTGCTATTTCTGACCCATCACGAAGAGGAAGGTTCTTCAGAGCTGTGTAACTATAGCTGAAGTGGGTGCGAGCCTCTCCTATCTCATTACACCATCATAATTCCCCCAATAGCAAAGCCGGCTCCTTCTCGCGCTGCGGTGGGTCAGAATGACCACTAAGGACCACACCGAGTTCCTCCAGCCTGGCCCAGCTCCTTCCTCACACTCCTGCTTAACCCTGCAGGGTGAATGGGGAGAAGGGTTTGACCAGGCCACTCCAACTGATGGAGTCACTAGAGGCTGGTGACATACTTTAGTGTCTCTGATCTGCAGTTTTTAGAACTGCTTTAGACTATACAGCTGGTAATACCATCACGTTACAGGATACCTTGCTAACAGGTTCTGCTTCTTTTTCTGTTTTCCACTGTGTTTTAAGCTGCTTTTCTCCTCACTGCAATTCCCTTCCAGATATCTTCTTCTGGTCTAATTTCTTGCAATAACATTTTAGACTTCTTTCTTTGATCAAAGTATATCTCTTTTTTGCGCATAGTGAGTAGGTTTTTTTCCAAGGCATTTTGCCCAGTAGATAGAAGTAATTCAAATGTGACCAAAATAAAAAAGTGTGACAAATGCACCGGTTTTCAGGGGGCATATTTAACTTTTCCTGAAAAAGTAAATAAATAGCTTTTAATGCTGATGCTTTATTTCTCAAAATTTAATCCAAGTGAGCAGGTGGACCGCACAGATGATATTGTAGCCCCGCGTAGCTGAACATTGCACTGGAGTGTGGGAGTTCAGAAAGATGAGCTGTAAGCATGAGTTCTGACCCAGGGGTTAATCTGCTGTTTAACACTCGCTACGTTTATTACTCTTCCAGGCGATATTCAGATTCCAGGCCCTCCCACCAATGTACATGCTTCAGAAATCAGCAAAACGTATGTTGTAATCAGCTGGGATCCACCTGTTCCCCGGGGCAGGGAGCCACTGACGTATTTCATTGAGAAGGTACTGTACTGTACAGTGGCATTCAGCTGGAAGGCATTTCATTGCTGTGCGCAATTACATTCGACTAATTTTTAGAACTGCATAACGAACAATAAAACTAACACTTTTGGAGGTCTCGCAGGATCTGGTAATGGGATGTTAGAGAAGCATGGACAGTCAGATGTCTTATTACATGATTTAATGAGCACTGAAATGCAAGGTCCAGGGAAAAGGATGCCCCTGTGCTATTTGCTTACTGCTGTCTAAAAAGAGAACAAACTACACGTGTAAAGTAGCATTTTAATGGAAACAAAGCATTTTAGGATTTTGCAGTCTTATGGACAAGTGTGGAAATTTGCAGTCTAACCGTACTACAGGGAATTTTCTGGTAGTCCTGTGGCAGAACAAGGAATAAACAGTGAACCATAATTTCCTCCTCATTTTCCTTTTTTGCAGGCTCACAACACCCTCTGCTATACCCTGACATTTCCAATTTATTCCCTGTAAGGTTAACAGAGAGGCAGATGTCTGTCTCAGGTTCACTGCTCCATGGTAGTCTTCATGGCTACCTTCATCTTGCCTTTGACTTGACAGGAGACTTCAGTGATCACAGTAGGGGAGGTTTGTTCTTCTCCCATCTATCCTACTAAAACGTGGATACATCTGTCCCCGAGCCAGGCATCTAAATTAGTTATGTTGGATTACAGCCAGAGGTCAAAATCTTTCCTCCTTGCTACAGAGTTTCCCCATTAGTTCAATAGGTAAATTGGGCTTCATACCTGACCTCTAAAACTCTTACGTGCCGAGCTATACTTAGTTTATATGAATTATGCCTCTAGCATGTGCCCCTTCTTAACGATCCACAAACACTAAAACTATCTGTAAAGCTGCCACACATTTGATTTGCATCTTGAATATTGTGACAGCTTTTTCTCGGGCTCTTATAATGCTTTTTTTTTTTTTTTCCCCCTTTTCACATCTGTTCAGCACATTCCTCCAAAGTTCATTTCCCAGCCAATCATTCTGTTCACATCACTTCTCTTTTTGCAGCCTCCATCTTGTCTCTTCCTTCTCAGTCACATCCAAATTTCCACTTCAAAAGCCCTTTGCAACCCATCTCTGCATCCTTTGGCATCCATTGCCTGCTGGATGTTGAAACAACCAGTGTAAAGTGAAGTCCAGTCACTATTTAAACATTTTTAGCAAGCACTCCCATGTTTTTTCCCACTCTGCCTTTCACATTCAAGAAAACTAATGAAATTTTCCATGGAAATAAGTATCTAGTTTTCTTTCTGTGCAATACAATATCATGTCTTGTTTGTAATTATTCTCAGTTTTATGCATCTGCTCTTACTTATACATTTCAAGCATACTGACTTCAGGATTTTCAACCACCTCTTGGCATGAAAATGCCTGGTTGTTTCCAGAATATGCAGATAAAAAGCTCAGATGTAGATTTCTATTGAGTGGACACCTACACTTGGTTAGTTGAATTTCTTTCTAAGTATGAATTGGAAAATATATGTATCTGCATGTTTTACAGAAATAGCTTTATATAGCTCCAGAAACAGTGTAGAGCGGTGACAATGATGAACAAACAAGTCTTAATTAAATGCCAAACTTACTGAGGGAAAGTGAGAATGAGGACTAAAAGGCTATTATTAGAAAAAAAAAGATGTTCATTATACTAATTAATACTGGAATCTAAAATATTTTTGCATATAAATAAGTTATATATATGAATAGCTCAGTCAGTTCATAGGTGAATGATTATTCTTTTTTTTTTTTTTGCTTTCCATCATAATCTGTTAGGTTAGAAAAGCATAATTTCTAATTATTTTATTTCAAATAAAAAACTCTCAGTCCTGAATAACAAAAATGATTTTTTAAAGGCTTCAAGAAACACAAAATGGAAGCAAGTTCTCCATGTTACATAGTAATATTTCTTTAAAAACCGATAAATAAAATCAAACTAAAAAATAAAACATGATGTTAATTCTTTCGTTTGTGAAAACAAAATGCAACAATTAATGTTTTTCATGCAGAAAGGCAAATATATGTCAAAATACTGTTTATTTCATATTTCCCATCTTTTTCCTATGAAGATAATGGATCTTTGTTAGGGTTTTTTTTTCTGATACCACTAGGTGGGTTCAGTATCTATGAAAAAGATTTTGATGTATGGGCTTCAGCTGTTTGGCTTTTCGTAGCAGGCCTCAATATATACAGAGTAGTTTCTAAGCACCCACGAAACACTGTTCATCCTCCTCAGGAAGTTCACAGTCTATTGGGTTTGTTTGCAGACTCGCTGTTCCAAAATTTTATGAACATTTAATTTGCATTCACCTTTCTCTGCTTGAAGGAAATTTTATTTAAGTTGTTTTGTGGACACTTGGGTTTTACTGAAATTGCCGAAAGACTCTATGACTAATTTTTGTTTTGGGTTAACAGTTTATCTGTGGAACCTAATGGACAGCAGACTTCTGTTAGGGTGCTGGTTTGCTGGCTGTCTTCCATGGAGAATTGCGATGACGATTAGCTCAGCTGCTGCATTGAGAATATACAAAAGTAGTTAATTCTCTTGATGAATGCTTTTAGGGACATGACCTTACTCAATAGAACACATAAAGATATAGCAATGAGTAAAGTAGCATTCCCCTCTCTACCTTTCTCCAGAATTTGGACTAGGATTTGTTTACTTTATACTGAACCTTTGGGCGTTCAAGTGAGTTGTGCAGGACAAGAGAGTAATTCTTTTGGGACCAATCACAGCTGACAGTCACGGCCCTAACTGAAGGCTAGCTGTATGTACAAGTGTGCATATACTGAAGTCTAGACAGGCAGGGAGACAGTGAGGCATTCAGACTTTTTTGTAAAGTAATTGAATGCATGAGCTCTGAGAATTTGCATATGTTAAAGCGAGGCATCTGAGAATGATCCTTCTCCTTTAGCTCTTAAATAAATTCATGACAGGATGCAATACAGCAATATGTTCATTTTTTGACAGTACACAGAAATGATTCATAGTTTTTTTAATTTATTTTCTTTTAGTCCATGGTTGGCAGTGGAAGCTGGCAAAGAGTCAACGCACAGGTTGCAGTAAAATCTCCTCGCTATGCAGTGTTTGACCTTGCAGAAGGAAAATCATATGTTTTCCGAGTCTTGTCAGCAAACAAGCATGGCATCAGTGATCCATCTGAAATCACAGAACCTATTCAACCACAAGATACGATTGGTAAGACTTTAATTGTAAGGCATTAATATTAAATACAATCGATACTTTACAAAATAGAATAGACAACTCTCATGATAATTATATTAGTATAATTACATAAATAGTAATCAAATCGATTTTTGTTCAATACTGTGAAGGATTTAAAAAATATTGAGATGCTAAATTTTAGAAACATTCCAAAATTTTCCTAGTGATCAAAGTGTCCTTGCTGAGACCAATAATTGTTATAAAGTTAAAATAATTTTAGTTTTTCGTTCTTCAGAGTGCTGTATTAATGTGACTTGTTAAAAAAAAGATAATACATGTTAATCGCTAACTTAGATAATTATATTGTCTGGCTCAGGTGATTATATGCTACCCAATTCCCTACAGTTTCAGCTAGATAAGGTAGCCTTTAGTTTCTTTCTTAGTATTCTAAGCTGCAAATTATTCCTGGTGCAGACTTTCTGTGGCATGCAGATGAGCAGATTTCAGGGATAGAAGAAGATACATCTACGTATTCAGTTGTACCTTTCCAAATGAAAATGAAGTGGTTATCTCAGAACAACATTCAAAAAAACAGGGAAAAATTTAGGGAGTGGTTATTCATCTTGTTGCTCAAATATGTAGTTGCTTTTGCAGTTTTGTAAAGGTCACATACAACAGCCCCATGTATTGAGAGATGTCACCTTAACAGCTCATATCTTACCAGTCCACTTGCTAGAAATGTAAGAAATATTTACAGTGTCTGATATACCATAGTTCAACAACTATATGTTGATATATATAGCCTTCTAAATGTTTACTGTAATTTTAAAAAATACAATCCATCACCTTTGGCTTCGTCTGTATCTATAAGTGATGAAATAAAAACACCTTTTACTTGTATGTATTCTTGATTTGATGTCTCATTAATACATATAAATTATTTAAACCATTCAACATTCCCCAAGCTAGGGAAGAAAAATACTGTATTTATTTCACTTCCTATAGACAATAGACTATCCCTTAGGGGTTAATGCAAGATGTTCTGAATAAATCATAACTATAGTTGGAAGCAGAAAGCAGAAGATGTTATTTTAAAAGAGAAACTACGGGAGTATTTTCAGAGGTGGTGTTTACTGCCCAAGATAAAATACATCAGACACACATGGTTCCTTTTAGTTGTCTGCACATAACACCATTTGACATTCCTGAGGGTACCTGAGACAACTTCATGGGGCTGGCAAACATTACATAGGAATTAATAGTATTGAACATGAATTGAATACATAGTATTAAACACAAATAAATTTGATTACTATTATTGTAATTACACTAATCTAATTATAATGAGAGTTGTCTATTCTGTTTTGTAAAATAATTCTGGAGCACTGTGCCCAGTTCCAGGTTCCCCAGTTTAAGAAGGACAGGGAACTGCTGGAGAAGGTGCAGCAGAGGGCTACAAAGATGTTTAGGGGCCTGGAGCATCTCCCTTATGAGGAAAAGCAGAGAGACTTGGATCTTTTGAATCTGGACAAGAGAAGACTGAGGCGGGATCTGATCAACACCTATAAATACTTAAAGGGTGGGTGTGAATAGGAAGGGGCCAGTCTTTTTTCAGACAAGAGGAAATGGGCACAAACTTGTACATAAGAAGTTCCATCTAAACACGAGGAGGAACTTCTTCACTTGGGGTGGCAGAGCACTGGAACAGGCTGCCCAGGGAGGTGGTAAAGTCTCTGTCTCTGGAGATGTTCAAAACCCACCTGGGCAAGTTCCTGTGCAACCTGCTCTGGGTGGCCCTGCTTTGGCAGGGGGGATGGACTAGGTGATCTCCAGAGGTCACTTCCAACCCTGTATCATTCTGTGATTATGGGTAGCTTTCTCTCTTGAGAAGAAACTAGGGGACAGATCGGGTGCCATCCAAAATGATACGTTATATGCAATTGAATTGAGTGGTAAAAGAATATTCAGTTTGAGATTAACATTTAATTTAGTTTCCATATTGCCATCTGCAGGTGCTCTAGATGTCTCTGCTCTCACTCTGGTAATTAGAGCCATAAATTGCCCTGTGGCACCCAGCTATGGAGTGTCTACATTGGGGTGAGATGAATAATTTTCAGGACTCTTCCATCCACTGATCAGAGACTTGGTGTCATTGGCCAAACAGACATATAGTACCTTTTAAAATGTTTTCAGTTTTTCATTTCAGAGGGTTGTATTTCCTGAGTCATATCTGCTGGCTCCATGAAGAGTTCTCAGATGCTCTAATATGGCACTAAATCAATTTGTTTGAGTAACTGAATTAAGCTCAGTTTAAGAATGGCAAGCTTAAGAATATGTGCTTGTTGGCACTTACACATCAACTCCTAAATGTAGGTACCTTTGTCTCAAAGTGAACCTATTTGATCTTACAGACTAATTACATGAAGTACAATAGTGTCTAAGTATTGTTTTTTATTTTGAGATAGAAAGACTAAATGAAAGAAATGTTGCCTTTGTTTTGTTTCATGCTGGTTGTAGTTCTCTGAAATACATCAATCCGAGGAAATTAAAATGCCTTTAATAAGCAAGTGCTGGATGCCTCTCTTAAACTATCATGAAAGGCTGAGGCACTGCCTCAATTCTTTATATTTATAAATGCTCCGATGGATATTTTATAATGTACGGATTATCTGTTGGCCCTTACTGTCGAAAATTACTTTTTTTCTATTTAGGTCTTGATGTTTCTAGCTCTATTTATGCACATTCAGTGTGTTTAGATCAATGGAAATCAACAACAAACTTTCATTGCATGTAAAGTGAACTGTGTACTATGCTACATTGGGAGAACTGCAGCCAACAGATTGAAGGAAGCTTTATCCACTTCTTGGTGCTGCCAAGGTTGATCCCAGAATACTTGTTCCAGTTCTAGCTCCCTTAGTTTAGAGGGATGGATGTAGAGAAACTGGAGAAGTCCACTGGATGGCAACCAAGATGGCCAGAAGCCTAAAAGACGTGACTTATGAAGAGAGGTGGAGATAGCTGGGCTTTAGTCTGCTGATTTATCATAGGATCATAGAATGGTTTGGGTTGGAAGGGACCTTAAAGATCATCTAGTTCCAACCACCCAGCTGTGGGCAGGGACACCTCCCACTAGAGCAGGTTGCTCCAAGCCCCATCCAGCCTGGCGTTAAACACTTCCAGGGATGGGGCATCCACGACTTCCCTGGGCAACCCGTTCCAGTGCCTCACCACCCTCACTGTGAAGAATTTCTTTCTAGTACCTAATCTAAATCTCCCTTCTCCCAATTTAAAACCATTACCGTTATTGTTTAGAAAGATGATAGTGCTGAACTGTACTCAGCAATGCCAGATGACAAAAAAAGAGGTAATAGCCACAAATTATAGTTTTGAAATTTCCATTATCAGAAGTTTTCAAGACTCAGACAAACCCGTGACTCACAATCCAGTTTAGTGTTGTTAATAATCCCACTCTCAGTGACAGGTTGCACTAGATGATCCCCAGAGATCCTTTCCAGTCACCATTTCCATACTTCTGTGAAATCCATCCAGCTAAGTTTAGTTTAATACTTAGCATCCAAACATATGCTTAAAGTTGTCCTGAAAAGCTGGCCTTTTCTGAATTGGGATTGTCATTAGTTGACTGGAAGGTAGCATTTCTTAACTGTCACAGTATTATACCTTTACAGTTTATGTACATTTCTTACTGATGCAGTAGTGCTACAGGGTTTATACATAAGCTTCTTATTTGTGAGAGACCATTTTCATATCTATATGCCTTTTTTCACACTGATATTTGAAAATATATTTTCCTCTATGTCACTCAGAAAACCTATGTAAAAGCAGACAGGTAGGGGGCCTCATACCTTAGAGTAAGTTTATTCTAAGTAATCAAATAGAGAAATAAATATATTTATACACACACATATATAGAAGCATCCAGGCAAGTGAAACAAATATGCTAAAATAAATATCATATGGCAATATTACCATGATAATATAAGTTATAGCTGTAGTGATTACATATGATAAAAACATATAGTATTGCATCTAACTGAATGTACTTGTATTTTTATGTACTTCATAATAGTACATATTTTTTCTCTTTTTTTTAGTTGCCCCGTCTACACCTGGGCAAGTAGTGGCCACAAGAAACACAAAAACATCAGTTGTAGTTCAATGGGATAAACCAAAACATGAAGAGAACTTATATGGCTACTACATTGACTATTCTGTGGTTGGATCAAATCGCTGGGAACCTAGTAACCATAAGCCTATTAAATATAACAGGTATTGACAATACTTCTGTATTTTGGGGTGGTTCAAATACTGTAAGCATAGATTTAAGACAATTTACATGCTAAGCAACGGTGTTATCATGGACAATGAATGTTGAATGAGTGTGATGAAGAACAGTCTGAGGACTCTCAGAGCTAAGCTTTTCAGGCTCAGGGCAGACTTTCTCCCCCACTCGCTCTTTTTTTTTTTTTTTCTAAAGAGAAGCATCTTTTCTCTGTTCCATGATTTTGAGTTACAAAAGTTAGTTTCTAGAGACATGATTCTATATGTCTTGGACATGAGTAAGCATAAAATATATGCCTTTAATAAACTCTAAATTATGTCACGGGGTATACACATGACTAGGAGTGTGAGAAGGAAAGGAAACTCAAAAGATTTCCAGGGTGCTTCCTCCTGTAGCCCATAGTCCATGGGCTTCAGGGCAAAAGGGCAGGATGTATCTGTTATAAACATGGTAGGGAAAGTGCTTCCGCTGCTGACACTACTGTGCAGGAAGTGTCCCATCCCAGAAACATCAGGGCCCCTTGACCTGCTACATCTATGGGTAAAGGACAGTAGCTCCTGTTTCTAGTTCCCTTGTCAGGGTGCTAGCCCTGTCTATTTCTGATGCTTTCTTATTCCCTCCTGAAAATATCACATTTAATTATGTGATTCTTCAAGTAATTTCCTTTGTGACAACTATGTTTAATTTTATTTGAATCACTCACCAAATGCAAAGTTTAGATGTGTAATTTATATTTTCTTATGCGCATATAACAAATAAATTATGTTCTGTAGTGTATTTTGTCGGTTATTAATAAATTTTGGGTGACTGTATTCTGCTGAATCCTTTGATCAAGTAGTAAGGAATTTGATCAAAGAAAAAGTAAAGGCTAATTCTTGGTCAAAGGGATTGGGGCAACACAAAAGTAAGAAAACCATTTCATTTTTTCATACGTGAACATATCCTACAACAGAATAGTTGTGACTATATTATCTGCTACAATAATTAGATCAAAACTGAAAGCTATTTTTGGCATTGACTATGAAAAAACAGTGAAAAATATAGTCTCTTCCCAGAACAGATTAGAATTTAGCAAGCCAAAGTTCGGAGGAAACATATTATAGTTTATCTGACTTTACCTGGTAGATCAGCACTAGCAATGTAATGAGTACTGTGACTCTTGTTCCATCCAATTATATTGTGCTGCATCACGTTGTTGTATTAAATTTTCCCTCTTGACAATATTTTCCTTTGTGAAGCACTCATGAAGTTAAACTTTCTTATTGGTGCCAAGATTTCATGTTGCAGCACAGAATGACTCCTGTAAAATATATACTAATAGGTGATGCTATTTTTGTTTAACCCAGGTTTGTTGTTCATGGTTTGGAAACTGGAGAACAGTATGTCTTCCGTGTGAAAGCTGTGAATGCTGTAGGATTCAGTGAAAACTCACAGGAGTCAGAGGCTATAACAGTCCAGGCAGCCCTTAGTAAGTATGATTCTGTGGAACACAGCGTCTTGTTTCTTGAATGAGTTATGTACAATTCCTTTGGTCTCATTTGCTATAATGGTACCTTTTGCTGCTAGGATAGCTGCACGTCCCCTTAGGGAAATTTTGCTCTGGCATGTGGCTGTTCTACAGAGAAAAGACATTATTAAAAAAAAAGAAAAAAGTTGTTCATAATATCTGATAGAAATATTGGGTCAGATTCACTGTAATGGCCAGGCTGCCTTCTGCTCCTCAGTTGTAACAAAGAAGATGTAAATCTTGATTAAGTTTGACAAGCAGCTTATAGATGATTTGGAGTGGTACAAATCAGTTTAGTGTGGAATCTGCTCACTTTAGAGAAGTTTCAGGAAACTTCATTACTGTGTGGCTGGACCAAACAGAAAATTCTCTTTGGCTACGCCAGTCTGGAGTACAATCTACCTCCTCTGTTACATTGCAAACAAAATTTCAGTGTAAGAACAATCCATTGTGCAACCTTCAGGAGAATGATACATGCTGAGTGGAGGGCTGGGTAATTATTTAGAATAAAAAATGCACATCTGAGCTACTATGGTCTAATTTTCATTTCTGCACAGTTTTGGTTTCATAATGAAAAATTTAAAATAGAACACCTTTCCCCCACCTGAATGGCCTCCACCTCTTGGAGAAGAAGATCAACAGGCATACTTGTCAGAAATAATCCTCTAAAAGATTTATGTTTCAGAATGGCTATTAGAAGATATATTTGGATAAGATGTTACTGATAAACTTGCTCTATTTGATTTTTTTAGGACAAAGTGTGTCTCATATGGGTAGGTGATGCACAAACCCTTTCACATCTATCACCCCTGTGTTAGCAATGCACTTGCACTTTGCATTTTTTCATTGTGTGTCTTGACGATGAGGGTTGCATGATTGATGTCACCAAACACAGAGCACATGGATTGTACACTCACTTATGGGATGGGGATGGCTTTTATCCATTGCAACAGAAATTTGACAGGACTATTTATAGGTGACTTACCTTACAATGGACAGAATCTTTCTGCAGTATTATTTTAAGGGCATTTATAGGAATTTGCTGTGGTAATTCTTATTTACTAAGAAGTGGTAATAATTGCAAAGGACATGTTTTATGGTCTCTGAGTGTAACATCACAGAACAAAATGCCAATTCTACTAATCACGATCTGTTTTCATGCTAATCACTAGTACACCTATGAGATCAGGGAATGAGTTAAGGGCTTCCGCTGACATATTCCCTTCTGAATAAGGTAAGTCATTCTCCCAAGTAATACTGGTAATTAAACTGAAAATATCAGATGAGCTTTAGGGGAAGGAGATTAGCCTATACTGATTGCAGCACAACAGTGGCAAGAAAGGGTTATACTCAAACCTTCATGCGTGGATGGCAAATACAAAACAGTGCTTGATAGAAAGGGTGTTTCTTGTAGTAGGGGTGTAAAAAGCTCAGGAAAACAGTTTTCTTCATCTCTAGGAAGATGCCTGGGTGACATTTCTGTTTCTGCTACAGATGAGAGTAAACTCATGCAGGTAAACTCATGAAAGAAATGTCTTTTCTGCCTCAACATTGGTTAAGATACTGAAAGTCCACATATTTTCTATTACTTATAACGCAGAAAGCACTTTCAGTCTGAAGTAGGTGTAGAATACTATGGGATAGGCCATAGATCAGGAAGTCATATGACTTCATTTCATTCAAGTTCATAGCCTTCTTTTTTTTTTTTAATTTTTTTTTCTTATTGGGTGATTTTTACTGTATTCCAAAAGTGCTTGAGCAACTTATTTGCTTCTTAGCAGGAAAAAATCTTCTGATCCATTTCAATTTTCTAGCATCATACTTGGTCTGGAGATACTTTTCCTGTCATTACCATTTCCATACCAAAGATCATCTCTTCCTTCTTGCTACCTCCTGAGAGGTTAGCACCTTAGGCAGATGTTTCAAAAGCTTCCATGTTTATGTTTGGAGGTAAGATTAATGTTGATTAGCAGCTTTACAACCACTTTGTTACTGATATGCAATAGGTAGAAGTAAGCTGCAGAACACAAAAGCAGTATAAAAAAAGCTTAACAACTCATACGCTGCAGTGTTTCAGACTGTCCTAACTCTCAGGATGCTAATTTCCTTACAGCTTGTCCATCATATCCTCATGGTATCACACTTCTGAACTGTGATGGTCATTCAATGACCCTTGGCTGGAAAGCACCAAGGTTCAGTGGAGGTTCACCAATCCTTGGATATTATCTGGATAAACGGGAAGCTAACCATCAAAACTGGCATGAAGTCAATTCTTCCCTTATTACCCAGACGATTTATACGGTTGGTACTTAATATTTGTCTTTCTGTAGCTGATTTTTAATATTTCTCTGCTTTTGGCAGAGTTCTGCTTTCTTGCAGAGAAATTCTTTAAATACTTAGTACAAAAAAATCAAGCCTTTCCATTGTGTATTTTGGAGTGCAACAAGCCTAAAAATTGGGGTAGAGAATCTATGCCATTCTCTACTATGAAATACTAAAACCGATGAGGCCATTCAGATGAGGAAACTTTTGAATAAAAAGTTGTGAAGCACATTTTTCCCAAAGAACAAGATGAGCTATAAAATGCATCATAAATTATATTCATTAATGAGCACTGTACGTATCACCACTGTAATAACATGGAGAAAAAGGATGGGAGCATTTAGCAGGACAGATGACTGTGCTGTCTGTAGAACTGGAGACTTGTAGATGAAATGGAGATGGGCTGAGAACAAATGTAACTGTCCCTGTTCCTACTCTCAAGATCTGCTTTCAGCTGGAAAGGGAAGTATATTAATAAACCTAGCATTATGCTTCATCACCTCCTTTCCAGAGCATCAGAGTGATGTATTTAGTTTTGAAATAAATTACTTCTGCTTGTGCTTATGTTGTATTAAATGTTTCTTACAAGAAGAAAATTCCCATGAGGAAAGGTTTCGAAGATAGGATATAGCAATTAATCATCCTGATAATTAATTATATTAATTTAAAAAACCCCATTATTTTATTCCCAAACATTTCTTAAAATTATTTCTTCAGATCATCAACTTTCCTATAAAAATCAGGGCAGAAGTAAGTCTTTAGCAGGTATTTGTTGCTAAAGTAGAAAATAATCTGCAGATGAAGTCAGGGAGAACGTTTTGGGCACAGAAGGCAGCCAGCAATACTCAGGTGTATGTATACTTATGAGTGAGTTTATAACTGGCATCTCTGACATAGCAGACGGAGCATGGATGTGGAGGAATAAAAAAGGGCGGGTAAGATAGGCATGAAAGAGCAATACTAAGCAATGCTTTCCAGATATTTTCATTTTTTTCATGCATTTGTAAACAAACGAGTAATGCAAATTAGGGAAACAATTCAGAGTTTAATTAATTGGATATTTAAGTCTCAGTCCTGCCAGTAACTGTATTTCTGCCTGAAGGTGCATCTTTATACATTAGCTTGAATGACTAGAATCTGAAATACTGATGGGAAATAAAAACAAGACAGCTTTTAGTAGCACAGAGTATTTTATGACATATTGCAAGCAGAGAAGGCCCTGAGATATGCAGCAGAGCACTGGGAAATGAGTAAAGGTTTAATCCTCTCTGATTAAAGGATTCTATTGGAACCCCACAAATATTCTTTCCCTTAATAACATGGGATTTCAAAACCATTTTTACAGGCTGAGCTGTTATTCTCTCTTGTGAATCACACTATATAGTTCTCTATCTTCAGGAAATTCTGTCTAAATTGTGCTAGTGCCTGACTTTTCCTAGCTTACCTTGCTTGCTTTGGTCTTCTATTTGATTCTAACCCATCATTTTTGTTGCTATTAAAAAAGTCACACAAAAATCTTTTTTTTTTTTTTGTCTCACATTTTCACAGATAATAAAGTTGTAGTTTATTTATCCATGAAAATCTCAAACTCTTCAGTGTCTCCACTAAAATCCTACTCTCAGCAGACTCTTTCTCTTGAGACATATGATTAAATATACCTTCTGGAAAATTATGCAGAGGACTGAGGTGTATAAGACTTGCTTATTGAATTTAGGTGATTTGGAAGAGAAAACACAGAAGAGGGCTGCTACCATGAGGTGCTCAGTGTGTCAAGAAGTTCATGCCTTTTAGCTGGTCAACCTTGACCTCAAAGTCTGAGGTGGTGATGTAGTGATGGACTCATAAGTCAGAGTTCATTTACCAGAGAGGTTTGAAGAGGTATAGCACAGATTCTGGTCATCCCATTTCCCGTGCTTACTTCCTCACTTTGTAATGGTAGTTAATATTAAAAGAAGGACACATTCAAGACAGAAAAAGTTACCGAATCTTTCCCGGAGTTATTTCCACAGGCTGTGAAACTAATTGGTTTGGCTTTTCCTTTAGTTTCCTGTTGTTTTCCTTTCTTCTGTGGTCTGTGCCCTATGACTTCTTTAGACCAAGCATCATTCGAACTCTTGCTTAAGTGAATGGCTTATGGATAGCCATTCATAAGCAATGCAAAAAGGTATTTCATGTTAGAAAACTCACTCATAAGTATCTGCTAGTGGTCATTCATTGGGTGGGCTCACTGGACGTCTGCTCTAGCCTTTTACAGCATCTCATGCAAATATATAGGGTGCTGTTATTCCTAGGATGATGTGGCTGAAATGTGGAAGTATAATGTAGATCTCTGCAGTGTGCTTGGAGTAAAATATTCAAATTAGATGCTTCCAGTACTCTAGCACAGCAGTAAGGTCTGATAATTAGTTAACCAGTGGCAGAATGCTTATTTTTAATTATTTCTTAAAAGAATATAAATTATGTTTTTTGAGATACTGATTTTTTTTTTTCTCAAAAAGGTAGAGGATTTGACAGAAGATGCCTTCTATGAATTCAAAGTTGCCGCTGCAAATCTGGTTGGAATCGGTCAACCTTCAGATCCCAGCGAGCATTTTAAGTGTAAAGCCTGGACTATGCCAGAACCTGGTAAGTCTATTAGGTCCTAATGAATTTCAATTCCGTATAATCTCCTTAAAACATAGTTAGTGCAATGTTCCAGCCAAACTCTGTCAGATGTCTTTTGGTTAATTTATGCCGTATTACTGGTTGAGGTTGCCATAGCTTCTGAGATCTGCTGTTAAAAGTTACCTCCACTTCCCCACAGTTGACATTGGATGTCCTGGAAAGGGGGTGATCTTTACTTAGCTTGCTGAGTGTCTTCTCCTTTCACTACCCACATCAGCTCAGAGCAGAAAGTTGACAGAATTTAGTCTATGTTTTTGTCTCTATCAGCTCTTCACGCCCAGCCCTACAAGCTCCACTTCACACTCACCACCAGTACAATATAGTGGCATCTCTGCACCATTGTTGCAGTCTATTAAGAATATTCCTGGAGTTCCAGACTCCAAAACTCATAAATAAGACACAGCAGGGGCCTATTTCTTGACAGAGGCAAGTAGCACAATATAGCCCACACTTTGCAGCTGAAGTCTCCCAGTCGCAACTAGTGTGGCCTTATTCATGTGGTTCCCCTAGGCTGTACCTAGGTGTTACGTGAGAGATTATTATTAGCCAGGTGTTAGAACAAATGTGCTAACAAACACACAGTAGGAATGACTGTGTGCCAGGACTCAAACCTGTGGTTAGGTTGTCTGTCATTTATAGCAGCACAGACATAACCGAAGATCGTTAATTGCAATGCTAACCCTGTAAAAATTTCAAATAAGAAATATTGTGAATTAAGGACCCGCTACAAAAGAAAATGAAACTTTAGTCTACCTCATGTGAGCATATGTATTTGTGCCTAAATGTTAGATATCTAGGGAATTGGTTCCTCTCAGTAATGCTTGGGTTCTGTAAATAATCCATGAAAGGGTTTTTGAAGGCCCATCTGTTTATTTTGTAACACCCTCACTCATACTGAGCAACGCTTTTGCTGAAGCTATTTCTGATGTCTGGTACTGATTTGCCTAAACAAAGGGTGTCACAGTACAGCCCATAATAAACACAGGCATCTATCACTTTAATGTATTTCTACCTTCTTTTCCCCAAAATGCTGTAAAATACTGCTGTGTTGTTAAATTGAATTCTGTTTATGACAATGTGTTTTGGTATGCAATTAAGGATCCATTCTAATACTTGTTTATGTTGTCAGAACTTGTCTGACACCTACACACATCTGTTTTGTGCTTAAGTGTTCATGCAGTTATTTTCTCGGTAAAGAAAAAAAAAATCAATCTATCCCCTAAATCTGGTTTTGTAAAACTGTCGGAATTTTTAGTGTTTTCAAAATGGTATAATTAGCATGAGAGCAAGAAAATTTCAGTTTTCTTTTCTGTGTTGTACATAAAAAAGTAATTATTGCCCAGAACAAGAAACAATTCAGTTAGATCATGGAATCATTTACTAGGAAAGACTCTCAAATGTCATCTAACTCAACAGCTTGCCCACATGTGGGATGAACTCTATACCTGTTTTGTTGACAGAGGCTTGTCTAATCCATCCTTAAAGACTTCTACCCATAAGAAAGTCTAGTTTCTTTGGATAGTATCTACTCCTAATCTTATTAATCCTACAGTTTCAAAGTCTTGCTAATATTCCTGAATCTTTCCTTCTGCAATTTAAGCCTGTTTGCTTCTTGCCCTATCCAGCAAAGACATGAAGAAGATCTTAAAGATTTTATCAGACCCCTAGCTTTCCCCTTAAGTTGACAAAACCCAGTTCACACAATCTTTCCCTATAGAACATGGATTCCCTATCTCTAAATAAACATTATTTTTGCTATTTGAGCTTTTCCTAGTTGGTTGATATGTCTTTCTTGAATGGCAAAGCACAAACTGGGGACATTATTTCAAATAAAGTTTTTTTCAGTGCTGAGCAGAGAAATAGTAACTCTGCATCTCCTACAATTATTTGTCTGCTTACAAATCTCCTTCTATTTGTCTTTTTTCTTTTAATTACACTGTTATGCTAAGTTCCAAGCTCACTTCTTTTTAATGCCCAGATTCCTTTCTGCAAAACTGCCCATCAGAGAGTTGTTCTCCATGTTTTCTAACCTGAATTTCTCCGAGTTCATGTCTTGGCTTCTGAATTTTATGACATGGCAAATAGCAAAATGTTTAATCTCCTGACCTTAACTTCTTTTATGTTAATTACATTTTCTTGTAATTTTTTAAATATTTAGTGTAAATGCATCATCAGTGAAACAATTATTTTTCTTAAAGAAAGGATCTGTGATTTATACTCTCTAAAGTGTTTTCAAAACATCAGTGAAATTGCCTAGTATGGAAACCAGTGAAGATTATCTTTCATTTTAAATGATATATAAAGAAATAAAATAAAAGGCACTTTCAGGAAATGAAAAGAGTGAAATTTTCATTTTCATAATGAACAACCTGACTTTTCTACTCCTTGGCTTATTATATTGTTCTCATTATGAAACTAGTTCAACGGGGTATTGCATTCTTCCTGCTTAAAAAAACCCACCCAAACTGCAAACAAACAATCCCCTCATCCCCTCCAATAACCAAACCTGTTAAGACATTTCAGAAGTCTTTTTTAGAATAAATTTTTAAACCATGGCATAGCAACCATGAAGGGAAATAACTGAGATTTAAAACTGAGAGAAAGAGGCTGACCCTTTTCCCTGTCTTACTAAGAATATTGAAGACTAATGTAATGTGACTGCAATATACTCCTGGAGTCAATGAAATATTCTTCCACCTTTTGATATGGAATAGAGGTTTCCTTAGAAAGGCCAAAACCCTTTGCAAAATTTCCAGCATGAGTGATGGATTCCTTGCCCAGAGCCCATAATTATTTCATCCTTCTGCAGAACTCCAGTCTTGGGTATCTCTGTGAGTCTCTGTGAATTAGCAATGATAGCTAATGAATTATTTTACATGACTTTAAAAAAATGAAATGTCTGTGGTCTCAGAATCCTTAGAATAGAACATACCTCATTACACATTTTCTTTTACTGTCTAGATTTCTAGAAAGTGCATCTGCCAGTGGAATTTTAATTATCTTGTATATGTAGACATTTATATTGGGATTTTTAAAGATCCCTGAGAAGGCTGTAGGCTCCTTAAAAATTGCAATCTTTCCATCACAAATCTAGTATTTATCCTCATATCACAAATCTAGTATTTATCCTCATAAGATCTGCAACAAGTACCTATATATTTCTTTTCTGAAATGTGCTTGGAGAAACATATTTCTCCATATGTTAAGGAGCAACATATTTCTACTGTCTTTTGCTGTGTATTTGGTGAATATCATCCTTCACAAATTTCATGATCATTCATCACTAGTTCACATCATGTAGGCTGGAATGGCAATCAGTTTTATTTGTAAGTTTTTTCTACTCTTCGTTGTTTTAAATTGTGAGATGTGTTGTAGGGAAAAGTAATATCTTGAATTGGGCTCACTGACAACACTGACAAAATCCCTAGGTCTCAGCTACTTTCAGATTTCCTTACTTAAAATTTAAAGCACAGGAAGCAGGCTTTCAGCTACATTATTTGACCGAATATCAATATTCTTCCATGAGTGTTTTCCCCATGGTAGGAAACTGATATGATTATGCCTCTATAGTTTCGGTACAAATAAATATCAAGAGTGTAGTAAAATATACATCCTAGAGGGTAAACTGAGTGGCACCAGAACAGTTAAGTGAAGGAGAAGGAAAGTATAGTAGGGAGAACATAACCTGATAGCTGTGTAGGTATGAGGTCTCACTTATGTACAGAACATCAGGATTTTTTTGGCATAAATAATTCTCCTGACAGATATCCTCTTGAGAAGTTCGTTATCCTCTTCACAATGAAAAATTCTTCTATCAGGGAACAGGATGCCTGATCCAAAATCCACTGGTGCCAGTGGGTTTTGGATTAATCTGAACAAAAAAAAAATAATTTTGATGCTAAATTATGAACCTGAGTCAGGCTCTGTGAAACAACTTTGATGTGGGGTGGGTGAATTAAATAATAGACAATAAACCTTGTTACTTGTTGGAAAATTACAAACTACATGGATTTTCCACATGCACAAGCTTTCCTTTAAAATGGAGTTACTGAGATCTAGCTGAGAATGTGTGCTTCAGAATACTACAGAATACTAATGTCACTCACTGCATGAAGAAAATTGCTATATAATTACTATATAAAGCCATGAGGGGAAAATGAGCTAAATATCACACACTGGGTTTGGTGTAAAGGATGAGACTTTTGAAAGCAAACACAGTCAAAACAAAATGGAAGTTGTGCATTTCAGCTTTTACAGGGCTATTTTGCAAAACTTCATTATATTGAAGTGGACTTCCAATATTTGAAATATTTTAGGTCCTGCCTACGATCTCACAATTTGTGAAGTTAGAAATACATCTCTGGTTCTTCTGTGGAAAGCTCCTGTATATGAAGGTAAAAGCCCTATTACTGGGTACTTAGTGGACTATAAGGAAGTAGATACAGAAGACTGGATCACTGCTAATGATAAACCTACTTCAAAGCGCTATTTTAAGGTAATGTTTTCATTAGTTTGTGTTAATTTAAAACTGGGTTTTGAAAACATCTGATTGAGTACAACAAAGACGTGTATTTGAACTTCAACTTCTGCTAACATCTTCGTATAATTAAACAAAAGAGTTTAGATTGTTTTTTAAATTGGCTTTGCTCTTTATCTTGCTCAAGGTCACTGATTTGCACGAGGGTCATACTTATGTTTTCAAAGTTCGTGCAGTGAATGATGCTGGGGTAGGCAAGTCATCTGAGATATCTGAACCAGTGCTTGTTGAGGCTCGGCCAGGTAATGAACTGTTTAATCTCCTCTGCTTCTCAAATACTGAAATACTTAGAAGTTCATTTAGTCCCTCTGTTTTAATATTGTAGCACAGATAAATATTTCAAGAGTTAAGAAGGTCTTAGCCTTAAAACTTAAAGAAAAAATCATGTGGATACAGAGGTACTGTCAAGACCTTTTGCTTTACTTACTGCAGGAAATATTTAATAATGAATTATTTTAGTTTTTATTCTCATAAACAAAGGTGCTACTTGCTGTGAGTGAAAAGAAGCATGACAACATATTTATTAAAGCTTCAAGAGTGATAATAAAACTAATTTACTTAAGCTGTTATACCTTCTCATATTCAGTTTCATTTTATAGATTTATTTCTCAATAAGCATTTATTATTTTTAGTATTCCATTTTTTGGTGTAGACTAAGAATCTTGCTAGTATGTGATGCTGAGTCAGCATATGACATTAACATGCTTCAAGACCTTCAAGTAAGATCAGTACCTGTTAGTGAAGATGGGCAAAATTTGCATTGCCTTTAGTAATTTCTGAATTGCAGCTCAAATAAGAAATGCAGCCTTGACATGCAAGTTGATTTGTATTTTGCAGGAACAAAAGAAATCTTTTCAGGTGTGGATGATGAGGGTAATATTTACCTGGCCTTTGATTGCAAAGAAGCTACAGATGCATCCCATTTTGCATGGGGTAAATCGTATGAGGAGATTGGTGATTCTGATAAGTTTAAGATTGAAACAGAAGGAACACAGTAAGTCATGCCGATCTATCAAATTGTTAAAAGTTTGTCCTGTTAACAATTTCAATAACATGAGAAATCCCACTAATTATATCCTTCTTTATTGATGATTTTAGTTCTAAGCTGTACTTCAAAAATCCTGATAAATCAGACTTAGGAACTTATTCTATCTCAGTTAGTGACACAGATGGAGTTTCATCCAGCTTCGTTATGGATGATGAAGGTAAGATGCTTGCCATCTCAGGTCTTTCTTAATTTTATCACCTCAACTGTACAAAAAATTGTCTAAGAACAAAAAGATCCATAACCACAACTCCCATACTATTTCCTATGCATTAAGGAAAAACAAAAAAGACCACATTATACTATTTTTCTGATTATCAAAACAATGAAAGTTAGGATTACTTAAATTAATTTTTTCTTTACAAAAAAATTTAAAGAATATGCCCAATTAGAATTGTTTTTTTTTATACTGTCACTATAATACTGTTCGAAAACATGTATTACGCCTACAGTTTAACATCTGAAAATTTTGCTTTTTTCACTGTTTTGTGAATCTCTCTAGTATGTCACTTTTACTGTGCTTTGACTTTATAGCCTTTTATATCTTTTAATAATTTCTTCTCAGCTGAAAATTTACTATAAGCTCTCTGCTTACGGAGGAGCCTGTTACAGAAACAGACCTTGAGGCTCTAGATATAGCTTAATGTAACTGAGGTGCAGAGAATTGGTGAGAAGAATGTGAGAAAAAGGATGTTGATTTAACAAGATCTGAACACACTGGGTTAAATTATCCCTTGGTTTATACTTAGATTTGTTTGTTTTATTTCCTTGTAGATATTTTGTTTCATTGGAGTTGCAATGAATTTGCTTCAGCAATTCATTTCGTTTACTATTGAGAGGTGCTGAGGTGAAAGGCAAAGGGGGGAACTTTGCTGTTTTTATAGAACAAAAATTGCTTTGGTGCTTTCCCAGTCCAGAGGCTGTAATTGCTATGTCCAGTTCCTTAAGCACAAAAATCCTTCTACTTACCTTGTTTCTAAGCCATTTAAGGAGACTGAGTGTGAGTTTGATAGCAGGCGGGACTTTTATCACAGAGCAAACCATGTCAAAACTCATATTCAAAATAGATGTTGGAAGGAAATCCATGTGCAGTCACAAAGAATATAGTTCTCCAGGGTGTGGACCATTCTATGTGGACTCTTAGTCACTGCCAATATCTGCTGCTTCTAGGGAAGTCAAACTTGGAGTATTCTTAAATTTCCAATGAATACTGTAGGAAAAGACTGAGATGCATTTGATCATGAGAACTTCCCTTTAGCTTAGTTTTGAAGCATCACTCTGAAGCTTGTCTGTAGGTCCTGTTAGTTACTGTCAGTCTTACCTTCGAGAGTTTTTTTTTTAGAAGAGCAATGAAAACATTTCCAATCCCACACTTAGCCCATGTCTTGCCTAGTCATATCTATCACTCAAAATTGCAGTTTTATTTGCACTAGTCCTATGCACAAGTGTCAGATTTTATAGCTTCGCACTGAAAATCATTATTTCACTGACCACTTACTTCCTCAAATGCTATAAAATCTGCAATTTTGCTAAATCTTTGACTATATCATAAATCCTTGCTAATTTCCTCTGGTCTTTACATTATCTGTAAATTCGGTATTCGCAGTAATGTTCATCTTCTGAATCATTTTTAGTAATGAATATGACAAACAGGGTTTGTATGAAAATCTAACAAAGTGATTTCTAGACTCACTCAGTCTTCATGAGGATTTTGTGCATTAAATAGAACTTTCTGTACCTTTTTCAGATTAAACTGCACTCAGTCTTGTTTCAGCATCAGAAAGGTCAGCAAATAAAAGAACCTCATACACTGCCTCTAAGCTACTGTCTCCCATCATTCATTTAAATCCATAAAGAGTTTAAAATAGGTTTTGCCCCTTCTTTAGATTCTTTTGCTTAAGAGAGTGTGCATGAAAATGCGTGAAATCAGAACACTTGCTAAACCAGAATTTTTAATTTTCTTAAAACTTATTTTTTAATCATCATTTTCTGAAGAGAGTTGGGTATTTCCCATAGGCTTAAGGAGATTATCTGCTGATGCTGATATTTACCTTTGACACTCATTTTTGACTATATTTTTCAGAACAAATTAAAACATGATTATTTTTCTTAATTTCAGAATTTGAACGTTTGATGGCATTAAGCAATGAAATAAAGAATCCAAGTAAGTTGAAGATATGACTCTATTTGATACTTCTAGAAGAAATGTAGTTACATACTAATGACTGGAGTTCCAAAACGCTTCTTATTGAGAAAACAACAGATTCATTTTTCATGGAGCAACTTGCTTCCTTCCATTTGTTTGAAAGAAAATAAATTTGCACTGAATAAAATCATCGTTGCCTAAAACTCTTTTGAAGTTTAACTTTGACAAAATACTAAAGGTTGCTATATAGCCAATTCGTTAAACAATGTGCAAACTATAAGCTGTAAATTCTTTCCTCCCTTTGAGAAATGAATTTAAAAATTAGCCAAAAACTGCATTCCATGTCTTTCTTTTGCATAAAACTTATTCTATATCTAACATTCAGTAAATAATAGGGAGATACTAATATTTCTCACAAGCGTTCATGCATTATTGACTTTTGATTGCTTTTTCTTTCTGCAGCAATACCTTTGAAATCAGAATTAGCTTATGAGGTTCTTGACAAAGGTGAAGTTCGTTTCTGGATTCAGGCTGAAAGCTTGTCACCAAATTCTACCTTCAGATTTGTTATTAATGATAAAGAAGTTGAAAACAGTGATGTAAGTACATTTTCAGTACTAAATATATATGTGATTTTAATAAACTTTTATGCATTAATAGGTATTGTATTTTTACAGTTGCTTAAAACTCTGTTATTAAGGTCTGATAATACCTGAAAGAAATGTCAGTCTTTAAACTGAATCTTTTTTGCAGTATAGAGTTCTTGTTGCAGAGTAAGCCTATTCATGTCAAAAAAAGAGCATTTTTATACTCTAGGAAGACCTTTCATATAAAAGAACACAAAAAAATTGTTAGATTGTGCTGAGAAAAAGGCAAGATTATACCTTTGCAGGGCTGGAGTATGGTTCATCTACTGGGCATAAAGTTCAGAACTGGAAATACCTTTTCCTGTGAGGAATCTACTTAAAGGTTCAGTTTATTCCTGAGGATGCAAAGCCTGGTTTTGGCCAGAGAAAGTTATCAGCATTTTTATACCATAGAAAAGCAATAAGCTTTTACTTTAATTACATATTGACAAGTAGAAGAAGCCGTCTTTCTGAGTAAAATACTTCCCTGTTTTTCTTGCTTTTGGAAGTAATAACCTATAGCACTGAAAACCTGAATATTAGTGACTAGGATGTATTGAAATGACGATATTCTGTCTTGGCAATGTTAGTGGAACAGAATGAGCTATTTTTAGTTCGCATATGTTTTGGAAGTGTTGACATCAGAGAGAGTCTTGAAGTGGAGCTGTATTATTTCACCTCTTTAATTAGTAACCCACAGGTGACATTTACGTTTGGAGACTGATGATATTTTTGTGGAAAGTCACATAAAAGCCTTGTATTTATGGTGCCCATAAAATCATTGAACTTCATCTTGCTGCATAATGGCAATAGTTAGAAGCCTAATTACACTCTAAAACCTGCCTGGAGACTGGGCTACAGTCACTGAACATGTTCAATAGACCATTATGCTGGTGAATTGTAGTCTGATTCTTGACATTGGCTGAAGTGATAAATTTTTCCTTCTAGCTCCTAACAGGGAATGGTTTCGGTTAGATTTCAAAATAATCTCAGAATAGAATGAACTGGATCCTATTTAATCAGCTGTCATTTTAATCTTTTAATGTTTTTTTTCCTTTACCTAAAAGCAAGAAATTAAAAAAAAATATCTAGGTGTGATAAAAGATCAGATAACAGCATACATCTTGCTCTTCTTTTTCTGCTTCTGGCAAATCTCAATTTAATATTCTCTCTGAGAACTGATGAAACAAATGCAAGTGTTGACCTTGCCCTCTGTGGGCAAGAGACTGTAAGTGAGAATTTGAATTTGCACCTTTTGTTAGTTTGGTGAAGTTTAAAACTTCTTTTTTTTTAGCCTACCTGGCTTATCTCCTCAACTCTTACAGATGAACTCTTAATAAGTAATTTTTCCACTTAATTTCCTGATTAATCAAATCTCGTATGATTCTTTGACACTATACCTTTATTTGAACTATATACAGGAAAGTGCTTATACAAATTAAATGAGTATTTCCCGCTGTTATTTTATATAAATGTTATACCTCAGTCTCATCCCTTTAAGTAATGTATTTAATAAATTATTGTTTTAATCAATCTTTTAGCTACAGCTTTGTTAATTCTGTTATCTTTTATCTTTTTTCATTCTTCAGTTACCCCATTACGATTTATACTATACTATTTGTACATTTGAAAGTAACAGTAATGAATGCTAAACATCTTGATTGTGTCTACACTGTTCTTCCAGGTTTATGAAACCTGGAAGATTCACAACAGTGAATCTGTTCTTGAGGTCGGCCAGGACATGTCCCTCAAATCTGAAGCAGATATATCTGTGGGGTCATTCTTACTAATTTTGGATCAGTTAGAAAAGGTTCTTCCACCTAAGGAAGTGATTCCAGAGAATTTAATAAGTTGTATTTTAACTAGTGGTCTTTTCCTTCCTTCTTTCTTCCCCTTTCCTAAACTTTATCTGCCTATGGCTTTAGGTACCTTCTTCTAGTTTTGGAGTCAATAAAAAGGTTAATTAAAATATTGTGTTTATAAGGCATCATGTCTTCTTTTAACAGTAGTGGCATCTACAATTAATTTACTGCGCTCCTTCTAGATGGTGACATTCATTTTTCTGTCCCATCAAGAATGGAACAGTTAGTGTGTAATATCCATGGCCACGTTGCTTACCTATAGGTACTCACCAAGTAGCCTCTGTGGATTATTTTACTTTGCTTAAGTAATTTGTAAGTTGAAGTTCAAACAACATCACTGTTAGAGGAACATGTGGTCCTCATGGTTGTTACTCAGTGAATTAAAGAGGATATTTCTCAGTAAAAGGTGGTTATATCTGAAATAGTACTTGCAAATTCAAAACACATATTTTGCAAGTATTGTCCAATATTTGCTTGTAATTTTCTGTTTCCTTGTCAATGCCTGCCAATAGTTTATCTTTCTGGAATATTTAATAGAATGCAAACACAAAAAGGACATAAACATTGAAAAGCATATTTAACTTTGAATTCAAGTCAATGTTTGGTGTTTTGGGTATTCTGCAAGCACTTTAGTAGGTAACTAGATGTTTCAACAGGATTCTAATTCTCTTTTGCTGGACTTGGTTGATCTTTTTAGTTCACAGAAGCTTTGTTGGTTTTGCACAAGTTACAGTTCCCATGGTCTTCACTTTAGCGTTCTTTGAAAAGAATACCTAACATTGGGTAAGAAAATTATTATACCCTTGCTAAATACGGTTTTGAACCAGTATTGAGCTGCCACACATGTCTCAGAAGTATTTAGTAGTTATGACTTTTTATATTTGTTGTGTGGATATATTTGGAGATCCACATCTCTGTTTACAAACATAATACATCCAGCTATTTCTGGACCCTTCTAGGAATAGTGCTTCAGCCTAACAAAACCCCTTGTTGGACTGGAAGCTGTAATGCAGATAAAGGCCGTCAGTCTAGGCTCTTCTTCAAACATGCACAGTGCCATAAACTATTATTTTTAAATCCAGACCAGCTGTATTATGATGACTTCAGGATTCCAAGTGCAGCTGCACAGAGAGGTTTCTGTCACCATTGGGATCTTGATGTACAACAGTAAATACAAGCACAGCCGGGTTTCCATAGTTTACAATTAAAAGTACATGAAAAAGATTGAGTGTAGAGACAAAGATATAAAAGATGATTAATTCTATAGAGAATCATAAGTAATTTAAACTACACTAAAGTTATTACTTGTTCATTTTAGAGGCATAAAATAAATTGTGACAGTGCAAATGGCATCATAGAAATGGTGATGGACAAATTTACAATTGACAATGAAGGTACCTACACAGTACAGATTCAAGATGGAAAGGCCAAGAACCAGTCTTCATTAGTCCTCATTGGAGATGGTATGTTCACTGAGACACGGAAACTTTGGCTGTGGTGAAGAAATAAACTTCAATTATCCTTTGAGTAATTTTGTGACTAACTCACTTTTTATTCACCTTTTCTAAAATTTAGCATTCAAGGCGGTATTAGCTGAGTCTGAGCTACAGAGAAAGGAATTTCTCAGGAAACAAGGTAAGATGGAATAGACTGGTGACTGTAGGCCCAGTTTGCAGCTAATGATGCATACCTGGTGAATATTAAGGGTCTCCAATTTGCATTGTTTTCTGAGTAGTCACTGAACCCTTGGTGGATCTTATTTTTCAATATTGGCATACAAAACATGCAGGTTCACAGAACCACAGAATACCAGGCTGGAAGGAACCTCAAGGATCATTTGGTTCAACCTCCTTGGCAAAAGCACGGTCTAGACAGGATGGCCCAGCACCCTGCCCTGCTGAACCTTAAAAGTGTCCAATGGTGGAGAAAGTTGTGACAGAACTTTCACAATATAGCTAAGAAAAGTGGGAGTCCTTACAAGAGGTTATCTTTGCTCAGTCTTCATGAGAATTGTGCCTACGGTAGGCTCTGATCCAAGAAAACATTTCAGCATGTTTAGTTTTAAGCATACAAATTGTCCCTTCAATATAATTGACAGAAGAGTAGACAGCATAGTGTCAGACGAGGAAGATTAAATAACTGATCCTGTGGTTTCTGTCTAGGCAAACTTCCAGGAACCAAATGTATGTTTGTTGCACAGTTGCTATACAGTTACAGAGTTCATTATATACTTCTTCCCGATATTGTTTGCAGCTGAAAGTAAGAATTACTACTGTATATCTAATACAAAATTATTTTGCTGTGAAATCCTTAAAAAACTGAGTTTGAGCTCTAGCTTATAATATTCACTTAGCGAGGACATGGCTTTTAGGATGAAAGTAATAATAATTAATAAAAATATTCTAAATAGGTAAGATTCTCTGCATAAGCAACATAATTATGTTCTTTTCTATTTTCTTGAGGGGAGGATTATTTTTTTAAATAGATTTAGGAAAGAAATTACACCACTTACAACGTAAATTCACAAGATCTTTCAGGTCTCAATGATTTAAGTGAAAGTCTGGGACTTTGCCACCTCCCAGGTCTGGATATTGCAATTATGGGCCCTGATCCTGCAGATGCTAAAACATAAATTTACTGACATGAGTAAGCACAATAACATTATAAAGGCTATGTATGTCAGTAAATTTACTTAAGGATATACCTATTTGCAGGATTGGAACCTCAGTGGGGTTCCAATATTTCCTGTTGCTTGTAATGTTTAACACAATTTTTAACCTTATATAATTTGGGCAAAGAATGTCTGACACGGGATTTTTGTTTTGAACATTTAATTGGTTATATTCGTTTATTATCCTGTTCTCTCTGCATTAAATACACTAATTTGTGTAATAAGTCACATTTGGAATTGAGTTATCATACAGAGGTGAGCCTCAGGTTTCTAAGCTGTACTGTAGACACCTGGGTCAATATGATAAAAACTTACTGCAGGATTTTTCTTTTAGTGGATGGGTAGTTCAGGTGTTGAATCTCATTGTTCTGCTGTAGGGATGTTAATATAATTGTCATCTGTGTTTCTTTCACTGGATCTCTCTGATACTCTTCATTCTACAACATATGCTTTAAGACAATTTTATTTCCCAGGTCCTCACTTCTCAGAGTTTTTGTATTGGAAAGTTACAGAGGAATGTGAAGTTTTACTTGCTTGTAAGGTGAGGAAATAATTATTGAAATAATTCTTTAGAGTGTGTTGATTGAAAATTGAGATAGGAAAATGTGAGGAAAGATTTTGATATTTTTAAAATTACAAGTTTCATATGAAAACTTTTTTATTATTCAGAAATGTTTAAAATAAAAAATTCTGACTTACTCCTCTTCAGCAGCATTTTTCATTAAAACAAAAAGTTACAGGACATTTCTAAATGTGTTAGGTGATCTAATCCTCTATAATTGTGAGCCATAAAAATCATTTAAACAAAATATTAATCCCCTGAGGGTCCTTTTTTCTTCCTCAAAAAATAGTGACAAAAAGCCAGAGTTCAAACTCTTTCCTCACCATTTTCTGTTTTGGAGGTTCCTCTCCCAAAGCATGTATGAATTAATCAAGTGTAACCAAACATGCAACAAATGTTCTAGAATTCAAGTTATAAACCATGATTTTTATTATATTTGGCTAATGGCTTTTGAATCTTAACTAATGCTAATGGGCATGGAATTCACAGTAAATTCTGCTATTAACATCTTTATATGCCATCCTAAACTAATATATTTTCATTTTTGTTGCTCTTCTAGAGTGACTAATTAGAGGTCTGAATAACTAAGTTAATTGAATTCAATAGGCATCAAACTCATCTTCATTGCCTTTTCCTGTTGCATGGACTCTAATTTTCTCCACTTCTTTTGAATAAGTTTTTGGCTTTTAATTAGACTAACTTGAATCATTCATTATGAGCAATTTACATGTAATATTTGTGGGATTTTTTTTTCCTCCTTTTTTTCTGCTCACTAATTAGGAGACCTTTAACCTTAACTTATTCCCAGCAGAACTGACTTGGGTGGTGAAGCTGCCATTCTGTGTGCCCCCATTTTAGGGCTCAGCACTCATTAACTGACATGGTACCGTTGCTGGTACCGAGCTGCAAAGCTGGAGTACTTTATAATCTCAACAGGCTTTTGCCTCAGGCATGAACCCTGCTTAGCCTTTCATTCACATGGGGAATTAAATGCTGCTGAACCAGTTATGCTAGTGTTAATTCTCTACAAATTAATCTGAAATTATTCTTCCTTTCGTTGACTGTTTATACCCCTGAAACTGTGAAAGGCTGAGTGTCTGATGAGATGCTTTTCACCAGTGTACTTTTTGTTCATAAGGTCAGAACATTTTATGTAAATGAAATCTAGGATGTGTGCCGTTTGCACACTCATCATTTTAACTATGCCATCGACCTTATAATGTTTGTCACTGTTAGCATGTGACTGGCCATTAGGTTCACATGGTATTGTTGTTTATGCCTGTTTAATTGATATTTGTACATAGGAAGGGTTTGAACAATAAAGATTGAATTTGTCCTATGAACCTCAGATACCTGACATTCAATTTAGAAGTATGGCTGCCCTGGGCTATCTCTGTGGTAACAAAAACATCCAAGGAACAATCTCTGCCTCACTGGGCCATATCATAGCACTTAGCCCAGGTTTCTTCTAGGATCTGTTTAGTGCTTCTGTGCAAAAATACTTGTTATGGGTGTTTTTACCTCTTGAAAGAGCCTGGGATAATGTGGAAGAAGTACCTGTAAGAAACGGCTTTTTGCTTTGACTTTCTCAAAGGGCATGGCATGAATTAGAGGAGTTGGGAAACCACACCAACTGGAAGCTTGTGTAGGGCTGTGGGCAGACTGTAGGATCCAGCCCCACAACAGTAACAATGAACAAATATGGATTGCGTTATAAAAGAGTATACCAAAAGTAACAGACACATTACCTCATGTACGTCTTATTTTCTTTGTGATTGGACCTGACTGACTTTTGATTGACTTAGTATTTATTTCTGAAGTATCTGTGATTGTTGACCTTGTTCTTGGTATCATAATAGCATCTGCATGTCAGTGGGACATGTTTGTCCGTCTGAATGACAATTTGATGGCGTTTTCTTTTTAACATGTGTTTATTTTTCTTCATATGACAATATCTACTGTTATTTTTCTTCAAGTACTCCTAAATTTCACAATGTTCAGAAGCTACCTACTCTTACATAACTTTGACCCTTATTTGTATTTTGTCTGTTAAAAGCAAGATTTTTGGTGTGTGGCTAAAGAGTGAAAAAGGTAACTTTTCATATTAAATGTCAACATGAAATAACTTGAACACTGCAAAATGCATGTGTCTGAAATTCAGTCTATTTGTTGTCAGATTGAGTGCTAACAGTCTTTGATGAAAAATTTTTGAAAAGCATTAAAGGTTTGTTCCTTCAGGCTTTGTTCAAATAAAATTGCCACTCATGCCATATGACTACAGAGATAACGACTTTGTAGTTACTGGTAAATGTAAAATGCTGCTCACTTTTCTCAAGCAAGGCATTGCTTTGGGCCAGGTTGTGATCTCATATACCCTGTCAGAGATCCGTTCCAACCGCACTGGTTAAGCAGCGGTTAATATATGTGATTAATCTGAGCAGGTTTTATAGAGATGTCCAGGAATCAGTATAGGAGTCCCTCCTATTTTAGTCACATCTATAGAGAGCTTTCATGGACCTGTTCATCTATGGAATGCCTTCTCTAATGTGAAAGGGTTAGAAATTGGTGCATGTTTTTTCCTCCAAGAGAGCCACTTGAAAACTGTTGCAGACCTGTATTAACTTCTGGGCTCCCCTCTATCCATTCGTTCAGTTCTTTTTTAAGGAGGCTTTTTAAAGCAACTGCCTGGGGACTGAGAAATGTCCTGCCAGCTCTGTCCTTCTACCAAAGCAACACTGATGGGGAACTCAGGCTACACGTGGAAAACCATTGCTTTTTTTTTTTTTTTTTTTTTTAAGAAGGCTATGGGGATAGTGACGTCAAATAAATCATAGTGTTTCTGAAAGGGAGAAAAAATAAAATATATTGCCAGTGTTTATAAAAAGAGACAGGCTTTTAGCTTTTTGAATTCACAGTTTGAGGTCTTTCATCCAGCAATATCTTAAGCATCACCAGTTCACAATTTCTATTTCAAAATTAAAGCAGTATTTGAGGTATAGCTGTAGTCTATTTATGCATTGCTTAGATGAGCTGCTGCTACTACAGAACAAGTCTGGCTTTCAAGCAACTTCTCTGCATTTGCACTACATTGTTAAATCCCTTTGTGTTGGGAGAGATGGCAATTTGTAGGATTCTTCAAGTCTTTGTACTTCCCATAGAACACAATCTAGTAGAAAAAACCCGATTTTTGGTGCAGCTCGCAATTTTGAAGACTCAAATGCTTTCAGAATAGTAATTTCAGTTGCTCTCTGCAGTTTAGCCCTGAAAGAAATTGCTTAGGTTGCTGGGGTAAATCTGCAAATTGGCTAAAATAGGGCCTAATTCTGTGTTACAGCTCTCTGAAGACACAAGGCAAACACAAAATAGTAAAAAAAAAAGTTCAGCAGCTCTAATATCAAAGATACTTCTCACAGATATGGCTAGACAAACTGCAACCACATAGGAAGGGTGCAAAATCCTTTAAGGGAAGAGATTTCAGAATTTAACAGGACTTCGGAGCTCTAAGCTGTATATTTCTGACCTGTTCTGTGCTGCAAACAAGTAACATAGGACTAAGATTTGCTTAGTAAGATTTGTTTGAAATTGTTTTTTTTACTCGGCTTTATTTGACGTTACAAAACGTAACTTTATGTTACTTTATGTTACAAAAATATTGGCTTCTTATGTTGGAAAAGGTATGTAGATATGACTACCTACAGGGAATATGTTTCTTCAGGATAGAGCCAGGCTTATGTGCCTTTTCTGTTGTACAGGTTGCCAACACAAAGAAGGAGACTGTTTTCAAGTGGTATAAGGATGGTTCTGGGATTGATGTTGATGAGGTGCCTGATCTGCAGAAGGGAGACTGTCAACTCAGTATTCCCAGGGTACAGTATCACCTACTGATTAGAAATGATGGTTTTTGCTTGTTACGCTATAGATTTGCCAAGCAGAGCACTAAACCAGGAATCATGACTTCTGTGAACCATTTTAAGAAAAGGCATATTTGCTGCCCTTCAATTAGCTGGGGAGTAACTAATGCTACTAAAGTAATACCTATTTTTGTTATCTGCCCAGACAGTTCATGCTTAAGTTGCTTCTGTGTCCTCAGGTGAACTATATCTTGTTCTTTCTTATTGCTCCTTAATTTTTCAATTTGTTCAAGCACCTCATTTCTGACAGTGTCTCAGTTTTATTGCCTAAAATTAATAGCTTTGAGGTATATGCTTTCTTAAGATTTATCTTTATGCAAACAGAATAAGCTAACTTGTGTCTGAAGCCTTAGCTTGCATAGTTGTTTTTGTCCAATGCCAAAACCTCCCGGAATGAAGGTTTTTTGCTGTCAACATAAACATGTGTTCTAATTAATTGAATAATTTATTTTACTGATTGACTTCATATTCCTCTAATTTATATCCTTCATTTCACTTGCAAGAGAATACTGTCTTTCTAGTGGCTTCATTTTTCTTGAGTAGACTTTTTTGGTGGAGGGTGGTTTCTGCTTCTCTTGAATTGCTCTGGTTACTTGTCATTCAATTATATGATGCTTTTACTGTTATTTACTTAATTGTGGATTTGTATAAATCTAAGATTCAATTAAATAACTTCAATCTATATATAATTATATATATATAATTATATATATATTTTACTTCAGGTTTTAAAATAAATTAAAATAAAAGCACCCAAACAAAAAACCCCTACTGACTCTAATGCAGTATCACTGTGTTAGATTTTAGAATGTAAGCTCTCCAATAATCAATTCATAATTTATTTAGCATAAATATAATTTGAGTACAACTACTGCTTAAATGAAAGCCACTGAGATGGTATTTGGACAGTTAAAGAATATAGATCTGTTGTTAAGATTTACCTAGATTGATTCAAAAAAGTAATAGTTTCAGTTGAAGAAAAATTGCATTTCTAAAGTTTGTGTGGATTGAAGTTACCCTCTGTTACATCTTATACCACTTGTAATTTCTACTGACAAGGCTCAATCTTGTTTGTCTTTTTGGAACGAGATAAAATGTTGTTTCTCAAGGCAATGGAACTGAAATCTGAATATGATTTAGGTTGAAGGAGTAACTACAGCTCCATAAAAAAAGCATGCACAAGCCATCGATAGTTTCTCTCTCATCTTTGGTAAGATTATTAAACCAGAATATGGTACAATGTATATTGTTTGATTTAGAAAATCATACAGGAGTTGAGTATGAGTTGCACTATTATCAAGTTTTTCAGTAAACATCTCATGCTTTCCTTGTAGTTGTCTCGGAAAGATGAAGGAGTTTATAAGGCGACACTATCAGACGACAGAGGTCATGATGTATCTACTCTTGAATTGTCAGGAAAAGGTAACATTAAGTTTACTACATTGAAATAACAATCTCCACATGTTCTCAAGACCTGTCAAAGATCTATTCTTGCAAGTAGCACGTTAGCAAACATTTTTGGGTTCATTTGAATTTCCATTCTCTTCTTATCTTATAGAAGCCTGAACTGCAGATCACCAGTTTAGGAGGGGCAACACTGAGCATTGTAATGGTTAATCCCTAGCACCCTGACAGGGAAGAAGTGAAATAAGTTTCTGATCAGGCACACACACCTTTTTATGTGAGATCTTTTGTAGAGAGTGCTCTCTCTCTCAAATTTGTTAAGTTTTAATGTCTACAAAAATCCCCAAAGCACCAAGATATTCAAAATGCTGAATATCCTGAGATGGGACTCTCATAGGGGACAGAGAGCTTTTTGATTGTAAAATTATAAAGTATTTTGTGGATTAACCCCAGTAGACAACTCAGCACCACACAGCCACTTGCTCAGTCCCCCTCAGTGGAATGGGGAGAGAATAGGAATAGAGAAAATTAGAAAACTTGTGGGTTGAAATAAAGACAGTTTAATAGGTAAAGCAAAAGCTGAGCAAGCAGGCAAAGCAAAATAAGGAATTCATTCACTGCTTGCCATCAGCAGGCAGGTGTTCAGCCATCTCCAGGACAGCAGGGCTCCATCAAATGTAACAGTGACTTGGGAAGACAAATGACATAACTCCAAATGTGCCTTCCTTCTTCACCTGGAATTTATTACTGAGCGTGACATGATAGTGTGGGATATCCCTTTCATCAGTGGGGGTCAGCTGTCCCAGCTATGCTCCCTTCCAGCTTCTTATGCACCCCAGCCCACTTGCTGGTGGGACAGCCTGGTCTTGTACATTTCTAGGGATTGGGTATCCACAACTTCTCTAGCCAACCCGTTCCAGTGCCTCACCTCCCTCAGAGTGAAAAATCTCTTCCTGGTATCTATTCTAAATCTACCCTCTCCATTACCCATCATCCTACCAATATAATTCCCTTAGTCTATGGATTTTCAAGTAAGAGGTATCCTGAGCCCTGGAATGAACAAAAGGTACTGTAGTTCTCAATCTTATGGTTGAGGGTCCTTCCAGAGGCTCTGCTTCAGGTATGGTAACGCTCTGCTGTGCTGTGAAAGGACAGTGAAAGGCCTATTTTGAGAATACATGTTTTCTAATTCTGTTGGGTCCAGGGGACTTTGAAAATATCAATTAGCAAAACTCCAAGAATTGCATTGTTCATCAAAACACTAGGTCTTCTAAAGGGTGGATTTAGCCTTGAAACACGAGCAGAGTAGTTTAGCATGAATAGGGCCCTGGAAGACTGTGTGTTGTATGGGGTGGGCTAGTTTGAGCTCAATGTTCATTGGCATTCAAATGAAGATCAATGCAAATAAGGGTAAAAGAATCTAGTCTAAAATGCATCAATGATGGCCATTTAAATAAGGTTTCATATGTTATCAGATATCATAGTGAGCTACTGTAATTTTAGGTCTATTTTTGTTCAGTAAAAAATGTATTTGTCTACTTCTGGATCTACAGCAAAGACTAATGTATTGTCAGCATAAATTAATTTTACTCAAGCTTGGTAGAGCTGTCCTGTGCTTCTCTACTTAGGTCCCATCAGCTAGGCCAGGGTGGACATGGATTCCTCCCACTTGCATGTAGTTATTTGACTCAAACAATAAAAGTTTTCTGACAGGTCCCAAAATACAGAGAAAGACATATTCAAAAATTCATTCAGTTCATGAGAGATCTTAATATTTATTTTCAACAGGTTGGAAAAGTACCTGAAGTAAAAGATGAATATTAGAGCGATTTCTTCAGCTGTGGTTTATCTCAACTTGATAGTCTCTCAGACATTTTTCCTCTACATAAACTCTGTCCACCATTCTTTCAGAAAAACATCTCATTTAGACAGTGTAGGCAATATAACCCCACTTCCCCAGATATCTGTACTGTAATTTATATATAGTATGTAATTCATCTCCTCTTGTCAACGTGCCAGCCAGTAGAAGCATACTGGAATTTGTAGCAGGTTGTGGAACAGAGGCATGATTTCATAGAACCGTAGAATCATTTAGGTTGGAAAAGACCCTTGGGATCATCGAGTCCAACCATCAACCATCAGCAGAGACAAAAATGTGCAGATATAGATCAATACAGACCAAATATATGTGGTATTTTCTGAACTTGACACATTTCACTGTTTTTCCATATTCATAAAATTTTTTCATCCTCGACTATGCATTTTTCAGTCTTGACTCTGCATTCTTCAGGATATGGTGTTTCCTTCTTTCTCCGTTTCCATCTTGCACAGTGACACTGAATTGGTTTCTTCTGCTGTGAAAGAGTGCCCTGCTCTTCTGCCCTTGTCCCCAGGGTTCTCCCCTTCTGCAAACCCATCAGATCTGTGATATTTCAAAACCTTGATATGATACCTGGTTTCTTTCACTTCGTGTTGAAGGGGTTTACATTTGTCAAATGCAATCCTACAGGGAGTGGGTGAAAACTCTTTTCCCCTAGAATGCAACAATTTCTCTTTCCCCTGCACACTCCTTTGAGTGCAAACCATCCAATTTTAATGACCTTTTATTGTTTCTGGCCTGAGGGATATGACAGCAGACAGCTGACTGCAAGGAGCGGAGACACTCAGTGACACAGCATAGAATTCATATGCTGTACTCAGTCTCTAATTTTCCCCACACACCTGTTGCAATTTTAATGGTTGTCTTTGCCTAAGGATGTGAAGATTTCCCATATTGCTTTAATTAAACTGAACATAAAAAATCTATAATGTGATTGAATTTTGATGGTACTTTTTTTTTTTCCCCCTTCAGTGTATGATGACATAATTCTGGCATTGAGTGGAGTCAGTGGTAAGCAAATGCTGTCTTGGATTTTCATGAAGGTTTTTTTTATGTTAAAGTCATTTGAGCCCGAGGCAGAGAATTTTTATTGTAAGTGGGAGATCTCTGAAAGCCCTGATGCTTATATTATTATAGACATGTTATTAAGTTTCTGAATAGGCAGTTGACCTTGCTAATTGACACTGTTAAAAGGGAACAAAGTATTATTCCACCTGGCTTGTTTGGTTTTGATACTGTGACAATGGCATAGCAATAATTTCCTTCCTACTTCCCATTAGCAAGTGAACCCTGATATAGAGAGAACAAGAATCTGATCCTGCTCCCGGTTGGATCCTCCCGGTTGGGAGTCCTTTTACTGAAAGAACAGGGGTTGCACAAAACCAAACTTTTTGTGCAATTAAAATCATGCCACTACTGTTTCACAGCAATTACATGACTAGCTTATTTCACAATGGATTTTCCTAGTCATAATGCTTGTATATGACAGTAAAATCATAAACTTATGCTGAACTTTCACCTGATATGAGTCAGCAGAACTCCTTTGAGAGGCGTGAACCATTGTCTCTTTGTGGTAGGTGAGAATCATGGCCCTGATCCTGATTATTTTTTGTCCTGACAGTACAAGTAGTCCATTTGACTGTCTCCTGTTCATTCCACCATCCTGTTTGATCTGCATCTATTTTATTTTATGTAGGTAAGACAGCGTCTCCGCTGAAGATCCTTTGCACTGAGGAAGGAATAAGGCTTCAGTGTTTCTTGAAGTACTACAATGAAGAAATGAAAGTCAACTGGTCTCACAGGTAGATGAGGATATTTTTTCGATTTTGTTTGAGAAAAAATGCCATCTTTATTATTTACTATTTATTATTCTGTGCCACTCATTTAGTAGCTGAACCACATTAATGAATTTCTCTTTCCAGCACTTCATATTCTCTTTTCACATAGATACTATGTACAGTAAAAGAAATTAACAGACTTATCCAACACCTGTCAGGAGGGCTGTAAAAGCCAAGAAAAAAGAATCTACAATATTCCAGCCTCTTATTTGACACAATACCATTTGTCTTTTGCATACTGTCTGGTTGGTCCAAAGACATCAAAATAACCAAGCATAGTTTTCTGTTCAAGGCTGCCCGTTCCTTTAAATGGATGAAATTACCTTCCAGTACTAGGTGATTATCATGGATCTGCCCTCACAGTTTAATAAAAGCCTGTATTAAGAAAGGCTTTTTTTTTTTTTTCCAAACTGATAATGTCTTAAGAAACCTGAAATATTTTGATTTTGTTCCTCTTCTTTGAAAATATATTTCAATGGCACACAGAATACTTTGAGAATAGCCCTCAGAGCTGAGACTATGAACAAAAATGAGCTTTAAAGTTCTCAGTAGTTTTCCACCTTCATGTTACATTAATCTTTGACTTTGGAGACACTCCATTCTTCTGTAAATTTACAGTTAAATGTGTGTTCAAATGCTTTGCAGTATCAGGCCTTCCTATGTTTGAAAACACAGGTAAGGTTTGGAAGGATTTTAAAACTCTTCAAGTGGTATCAACTTTCACATTCCTTGATGGCCTCCAAAGATGACACACAGTTAAGTGGTCTGACTTGAACAGGAAGAGGCTAGTTTATCAGTATGTTGTCCTAATTTTGCAAAGCTGTCCAACCCTTGATTTCTATGAAGACAGGAACACAAGAAAAGATCATCAGGCTCATGAGCTTGAGAACACTTCTGCAAGGGTGTGCAACTGTACTCATAACTCAAGCTTTATATTCAGAAAGTTATGGTCCTTCTTTCATTAAATGTGATACTGATACAATGAAAAGGAAAAGAAAAATATTTTTAGCCTCTACCTGTATCTGCTTGAGTTTTAAAAGGGACTTAGAGCATTCCATCATCCAGTTCACAGAAAGATAAAACTAGAGGATGCTACCTGGCTAATATGGAAATATTAGCATATTTATAGTCACATACAGACACTTCCTCCCCTCCAAATATTTAAAATTATATGTTTTACATATTGATCGTCTTAAAGATCATTGAACACAGATTTTGAAACAATAAAATTTCAGTTCTTTCATGAGTATAATGATTACAAGCTAGATCTGTTAAAGCTAAAGACTAAACCAACCAACCAACCAAACCTCCCCCAACCTCTCCAAATCTCTCTGCTATTTTAAATGGGGTTCTAGGAACATTTTTGAAAAAAAAAAAAGAAAGAAAGGCTAGTCAGTCCATGTATTTTTACTGTTGTCTGCACATTGTGAAACATACCATGTAAATTTCAAGCTAGCTTTGAATTATCCACTATACTGCATAGCAGGGAACATAATACAATCCCTAAAGGCAGCATGCATCATCCACTCATGGCACAGTAGGGAATAATATATATATAGTATTTTCTAATATATAGTAGTTTGTGTCCAGGTATCTAATTTGGCATACTGAACTCAATGTAGTCATCTCACAGAAAAGTAAAAAGTAAAAATTCCTTTTCCCCATCAAAGTAACTCTCTAGCTATAAAGCCAAATCAGCCTTGTCTGGGCAAATAAAATAAATGATCAAAGAGAAGCTAATGCTGACTTCATCTACTAAAAATTCCAGCTAAAGATGCTTGGGAAGGAAGGATGAAAGGAAATATTTCTTTAGTTAGTGAGTAAAAGAGGAAAGTTCTCTTCAAGCTGTTGAAAGTTGCCTGGTTTGCATGGTTATATTCATTAAATAGCTTTTCTGTTTCCACCCTTCATGACATATTATGGACCAGAAGAACCTCTGATCTGAAACAGTAGGGCATTATATTCTTATCTTAGGAAGTGATGACAAATAATATAATGCCACTGTTTTTTTAAGACCTGTGTATTAATTATCTGCAGTTAGGAAATTTGCTTCTTATCTTGTTCTTAAAAATAAAACAAAAGTGCAAAGGTGTATTTTGGTTTGATGCAAGAATGATAAACTCTATGCAAATCTTTTATCATTTTCTTAATCAATTTTTGAAGTTAATGAAATGTAAAGATTTTTTTTTCCTCATCAGAAAGTGTTATTTGCATCCCGTTTACTATTTTGATGTGTTCTATGTTAGTGTGTATGAGGTGTACAGAAGTCTAAAGTCACACAGCATTTGTGCATACAGACACGTATGTGCATATAAATAGAAACACAGATGACTGTGTATGTGGAGAGGAGAATGAAAAGAGGATGAACAAATTTATCTTTGGAATGGTAGCTGAAGCTAAGGGTTCCAAAATGTTTTGTAACGCCACTAGGAAGAAGATAATCTTCTGAGAAATTGCTCCTATTAGTTGCAATTTATCTGTAGTTTAGGAAGAGTATGTTATCCTCTGCAGCTTTTTATAGATGATCTGCTATGGAGAATATACATGAAATGAATGTTCAAACTAATTTCTATTCGTATTTTCCAGGGAATCTAAGATTTCTTCTGGTGAAAAGATGAAGATTGGAGGTGGAGAGGATGTTGCCTGGCTGCAGATAAGTGAACCCACTGAAAAGGATAAGGGGAACTACACCTTTGAAATCTTTGGCGACAAGGAATCCTACAAACGCACACTTGATCTGTCTGGGCAAGGTATATTTATGAGACCATACTTACATGGGAACTTTTCATGGATTAAGTAGAATTTACTGGTAATCATCAGAGGAATGACAGCAAAACCAGGAAGTCTTTAATCAAAACAAATTGTAGTTTAGTTGCATAACTGTTATGATCTTTTTCGTCTTACATGTGTTTTCACTACCAGTGGCATTGGGTTTCAGGGGTTTGATTTCTCATTTTACTACTGTGTACCCTATATGGTTTTAAAAGAGTTTTAACTTGGGTGTGTGTTCACATGTTTATACTGAGTCTCCAGTGCAAGTTATGTTCATAGGCAGTAACTCTCTCAATTGTTTTGGTACAGCTTTTGATGATGCTTATGCAGAATTCCAGCGACTCAAGTAAGTGCTACCTCTTTTGCATTTTAATGCCGTAACAACAGTATCTTTACTTACAAAAAAAATTTAATAATTTTATTAATAACTTTATATATTTCTCTTCCTCTTTTCCTCAACAATTTTAGGGCAGCTGCTTTTGCTGAGAAGAGTAAGTTTATTTTACATTTTATCAAAGGTGTTCTACAATGTAGTCTAGTGTCCTCTTTAAAGCATCCATCATGATATGCTGCCGTAGCTTTCAGAGTTCTGTGGCTGCAGAAATCCCCTGTCAGCACATAACACTGCAATAATAATACTAATTCATGGATTTATTTGTTTCTAATTCTAATGGAAACCCACTAAAAGTTTTACACATTTTGCAAGCCTCCCCTGTACCTTCCTGTGTCTGCAGTGGTTTTATTAGGTGTGAGCTTCTGGGTGTCATACAAGGAGGTGTTGACTCTGAAAGCTGCTGCTGATACTGACTATTGGGATCTACCTATTAAGTAAAAAAAATACCTGCTAATGCCTGTTGATCAGTGCTCACTGAGACACAGACAGTGGGGAAGCTTGTTACTGTTGGTGGCTGTAGGAGTTCTGGTATTTTGATATTAGTTCCCCTGGCAATGACAAGGTACTTCTACCTACAAAAAGAGTGGCAGAACAAGTTTTCCTTAGATCTTAGATACCACCAAGATGCTCAAAGTCTCCTCCTTGCTTTGCTCTGTGCCCAAAGCACAGACTGACAAGCTCAGCAGTAGCTTCAAGGTTGTTATATGTATCAGTTTAGAATGCTATACCACAATCTCTGCTAAAAAATCTGAGGGGACTGTAAAACAAATTAAAAAGAAATAACAAAAATAAAACAAAAAATGTGTTATTTTATGTTTAATTAACGAGATACTACAACTTTTTTTAAAGATAAGTCTAAATACAAGCTGTGACTTGTATGGCACCATATTGGTAATATGGCACCAACCTATAAAATCATTAAGAAATGAGCAATTTTGTGGTCTAAACTTCACATGGCCCACCTATTTTTCTTTAACTCCTAGATCGTGGTAAAGTCATTGGTGGGTTGCCTGACGTCGTTACTATAATGGATGGGAAGGTAAGGACAGACTCTGTCAAAGGATGATGTTGACTGGTGAGAGGTTTGCTTTGATGGCAAAAGGGGAGGACGTGCAGATAATTTTGTAGAAGCTGAAGGCAGGAGGAGGATAATTTAAACCAAGCAAGGTCAGCCTCATTAGGTCTTGTGCTGATTATGTAGAGGCTCTGAATTAACTGCATCCTCAAATCTGGGCTGGCTTCAGGTCTTTGTACTTATCAGAGTAGCTCAACGTGAGAGTCTTGTCATGGCCTGTAGAAGAAACTGAAGAGACAGGAGAGCCAGTATAACCAAAACAAAAATTAGGTCCCATTCTCCAACATGCGAGACATAGACGGGTATGGCTGGTAAGAGTAAAGGAGGGTAAAAAACCTACCTCGGCCAAGGGGCTAAACTCTTCCCTCTTCCTACATATTGGCAGATAGCCCCGTTAAAATATATAATTAGGAGAGATTGAAAGCCAGTGAATACACTTTTTTTTTTTTTTACATCAATAATAATTAAATACTTAGATGCAAAGTCAAATTTGGTAAATCTTCAGAAAGTCCCATCCTAAGTCAGCTTGACTGGTGACGGTGAGATGTCACGATGCTGACTAGCAGGTGTCCTTCACTGGGATCTTATTCATGCTTGAGCAGGATCTCATGCAACCTCAGGTCAAACTCTGTGGACACTAAGATAGAAGGAGAAGACTCATAGTCTGAACTGCTGTTAGTCCCTACTAAGGTAAGTACTTACTTTACTAAGGTGTGAGGACGTACTGGAAGGGTGAGTTCCAGACTCCAGACACCCAAGCCCTCAGCCCAGGAAAGACAAGCTCTTTCATCCTTCCCACACAGACAGATAGTTCTTGTTTATTTCTCCTGAAACAACTCTTCCTCTGATGGGTGCCCTGTCCTTCCCTATGAGGAGAAACTAGGTCTTCAGTCTGGGAAGAAAAATTACTGAAAGAGAACAAAGTAAAATGAAAAAGAAATCTGCAGTATTGTGCATGGTGCAGAGGAGGTACTCGGAAATTATCATCTACCACTTCTTACAGCACAGGAACTAGGGAATGCCTAATTACATGGTCATTACAGGCTTTAAAGAATGAAAAGGAAGTATTTTTTTCAGGTGGTTCATAATTAATTTGTCCCTTAGTACCTTAGGCGAAATAGATTTGCATCCAAAAAAGAAAATAGGCAATATCCATGAAAGGAAGTCCAACAGGGGCCATTAAATACAATGTTCTTGATACAGTTTGTGCCTAAAAGCAGCTTAAAAACCACCAAATTATGGAAAGCAGGAACGTATACTGGGAATAGGATGACACTATTCATCCTCTGTATTTATGTATACTTTCTTAAGCAGTTGCTTTTGACCTGTAAAAGAGCTAGACGGACTTTTATTCTGACTGACTATAGCAGATCAGCTCACGAGCCAATGTGACTCTTACCATCTGCTGGCTATCAAGAGCATGTTGATCAGGCTGTTTATGTCTTTTGTATGAAGTGCATCTTCTGAGACTACAGCTCTATTACTTTGTGTGGAAACTGTATTTCTTCTCACCATAATAAGAGGTTGCAGGCAACTCTTCCAACTTTCTGCATACTGGGTGATTTTCTAGATACCCAGGAGCAGTCTCTTTAGAAAGATGGGAGCAAATGTGGTCCTTGCAGTTGATGCTGAAAGCTGCTCAACTCTGTCCAGACAGATGATTTTCCTCTTGGCCCATTCCTTCCTTTGTCTCTAATGGGTGTTCACATAAAGTGCCTTCTTTTTCTGGTAGACAGAGGCACCAAACAGCAAGAAAGCCAGTCTTTTAAGAGGTTAGGTGTAAGCTGCTCTCTGACCAACATCTTAAAACAGTCTAACTGTAAAGAAGTGGCTCAGTGAAGTCACTCCTGACTGCATGCACAGACGAGCTGGAGTTTCCTCATACCATCATTCCCTAAAACCTACAATCTTAAATTAAGGAAATGCTATACACTGTGCTTCTAGAAGTAAGAGGCTTCAAAAGAGACCTAATTGTGTGAGGATTAAATAATTGAATGTGTGAAGAGAAAAATCTCTGATTCTTGAAATCAGGCAAAACAAAATAGATCACAAGGAAGCGAAACTTTAAAATCTCTAAATTGAATATGAACAGGTATCATATAAGAGTTGTCTAAAAGTGTGAGAAGTAACTACACAACAAAAAAAGAGCAGAGAGCTTTACTCATGCCATGGAGTGATATAACTACACAAGCATATGGATACAAGACAAAGCTTTACTAGTGCTTCTTAAGAGAGTATAAATGATTTTAGGTCACATCTATAATTTAATAAATTAGAACAGGCCCAAATGATCTAAAATGGCTGTAGAATATATCTGTTCTCTGGTAAGTTTTTAATATTAACTTATTAAGACTTGATTAATTTTTATGAATTAATAGTGTGTTGCTTTTAAATGAGGTCACTTTTGAGGGCAATAGTCATGAAATGTTGTCTGAGCTACAGAAAGGACAGTAAGGTTTAAACTCATGCTATTAGAGATTAGTTTGATTTACCAAAATTTTATTTTCATGTTTGCATCATTACTCCTTTAAGTATGTTATAGGAAGATTAGTTCCTATAGACTATTAGTTAACTTGACATCCTACATGATATCACTTCTTCAAGAGTACTCACACACTTAGGTTGTCACTAGGTTGTACACAGAGAATGTAAATCTTCCTTCAACATTCTTCTCTGACTTTGGAGGCATTTAGTAGGCAAGACTGTTTTTATTTGTGAACATAGAGCACTTCTGACCACTTGGAATTTCTTCCAATTTTATTTTTTTCTCTGAGCTATATCACACCCATACAGTTATGAGCATTCAAGAAAAATATTGCACCAAAGCATGAATGCGTGCACAAAGACAGATTTATCTACTCCCTCTGGGTCAGGATTTGGTGAAAGCTGAAGGGAAATACGGAAGGGAATAAGGAAGCATTCTGGCAAAAATCAGTTTGGGGTTTTTCATTGCTGAGTGGTTTTTTCCTTCCTTTTTTTTTTTCTTTTAATTTTCCCCCCAACACAATGATGAATATATGAAATTCTTGAGGTGACTTTTAATTATCTGGGGCAAAATTTTGATCAGAATGAGTTTCAAGTAAATGTGGGCAAAGTAGGCACTAATCAATGCAACTTTTCAAATGATTCTTTCACTTATTCTCTTATCACTCTATGTAGATACATACATGTATATATGGTGACCAAAACAGAACTGAGCAGTAACTATGTAAAAATTTGAAAGAATGACTCTGCAAATTTTATGGGCTTCTTAAATTTTAGTTCAGTCCTTGGAAAATATCTGAACTGCCAGGATGGCCTACTAGGTCATTTCAGCTATTCTCTGAATACTCTATACATGCTTGTAACACTTTTACAACATTTATGTATTATTTATTGTTTATGAAATATTTCCATTTTACTAGTCAGCAGCACCTGGAATCAATGTCAAATGATTCCTGTTATGTACTCTATTTTTAAGTGGTTTTTGTTTTTTTATCATTTTAAGCAATAGCATCAGGAGGCCTTGATCAGAAAAAATTTGCTCAGTTATCCTTCCTACTGTGTACAGGGGAACTTCAAGGATGTTTTATCATTGTTTTATCATTGCCTGAACTTCATGTCAGACTAATGGGCGGTCAGGAGTCTCCTGGAGGCAGGACTGCAATGCCAGTCCAACTTACCATCTTCAGACACTGTTACTCTGAGGCTATTACTGCATCACAGTCACTGATAAAATAGTGGAAAGACTGAATCAAGGAAAAAAATATGTTAGGATCTCTGTTTTTCAGTCCTCAAGAATGTGATACCTGTCTTTCTTTAATTAACTGGGAATAAGAAGTGCCTTAAAACAATACTGAGAATATTCTGGTTAAACAAATCTGACCGATCCTTAAAATTACCTTTTTTTTCCTCAGACGCTGAATCTGACCTGTACTGTATTTGGAAATCCTGACCCTGAAGTGGTTTGGTTCAAGAATGACAAGGCCTTTGAACGTAATGAGCACTACGCATTTTCTGTGGAACAAGGGAAATATGCCAGTTTAACAATCAAGGGAGTGACCTCAGAAGACTCAGGCAAATATAGCATCCATGTCAAGAACAAGTATGGTGGGGAAACAGTGGATGTCACTGTAAGTGTGTACAGACATGGTGAAAAAATGCCTGAAGTTAAGCCTGGCCAGCTTGCTAAACCCAGGCCAATACCACCATCAGAAGAAGTCCTCAAACCTGAGGACAAGGCAAAATCCAGTAAGTAAAGCTTAACACTGTGTTTGACAAACAAAATAGAATATATGAGCCGTAGTTGAAGTATTCCCACATGTAACTAATTGGTAAAGTCCAAGGGGAAACAGAGCTTTTAGGAGTTTGCTTTAGGGAGATTGCTGAGCTGTACACATCTGCAATAATCTCATTTTGAACACATGTAATAGGGTGGGACTTGAAAACAGCAAAAAGACAAATGCTTGCCAGAGGGTCCCATATGCAATGGCTCAAATTGCTCAAACCCACAGTAGTCTTCCATTTCCACCCTCCTCAGCCTCCTGCAAAAACCAAACCAACCCAACCACCCCCTGAGAACACATCCCATTAATAAAGGTAGTGAACTGCAGTTAGATACATCCTCAGAGACAGCTCCTGCTTTGGTCCTCACACAGTCCCTTTGTCTTTGAAGCTTCTGATCCTGTAAATCTAGTGCATAGTCTCTATTTAGTAGTGATACTGTTGTTTTATAGTGTGACTTTATCCTTATTAGACTTTTACGAATGTTCACTGTTTACTCATTGAAGCATAGATCACATGGTTGTATTTTGTTTTTCTTGCTTTGTGCTAATAAAACTTTAAAAGTCACCTTTGGTGCTCGCTGCTCCAAATCACACCTAACTAGTTCTGTTTACTCTCTTTCATTATTTAATTATTGCTTATTGCACAATTTCACAGCTGGTAGCATGCGGACTATTGACTTTCAATAAAGAATGCAAATTATGGTTAATCACAGTCACTGGGTGGCACTTGCAACCTTAATTTTACTTTTTACAATACAGGTCAAGATGAAAGCTTAAACTGGTACCAACAGACACGTATACAATTCAGGCAATTAAGATAATTGTGTCTTTGATTCTCCTCTATCCAAAATGAACAACAGAACTCTTGCATGGGTGAAGTGATGTTAGGTAAAGATTTCAATATATGCTTGACATGAAACGTTCAAATAGAATGGGCTTCTGTGGGATTACTCACGTATCTGACATAACAATACACGATTGAGTGTTTGTGGTACTGGCTTTTTCAGTTCAGGTTCCCTGTTCAATAAAAGTCCATTTATCTACCTAGATGAACCTTTGTAACCCCCTAAGCAGCTTCCAGCAAAGAGTTCTTCTAATGGTAAGTAACACAGGTGATAAAAACGTCCCAGACGCGGCCATTCTGCTCTTGTGACTTCTCCCAGTCTCTAGGATAAATCTGAGGAATAGGGAGCACTTTGGGAGACGGGAGCCTGGGTGAGGGGTGGCTTGAGAAAAAGCACTCTTCAAAATCTTCGCTTGAGAAACCGAATGAAAGTGTTTGGCACAAATATCAGGACTGTAACTTGTGTTTGGGGTCATGGCTAAAAGCCAGTGCTGAGTCTCTGACAGCCTCTGAGTTTGTGCGGAAAATATGGAAATAATTGCTCGGGGTTTTTTTAATTTTTATTTTCCCCCAGCAGACAAACTGAAAAAACAGGAAAATGATCAGATTCAGAGTAAATGTAATCTCAGGCCTTTTTTCCGTTTTTTTTTTTTCTCATCTAAGTGACATAGATCTTCCCTTGTTTTGTCTGGCAAATAAATATTTCCCTTAATTCAAAAAATGATTTGTTTTGGGTTTTTTTGAGACAGATGAAAAGCAGAGAAAATGAGTAGTCAATTTACAAGCTGTCAGATACAGTAGGTTGGAGCAGTCACCTGGGAGACAGGAGAGCAGCATTCCCCTTCCCCCTCCTTCCCATCCATGGGGATTTGAACCGGTATCTCTGACCACCAAGGCTAGTGAGCTAATCCCCAGTCTTCCCTGTGTTTGGAAGTGCTGATCCTATTTATCCTTCTGTGCCTTACCAGTGAAACACACTGAAAAAGAGACTAGAGCTAGGCATCTTACCTCTCAAATGAGCATGTTAAACATTAGATTTGAAAGGTTTTCTCCCTTTCTTATACTTTATCTTTGTTTTCAGTATGAAGGAGGGATTGTGGTGTGGTACTGTAGGCTATTTAAGAACCTGATGGTTTTAGCAGATGAGGATGAGGATGGATCCATTGTAGTTTCAAATTTCTCAGGTAAGAAAGACTGCAAGTCTCCCTTGCAACTCATTGGCATCTGTGAATATTCATGTTAAAAAAAACAACAGGACAGCTCTGGAAAGGAAATAGTCTTTAATCACAATGTATTAAAAGATACTTTGATTTTAAATAGATGGCAGATCTATTTATTTTGACAGATTTGTGTATTTAGAGCCAATGAACAGCAAGTTTATATTTAAGTACAGTAGAAAGAGACAGGTATTACATTGGAGAGTGATGAAAAATGCTTCATTTGAGTGAAAAATTCTTATGGTTATGGAACAACATTCTGTGTCTGGTCATTGAATGGAGGTATCTGGCAGGTTTAAAGGTTCAAGAACATGATATTGACATGAGATGATAGTTCAATTATGAGATTTTAGGACTCAAAGCAAGGCAAGGATTTATTCTCCAAATATCTACCAAAATAAGAAAATATATTTTTATATGAATTTGTTGTCACAATTATGATATCACAAACCCCCTTAAATTTTCTTATTTTCTATTCTAATTTCTTATTAAAAGCCTTTAAAGTTTTCAAAACCTTACTATATAGGCTCACGAAACATCAGAGCCAGTCTCTGTAGCATAAAAAGTGAGTATCAGCGAGTTTAAAATTATTCTTATCTCCTTCTACAGTACACAGGTTAATTTTAGCTGAGACTATCAAATTATTGCATGTTATGGCAGCTTTTCAGAGGTATCCTTGGGCACAGGAGACAAGGTTAGTCTCATCTTGGTTGTACCTTTAGCTGGCCTTCTTAGTTAAGCAAGCTTCACTTATTTCCTTCCAGGCAAACAGAAATAATTTATTATGACAGCTAATCCTCTGCTGAAGTACAGAAATTATCATTCACAGGAACATTGTATTCAAAAGGCTAAGGACTTCCTATAAACTGTTTCACATTTTTCAGTGTACCTTCGATTCTTTTGCACACATTTAAAAATCTTATCAGTGCTAGGAAATGAATTGGGTCAACTCTATTTAAAAGGAACTGTCTTTTCAGAGTACATGGCCATCTAGTTACCTGGAGTGGCAAGACAATTGGTAATGGATAGTAGGGGGACAAATAGGGTGCTCTGGTAATCAAGTCAGATGGAATACATGATGAAGCATATTAGCATTTGCACACACCCTTCACAGACTTGGTGTCAGCATTAGTTTAATTAATAAACATTTTGAAGGGGGAAGAGACGAAAGTGAGATTTGCTGGAGAAGGTCTGATGCCAAATGAGGCAACCCACACTAAGGCGAAGGGAGATTTATTCATTTATACAGGATGTGAATCTCGTCTGTTATCCCACAAATCCAGGCCCCCCCCCGTACAATGAATTAGCTATTTCTATTGCCTTTCAGAAGAAATGCTTCTATTAGGATTATTTTTTGTCACACTGGTGAGTTTTGTGTTGCCTGAGTTCTGTGTTGCATTTTTCTAGGCAGCGCTAGCGTGAAATGGAGCATCGTCAGCTTGTCACGGGAGGTGGAGAGGATGTCAGCCAGTTGTGCTGATGGGCCAAAGTCATGGCTGTGTCTGTTGTGTTGGCATTCTGCTACAAGGCTGGCAAGGCTGCCTTTTCTCCAAGCACCTGCTTTCTTGGAATTGGCTTTGATATGTTACTGTTTATTTTCTTAAAACAAGTTCTATGAAAATTCCTCCTAAGACCAATTTACAGGTGCTTTTCATGAGGAAAAGATATTTTTTTATGACAGTATTTGCCTCTAGTGTAAATTTTTCCCCAGCCCATAAGGTTCACTTGCATCCCACAGCTCAAAAACTTGTGCACACTTCATTAATCTGCTCTTATATGGAAACAGAGGTTCAGTGATAACAGCACCCTAAGTGGTGTTCATGCACAGATAGTTTTCAAAGGAAACTTTTGAAATACAACAAAGCACTTTATTTTCTGTTTTGTAGAACTAAGAATAAAACCTCTAGATGGCACCAGAAGAACAAGGTAGAAATGAGCAGATCTTAAAAAATTCTGCCAGCTATAGCATATCCATCATTTTGATGCAAACACATCACTTAGGGAATGGGAGATTATTAAAAGCATCATACTTATGCCAGCGACAAGGACAGGTCCAGCAAATGACTGTTTCCCGGAAATAGCAGGTGATTTTGCAAGCAATAACGCTCCCTCTTAATCTTTGCATGACTCACATTAAGAGGTTAAGCATGCCTTGTAAAATATTGCAAGACTCGTGTTACATCAAGTTTTTTTCCTTAGGATATGAAAAACGCAGCATATTGACTGTATTTATGAAGGCAGATTTGAATTCAAGTTCTGAAGGCAAACCTCTCAGACTTGGCAGCTTCCATAGATTTTCAGAACACTTTTCCTAATGCTGCAAGGTCCATGACCTATGATTTTTGCTCAGTCCTTACTGAGGGATGATTCCACTTGAAATTAACAGATCTGGGAGCAAAGAGCGCAGGGTCTGGCTCTCAGCACTGCCACTGCAAGATTCAGTGAAGTCAAGACCTGTAAGAAACTACCAGTAGCCTTCTATATTAATATTTCATTCCTCATTGGAATGTGCAGTAACTCAGGACCAGCTTTGTCCTTGGATATTAGCTCAAGGTTTATCAGATTGTTATATTTTAAAAATAGCACACTTGACCTCACATCATTTCTTTTATGAACATTTGAACTTTGTGTGGGTGCATGAAAGGACTGTTAACTTGTAATAAACTTGTCTCATTTTTTAAGTCAATGTAACTTCATTTTCTGTTATTGTTGCTCCTCTGTTACATTAATATTGTACAGCTGAGAGCCTGATAGAAAAAAGAGACTTAGACACCCTACTGCAGTTAGAAGTAGTACGGTTAATAGCTGCAGCTAAAGCTTTTCCCATGGGATCCTAAACTATCCAGCAGGGTTGTCCTGTGCAGATTTCATCGGGCACCAGTGTCCCCCAAGAGGGAATTTGTCCTCCACCCTGCCGAGGGCCTCTGCTGGAAGCCATTATCCATCTGATGATGCTGGTGCACAGCCTGTAGAAGAGAGGAAAGAGCTACAACTTCTGCTAGAGACAGAGCCAGGGTAGCTCTTTACCATGTTAAATCATGGTAAAAACGATGATCAAAATCTTAGTCAGCTGACTTAGTGACCTACACTGGACTATTCTGAATGAAGTGCACTAAAAGCCAATCCAACAATTTAAAATCAACCCCAAAGCCAGCCCTCCTGATTGCAAGATAATATGTGAAAAAGAACCCCACATAGTCGTGTGCCACTTTTGCTGTCTGGGAAAAAATGCTTTCCACATATGAAAATGGCAATCAACCTCCTGCGTGGTGCTTAATGGGAGGTAAAACACAAGACGACTCCCTGGCTGGGGGTTATGAGGCCGCATGCAGATGTCTCCATCTGAGCTAATCACTGAAACTCCCTTCTTAGAAAATGGAGAGAAACAAGTACTAGTAGGGCACAAGTCATGTCACTCCAAAGCAGGTGTCTCAAATAAGTGAGATGAATCATGTCTATTCTTTCCACTGACTGTAAAGGCAGCTTAGTATAACCAGATTGGATGGGAGACATCTACATGGTTGATGGTTGAAGTTAAGTGTGATAAATTCTGCACTGCTTCTCTAATTAGCTCTTCAGTTGAAAAAATCTATTTACAGAGATGCTTCACAATAGCTGTAATTTTTGTTACGTTTTACAGGCTGGTTTCCTCTTCTGAACTCTCTTGTGTTTTGAAGTCTTTGCTGTCTTCTCTGACATCAATGTTATTTTGAAATCTCTGCACAAACATTTGCCAACTTGCAGCAGCCACTTGGTCCCAGCTCATAGTTAAGTCTCATGATTTGTCCCTTACCAAAATATTGTGTCAAGTCTTCTTTTAAACATATAAATCTTCACCCAGTTTTTGATTGGCTGTGATGCTGCTGGTGGTGTGGGACTTGTTTCAGCCTTTGCTCCTCTTGGTGCCATTGTTCTGTGGCAACATCTCAATCAATAGATCTTGTAAGCCCTTCAGGGTTAATTAGTGCCCTTTTGCTAAGCCCATAAGATGTGCCTTGTGCAGTTTCTCTGTCATGTTGGCCAGACACCCTCTGGCTGGAGAAGCATGATTCTGTGGTTTTCATGCGCCAGACTCCTTCCAGTGCGCTACAGCAGCTCAGCGACTGGCCCAGCCTGTGAATACTCCTGCTTCTGGACCCAAACCTGTCTGCTTTTCTCTGATTTTTTCCCTGTTATCTTTCTGTTCAGCTCTGCTACTCTCTAGACTTTTTGGTTTCTTGGTATGGTCTGTGTTCCTCTGTGGCAGAATCTGTATCAGTAAATAAACCAGTGCCAGGCTTGATTATCTAGTCCTTAGGCCAGCACTCCATACCTCTTCTAGCATTGACCCCATCTGAACTGCCCACTGGAGACAGTAATTAACCAGCCTAACTTCAGATCAGGAGGTGTTTAGGAGTGTGTGAGCTGACCTGCACCAAAACTTTGCTGAGGTCAGGCTGAACAAATAAAAGTACTAGCTAATTAAGTTCAGTACTGATGCCTTAGCACTGGTTAATTTACTAGCAGAGGTTGTAACTGAAGTGTCCAAGCACCAGTAACCATGTGAAATGTGTGTGTGGTAGCATCAAGACGTAGTGTCCTGTTAGTAAGTAAATAATGGAGCCTACATGGCCTGCTGTTCTCATAACCACTTTCAGCAAGCAAAGCCTATCCTAATGAAAATGAAATGTTTGATTCAGCAGCATGTGTGCCTCTGTACTGTTGGCAGCTGAACCCAGCATTCCTGGATGTTGTCCCTTTCCTGTTCATGATGGGGTTTTTTCAGTATCCACCACTGACTGTCTTCTCATTAATTTATTTTGAGGTAAGTCAGGGTAAAAAATGAGTTATACTTACCTAGCACATTAGTCCTTGAATTCCTTTTTAATGTATACAGCACTCTTTCAGGCTTCGACCTTAAACACTCTGATTTTTTTCTTGTCTTTTGGTTAGACCTCCAGCTCACGTACAGTAAATACATGTGGCAGGTTTTGCTGTTAAAGGTTATGTTCTGACCTTTCAGGAAGAGTTTGGGCTCTCATGAGACCTTTCTCCTTATCTCCCCTACTTCTCCAGTCTGTCTGGCATTTATACTTGGTCAATGGGCTTCCAGGTTGCCTCAAATGGGTATCTTTTTTCTGCAAGCGTGAGACATGGACCTGTTTCATTTTGTCATCAGGTCTTAAACCTGCTTTTGTGTTCCCTTTGAACACATCACAGCTCTCCTTTTACTGGTTTCGGGCAGCTAAATTTCAAAGGATCTTACTCTTTTTCAGGCGTACTCGTATAAAGTAAGTCTGTGTCCCACCCTGTTCTGACTACCTGAAGTGTCCCATCGCAAATCAGAGAGTATCTCTTGCAGACCTCTCCGTCTCCTGCGCCATTGTCACCTGTATTGTAGTCCTTTTAATTAGCCATGGTTTCCATTTTCAGAACCTTATACTTACATCATAGTACCAAAGACTCGGAAACATAATTTCCATCACTTTGAGAGTTCTGCATGATACTTTCTGATGGGTTCTGTTCAGGCCACATGTCCATCCCATGCCAAAACATGAACTGGTATAGCTGTTCCATTCTGAAGAGCACAGCTAGTAATTCCTCTTCCATTTGAGTACAGTCCCTTTGGGCCTGACAGGCTTTAATTGAAAATTCCATGGGCCAATGACTTTGCAGTAACTGTGCTTCCAGGTCTCCTCCTGAGGCCTCAGGCTGTAATTACAGATGCTCCACAGGCGTTTCAGGGTTGGCAGCTTGCTTATATTCATCTTTATTCTTTCGGCTGTTCTTGTATTTTGATGTCCTGCTTCTGACATCATGGTGTCTTACCCATTCCTCAGCTTCAAAAACATCTGATATGAATGTGCAAAATGTAGAAAAACTGCCTTCTGCACCTGTACATCTCTAGACATTTCTCTGAAGGCTCTCAGCTCCTGAGGATCTGTTCAGAGATACAGAGGACTTGGTAAGTGCTGACTTCAGAAAGAACATTTGTTCCCAACACTTTCTTTGGAATTATTCTAATTTTATAGCTTCTCCTTTTTTGAAGATAGTCTATAAAAATGCTCAGGGACAGCAAAAATCCTGGTGCATGGGCATCTTTTTATGTTTATTCCCTTTTTAGGGAGTTCTCTGGGGCCAGATAAATAAAAAAGGGACTATAAGGGATAGAAAGATCACATGGTTTCATTGTAAATAAAAAATAGCATTTACTTGTTGAAGGGCTTTTATTCTTATTGCATGCTTGACTTGAAGTCACCTACGTTGAACTCACATCTAAACTTTGAATATTTTTTCAAATATTCCTGAGCCTCATTTGATTTTCTTTTCAACTTATTTATTATTTCAACTGCTTTGTCTTTTCACACATATTCAGTCTGTCCTTGGCTGTCTCCTCCTTTGCCATCAGTTATCACAGTGGATCTGTTCCTGTGCATGAATAAGTGCCTGAAAATCAGGATAAGTGCAGAGAACACCATGGATCTGCTAGAAGGTGAAGGAAAGCAGAGTATAATTCATTTCCATCACAGATGGTAGGAAGTAGAGTTGCTGAATTTGAGGGAGGCATTCATGGATTTCTGGAGGCTTGAATTAGGCCATTCATTGTCCCAACAAAATCACCAAGAATTAGCAGGAAAACAAAATTACTGGACTGATGTGAACTAAGGACTAACTTAATTTTCATAGAACATGATCTACTTCTTTGCCTGTACTCCATCACCTATGCTATTTAATGCACATGGTTCTTGCCCTTCTCCATCCCCCTCTTAAACGAATGAAAAGCTGGGGTAGCAAAGAGAGTGGGAGCACTAATGTCCTAAGCATCTCTGTGCTCTTAACATTCAGGACAAGCTATCCTGAATAAACAGCTGTCAAATCAAAAATTCACGTGCAGGGTATTTTAATTTCAAATTCCTAATCAAAGAAGTACAGGAAATGAAAACTAAGTCTAAAACAACACTGAAGAAACTCTGCTTCTGTTCATACAAAATATGCCTGAAACAAGTGTTTCGTAGTAATGTTTCTACAAAGTCTGCAAAATATAAGACCACTGATAGCATTCTCATTCTCAACATTCCCAATGCATTCAGGTATTTTGGAACAAAAGATAAACAGATCTCTGCAGTGTTTGCAACTCAAATAGTCTAAAACTGGGTTTGTGCCAAAGAAACTAGAACTGACTAGAAACACAGACAAGCAGAATGCCAATTGGTTGGTCTATATTCATTGCCTGAACCAAGAGAAGGGGAAAAAATAAAAAAAAATCTTCTTTCATATCTTCATGCACAATAATCTATAATGTTATTATTATATATACACAGGGAATACATATGTTTTATAAAAAAAACCCACCACAACTCCCTGTTATTTTTATTGGTGTTAATTCTTTAACTTTGTTACTTTAAAATGCCTTCTTTTTTAAAAAGCATGTTCATGTAATTCTTAACTTTTATTTTCCACTAAATGATCTGATTTTATTAAGAGGAATAAGATAGAAACCACACATGAAACCACACAAAAGCATACAGTATGTGCAGTGTTTGTGGTAACTGATAATAGTACCTTCACTCATTGTTTGAATGTGGCCATCCTGATCTTACCTGCAATGCAATAAAATGCATGCTAAAAGCCAAGTTTAATGATCTTAACATTGTTTGAAGTGATTTTAAGTAGCAACATTGTGCAAGAGAAAATTTCTCTTTCACTGATATACTTATGTGAATAAACTTAAGCATGTTTATTTCTCTTTGAAATCTGCATTCCCACTCACTAAAAATGGTGCATATGAAAGCTCACCAGCAATTATTCGTAAAAAAGTCCTGCTTGCAGTTGCTTAAATGTTTGACTGAGTTATAATTTTTTGCTGAGATCTCTGCCTTAGATTGTTTATCTTCTAGCATTATTTTATTTTGGGAGGAAAATGGCAATTTCTTCAAAAACATATCCGTTATTCCTGTGACTGAAGTCAAGAGGAATTATGTGAAATACATTACATATATGCCCATATATGTTATATATTATATAAATTGTATCTGCAAAATGTGTCTATAAACCATTTTATGAAGACTAAAGTCCTCTCAAAACTCTTTCTTTGCAATCCTCCACACATCTGGAACGTGGTCTTGAAATTTGTCTTGAGATTGAATGGAGAGGAGCAAGAAAGAGGGTCTGCAAAAGAAAATTGCCTTTTGCTGTCCTCTTGAAAAACCTGTCTAAATTTGGCCGAGTTGATATATTGTGGTTTGCACATGAGTAGAGATTTCCTAGACGTAAAAGCCTCTGATGCTTCTGTGTGCACAGGTCAGCTCCAGCTGACAGCAGCTTGCCCTTTCCCTGAAATGACTCCTCTGGGATGCCAGAGGCAGTGCCTGCTCTCCTCCTAACTAGATACTGCCATGAAGAGCATCTTTTTTCTTCCTCCTGCTTCCTTGTGGGATTCAGGTAGGGTAGGAAGAGAGAGCTGGCTGATGCTGGTGTGGAGCAGGTGAGGGGAGGTGGCTGTAGGAAGTCTGGGACTACAGGGAGCCCAGGGAGAAGAGGGGATGTTGGTGGGCAGCTGATAGAGTGAATGAACAGGACAGCTTCGGAGAGCATCTGACCATGGGGATGCTGGCCTGGCTGTGAAAACAGAAAATAGCAGGGAGAAACAAGAATTTTGAAACTAAAAGGGGGAGCACAAGCTAGAGGGGAAAGGCGACTGCAATGAAGAGGCTGGGCAGCTGGGCTGAGATGAGTACCCAGATACATGTGTGGGAGTGCCAATAGTGAAACAGAATACAGTTGGACAGGAAGGCACAAATGCACTAAGGACAAAAGCATGGGCTGGATGACACATGCTACTCTCCAGAACCTGAGATCATGGACATCTCTGTGTATCTTAGATTAATACGTTTCATGAAAACCACTGTTGAATAGCCAAAATTATTATTGGTGGCAGCTTCTAAGGGAGCAGAGCAGGGCACTTGAGTGGGGTAAAAGGGCTGAAAAACAGGAGAATCAAAAGATCTAAGCAGTAGGATGGAGTGACAGGGAGAGAGACATTGGTGAGAAACTGAGGGAAAGACGCTGTTGTGACTGGGAAAGACCATGTCAGACCACAAGCCAGGGTGATATGGAAAGGTACAAACTCTGAGATACTAAAGCGAGACCTGGCAATAACACCAACCAGAGTATGCAGGGAAGAAAAAGAGAAATTAAACATTCAACCAGGCTTGCAAGCTGGGAAGGAGATTGGTGGTGGGTATATTCATGACAGTATGAGGATATTTGCAGTGGGAGTGTCAGAGTTGCCATTTGCTGAAAGTGTTAGGTGGCAGAAGACACTAGCATCAGAAGCAGAGATGTGTGATCAAACTGCACATGAAGGTTCAAGCTAGTCAGATGAATGTAACACTTGTTCTTTTAGTTATGACAGATGTATCCCTGCAAAGCTCTGATCTTCTACATGTGAAGAATACCAAGATCACTAAGGGACTCTGCTACATGATTCTAAATAAACAAATGAAATCCTGTGACCACATCCTCAAGAAAAACTTGCAAAATCTCAATCTGAAATTTTCTGGTAGTTAAATCTGTCTCATTCTTAGGATCTTGGCACAACACTGGACCTGCTAAACTTAATACATACAGTGATTTGAATATGTTATTCATGATGAAAAGTGTGACACTCTCTTCTATCTGAGGGGATGTTGATAGGGAATTTTTTAGTTTGGGGATTTTCTTCTCCTTACCAGCTGTCCAAGTAATAATAACTGAACTCCCGACAAAAGAAAGTTTATGTTTGGGCTACACAACCTGATAAAATGTTCTTTTCTGGTCGACTGGCAGCAGGATGGATCTCAAGTAGGGCAGAGCAGGAACTGCACAGCTATCAGTATTCTCTCTGCAGTGATTTCATCTGTCAAGCTGCACACAGCTTTCTGCTTTGGTTTTACAAAGCCAAAATCTTTAATAGAAAAAATAATAAGAGATGCCATGACCTGCCAGTTTCACTGATGTGTCCCTGGTTCTCTGCCACCCAGCTCCACTGACACATTTTGGCCATAACCTTAATGTTTATGACTCTCTTGCTCTTATGGCATGGTACAAAATAACTCCCAAGTATCTAGCATATATTTTTCTCACCTGTAGAAGTACTTTGTTTTCAAGGTTTTTTTTTGTTCCCATTACCTTGCCATTGTGGCCATGAGCTATTTTGTGAAGTGTTTCAGCACTGCATTTGCAGAAAACAAATTTGTATATTTTAACTGCCATTTTCTGATGTTTAAAGCCTGCCCTGTTAGATTCCTTTATTTTCCTGAATAAAAAGAAATGTTTCAGTGATGAACCTACACCTAATTTAGAAGACAAATGGAAGCTACTTCATGTAGTTCTTATTGTCCCTTTTTTATTTTGTTTCGGTGGCTGAACCCATGTGGGACATGATTATCACAGGACTTTTTTGAAGGGATTTGACTGAGTGCATAAACTCTTATACAGTATGAATCGTATTTGAGAAGCTTGGTAACAACTGCTACAATATTTCTATTCAACCCAGAATGGCAACATCTTAGCTATCATTTACTGGAAGTACATTTTATAGTGAAAAACTTTAACAGACCACTGTTTAAACTCTTCCCAGAAAAACAAAATGGTGAGGGCAGGGTAGCAGAGAAAGAAATTAATGAAAGAAATATCATGGGCAAGTGAAACTTTCTTCAAAAAAACTGAAGTCGTGAGCTGGAGTAAAATTAGCAGTGGGAACATGGGAAGCTCTGACAACAGAACCTGATAAAAATAGATGTTTTGTAGCTTGTCCCAACTGTTAAAATTTAAAGAAGAAATTAAAGGAAAAAATGAAAGAAGTTGAGCACTTCTACGCAGTGACTGAGCCACCATAAAAATCTCAATTTCTCTCTGGGGTAGCCTTCCCTGGAGAAATAAATTCTTCGTAGGGACTACAGCACACATACCTCTAGAAACAAGTAGGTGATTCTGTGTCTTGTATGATGCAGCATTCAAAAAGCACGCAAAAAGCAGTGTGTGAAAATATTGGCATTACTGAGGTCCAGCCCTCATTCTGTTGCTTGAAACATGACTAAGTGATAAACATTAAAAAACAGGTATTTGGAGGAAATGACTCCTTGAGGCTAGCAGAATTCAAATTGGAAGCAACCAGCTAATTTTCAACAGTGAGAATCAATTAACATATGCGGCATAGCTTTCAACAGCAATTGAGATAGAGAGTCTTTCTGAATAGTTACACATTAGTTAAATCACAAGTTATTTAATAATTGCTGGTCAACTTAGTTTGTGGGTTTTTTCTGTTCAGGCTGGTCAACTATTTTCTTCCTGCCTTAAAAATCGATAAAGCAGTTGCAGTAGTCCCATATAATCTTGTGATATTAAGTGAAACCTTAATACTTTCTTTGGCTTGTGGATTTAGGGACAAGGTCTTGAACAAAAGAATAAGTGACTCTGTCATCAGGAAGGGTGTACAACTCAATAAAAATGAAAAGTTACTGAAAGGGGAAGTTCAATTAAATGTTTCTGTGTGACATCTCCTCCCTTACTGTGGAGGAGAGGTGAAGTTTTTCCCAGTGTAAAAGATATATGACAAGATAGAGCTGTCTTTGCATTCAGACATGAGGATCATTAATGATCCCGAGTTGGGTGCAACTCCTTGTATATTATCAGGCTGAAATTTTGAGTCACAAGCTTGTCATGCTTTTGAAATAAATGGGGTCATACTAAGTGACATGTTCTTCAGCACTGGGAAGGTTTGGCCCCCAAGGACTTTGTTCGCCTGTGCTAATTCTGCTTATCAATCAACTCTTCATTCACATTTAATCCTGGCACTAAAAAATTCTTGCAGAAGAATCTTAATTTGTGAGCTCTTTGTGTTCTCTTGCAAGTCAAGAAGTTAAACTAATTTGATATTGCATTCCCTTGATAATGAAAAAGGCTGATGAGAATAAGAGAGAGTTTACAGTAGTGTGTCTCATTAAATCATTTTGCATTCCAGTAGTAGGATGGTTTATCTTTCAAGTAGTGGTTGTGATACAGGACAGATAAAAGAAGCTGTCCAACAATCATACTAAAATATAAGTATTCATCATTTTTATTACAATAACATTCAAATTTCTACTAAAAATTGTGGCTGAATGGTGCTAGAAGTTGTACAAAAAGCCTCAGATCCATCAATGAAATATAATGTTGCCAATGGCTGCAGTTTCTGCTGCATCACCTCATAATATAGACTGGTGTGAGTATCTGTTTTAATGTAAAGCGTAAGAATGCATTTCTAATCTGGTGATGGTGCAGAAAACCTTGGGAGCATGAACTGGAAAAGGTTAGAGAAATGAGAAGGCAGCAAATAGGGGAATTTACCCTTGGGGGGGGTGGGGAGGAAAAAAAATCAAGTGCATTTAACAGTTAAGGCCAGGCAAACTGGGCTTATTTTTTGCACTCTAACCACACCATGCGCAAGTGTGACATCCCCAGGTGCACCCAAAGAAAAGCATCCGGGAGTGGGCTGCTGCTACTGGAGCAGCCTGGAGAACTGTCTGTTATGGAGTTTCTTTCCTTGGAGGTAGCATGGGGTGGGGACAGCTCTCCTCAGGCCACAGGAACTGTCCCTGTTACAGCTACAGCCCCCTCCTCAGCAGTGTTTTTCCTCTTGATGCTTCCCACATGACATGACAGAAGCAAATCAATTTTTTAGACCTAATCCTTACTCCTTGGTTCCTGCTGGGCTGCCAGAAGAGAGAGGGATGCTGAAAGCATCTGATTTTTTTCTGATAGGCCACATGAAGTCTCACTGGATGTGAGTTGAGCATACCCATATATGGGTTATAATTTTATCATAAACCTGAAGGCATTTGGTTGATACTTAATTATGTATGAACACGATGAGACAAATTTTACCTTCACCTGTAATTAAAATGGTGTGAGGTTCAAGATTTATCAGAAATGAACCTGCTTAAAACCAAACCCAAAGCTTTCCTTCGTACACGAGTTGGATTTCCATGCACAGCAATGTGCTTATCTACGCAAGAAGCCTGCTTGATCATATTCACATAATAGTCTACTTATTGCAACATACAACAATACAATGTACCATTCTAACGACAGAACTGTTATCTGTAGCCATAAACTCATAAATAAGCTTCTTTACCCAACCAAACGTACTGTCCTTTTCATTGTTGCAGCTTGTCCTTATGCAACTCTAGAGCAAATTTTATATTCTTATTAACATAATTGTCACATAATAGCTCTGCTCCTGGCAAGAGAAAAACAAGCCCTTATTTTTCATGCTTTTTGAATTTAAAAAATAAAAATATCTACAAGTCCTTTTATAAAAATGAAGATTAGTTTGAACTGAACTCACATTAAGGCAGATCTTCAGTATTTACTGTTTAGAGGGGAAAACTGAGTCTAGGAGATATCTAGTTCTGGATGTACTCATTAAAAAGATGCACAAATCAACCGGTTTAACTCACATTCACTGGTAAAACAAACAAACAAACAAACAAACATTACCAACATCTAAATTGATCATTTACAAGTTCACTAAACAAATGTTCTTTTAGCTTATGGGTGAAGACAAAAAGGAGCAGATTTCTTATCAGAATATGAGTAGAAACACTCTCATGGTGCCTAAGAGATGTGTTAAAGGTTCCTAAGAATGATGAAAAGCAGGTCACATCCATAGGTGCCTAAATCTGGGTTAACGAATGTTTGGCCATATGTAGCCTCTGTGCAGTGTTGCAGTGTCCATGAATTAGAGAACAGCAGCATCTTTGCAGAGTGCTTAATCCTGGAAATGTTAATGAGGCAGTATGCAGAAGTCATAACTGTTGCCCCTGTCAACTGGCCATGAAAACGATTATCTGGTAAGATATCAGAGGCAGAGCTACTATCTCCTAAATTCTCATGGAACTCATCTGATTTACTAACTTCTCATCGCATCAAGATTTTTCGCTTGTCATGGCAACCCAGGAACAGATAGAGGATGCCATCAGGCAGCAGTCATAACGCAAGCATAAGTTAAATGACTCTAAAGTTAATGATCCAAATTCTTCACTGCAGCCGCGGGGCACACAGTGTAACTTGGGGGAGGTGCACAGATGCTGTAAATTACTTTGGATGCCATTACCATGACCCTGGGCCAGCTGTGTATCAGACCAGACCGGTGGCATAAGTTACAATATTCCAACTGCTGCTGTGGGTGGTCCTGAATCGCTGTTGTGGCAGCCATGTAATGGCAGTGTCATGCTGAGTCCCTGCCAGGCTTTTTTTTTTCCCCTTCCCTTCTTAACTCTGTCTGTAGGGTTGAAGGTAATGCAGGAACTGCTAGATTTTTTCTGCCCTGCTAGAAAGATACCCCACCCTGAATAACCTTTCCATTGCTGCAGGCCCTCTTAATTCAGTAAAAATGCTGTAAGTCATCTTCAACGTAAGGGACAAGCCAAGGTAATATATTTTCCCTTGATTTGCATTTGTTTTTGTATTACGTTCTATTTTATTTTAATAGCATAGATGCTAATTTGCTTTAATTATAAAGCCTACCTCAAAGAAAATGCTTTTAATGGTATCAACAAGCTATTCACCTGGGTAAAAAATGGTAACCGAAAAGCAACGTTATTGACAAAATTTTCCATCAGTGCAACAGCATCCTCTCTACAGTTTTCACAGCTTGATAATATTAGTGCATGTTAAAGCTGCCTGCCTGCTCTGCTGCCTGCTTTTTAGTGATAAGTATTATCTATTATATTGCAGGGGCTTTGGGGCAAGGCCTTGTATATTTTGCAGTTTTCTCAATATATTTCAAGATCTTCAGGTTTCATCATCTGCAGATAATTGTTACAGACAAACTAACAGAAATTAATCCAGTGGAAGAACAGGAAGAAACATCTGTAGCCAAGGACACCAACAAACAGAAGTTCGAAGGTAGCAATTGAATCATGTGAAACTAGGACAGACCTAGCAGGGAACAGCCACTCTTCATCTGTGCAATAAAATCCACGCAGTTTAAGCCACAGCTGTAAAATCAATGGGCTTTTTGGTGAGCTGCCACTCCCTGGGGACAACAGTCAGCCCACATGTCTAGATTTCTTACATTCTCCTTTCCTTATGCTGGAAACCTGGGCTGCTGAAGTCCTTTTTACACTGTCCTCCTCTCTCTTTTCTTTTTTTTTTTTTTTTTTTCTTTTTCTTTTTTTCGCCCCGGAATATGCCAGGAGCTCTCATAAAGCAGTCATTGTATTAGGAGACAGAAACTCCCAAAGCCTGGGTAAATGTCAGGGCCGTGCAGCAACTTTCACCCCTGAAAGGTCACAGGCTGCAGTTCCAGCACATCGTGGCCCAGTCAGCAAGCAGCCACTCAAGCAATAGCGGTTTGGTATAATACCATATTATTACATTTATCTGGGCAGCATTAAATGAGCTGCAGTCCCATGCTTTGTTTTCCTTGACTTTGAATGAACGAGGCAGCTTTTGTAGGCCATCCTAAAGCTGTTCATTCAAAGATTAGGAAAAGGCCATGGTGTCTGATGAGGGATTTAGACTGAATGGAAACACCTAACACCAAAACCGTGATCCTCAAACCTTCACCCTGCTTCTATCTAATCCTGACCATTTACATTTGCTAAATACCTAGTACAGAACATTAAAGTTACTGGTAGCTCCTCAGTTGTGACGGAGCCAGGCAGCTCCTGGTACAAGCTTCCATCTGTCTCCGTCAGCCTTTGCCTCCTGTGTCCTGAGGTAGTATTTGCAGAGAGATGACTATCTTCAACACTTCCTCCTACAAAAAGCAGTGCCCTGAATGAAAGCAGCAGATCCTAGTGTCTTTTTTTTTTTTGGTAGGTTGTGCGGGGGGGGGGGGGGGGGGGGGGGGGGGGGGGGGGTGG
>JAOQGH010000023.1:94135270-94158461 GCA_025769975.1 Gallinago jamesoni | reverse complement strand
AGGCCCGCCCCCCCCCCCCCCCATTTTTTTTACCTTTATTTGGAGGATAGAGGAAAAAGGGTCTAAGAAGTTTCTGGGTTGCAAATCCCAAATGGAAGACTATGCTGCCAAGTAATGCTGGGCATTAACTGAGTGCAAAGCCTCTCTTCAGCACTTCCTCTTTAGATTCCTCTGGGGTTGGTATACTGGTTTTTGTGCGTCCAACTGTCCTGTATCAGGGGGACTAAAGGTTAGGTACCACACTGCTTAACATTTTGGAACCCTAAACTCTTTGGGATCTTATATTTTGTTGATTGTGACTGGTTGCTGTGCATATGGGGAGTATTTTGGAAGCAAGAATTTTAGAATCTATTTATCAAATTTGTCAGATGAATTTGAAAAAGTATATCAGGAACAAGTTTTTAGTTTTCTTGAATTTACATATATGTACATACACACCTTTCTTAACTGAATGACAACACTAGCAAGACAGCAGGGATGTATGACACTACACCCTTCATGCTCTTATTACACAATACAGTAGAGATTATGTATTGATTACTTAACATTTTTAAAATATTAGCTGAAGGTTTCACAATTGCCATGACCAATTATTTAGAAGATTAGTGATAAATCATTCACCTGATGATTACTTGCTGCTAAGGGCTTCTTTTCCTTGGATGATTATTCTGTCAGAGATTATTTTACAACCTGTACAAGTTTCTAAAGATGTGTTTTGTGTGGGTGAGCCAACACTTAGTAGACGAACTCTGCATGTTACGACTTTGCTGTTTGCTGGGGCAGGCTGCTGATCTCCGCCTTCACTTTCCTGAACATTATCAGAACATCTAATTTCTATTCTGCTTTAGGGTCATGCTAAGTTACCAAATTAAAACAGTTGCTCTGATGTTGACAGTTTTAATTTGTTCCACTTGATATGCTAGTAGGCCTATTGTCTGTTCAAAGTAGATTTTGTGGTTCTGAAAGAGGTGTTTTCTGTATTTCCTCAATGCAATGTAATTTGTACCCGTATTGCAGCTTCAGACGTCTCCTTGGGGGCAAGTCTAATTGAAGTTGCTTGATTTCTGTTACCAATCACAGCCTTTTCAAACTGGCTTTCTTCTCATCTCTAATGCTCTAAGCCTCTCCTGTATTAGCAGGCCCACTCAGGTGTAACATGTTCTCTGAATCTATCTGCTTGACCACAGTCCTCTGGTTTGCTTCAGTCAGTCTCCCGGCTAACATTTAAAAAGCACCTGATGAGCTCTGAGACCGTCTGATACTTATGAGAATTTATTTGTCCTTTCTTAAAACGATTGCATGTAAATTAAGTCATAAATCCAGCTTTGACTCACCTTTCAGCAAGTTGCACCTCAGCTGGACTCGTGACAGAGCAGAGCAGGAGTCAGTGTGGATGCAAGGACCACAATCGGGATCTCTGTCATTCATTAGTCACTCAAGGGGGTGATATTTCAACAGTTCCTAAGCAAGACACTTTGCTGGATCGCCATGCAGAACTGTGCGTGCATGTTTTCTTGGGAAAAGAAGGATTGGTTTTCAGTTTCAAGAGTAAGCAGTGGGTTATGAAGGGGTAAACGTAAGTTTGGATGCACTTGGATTGGAATTAATAGTTTGTAAAAGAGAAAGTGAGAGTGGAAAAATATACTGATGTAACAAGCATCGCTATAGTTTTTGGGAGAAGCATGTAGTGTATTGCTTGAGGGTTCTACTTACATCTTTGATTTCAGCAAGATGGCAAGTGCTTGACATTCGTGGATCTCTTCTATATCAAAGCCCTAAACAAATCTCTGTTAAGTGTAATTATCTCATCACTAATCGTCTCATCTGGAGTTTTTTGGAACTTAGAGTAACTTGCATTTTAAATATCTCTTAAATATGAGCTGTTTCTTTTCCATTTGGTTTTCTATCTACACACAAGGCTTATGCTCCCTCTGTTTTCCTTTTTCAACATCTGAATCTTTTTTTTTTTTCTATTTTAGAAACAAATGTTTGATGTTTGTGCCCTTTACTGAACAGCTGTCAGGAAGGAAGACCATTGTGGGATGTGTGTAGCAGTGTCTCCAACTCCCCTTAGCATAACTAGCTTTTGTAGCTGGGGGAACCCCCTGGGTTCCTTTTCTCTCCCCTCAATGCCAGCTTTTTGTGGCTAGGACAGACACTTCATGAAGAGCACAGGTAGGGGATTTGAGTCACACTGAAGAAGGGGGAGGATAGAGCCTATGACAAGAGGTGGTCAGGATGGCTACCAGGAGAGTTGTTTCTTGCAGTCTCAGCAGAATGGTATGTTCTAGGGCAAAACAAAATACTCCCAGGGCAAAACAACAGTTGCTTCTTACTCTAGATTTTTGGTCCAATAGATTGAAGTTTTAAGGATCCTCTCTGTCATATGATCTCCATAGGCTAAAATGTTGTCATGGCTACTGAGTGTGTAAGGCAGGACTCAACTGCGTGTTTCCTGCGAACTGCGCAAGGTATGTTTATCATCTTTAACTTGAAGATAGGGAAATAGGACAAAGAAAATTAAGTGATTTACTTGTGGGAGAAAACACAGCCAGAGCTAGTAACAGCAGCAGAATTAAAGCACTCCCATTGCCCTTTTTTTTTTTCTCTATTTCATTTATGTTTTTTTCATGTTGCCACATGACTTAAAAATTAATTTCTTTCATGAAATAACTTACCATACTAACTCAGACCTTTATCAGGTTAGTATATTGCAAAACCATAACAAGTATTTTAGGGTGTTTCAGGGGTAGCTAGATTATTGATTATGAATTAGCTGATACTTAGCTGTTGTGAGAACAATCTAGTCCCAGATCCAAAGCTAATGCAGACCCATGCACTTCAATTGAAATCACACTCCCTGAGCAAGTTGAGCATTGCAATATTTCCCTTAGTAGTAATATATACTAGATAGAATATTTCAGAAATTACAGTATGGATATTATGGGCAAAACTGCCATGCAAAGAATCATTATTGTTAATCCTTAATAACATATTGTATGCACAAGGGCCCGATTGTACATCATAAAGAATTTTTTATTTCAGTATTTTTGTCCCATATGTAACATTATAAAGGTTTCCAATTAAATAAAATTATGTGTAAGAAAAATCACATTTTTATACAAAATATAAACTTATAATACTAAAAAGACAGAGATTGAGAAGGAATATTATTCTTCTTGCTTGTAAATATAAAGGTATGTAAAGACACCTTTCCCCCACAGGATTGATGACCTTTAAATGTATTATTAAGGGAAAGTGAATTCCTCAATAGAAAATCAACATTCAGGCTAAGGTCTGAGGATGTATTTGGAGCCTGTTAAATCATTGCTGATAAAATACTGTCTATCACATTGTTAGCCAAAACAATGATTCCATTTTGATTTCTAAATTAAATCATAATGCTCCAGAAATGCATGGAACTGGTGTAGTTAACTAAATCATGCTATGAAAGATTAATATTCTTCTGCATAAACTTCAGGAGACTTGAGGTAGTCCATGAAGCTTTTGTTAAGCTTTTTGCCTTGAATTTGTCATGCCATTAACTGATAAAATAGATATACCAACAGACTTCTAGCTAAGTTAGAACCTCCCAAATCCAGAAAGATTTGAGGGAGAACTGTTGTATACTTATTTCCTTGACAGAAAAGTTTTCAGAAGGCTCAGCTTTCTCATTTAAATCAACTTCTAGCAAAGAAGAATACTTCCATAATGAGTGTTTTATACTTTCAGCACATGGTAGCTACGCTAATACTGACAATACCATAGGCAGTGAGAACAGTGAGTACCATTCATCAAATCTCAGATGCTCAAAAGAGTAAGTTATTTTTTTATATTCAGCAGAACTTAATAAATTGTTTCTAGAAAGGCTGTGCCATTAATATATAGTTTACATATACCACAGCTGTTTTAAGTCACTGAAACTATGCATGATACATATATTCATTACTGTGTAGTAGTCAGCATGGCTTTATTGGGTCAGCACACCAAATTGCAACATATATTAGTTTGTTTGCTTTTAAGAGAGATTGGAATGGAGATTTTATAGTCAGAGATACTAATTATAATATAATTTATTAGAGTTTACATCAGCTGTTGACATTTTAAATCCATAGTCCAAATTTATTAATTGAACTCAGCAGGAGAGCATCATATCCAGCTTACTGTTGACTCCCACAATTTATTGAAAAATGATCCTGCTTCATCTTATGTATCAGAATCAGTTTGCAGAGAGCTTTTCTGCTGCAGAGGTATCTGTATTAAATTACTACCACAGATTAAAAGAGAAGGAAACATTTAAAATGCCATTAAAAGTGAGCAGTAAATCTTTCACGCTAAAAAAAGAGAGAAGGAGGAGGAGATCTCATTTCTCATTAAAGGTAGGCAACTAATTAGTCTCACTCCAATTAATACTTGGATTATATGGAAGATGATTGATTCTGTCTAGATTTTTATCCTTTGAACATATGTCAAGAAGAAACATGGCAAGTTTTCATCTTTCATATTTGTGCCAGTACCTTAAAATGGGAAGGTATGGGTTATGTGCAGGCAGTAGTGTATTATTTTGGAGGCAGGAATAAATGTATGCTATTTCATCATTTTTATTTTTACTGTTTACAACTGTAAAGATCAGATGTTGCTCATGCAGAAAGCATGTTGACCACCTATACAGTCTACAGATGGCTTTTGGAAGTGCATACAGACTGCTGAACATAATGATAACAGTGACATGTAAGATTTAAGCTCAAGGTAAGAGGTAGAGTCTGGGCCCAAGATGGCCTTCCAGAAAAAACAACTAGCCAGTCTCAATTGTCTACAGCTGGTCCCATAAAGCTGCCCGCTCCCCCAGTTCCTGTTTGTTCCCCTTCTTTTAAGTCTGCCATTTGAATCCCCACTCTCTTTGTCTCTTGACAAAGGCTCGAACGGTGAAGGCCTTGGAGCTCCAATTTGCTTTCTCAAATAGGAACATCTTCCATCTGCTTTGGAGAAATTGTTCACATGCAGGCTAGCAAAATACAGGTTTGCCTGCAGTTTTATGAAAGTGGACCCAGGGGGAAGTGGACTAACAAATCGCTTGTTGAAGATGGTAGGAGGTATGATGGAGGAGAAGGGTAATGGGTCAAGTTCCGGAGCCAAGGAACATGGGCTTTTGAACAATATCTTGGAATGCTCATGCCTATAGCTGGGCCTGCCAAGGGTAGGAGGGATGACAGAGAAAGAAGTTGTGCAGAAAAGTTGTAGCTTGTGATTGTTTCTTACACAGATGAATTACTTGTCTCAATTTTTGGGAAAATTTTACTACCCTTTCCATCCCCTGTCCTCTTCATTATGGGTTAGAATTTCTCCTGGCTCCAAAGCAGATTTTGCCAAGAACAGAGGGCAGATCTCTGACAAGAAAAATGCACAACCAAGTTCCCTACGAAAATAAAAGCTGATCTTAGTGTGCTGCCCTATCTCACTTTCAGTTGCTTTCTATGAGCTCTCTGTCTTTGTCTTTCTCTGTGTTTCTCCAGTGTCCTTTATGCTATTTACCTTTTTATTTATTTATTTATTTTCCTTAAACAAAAATGGGGAGATTGGACTTTTTTCCAAGGAACTGAGTAGAAATCAAGTGCAAATTCCTACACACAGATGTCCTAGAAGGTGAGGAGATGCAGGCAAATGTCATTTTCTCAGTGTCACTGAACACTGGTCCACTGCAAACTCCTAGAAGCACTGGGTCACCTGCCTCAGTGGCTTTCTGCCTTTTTTCTGTTCCGAAATGTTTTCTGGCACAGGTCACAGCAGCACATATTGCAGCTCTTTGCTGACTGCTACTGTGCTGGCCTGCTGCAAAGGGAGAGGGCTGCTGAAACGTGGACTTGCCACAGCCAGACTTCTTTCCTGTTCTGCATATTTCCCTCTCGTACACGTACATGGCGTGCAGGGGTAGCGTAGAGGTAGGCTGTTACTTAAATAGTAAGTATTTACTACTACTAAGTATTTACTACTCAATAGTTGTGCTTTGAGCTGGCAAAGCTGCCGTTGGACAATACTGCTGAGCGGTCACTCTCTGTTCAGTGTCATCTTTCCAAAATCTAACCTCTCTAAAAGTCTCCTCTGTAGCATGAATTAGACCCGTGATGCTGAAGAGTGCACAGAAAATGAGAGAAAAGGAATTCACTCATCCTGAAAAATAATAAACAGCATAATTTGAACAGTATATAATTGAACAATGTTACTGCTGTAAGCATTTTCTGGTCTTAGCTTGTAAATTAAATCAACTGCTGATAAAGAAATACGTGGAAATTCAATATCATTACTTGTTCATATACCTTGCTAGGGAATTATTTTTCTTTAACAAAGCATGTTTTCTGCACTGTTGAACTACATACATCATAACGGGATCTGCCTCTTTTGTATTTATATTTTTACTTGAGTGGGTGGCTTGCCTGCTTGAGAAAGGGAGTTACTTGAATTATGAAAACAAGAAAATCTCATATCCACAAACGACTCTCTACAATTTTTATGACACAGTATAAATGTTAACAGACGAGTTATTAATTTTCAAACATAATTATCAGTAACTATTCAGGTTTTTGCTTCCTCAGTAGTTTATGAACTGGCAGTAAATCTTATGGTGCTTTGGTGATTCACCTGAATCTGGGAAGAGAGTATTTCAATGAACTGGGTATGAAACCACTGTCCTTTCCTTTTTTTCCAGGATTTCCAAAGTACTTCTGCTTTTGCAAACTGCATCTTGAATGGCACCAACTGTGAGCAGTTTGTTGCTCTGTGATGAGGCACTTTGCTTTCTTGGACTGAAAGAGAGCTTCAGGAGCCAGGTCCTCAGCTGGTGTGAATATATGAATAGTGCTGAAGTAAATACAGTGCCATTTAGGCTGCCTGCTGATACTCCCTTTCATTCCCTTAGAGTGATGCGTGTCATCCCACTCACACAAAACTAGCATGGCTGCTGTTATTCAAGATGCTATTTTCCAAGCAGTAGGACTTTGATCACTGTAAGGGGAAAGGGGCAGTGATTCTCTATCCAATTCATTCTCTCCACCGCTGAAAAGCTGTTCACAGGCTATCGGCTCAAGTAAATCACCACAACATATTTACCTCCAAAACAGAAAGCAATAAGCAGTTACTCAAGGGTACATCAGTAATTTGAAGACAATGGAATGATGGTTGTTTCCTCTGGTTGAAGGTCTGCCCTAGTTTTTAAGAATATATTTTTAATATCTGACCAAGGCTTCACTTTTCATACATTGGTTTCTATTGCAAATAACTTATTTTCCTGGTGTCCACCAAATAAGTTCAGGCACCATCATGTACCATACGTAACACTGTGCAAAAATTCCATTATGTTTAACATAGACACTATGGAGCAGAGACAGCATTGCATGATGAGTTGGAGGGAGGAAAAAAAAAGAGGCATCATTGAATAATATGCAGCAGAAAGATATTGAAAGAAGCTCCAAATGAGCATTTCGAGAAAAACAAAAGTAGAGTAGAATATAATCAGAAATGGTGAAAGACGAGGAAAGAAGGGACAGAAGAAAAATGTTTACGCTAGTTTGGCACTAATTGTAGGAAGATAAACACTGTTTTTTAATTTTTTTTTCTTGTTATGATCAGTGGTATCGACACTTCTAACATGGATATTTTAGTTGAGCAAATCAATCTACTTTAAGAAAACTTTTGTAGATCTTCTATGTATATTCCATTTAATTATTAGTGATACTTTTTTTTCAATAAGTAGTCATACTACAAACACTATTTTATTGTGATGTGTTAATCATAAATGTTTCCATTTCTTTTAAAATTATCAAATAGCTTGCACATTAAAAAAATGCTAATTTCTTTGATTGTGATGGGTACTTCAGGTGACTATCTCAAGCAAAGGCAATTGAGCTGCAGGCCTCAGATTAAGTGAATTGATCACCAATTCTCTTGAGAAAAAGTGGGAGAAGGTGATTTGTGTCCTGGATAGTAGTGTAGATGTCAGTGTTTGAGGTTAGGTAAGAGGAACACTGTGTGAGGTCCCCCAACTACCTTTGAGAATCTGGGATCTCTAGAATAGTCTTTCGCATCTCCTATAGAGTCTTCTGAGTATGAATTTGTTACGTATACATAACACACGCATATGTATCAAAAATTATTGAAGAAACCCATAGGTAAGTTTGGTCTGAGCACTGGTACAGGTTGCCCAGAGGGGTTGTGAAGTCTCCCACCGTGGAGATACGCAAAAGCTGTCTGGACATAGTTCTGGGCAACCGACTCTCGGTGACCCTGTTTGTTGACTAGGTGACCTCCTAAGGCCCCTTGTAACCTCAAACATTCTGAGTGCATAAATAACAGATGCAGTGACTGGAAATAAACAAATGTGTGAAACAATTCTTCTGAACAAAACACCAACACCTTAGTGTCTTCTTGTTGCTAGGGATGTCAAAATGTTTTGAAAGACTGAAGTGGCAACAGTCATGACATGCATTCGTATCACAGTTATTGAAATAGGTATATACAATTAATTACATTTTCCTGGCTGAAGGACAAATTAAAAGAATATCTTATATTATAAAAAAAGCCTTGGGTTCCAGCTAGTGATCGTATATAAGTGTGGTAAAAATAAAACCAGCTTTTTCACTTCTTTTCTTTTCATTCTTTGAATGATGTAGCTAATAATACATTCCAAAGTTATTAAAAGTTCAATGGAATTTACTATAGATTACATGCAGACTTTTTTATTCCTAAAGGATAATTATAATTATTTTAATTCTTCTCTTCATTAAAGATGTCTAAAATGAAGTTAAGGAAAGCATGTGAACATTCTTCCAAGGCTCAGTTCAGATATGAATACAACGTTGCTGCCTTGGTAAAATTTGTTTAGTGAAACAGAACACTTGTTTTTTTAAAAAAGCTAATTCCTCTGTTCTTTACTGGATTATGCATTTTTGTTGGCTGCATTGATATAGTAAGGGGAATAATTGCTCAAGTTTAATTTTTTAAACTGGTTTGGTAGGTATCCTGCATCTCTGTCAATTGCTCAGAAGAGAATACACCCTGGAGCTAATTAGAAGAGGTAAAATAAAACTATAAGCAGTCTGGTTCCATCTCAATTGTTATCATAGGGGTTGGATTTTGGTACAAAGTCTGATAAATTTACCACAGTAAAAGTAGGAGTTGGTAAACCAGAGTTCAACTATAACAAAATCAAATGTAAATTTGTAGATTTGTAGAGGTATAGGAAGTATAGTCATAAATTGACAATAAAACATATCAACATCTACCTTCCATGAATTTCTTTACAGAAGAAAATCTTTGCATTATATCGTATGATATATGCATCATATATCATCATATATGATGATATATGATGCATCATATGACATATTCATCATATATGTATCATACTTTTATAATATGTCGTATCATAAAAAGCAAGAATAGCTTTATAGTGTAATACATTTATACTGTAATACTGAGGAATCACCTGCATGAATCAGATGCTACGTGCAAATAGGACAAAGAAGAGTCAACCTTAAGTGCAGAATCGACAATTTGGAGTCAGCAGAGAGACAGTAGAAAATGGGTGTGTAGAAGACAATGAGAGAATCCTGGTTAGTCCTGCGCACAGGTAGGTGCTAATCAGTAGTAAGTAGGTGCCATGTGGTCTGGATTCTTGTACCCATTGTGGCAAAGAAAAGCTTTAAAGAGTATCTGAAGAAAGCTAATCCAGTAATGAGGATAACTTCTGCATAATTTTCTAGACTGATTCTAATCAGTCACAACAAGCTAATCTCTCAGTCCTGTGCTTTTCTCTCTGCTATAGGGCTGTGATCTCTCATCACAGCTAAATGCTGACTGTGTTCCTCAGTATTTCACATCATTGTACCAAAATCATATGATTGCCAGGCATATCCACAGAGCACTGATTTTCCTGGGGTTTTAATTTCAAATTTTTTTTTTTCCTATGTATCTGTGTACACTAACGTACACTGCACGTTTTTGCACCTGAGGCTTATCCTTCACAGAATCAGGCAGCTTTATTTAAAAGTCCCAAATCCCAAATTTCAGACATGTGCAAATCTGCTGTAATTGAGTCCCCCTGTGGAAGACTGTAGTGGTTCCTATGGTCCAAGCAGGTTCCATAACTTTCCCTTCTTTGGTCTCATTGTCATGCTCTGTAGGCTCTGATTTGATCTTCAGAGCACTTCAGTTTTGTGATTGAGCTACCCTACTGCCTGGTGCCAATGCTCACCTTGGCTGCTGTGTGGTTATCTGTCATCAAACAAATCTTTTCTTGGTCAATCTGTATTGCAACCACAAAACAGAAGGACTGCCAAAAGGCTTATAGCGCAGTTACTCTTCAATTTTGATGGCACAAATGATGTGTAGGTACAGACACAAGAAGTAAACCACCTATACCTATTGCTTATTGTACCCCAAACCTAGAAGTAATCTCTTCCATATGGTCCGAGCCTTCCTCTTTTCTGAAATGTGCCTTTTCTCTCAGTCATAAACTCACAGAGTGCCACTCCTCTTTTTCCTCTTTGTCTACTTTTGTTTCTTCATTCATAGCTGATCGAATAATAGAAACAAATTCTCTCTGCCACAAGGGCATGCTCTTACGGTTCCTTTCCCTTTTCTGTGGTTTTAAAGTCTGCACTTATATTTAGTTTCTACGGAATGTCTAAATTGAGGGATTAAGTAGAGATAAAACAAACTGCTTGGAAGCAGTTTGGCAGCATAACACAGAGCTAAATGAAGGCTAATTTACTCAAATGAGAAATAGAGTATGTTAGTACACAGATGCAATATGTGTGGTGGATGATATCTGAGCTTAATTTTACCACAGCTCATCTGCTTTTAATCTTTTGATCAAGTTTAGACAAGAACAGAAAAATTTACTTTACTTATCTTGCATATGCTTATTTACACAGGTAGGCATATTCAAAAAATGTACAAGTCCTCACAGTCTGCTCAGCGTACACAGATATGATGATGTGATGCACAGAACATGTGCATGCTACCCACCTCCTCTCCCACATCAAGTTAAACAGGTATACCAAGTCATAGAAGCAATATAGAACTACATAATATTCTCACATGTATGATGATATTTCATGGTTCCTTTTGTCTGCTCTTAGCAACATCATAGATACAATGTTATTTTTATGGTAGAATGTAGTGTTTTTATAAGAGCCTTTTGGATACTGAACATATTTCTTTCTTTTTACCTTTCCTAAGAATGTTGGACAGGCCTGATTATCATTTATTCTCACTTGAGCTTGTAGCACTTTTAGTTTATAGGCATTAGTTCAGTTATGTATTACACTTTTAATGCAGTTCCCTGCTTTTGTGTTTTTGCCCTATGACAAAGCCATGTGAAATACTTTCTTTGACATAAATTACAGAAAGAGCTGGGTGAGTTTGGATGTTAATGACAAAGTATTCAGAAAACAGTGGGAATTTGGCCTGAAGTGCTGTAGTTTTTGCTCCACATCTTAAGATGACCAGATGTTCTCATTCCTAATAGAGTGTTCATTGTTTGTTATTGTCGCCTTCTTGAGTTGACTGGCTATTTTATTGGATGTGTTTCTGAATCAGCAGCTGTCAATAAACCTTGAAAGAGGTCTTTCTGTGCGAGGAGTCTTAACATTTTTGAAAACAGTAAGACTTGGGACCTTTGAGACTGATCTGGTTTTGCAGTAATATTTCTGTCCCTTATGAACACTGTGTAAAATTGAGGAGTAGATTATTATACTTCTCCTGGAAGCCAACGAAACACAAGCAAAGAACAGTAACAAGAGTGATTTCTCTGTAAATGCACTGCAAAACAGAGGCAGTTAACTTTTTCACTCACATAGACTCTCTGGGCCCAACTGTTCAGCCAGTTTTCCATACACCTCACTGTTCCCTTATCTAACCTCTACTTTTTCACCTTGTCTATAGTGATATTGTGAGAGACAGTGTAAAAATCCTTGCTAAAGTCAAGGTAAACAACATCCACTCCTCTCCCCCACAAAGCTAATCACATCATTTTATAAGGCTGTTAGGTTGTGTAAGCATATTTTCCCCCTTGTCAACTTGGGGACAAGTTGATTCTTGGATCCTTGTCAACTATTCCCTATCACCTTGTGGGTGCAACCTGTCAGGCCCTATGGACTTATGCTTCTCCAGTTTGTTTGTCCAGATGGACCTTGGCTTTAATAACCTCATTCCTGCACAATCAGACATCATCTCTTTATTCCACGTGAACCTCCTGCTGCCTTTACTTGATTTCCTGTTTGTTGGGATGGATCATTCTTGAGTTTAGAGAAGGTGATCCTTGAATATCAATTATTTGGATTTAGATCCATCTTAAGGAATAAACTTTTAAAAAATCATATCCTCAGCTGATGGCAGATAATAGAAGCATCAATAGTGATACAAAAAAGGTAGGGAATTTAATATATTTGGAATATTTTGCATTAAAATGAGTTTAAAAGATACATCTTGTAATCAGTAGAATAGATATTAAAAGTTTGTAACTTTTGGAGATAGATATTGTATGTGAGAATATTAAAGGAACTATTTAAGGATGTTTCTTTAGCTAATTAATAAAAATATCAATTTAATTAATATTGGAACTTTGAAAGAAATGGGTGGCTGTGACGGTGATTTTTAGAGTGAACCAGTTTCTGGACACTGATCCTCAGAAAAAAATGATTGGGAATTAGAACTTAGTGAAGAATGTTAATGTCTAAAAATATAATTATAAACACTTAGTAAGAACTGATTTTAGATGGATTATGTATATTTATATTGCTAATTGTGTAATAGAGTATAATGGAAAATGACTTTATAAAAGGGCATATAGTAATAGGACAAGGGCTAGTAACTTCAAACTGAATGTCAATTTAGATTAGTAATAGGAAGAATTTTCACTATGAGGGTGATGAGACACTGGAACAGGTTGTCCAGAGTTGTGGATCTTTCCATAGGTGTTCAAGGCCAGGTTGGATAGGACTGTGAACAACCTGGTCTAGTGGAAGGTGTCCCTGCTCATGGCAGGGGGTTTAGAACTAGGTGATCTTTAAGGTGCCTTCCAATCCAAACTGCTCTATGAGTCCATCCAATGTCATGCTAATTACAAAGTTTGACCTATAGAAATAACAGGAACTCGATCAGATTAATTAAAGGCTTGTCTACCGCAAATCTCTACTGTTCATTCTTTGCAAATAAGAGAATTCTCTCCTTGTACTAGCATTTTAGTACTTATTTATATAGCAATTTTTTTTTATGATGATGAAGCAATTTACCAGGAAAATCCAGCCATGACATGACTATTGATGGACGAATAACCACTGAGGACTGCATATTCTTATATAGGAACATAAATTAGAATCATAAAATTGTCAAGGTAATTGGTAAGGTGCCAACAAAATGCAATTTAATGCTGAAAAATGAGTTAGTTTAGGTAAGAAGTGCAGACAGTCTACAGGAGGAGAATGTAAATCCTGTAAAATAGGGTTTCAAGATACCAGGAATAGCCAGCTCCTCATGTCCTCCACAGTGTAATGCTGGGGGCAAGAGGAGCTAATGTGATCCTTGTATAGGTAAAGAGTAGAAATAGGGTCATGAGCTTGCCTCTGGCTGCACCACTGTTAAGGCTAAAATGATAATCCATTGCATTTAAGGTGGATCTATGGAGACAGCTTGAAGGAAGACGCTCAAAATGATCTACGAATTGCAAAACAATGCGAGACTTAAGGTGCTCAACCTATTGAGTTTACTGAAAAGCAGGCTGAAAAATCGTTTCACATGTAAGTGAATATGATGGGTGGAAACTTCCTAACATTCCTAGAAAAAATCAAAACAGTTCAATGACTGGAAGCTAATGGTAGACAAAATCAGCCTTAAGGTAAGATGAATTTAACTTGCAGTGCAGGTAATTAAACACTGGGGAGATGATGGATTCACCATAGTTCAGATAAATATAAATGTTTGGATAGTAAAAAAGGGGAAAAAAGCACTTTAATTCACTTTCTAAGAACATTCATATTGCCCAAGGAAGTGCAGCTCAGCACTAGGACAAACTGGATTAGAAAACACCATTTCTAATGTCTTCTCCAGGGTCTGAAGGAAAGTTTTCCTTGAGGCACAATCAAGAAGGCATCTTGCTTGCTTTAAAATGAAAAAAAAAAGAAATTTTTTTTTTTTTTTGCTTTCAGCTCTCTCACCTGAGAGGTGATCAAGACAGTGTAAGGCAGTGCCCTGAGATGGACCGTGTCACCTATCTGGGGAATAAAACAACTGTTTATGTTCACAAAAACATAGCCTGAGCAACAGTCAGTGCTGGAGTTGGAGAGAAATATTCTTGCCATTCCAATTCACAAGGCTGCAGAGTTCCTCCTTTTTTTCTCCTTGGCAACGTGAAGCAGAGAGCACCTGCAGGATTATTGAGGCATATATCCTCTATTTAGTTCTCTGCTGTTTTGGGGCCCTGATGTACTGCTGTACCCTGAGCTTCTCTGCTTGTGCTATGCAAGTCCCAGCTTCTGCTGAGTGAAATGCTTTAACATAAGACATTTGGGTTTGCTTTTTTTTTTTTTTTTTTTGTACCAATAAAAAGGTTGCTGGGTGAAAATAAATGGTCTGTGATATCCAGGAAATCAGCCTAGATGATCTGAAGATCCCTGAAGCCTCAATTTCTATGAAGTGATGGAAGGTTAATCAAAGTAGTACATAAAAGCACAATAAGACCCATTCCTTTAAAAGGGTTATGAACCACAGGATCCAAATATAAATTCTGAGTAGTTCTTGTTCCCCTTCTCCCATTAGAGGGCAATGTTTATGTAGGCAAAATTTCCATTAAAGTCATCATCATCCATTTGCATATGTATTCACAGAACTAAAACACTAGAGGCTAGTTTATCAGCCTAAACCATCAACCCTCATGGTTCTTCAAATGACATTGAAATAAAGGAGTTTGCTTAAGAACAGCAATCAGTGATACTAATACCAACTTCTCCCACATCAGTGGATGCAAGTGTTTAGAAAATCATGCTGTTTGGGTGTTTTTCAGCGAGCAGGGAGATCACTGTAAGGCAACAACATCAATAAGTTTAGAAACTGAGGTTTCTAATTAAATGTTAACTTTGTTTGCCTTGGGCTTGGAAAAGAGATAAGAAGCTGCTTCATGCCGATAAACAAATAAGCATGCAACACAAGGGGACAATGAGATCACTAACTTTGCTTTGCAATATGTGGAATTATTACTTTTTCACTTCATTTTAATAAGAATTATAATACTTAACAGAATGTCTGTTTACACAGGTCTAAGGCATGCTAGAGGTTACACTGATGAAAATGAAAATCAAACTTGATAATGTGGTCTGTTTGTTGCTTGGGAAGTGGTGACAGATAATCACTATCATATTTTCAGGTGAGTGACCTGTAAATTATCTGTAAATCCCTCTGTTTCATGACCACTGCAGGTGATGTATGTGTATAGGCAATATAAAACTTAGCTAAGAAGTCCCTCCTCTTGAAAGCCTGCTCCCTCCTATAGTAGTACTATTCTTGTATCTGAATCTCCTGGTGCTACATCTCCCTTATTATTGGGGTTTTGCATGATTATTTAAGGATATGGGTGTCCTGAAGACTTATTTACAAGGGTGCTGACTTTATGTATATATGCTAAAATTTGTATTTCCTTTGCAGCAGAATTCAAATTTGGAAGCTTCCTAGTGCTTATAAGTGGTTGATCTTTTTGTTTGTGTTTTCGACAGTGTTTGGAGAACTTAAGCTTATAGTCCCCAGGTGAAATTATGTAAGTGACCTGCAAATATTCAGTGTCTTTTTTGTTGAGAAGTGTGGTTCAGCAATGGAAAAGAAAACAAGAACAAAAGTCAAACACTGAATAAAAACCCATCACTTTGTTCTTTTATTTATGTTGCTTTAGGCAGTCGCTAATGCTTTTTCAGCTCAGTTTGATCCAAGAAACTATTTCACTTGAATAGTTTGCACATTATAAAAGCTACACAGAAAACAGAATATGCAAGTGGAAGAAATAATTTTGTTTCCTATCCTTCTCTGTGCTTTTAGTTGACCTGTTTTGGGAAAGGAGTTTTAAAACATGTGAATTTACGTGCAAGGCTGGTAAATGACTTAAGAAAAAAGAATCACTGCTTTTTAGGGTTATGGTATCAAACTGTGATGAAAGAATGCGTAAAAGCAGTGGAATTTGATGCTACATGATATCCCAAAGAGTTGACTGAGTGGCCTATCCCATCTGTAAACCCAATGAAGATATAGAAATCAGTGATTTTTTTCTCAAACATGTCTAGAGAAACATGGTTCTGGCTGAATTTTCAGAGTGTGTCCCAACTCACACCAATAATATCTGGTACCTCGCAAAATACATCTGCAGTTACAGCTTTCTTTTGAATTCAATTCACTTCTCAGCTTGCATGTTCCTGCCCATGTTCTCCATGACTGTTTCAACAATGAGGAAATGACCTTTTCTGGGTAGAAGTACATTGCAGACTTTTAATGGAATTGCACTTCCTGCACTGCTGTGCAAATGTGGTGACAAGATTTTCTGGATAATAAACACATACAAGAATAAGTATGACTTCATAAGGCAGGAAATTCTGGTTGGATGGATGATGTGACTTCTTTGGTCACAGGATTATGCCTGGATTTTATTGGAAGATCAGCTAACATCAAAGATTGCTTCAGAAATGAGAGACAGAGCAAGGAACTTGGACCTATCTGAGGTTCAGACCTACTTTACTGACATTGTAGTTGAACTTAGTTCTTTCTGGAGACACATTTAGGTGTACTGTTCTTTGCCATATATCTCACTGGGTATTGACCATGGGTCCTTGCAGTCAGATACTTTCCAAGATGCTTAGTCCTTCTCTCAGACCATGTATAAAATAGTAGCCATCTAACCAAAGCTGAATTCTGCTGAGGGGCATAAAGGATTTACACTGTGACTACATCTTTTTTATTACTTTGATTAGTAAATGTGAGAATGACAAGGAACATTTCTGCATGCTGAAACTTCATCATGCAATTTGCCAGAGCAGTTCCTGACATGCTTTTGAGCTAACGTTTTCTCAGATAATTCCTTGACGTGGTTTAGTGTTAACATGGGACATGGACCACTCTCTCTTAGACAACTTGCAGGCAGCTGTCTTCTCTTGGAGGATGACTTGGTAGAATGGATGAAAGCTGTTTTGCCTCAGCAGGTCTTTCTTAAAAGTTGTTGTTTGGCACATCTTATGTACAAGTCAAGTCATGGTCTTAAGTCTTCTCTGTGGGTCAAGCCATGTGGTCTACAAAGACCACTCATAATCAGGAAAGTTTCTGGGCTCTAATTCTAATTCAGTGAAAGAGAACACAAATAGGCAATCACCAGCTCTTTCAAAGCTCCAAGAATTGCAGAACATAACAGCAGACTCCTCAAAGAAAGGTAAATCTGATTACTGGTCTTTATACCACCTTCCTCTAGGATAGACTCAAAGCACTCTCTGTTGGTCTTTCAGTTGATCAATTCAGCTGAATGAAATGAAGTTCCTGTTTTATCCTATAAATGTAACAACAGAGAATTTTTTAATGGATTCCTCCTTATTTCAGTTCCTTTTTTATAGATACACATCTGGTACCAAGAAAACTTGGTACTATCTGGATTTAAAAATCATTCTGTTTAGTTTACACATAGATGTGGGCTTTCTGCAGAGAGCTGTTGATCCTTTATTGTTCCAAGACTTTTCTTGTCAAATGTCAAAGGGTTTATTGCAAACCACAGGTATTAAATTTATTCAAAAAGGTTTAAATAATGGCAAGAGAATATTTATTTTGCTCACTGTACTTAAAAATTGCTGAACTGTTTCACCCATGTCATGCAAAAAATGCCTCAGGCAGAAAGTAGAGGCAGAAAATGACATTATGAAAGTTTGAAATTTGGTAAATTTGAATGTAAGTATAAACAAATAATTTTCAAATATAAAATCATGCAGCCTTAGCTACTGAGGGTGCTACGTGATGCTGTTTCAGTAATAGGGGAACTTATTAAAGAGATTTTCTTTTGCTAACTTTTAGGTTAATCTTAGCCCAGAGAAGTCCTAAACAGTAGAGGCTCATATCTGTTTCATGGCACTGAAACCAGAATAATAAGGGGCATTCACTAGTAGCTGTGCTTGGGCTTTGGGAACAGAACGCTCACCTAGCTGATTTCCACTCCCATTTGCTGAAGAGCCAGGAGGTGACTTGGACATAGCTGGGAGATGGTTGAGAAAATACTCTTTTCCCCTAACCTGGGACCATCCTATTCCAAGACAAGGCAAAACATGGCCCTGGGAGAGAAGTGACAGTCTGTTTTTTGGGTTGGTAGCATTAGTGTGCAGTCTTTCCTCTCTCCATAGCATCAGCACTGCTGGTGAGGGTTAGGGAAGGTTTGAAAAAACAGTCTGATCTGGACTTGTGGACTCTGAATGTACGGTGCTCATGACAGAAAAAGCAGAGCACCCCAACAAATCCTCTGTTGTGTGGCGGGAAAAGCAATGTGCCTTGGAGGCATCAGATGTTGTTATGTGATGCTGTAAGACAAAATGGACTCTAGGATAGATATGGTACTGGCTAGCATCACACATTCTTTTTCCACCTGTAGTATCAAAGACTTCAATTGATAGAAAGTATTTCTTTTGCCCAGCATACTAAAAGCAGGCATTCAATCTGCAACATCAAGCAGGCTTTCTGGATGTTAGTCTGGGGTCTCAGTCTGCCTGGAGCCCTTTCCACTCCTAAAGGTGAGGGTGAGGTGGGTGGCAAAAGGGGAGACTTCCTTCAGTGAAAAGTAATTACTGGGAGTCCTGTGAAGTTTAATGAGATTTTGATTTTTTTCTCCGCTGTGTGGCTTTCTTTCTGGCAAGACCCCAGGTGTTTTTTGTTGTGGCCTGATGGTCCAGGTAAATGAGAGGACTAGCCATCTTGTACGTGAAGGCAACCAAACACTGGTGTGTGACCTACAGGCATAGAAAATGTTTTTTTTTCCTATGATGCCTAATGAATATGGCCTGTCCCCTCATGAGAAAGCACTGGGAGACCACTTCAAGGTTGGGCATTACTGAGTTTGACTCTTCTGCAGCATAAACACCATCTTGCTGATCTTGAGAGCAAGAATATACCCTGGTAGTAAGGGAATTAGAGTCCTGGAGCACAGCTGCGGCTGTTCTTACAGTGAGTCCAGCTGCAGCCTGCAAGACTAATAACTCCTTTGCAAAGCTGCAGAATATGCCAGCAGGAATCTACATCTCCCTCTCACTGCTTCACAGCCCTCCCTAAGCCAAGGTCAAATGCTGTCATTTAAAGCATGGAGGGTGTTTTTTTTTAAAATCATAGAATAATAGAATCATTTGGGTTGGAAGGGTCCTTAAAGATCATTGAGTTCCAACCCCCCTGCCCTGGGCAGGGACACCTCCCACTAGGGCAGGTTGCTCAAAGCCCCATCCAGCCTGGCCTTGGACACCTTGACTCCTTGAAAACCTGCTGTTTTCATTCCTCCAACAAAATAATGAATAGAGTCATCTAAAACTGTTTATAAGTAAAGCAAAGAATTTAAGCTGGTCTGAAAGAAAAACAGTTTAATGTTATTTTCAGGGTCTTGTAAAAATTAATTAAATGTAGCTGAATTTTGTTCTTGAAGTCCTTTTTTCAAACAAAAAAAAAGAGTAGAAGCAAGTACTTTTTACCAAAATATAAGGTTTCATTTGTTGCTTTTATCAAAATGTTATATATTCTTTAAAAATTCTGCTTCCTAAATTTGGCATACATTTGTAACAGATAATGTTTGTTTTTTCAGTGTTTGCTACACTAAAACCAAGCTGTTCAATTTCTATGTGAAGTTTACGGTTAGGTACACACATTTAGAATCAGAAATAGCAGTAATAGCTCAAGGTGCAACTGTAAGGTAACTGCAGATACATATTTATTTTAATTATAATTACCGAAAGATTACTGTAATGACAGGAAATTAACATATGTGTTTACATCATACAGAAATTAAAACTGATCACAAGGTGCTGAATGTTGTTTGTCATTCTCTGAAAATAGATTTTTTTTTTTTGAGCATAAGGCATAAATTACAGACTGAGCTGGTATGCTTAGTATGATGTAGTAGCATATGACCATTTCATCAATAATTTCTATATCATTTATTCAATAAGGACAGAAGAGAAAAAAAATGAATCATCTACAGCTTTGATAGATTGGAATGTTACTAATTCAGTGGCATTTCAATTCTAAACTCAATATCAAAGCTATCTGAGAGAAGTGGAATTTTCCTCCAAGCCAATATACAGCCTGCTGCCCATAGCCCCACTGCAGAATTCTGTTGGAGGTTGTTCTGAAGCACACTACAGTAGAATAGAAATTAACTAAAGCTCATAAAATGAAATTTGTGAATCAGTTTGCCTTTCTTTTTTTTTTGTTTTAATTTTGGAAAGGATCTCTCATTTCCACCTACTCACTATAATTATAAAAAACCAAACCAAACCCAACCTCTGAACAATGCAACCAAGTCTACTAAAAATGTTAAATGCAAAAAATTGCTTGCTATGTAATTCAGTTAATGTTGTGGCACTTTATTGGGCACTTGGAAGAGATTTTTATTAGTTCATATAATCTGAGACAATGGTGATTACTGATTATCACATAATTAGAACATAAAAGTTGAATGTTGATTAGGTCACACTTCTTTTAAATTCCTTAATGAACTGTAAGACCATTTTCAAATTTTAATAATCTTTTCTAACCAGATGATTCCCTTTTACCTTGACCAGCTCTATCAGTGGGATAGAAGAAAACAAATTGAGAAGATATAATATTATTTTTATAATTGCATCCATTTTCCCCTTAAAAGGTTTCTATTAGGAAATGATGAAGACTCTTTTAAAGTAGCAAGCACTTTGCATATTAAAACAATCATGAGTTATTTTAACTGCCAGATTATTGTATAATGTGCACAGAATGTACTTTTCCCAGAATTTAAGGAAGTTTAGAAGGGCAAAAAGTATTTTTATGCTGTAGCTATCGCTCTACTGTTTTGTCATGAAATATTGTTTCTCCTGTATTTTTACTCAGTCCTCAGACAAGACGCTTCAGAAGAGATTGCACACTTTGGAGGTAGGTATTGATCACACTACTGCTGTTGCTGAATTTGCTTATTTCAGCTATATCTATGACCAGACTTCCTTTTATTTATTTTTTTTCCCTTAACAAGAAGGCCCTTTACTGTGGCATGAAGTGATAAAAAAGAATTCTTGAAAACATTTCATCATCATGTGGTCCTTGTTGTCCCTCACAGATTGAATTCTCTTGGCTAGGACCCAAAACATCAGAAAAGTCTTTAACAATCCACTTCTCTCAAAAGAAAAATATAATTTTATTATATGTTCTTTTAGTTTGGGCATACTAATTGCCCATGTTGAGTCATGACATCAAAACCAACATCCCTGCATGCATGGGGATGGAGTTGTCAGTTCCAGCAGTAAAACACCTTCATACTTTGGGAGGGTGTCTAACAGAGTGGCAGAGGAGATGCATCAGACATCCTTTGCATCACCAAGAAACAGAGGTCTGCAGATCATTAAATCAGAGAACAGTTTGGGTTGGAAGGCCATCATGCTGGACACAACTCCTAACATATCTCAGATTAATATTAAAAGGTAAAGTAGTATGTGAGTGAAAATTAAGAAAAAAAAAAGACTAAATTCTAGCAATATTTATCTTATTCAAAATAAAATATTTTATGTCTTATAGCTCATATTTATCAACAAATTCTTCTGCAGAAGATAAGTAGCATACTGTTATTCAAGATCTGATACCCAAGGTTCTGGAAACTATATTATTTTTTAATGTTCAAATTTAAGCCCTTCAATATATTATTTCTAGCTCTAGCTATTCGACTGAATTTGCATGTTTATGGTAACTTTTGAATTATAGTATCAGTTTATTTTAGTTGAGAGCTTTCTTTGTAGATCAGGTATTTTTTCATCTGAGTCAATTTTTGATTAAGATTAGTCCTCCTAAATTTCAATTCCACTCTCATCATCGTAGCATGTTGTTTCCCGTTGCATGACTAATAGCTTTGCTTATATAGTGGTATCACAGACTTCTTTTGTATTACCATAAAATCCCTAGGTTTTTGACAAGAATTTTAGGATGTTTTGATTTGCAGAAATACTTCTAGGAAGTTTATGTTTATATCGAGTAATTTCAAGGGTTATTAAAATGTATCTTTTAGTGTTTTTCTCCTTTGAGGCATTACATGGGTTATAAAGCGGTGAGAGTTTCTGGTTGGCTTTACAGCAGGTAGAGTAAACAAATAATAATAATTAAAATGAAAAAAATCTCCACAAATTAAATAGTCTCTGTTTTAGACAATCCGGCAATGTAGAATTCCCCCTAATGATGTGGCATAGCTCAACCCTCCAGCCCCCCAATTTTTTATAAGAAATTTATGTAAGATTAAGTATTGTAACTTCTGTCACTACTAATAACAACTGAGAGGTAATCAGATATAGCAAACACACAGGAAAAAAAAGAACAACTAAAGTTGCACAATGTTGCAACTTCTTTTCAAGAATTTAAAAAAAATTGGTCCCGATTCTTCAGATATCTGGCTCTTGAGATCTCAGTTGATACTAATACTGTTTTAATTGCTAGTCAGGAATTTTTGGTGTTAAATACAAAAGGTAAACAACTGTAATGAGAAGTGACTGCAAACTGTACTGACATGTTATGTTTAACAAGTTTTGCTGTTCAGATAAAATTATATGCTGTTATCTGCGAGATTTTATAATGCAGTCTTAGACATTGCTGCTATATTGAAATGCTCCACAAAGCATAATGTGGATATATTTGCTTTAACTGAAGATGAGTAAATGTACTGGCCAGTGACCTGATTTAAAAGCTATTGGATTAAAATTAAAAACAGATCCAAATCAAACAGCATACCCAAGTTTTGAGTAATAGTATAGGCTCATTAAACTGAAATTAATAGACCAAGATGTTATTTACAAGAATTAAATCTATTTTTCCCCCCCTGGTAATGATAGCCAAGGTCCACTAAAATACTCAGGGGGTTGGAGCCCCTCTGCTCCGAGGACAGGCTGAGGGAGCTGGGGTTGTTCAGCCTGGAGAAGAGGAGGCT
>JAOQGH010000023.1:94084778-94133907 GCA_025769975.1 Gallinago jamesoni | reverse complement strand
AAGAGACGAGTTGACATGGTGCTTGGGGATATAGATTAGTGTTGGGTGGTGTTTTGTGTGGTGTGAATGTGGTGGTGTGTCTGGTGTATTTTTTTTTTTTTATTATTGGTTGGACTAGATGATCTTAAAAGGTCCCTTCCAACCTAGGTGATTCTGTGATTCTGTAATATATTTGGGAATTATGAAAACCAAAACTTTAACTTTAAAAATGTTTGATTTTTATCTTCTGCATTCCATGGGCGAATACTTGAACCTATTTATAATTCTGCATCTTCCAGGGAAGGGGCATCCACGATTTCCCTGGGTAACCTGTTCCAGTGCCTCACCACCTTCACAGTAAAGAATTTCTTCCTGATTTCAAATCTAAACCTCCCCTCTTTCAATTTAAAATCATTGCCCCTTGTCCTATCATTACACTCCCTGATAGAGTCCCTCCCCATCTCTCCTGTAGACCCCCTTTTAGTACTGGAAGGCTGCTATAAGGTCTCCTGGGAGCCTTCTCCAGGCTGAACAGCCCTGATTCTCTCAGCCTGTCCTCACAGGAGATGTGCCCCAGCCCTCTGATAATCTTCATGGCCCTCCACTGAACCCATTCTAATAGGTCCATGCCCTTCCTGTGTTGAGGAATCCAAAGCTGGAAGCAGAACTCCACGTAGGGTCTCACGAGAGCAGAGTAGAGGAGTAGAACCACCTCCTGTGACCTGCTGTCCACACTTCTTATGATGCAGCCCAGGACGCAGTTGGCTTTCTGGGCTGACAGCACACATTGCCAGCTCACATTGACTCCCAAGTCGTTCTCCTCAGGGCTTTTCTCAATCCATTTTCCACCCAACCTGTGTTCGTGCTTGGGATTTTTGGTGACCTACGTGCAGGACCTGGTTGAACTTCATGAGGTTTGCACGGGTCCACCTCTCAAGCCTGTCCATGTCCCTCTGGATGGCATCCCTTCCCTCCAGCGTGTCGACTGCGCTACACAGCTTGGTGTCATCAGCAACTTGCTGAGAGTGCACTCAATCCCACTGTGCATGTCTCCAACAAAGGTGTTAAACAGCACTGGTCCCAGTGGTATCCATTCTCATCTCCAGGTTTGAATTTTATGCAGACTTTCAGGCAGCAGTTGCCCTCTAAAATGCCACTGGTTGACCCATCTGCATTCTGCACTGTGTCCAGTTGTTTTCCGAGGGGAAACGGAGCTTCCCCTGACCATGGGTCTGCCCAGGCTTGCTTGGCTGTAACAGCTGGACCCGTCAATGGACCTGGGGCTGAAAAGGAAGTTCAAAGAGGCTGGATAGAAGTTAACTGTATGTAAGTTTGTGGAGGGCTACCTTCCTTGTTTATTTCTTACCAAATTAGTTCTTCTATATCATAAATACTACTAAGGTGGCTTGATATCACTGTGCTGCATGTGACTTCCCAGTGATGGAAAATTTTTGTCTTAATACTATTAAATTAAATTTAGTTTAACCAAGGTAAAAATGAAAGGTCTGTGATAAAAAGAATGATTTAATTTTTCCTTTTTGCATCAAACTCCTTGAAAGTAGAAGGATACGTTCAGCCACTTACACAGGGTTGTGTAACATTTATTTTAGACAGCTCTTCTTTATTATTCACTTGGGAAATGAGGCATGTTTTGGATTTACCTTGGATTTTTTGTAATATTTCTGTGATATCTATTTTTATTTAATTTCTATTTCTAATTTATTTGGGTTTCCCTTTGATGCATAAAGCTTTCTGTATCGCTTTTTGAATGTCTGTATTAGTCTTGGCTAAATGGCTTCTCCTGTGTCAGTTTCAGACCTCACTTTCTTCCATGGAAATGTAAACTTCTCGAGTACTGCAGGGATCAGTTCCAGATACCAGTTTACCATATAAGTAAATTTATTGATGTCAAAATCAAACGATGTCTTTGATAGCATGTTTAAATTTTCACTATAAGTCTGCTAATAAATAACTTCCATAATTCAAAAAGTAAGTACCTGGGATTTTAAAAAAAGCCTTTCTGTTCCACACTTTGGGATTTTTTACTCTTTTTGATGGAATCTGAGACTTTGGTTTATGACATAGATATTAAAATAACCAATGAGTTAGCCAAGCCCCCGCTGGAATACACAGAATGACAGCATAATTTTACTGAAGGATATAAATCTTCAGTATCAGATAATATGCTGAAAGTATTTTATCAAGTTGATGTCAACTATTTTGTAACTTTCTATCAAACTTCTTTCTTCCACTAGAAGTATATTGTTGAAGAAGTATATATATTTTTCCTTGGCAAAAAAGTTGCATCAGTGAAGATATCTTTCCATCATAAAAATGGCAGTGCAATGAACACATGATTTTGTTTTTCTGTACCTACTTGTTAGGTTATGCGTTCTCCTTCTTTATTCCTTTAAAAGTATTCCACAGGATAATATCTTTTCCGCTCTTATTCCTGAAACAGGATAAAAACATCTCCTTAAAATATTGACTCTTTAATCCATAAGTGATAAGGTGATCATATTTTTGGAATACTACATTTTGTGCTTTCTTGTAAGCCATGCACATGGGCACTGACATCAGTTTAATCCTCATGCCTTGCCTTAACTCAAAATGATATATTAATGTCTAGGAACTAAAGACACATATGGTTTTGTCCAAGTCTTACCATCCTGTGCTCTACAGTGTCTCAGGTTTCTATGAGAGTGCTCCCCAAAGGCTCTAATTCAAAAGCATGGATATTTGGCTTGTTCCCCGGAGACGTAGAAGATAATGAAAGTTTGTTCCTACTCATGCTGTACAAGTGCCATTGAAAATAATCTTGATTCAAAGCTGTTCTCTGATCATCCATAAACAGAAAATGTTGAAGGAAGAGAGGAGAGTGGGCATTAAAAAACCCTCTGTCATGGTCAAGTGAGGTCACACAGAGCCCAGGAAAGTGAAATGGTAGGAGTGGGAGGAAAGGCAAAGGTAGTATAAAGAGGCTTGTGGGGAGAAATTATGCTTATGAGAGAAAGGAAAATATAGAACTCCTGAGGAAGATCAGAAGGTGTCTGGGGAAAAGAAAGGCAATAAAAAGAGGGAATGAGGATTTGCAAACCATGCTACTAATATAACAGGGCAGAGACCATCCTTTGGTCCTGAGACCACATGATATGGCTCAATTTGCATTCATATGTCCAAATTCTCTTTTCTTCCAGACCAATTCACTCCATACTGTCTCCTGAGAAGAATCTCTAGAACATTTAACAGCCCAAGCACTGTAGAAACATACTTAACTTCATTATAAAACTGCTGTGTACACTACTATAGCTAAAAGAATTATGTTCCAGAATCTTGCAGTTCAATCATATAGTTTACAAAATCTATGAAGTTTTAGCCTGCATTCATTCATGGTTGTATCAGACCAATTTGTTTAAATCTTTAAAGTTGAGATTTGTTTTGCCTCCTTTGTTCCTGCCTACCCTAACATATTCAGAGAAAACAATCATATTCTAGTCTTCATTTACTGGATTAAACCAGCAAGTTCTTAAAAACGAGTTAAAGTGTGAATCCTTTAAAGAATGTAAAAGAACCGTCTTTTAGTATTTAAGCAATGTATGGTTCAGTGAAACCCTGCTTCATGCCTGCAATCTTTTGCCACAATTATAACACTAGTAAGAAATAGTTGCAGCAAGGATATTTTTCTCTTAGTGGTATGTTTTGAATCTGCACCTTTTTTTTTTATTCCAAGCAGTGTCATGAAAGCTACGAACCAACTGCATTGTATTGTGTTTGATGGATGTTTAAAATTCCTCTGAAAGACATGCAAAGCCACAGACATGTTCAAAGACCCAAAGTCTTGAACCACAGCATAATGTAGGCATCTAATTTCTTTTTATTAGTTGAAATAGAATGGAAAAAGGAAAACAATACATGTGCTTAGGTCACATATGAAAAGATCACCGTGAATGTCATTCATAGTATCTTCAATGGAAAGGAGGTGGCCTAAATCCTTAGTGCTGTAGTGTTGTTAGCTGGCTGATGTCAAATGCTTTCTTAAATTCTTCATTTTCCCCTTTCCAATTGAAGGGATATTCTAGTAGATTAGCTGTGTGTCCCAGACATCTTTTGAATTCTCTGTAAATCTTCACAATCTCTGGGTGCTTGGAGAATGAACTGAATGCACTGAGACAGCCATGACTGATATCTACTGATAGGCTTATCCTTGTGAATCGGAAGAGGAAGCTGCACGCAATGACATGGCAACTGAAAAAAAGTCATACTTGTAGGAAAACTAGAGAATGGGTCTGAATAAGAAAAATAGAAAAGAAAAAAAGGGAGAACAAAATCACAACCTCTGGGACACAGAGGATACAGTTTTATAGCGGCATGTCCTATTGCAGCTAAGTATTTTGTTGGAATAACATTCCCCCCACCCACCTATACAGACAGTAGCAAATATAAAAGAAGATAGCTCAAGTTGTCCCCTAGCTGGGATAAGCACATTAATAAATTCCACTCCATCTTAAAATGTTTAAAAATCTGGCCCATAAACCTGTGATTGCCTAAGGAGTCCATGTTTTTACGGTCTGAATACAGCACACACAGCAATCTGCTCAGCTGCAATACTTCTAAGAATTTTTAACTTAAGAATACAAGAACACAAGAGATTTACCAGCAAAATCTCCTACATACCTGTATATCACAGATATTATGTTCCCACTCTGTCTTAATTGCTTAAGCACCATTACACTGGCTGTCCATTCTAAAAACAATTTATATCCCATGATAGTAATATATTTTTATTGTTATCTTCCAGCAAAGTTCTGGTTAGGCTCATAGTATCACACATTTATCGACATGCAGATAGCTGGATGGACTTTAGTAATCCTCTGCTAATGAGCTTATGCCCATCTTTATTAGTCTCCATAAATCCAAATTTAATCTCTTATTTAGCTCATTTTTGCCTTGAGTGCACGTTTTGGTTGTATCTTTATTTGTATCAACATCTCTTTATACCTTTCTTCCTTTGCTTCATATTACTGTGTTTGCCTTTTTGTGCTCTATTCTACTTTGAAAGATGTTTTTCATGTTTTAAAGCCAATCCACTAACAGTCATCCTGTGTTTAAAGTCTTCAGTGTATGACCTGTTCAATTCCAAGTAACACCTTGTGGTTTATATAAAACTTTTTTTGCTTTCAGTCATTGCATCAAGATTTATAAATCAAATATATCCTGGATTATTTCTGTTCCCATCTCTTCTTAATTTCCCCTTATTTGACTCTAACATTTTCTCCTTCTCTGCTTTCATGATGCTAAACAGACCCTCTCCTCTGAAGGACCTGTCTTTCCAGTTCCTCAGTCTCTTACATATTTTATTATGGCAAGAGAATGGATCAAGGCCCACCAGGCTGACCTCAGAACCAGCAGCATGGTACATCATGGTTTAATATGGCTAAACTCCTTCCCTAGCCCCCCAGAGGGGAAAAGACATCATGGCCTTGTCCTTACTGCTTGCTAGGAACTGCCTCTACTGCTTGAACCTGGGCATTTTAAGGTGGAAAATATTGGCTTGAGTGGAAACTCTGCCAAGAAATGTGCTGATAAATAGCATGGCTATGCCAGCCTGACCTATTGCCTACAGAAGTTTGTTGCTTGCCAGCAGCCCAGATTTGGGATGTTGTGGAGACACTGCTGAGTCCTGTCCAAACCCTGACTATTTCTCGCTACTGTTCTTTCATGTGGACACAAGTGGTACTGTGAGGCACAACCAGGACACTATCCAAAGTGACTACAGAGGGCTGAGGGCAATGGTCAAGAGTACAGAAGACAGGTCATGTTCTCCAAAATCCTGCTGGTGAGGGCAAGAGGTGTAAGGAGGAGACTGATTCTATGTGTCAACAGTTGGTTTCAGAGCTGGTGTTGGCAGCTGGATTTTGGTTTCTAAGATCATGGGACTCTATTTGAAGAGGGAGGGATGGGATCCACCTCACAAAGCATGGCAAAGGTGTCTATGCCAGTATGATGGCTGATCTGGTAAGGAGGGCTTTAAGCTAGGAATTCTGAGGGAAGTAAAGAGTAAAGGGACAGGAGCATCTCTCATATGAAGAAAGGCTGAAAACGCTGGGACTTTTTAACCTGGATAAGAGAATCTTAGCAAGATCCTGAAGGGAGGGTGCAAAGAGCACAAAGCCAGATTCCTTTCAGTGATGTCCAGAGACAGGAAAAGAGGCAGTGGGCACAAACTGAAGCACAGAAGGTTCTGTATGAACACACTGAAAAAAATAATTACTGTGAGGGTGACTGAACACTGGCACAGGTTGCCCAGAGAGAGGCTGTGGAACCCATATCCTTAGAGATATTAAAAACCTGACGATACACAGCCTGAGCAACCTGCTTTGGCTGACTCTGTTTTGAGCTGAGGAATTGGACTAGATGATCTCAAGAGGTTCCTTCTAGTGTCAACCAGTCTGAAAATTTGTGGTAATCCCAGACCAATGAGGAAGCCCATGCTTCTCCCTGTTCATTCACTATCATAGAAATAAACACAGATTCTCAATGATGTATTTTAAAGCATTTATTTAGATTGCTTTACCTCAGGTGCTGTCTTCTGTATTACTCTTAGTTAAAGAAATATATTATAATTGAATGAAAGTCAGGAAACAAACTAAGGATAGATTGTTCTTAGCATATTGTTAAAATTGCAATTATATTTTGAATATATATCTAGTAGCTTTAAATGTCCTTTTGATTCTCTTTTTGGATTCTGATTTCTTTTGATTGTGTCCTTCCACTATGACCGAATATTATAACTCATAATTCTCCAAGTCCAAAATCTAATTTTAGTTACTCAAACTATATTGCGATTCATGAAGACATATTCCTTAGCTAGATTGTCACTGTCAGCCAAATTCTGTATGTTAGAATCCAGAGCTGGATGTTCTTCTGATTAATCTTTTTAACTAATTTAATAGAGCTGATGTTTTACAGATCAGCAACTTGGTAATAAACACACCAGAGCTTTATTGATATAAGCAATATCTTGTTTCCCATACCACAGAGATAAAGCTCTCCAAATTGTATTTTACCTGCCCACTAAATAGGAGTAATGGGAATATTTTTTAATCAGAACCTACAATATTAAAGATCATATTCTTTTCATCAAGTCTAAGAAGAGACTTCATTGTTTATCAAGCTCCTTGTATTACTTGTGTGGGCGGCAGTATTTAGAAATAAGGACAAAAAACCAAACAAAATAAAACTGGTTCTCTTGAAGAAAACAATTTCCATAGCTTAGCTCTGTACTAAGCTCCACTGCTAGAAAGATAAATTGTGTCTTAAGTAATTTCATATTACTAAAGCAGTCTGAAATGCTGAGCTACAAGCAATTTCTGTCACTGACAAAATAGGCTTGATTCTCAATTCTCCCGAGATTTGCAAAAATCATAAAATCATGCTATCAGTCTCTCTTCTAAGTGGCAGAAAAGTTAAAAGAAGGCCACTGTGTAACAAGAATATCACCTTCAGTCACGGACTGTGTAAAAACACGAGCCTGGGCTCTGACTTGTCCTCTGGGTAGTTGCACCAGCAATGGTAAAATCTACTTCTGTATCTCTTTAACAAGCAGCACAATTGTGCTACTAGCAGAGTAACACAGCCCAAATAAGAATTCATCTCATTCTTTACTGGTGTAGAAGGGGTTGATAAAATTATTCCTTTGGTTTTTGTTTTCTTTTTTTTCTTCCCTTCCCCCCCCCGCAGAATAACCCTAGAGCTAGTTTCAAAGCAAAATCTGCTAACTACATGTGCCATTTCCTTTCAGAAATCCACTTGGGTCTGAGGTTGAGGTAAACCAGTTTGTATCCTTAACTCTGTTTAAAGCTAACTTTAAGTATAGTGTACCTAAAATTAGGTGTAAAAAGAACATCCTTAACTTTTTAAGTCTATTAATCACTGATGCAATAATCCTGTAATCATTTATAAAAATGAATCTCTTATTCATATAAATGATTTTCAGGATTGGAGATTTAATATTTTTAATAATAAACTTTTTACAATACCTTTAGATTCTCCCCCAATGACAAAACATTAACATAATTTTAGCTCATGATTATTTTAGGAAGACTTTTATAAATGTGTCCTAAACTGTTTGCAATTGAAATGTATATATGCTGTGATTAATAGTTTTGCATGGTAATTTGGTCACATTTTACTGCTTGATGAAAATGATGATTTAATTATGATAACTTGATGAGGCATGTATTTAAAAAACCTCTCCAGAGTTGTTTTTTTCCCCCTAAATTCTTGATTAGGACCAAGGTCATTGTTGAAATGCAAGGTTATGTATGAGTAATTTATAGTATAGTTATTCTGGTTAGAATATTCAGATTTTCCCTAATTTTGATCTGGTTCAAATGTTCGAATCCTACATGCATGGTGATTTTGTAGTGTTCAGTTTTACAGCATATGGAATCTGTCATTAGAAGCCACAAAGCTTTTTGAAAATGAATTCCATCAGAGCAATGGAAATTGCTCTATTCTCTACCATTTTGAAAACATACGCTGCCCCTGCGGCACTGACTTCTTCCCTTACAGAGGTAAAGATTCTATTAACTCAATATGAGGTCAGGGTGAAACATAAGGTAAAACGGCACTATTTATCAGTGTTATGGCTTTGTGTTTCCTCAGGGGAAAAATGGCTGCAGAGCTGGTGATAATTTCTGCCAGTGGATATTCTGAATATCTGTGTTGAAGTCAAAGAATAATGGAGGACTTGTCACTTGCTTTTTAAAATAGAGAGTAGGAGAAAATTATCAGTGCTTTCCAGAGGTGGTTTTAATACAGCAAATTTGAGTGCCGTGGCATGACCCTCCTTGGGAATAGCTAATAAAATGACCAAGGAATTTAAATAAATGAAAGAAAAGCTAAAAATGGCAAAATAACCCAGGAGAATACAATTATGCATATCTGCACAGAAAGAACAATGACATAGAAAAGCTTCCAGAAACGAGGAGCTGAGAAAAAGCATATAGACAGTCAACTTCCTCATATGTTGAGCTTTCTCCTTTCCCATAAGCTTGAAGCATTAACTGAAAAAAAACCCAACCTTTTTAAGAATGAGATTTTTTAAATTTTTTTTTATTTATTTTTAGGGAACTATGCAGGTTCTCTGTAAATTCTGAGAAGACAAAAAAAATAAATATGTATTTCATGTAGAAGATAAATAAATTTCTGCAGGAAGACCATTGTTCCAGAGGGATAAAATTTCCAGATTTGATCCAAAAGTCCCGTTCTAAAATTTAAAAACGCCCAGAGTCTCATTACATTACCTTCCCGCTGGCTTGTGGCTGCCACTGAGAACTGTTTTTTCCATTCAAAAAATACTTTTGTTTTTTTTTTCCTATAATGGAATACCCTTCTCTTATAGTCTCTGCTGAGCTTTGAGCTTACATTTGAGGTTAGCATCTTTAACCTCTTTATTTTCTGTTCTGCTCTCACACTGATCAGGCTCTCCACCACTTCATTCAACCACTTTCTCATGTCCCTTAATCCGTATATTTCACACCTTCCCCCAAACAGTGGAATATTTTAGGAAGTACTTATTAAGTCAGTCTCTCTTTAATACAGATCTGTTTTTTCCTTTTCAGTTCTACCATCTGTCTAGCTAAATAACCACTTCTCAACTACTTTAAATCTCTAGTCCCATCTGCTTTTTCCCACCATTGGTTCAGACTTCAAACCCTTCTCTGCTTTCTCCTTCCTTCCTTCCTTCCCTCCCTCCCCCTTTCTCTCTTTCTTTCCCTCCCATATGAGACCCTGCCAGTTTTGTGCAAGATGATATTGTTGAAATGCAGCATGGCTTTCTTCTCACCTTCTTTTTCCTACTTGTTTTTTTCCCGAAATTCAGTTCTCCTTCTTCCTCGCAGCTGATCTGCATATTTTCTACCAGTTCTCTCCAAACTTCGCTCTTGTCCTTGTGATCTCTCCATCTATGAAACTATTCTACACCACTCTCATCCTTGCCTGTATTTTCCACATAACTTCTCACTACTTTCTGGATCTCGTACTTCACAGTACAAAAGGACCGTCTTTACTCTTTGAAAAATATCCCACCTTTATCTAGACTTTTCTCCTCATTTATTGCCCTATCTTGTTCCTCCCTTTTACTTCAAGCTCATTAAACACAGCATTTACTGCTGCAGCCTGGATTTCCCCTTCTATTTATCCCCAGTTTCTCCCTTACATTTCAAGGGTACTACTTTTACCAAAATCTTAAGTGACATTTTAGCAAAATTTCAGAATTCACCAATATATCTTAGTCGCCTTTGACCTCTACACTGCCTTTTATTTTGTTGGAAATCTTTTTCTGTCTTTGCTTCTGTGACTGATCTTACCTGTGTCTCTCTTTCTGCCTGTCTAATCATTCCTTTGACTTACCCTTTAGAAGCTCTTCCATGTCTCTGCTTCCTGTGGATGCCCCATAGGTCATGTCCTCCATTCTCTTCCTTTACTTAAACTTTTTTCCTTATTTATGTATCTACCATCTTTGCTCATCTATCATCTTTGTGCTGGCCTTTAGATTTAAGTTTCTACACCAGCAGATCTTTCCTTCTGTGCAAACTAAAGCTAAAAGAAACTATAGCCTCAGTCAAAAGGCCAGGAGGTTTTTAAGGTATTTCTTGTTTATAGATGCACTTATTCTGGAGAAAAAATTAAAATCCAGCAACACACAAAGAAGTTTCTATAGATTAAATGAAATACATAAGCATGTAAGTAAAACCAGTAGCAAGTAGAGCTTTTCTTAGGTTAGAGTTTTTTGTTCTGCTTAGGCCTTCAAAGAATGATATTCTTTGAAGAATTTGAAGAAGAATTTGAATTTGAAGAATTCTTCTTCTAAGAAGCTTGATTTACAGCATCACACTGTATATTGTCAAAATAAAGTGGGAGAAAGTTTACTATAGTAGTTGCCAGTTGACATGATACTCTTGATGCGTGATTTTCAAAAAAAGTTTAAAACCTGGTATAAACATTTGGGGAAGTGAGTTCTGGGCTGTCATTGAGAGGAATTCATAGCTTTGGGTGAGCAGGACTAGTCAGTTGTGAGCCACAGTTGTGCTACTGCATTCAGATGGCTGTTCAGACTTCGCAGATATTCTGGTAGCTTCTTCAAGAATGCAGTTATGTACAATAAGCAGGGCTATTGACTGATACCCAGTTTTGCTGTCTGAATGTAACTTTCTGGTTTTATTTAGAAAAGTGGTCAACATCAAAAGAACTACAGAGAACTAGGAAGGAAAGAGGAAGGAAAAGCAAAATAAAGGAAAAAACAAAGAAAAAAAAAATCAAATAAACCCTCTAATAGAGGAAAGGATAGAATCCCCCAAACAAAAGTAAAAGATACTGTCCTGCTTTGAGCAACACAGGACTGATTTCTCTTCTAGTGTTTGGGAAAACTGCACTTTTAAAAAAGACTCTAGTGTCTGAATTTGTGAAAATATTTACTTTAGAGCCAGTGGGCTATGTGAGTTTCAATGCCTCAGCATTTTCAAGCAAGACCTGGGCACTTGACCCAAGCTGGCCAACAAGATTATTTCATACCGTCACATTCAATATAAATTAGAAAGTTTGCTGCACAATGCGCTCTCTTTCTCTCTCTACCTTGATAGCAGTGGTCCAGAAAACTTTTCGCCCTGGTGCTGACCCCCTGAGTCCTTCCCTTCCTCCCAACACTGTAGTGCTCACAGTGTCTGACATTTGATTTCCACTGCCGGGAGTGCACAGCTTCCTACTCATGGAACTGGATGAGTATAATCTTTGTATATTTTATATTAGTGTTGGGATCGATACAGGTTCCTTAGTATTATTGTTGATTTTTTAGTCTTACTGTATTAAATCTAGCTATATTTCAACCTCAGTGTTTCCTTGTTTTCCCCCATTCCCCTTCCTGGGTGGGAGGGGTCATCAGATGATAGAATAATTGTCCAAGTGACAATAAATTTGTGTGGGTTTCTCAAACCATAAAAAACACTCAGAAAAATAGGTAATAAAAAAAATCTGAAAAATAAAAATAAACTAGAAGAGATAACTGTTCTGGAATGTGGATGGAGTGAAATTTTGCTTCAAAGTTAGAAGACTATACCTGGATTGTGATGCAAGCATCACAGTTTTGCTCACAAACTTTACATAGTGATAAAAGAAGATTATCATGTCATTTTTAGGTTACACATTAGGAATTATTATCAGAGCTGGAAAAGTTTTATTAGTTTCTTTTCATAGGTCATAAACTGTTAATTTCTTAGGATTTACAGCCACTCTAATCATCAGGCCTCAGGTGTCTTTTGCTTATGTTAAGTGTGATAACTGATCTCTTGGCATCCAAAAATAAGCTGGATGCTTCAAAGAAGGCTCTGAGACATATGGCTCTTCTACAGAAAATTGACTGAGAGCAGAGAGCAGATGGGAGGCATATATATACAGCAACAGAGTGGCACGACACCTTAGCTTAGGCATGAAACTATATTTGCTGATTCATGAGTTATCTTTTCTTTGCTGCTGCTGATAAAATAAAAAAGATTAAAGTATGACACAGTAATGGAAGAACATAATTGTTTTCATAGCAAGTCCTTGCCACACACAATTTAAAGATGTATTAAATTTTTTGTGAAGATTTTGGAACAACATTTATTTTCACAAAATTACACACTAAATAAATCTTTTATTGTCCAGTCTCTTTCTCCTTAAATCACAAGTCACTACAGCACTTTTAGTGAGAAAAGGTCAGGACTACTGAGAGAGATTATCAAGTTTTTAGTTGGTACAGTGTTGTGCATATTCTTTTAATAGGTACTGGGTAAGTGAAGTTGTGACTAAAATGTTTAAATCAAACCCTAAAAAATTTAATCAGAATACAGAGAAAGACACTCAGTAATTCCTACCTCAAGAATTAAAACAATTATGATTGGCTTGCCAATTTTTAAAAATGTGACTATGAACTGCACTTGATAGCGGCAGTTTCAATAATAATAATAGGAAGGGCAGAGGGAAAAAAAAGTAAGGGTTAAACAGCCTAGAATATGGTCTCAAGCATACAGAATTTCAGAACAGCAAACATAGTTCTTAATAGAGGTTCCATAAAATGATTTCGCTCAGCAAACACCAGCTGTTCAGAATAAAATGCTAATATTAGTTTAACTACTTTAACATCAGGTCCTTGCTAATGATGTCCTCAGCTTGTATTCAAATGACAGAAAATTGAGGATTGTCCAAAATAAGGTATAATGCAGTGATATTTCCTTCTTCATACTTTTGTCAAGAGAGGAAAAAAATAACATTGATGTACATATAAACTACAAGTGTATATCCGTTCATTTATGTATTTGAATTCTACTGCAGTATTAGCATAGCAACATTTTCTTTCTGGCACCAGATATTTATGTTGTGGCCCCAAAACTTCACTAGACCACAGGTTTTAGACTGCCTTCTGAAAGAATAAACTATAAGTTAGGGTATTCATCAAACAGTGCTCTTAACTTTTGCCTATAAACAGCATTTAATTATTTATGACCAACTTTAGTGGAAACCCATGCCTAAAATTTAGATATGTCTTAATATGACCCAGTTTATACTTTTACTCTGCTTATAGTTTATACTTTATACTCTGCTTTCAAGAATTGTCCCCTTGTAGCATTATTAGAACATGTGACAAACATAATGGAGTGGCACGTTCTGCTTTTCCATAATGAAAGTTGATAAAGATAACTGCAACAAGGCAGATTTGTTGCTCCTTTACCATCAGTGTGAATACTACCTGTGCATATGAAGGTATTTCTGAACATTTAGGTGCATGTCTCAAACACACAAATACTGAAACCAGATGCCAGATGGCTTATTGTTCCTTCTCTTATAAAGTATTTTTCACACTGATCTCTGAGAGTTACCTGGGGAAGCTGGTTGAAGAAGTTCAAGTGAATGATCAAATTTCTGCTGAGAAAAAACAAAAGAATGTGTGAGAAGCTGTTAGCTGTTTCAGCTTTCTCTGTGCATTCAAGAATTTTTTCTTGAGCACAGATCTTGAAAATCAATATGGGTATTGTCTTTTTTCCTTTGTATTTCATGTAACCTAAATGAACATGTAGTTCATTATACTTAATAAAAAGCATGTACTTTCTAGTTTTAGAAAATCTTAAAATAATATCCATATTAACTGTCACACAGTCTTTCTTGTATTACAATATATATAAAGAGGTAGTAGAATCCTCTTCGTTCTGTCTCTTTTGTATTCTAGTACTTATACTCAGGCACTTTACAAGTAATGGTCCCCAAACCAGTCACTGTTCCAATTCCTGTTTTTATTCTTGTTTTATACTTGTAGTCTATCGAGCTTGTTTCATACTTGTGCAAAGAGAGAAAAAAACATTGATCAGGCAAATGAATCAGAGAGGAAGGCTAAGCATCTGCCTGATCCTAGGGCTGCAGTCTGGGTCTGCAGGGACAACAGGAATCCCCTGGAATATTTCTGGAATGGGGTACAAAGATTAAGTTTGAAATAAAACCATGAAAGAGAAAACAGTCCACATTTCAATGAAGTAAAGATCAAGTAATAGATCCCAAGTTCTCTGTTTTGATGTAAATTACCTACTGATTCTGATCTTTTCCTGCTTAACAAACTGGTCTTTTAGTATTTGTCCAGAGTTCTAATGAAACATTGCCCTTATATGTGGAAATATTGTACTTTTCATTGTTTACTCACCCAAAAATTGTATAATAAAATTGACTTTGGCCAAATTTTAGTCCTATTACACCACTTTTACCCAAACCTGTTCAGACACACAGTATTCTTAAGCATGCCTGAAGCCTTTGGCGGACAAAGATGCAAGAGTGTCCTCTGGTATGGGCAATCTGAGATCCTCTCCATTCCTGTAAGATCTTGGTGTCTGCTCCCATTTAACAAGACTCAGGAATACGTACTTTGTGCCAGGATGCAATCATTCACCCTGCAAAGGTTCCATTATGAGTGATATGTAATTAGGTAATGGAAAGAAATATTTACAATTGCAACAAAGAGGCAAATAAAATAGACAACAGGGTTTAGTGATCAGATAAACTTTCCCACGCCTTAAAGCAAGAGTCCTGAGCAAGATTCTTAGGCATACCAACTGATAGAATGGAAAAGCACTAAATAGGGATGGCTTCACAGTTACTGATGGGCTTCTTTGCTGCTTGTCACAGAGATGACTCTGTATTCCAGGTGAGTCAGGAACAAATTTCCTATCAACTTCTAGGAAGTTCCTGATACTTGTTCCTGTCCAAGCAAATATCTGTCTCAGTTATGTTTTTTATTATTTGACTTTTTGAATTGTTATGTATTTTATATTTTAAGACTTTTCTTAAGGATTACCATCCGGTTTGGGTTTTTTGTTTGTTTTTTTTGTAAAAGGAGATTTCTGTATTGTGAATGTCATTCTACTGTTACTTATGAATTTCTTTGCTGCCACAACAGAATCTCTTCATGCTCTGACAAGGAATCATTCTACAGATGGAGGTGCAGACAGGCTAATTATAATTCCAGTAGCAAAGCCTTGGATCCAGACAATTTGCTGTGTGAGCTACATGGCTTTAGAACCTAAATATCTGCCTTTACAGAGTGGGATATATTCATTAAAAATCAGGCATTTATCTTCCCATGTATTTTATATTAAATACTATGACAACCACAGGGGCTTTTTTTCATGTTCTGTTGATAGATTTTATTAAAAAGTGACTCACTGCCATCAATGAATCCTTAATGCTTCTACTGAACAAATTGTGGAGATTTAAAGTGTTTATTTTGCTTTTTAAATTTATTATATATTGTGATCCACATTTGATGCTTACTTAGTCATCTAAATGGAACTGAACTTGACAAATTTGATCTCTGATTTAATACTTACGCTATTTAGCTGACTAACTTTTCATAATGTAAGATTCTGTAGGATTCTAGAAAGACCTGGGCAGGTAAAAAAGAAGTCAGAATTCACTCAGAGTCACTGGACATATTTCCTCTTGCCTAAGCAGGTATCCTGGCTGGCACCACAGGCACAGGTCCCTGCTAGCTCAAGAGGTCTTTTCCCATTTACTTGGTTCCCTTCCCTACTTGCCTACCTCTGCGGATAAACGCTGTCAAAAAGAGTGGGACTGAGAGTAGATATAACTTTTTGATAGTGTCCTGTGAAGGGGATAAGAATGGCCTGTGGAGGGGATAAGAAGATCCAAGGTCCAATGTGGCTTCACATTTTGCTTTTCTTTTGGGAGAAGCAAAGGCTGCTGTCTGGTCTTTCTTTGTGTTGTAGACAGACTTGGTCTAGGGAGAACACGTTGCTGCTGAAGCTGTATCATGTGAGCTTGGGAGAATAGGATGAAAATGATGCAGTCAGGAAAGGTGGGAAAGCTGGGTACGGAGAGGGAGAACTTGAACTGCTGAAATGCTGTTGACCACTCAGAATTCGTAATCAGAGTGATGCAAGAGGTATGGAAATGGGCATGTTTTGGAAATTGGGGAAAGAAAGGGAATGGAGCTTTTGTTGCTAAGCACAGTGTAGGAGGGCTGGCAGGAATTGGGGAATTTGGTCGGAAGGATGACAAGGGCAAAAATTTACCTTTCAGTACATGTGTCAATGTGAGTATGAATCATTGTCACACGCCTTACAAACTACCACAGAAAGTTCATATGCTACAGATACTTGATTATTATAGTAAAATCTTTTAAAGAATCTTATTTTTCTTAACAGCTTGGTGATTTTTACTCATGTGATTGGAAATTTTCTATTTTTTTAAATTGGTAAAATTACTCACTAATCATGAAGACTTTGAGTGACCTGAAAATATTTTTCTTCTTAGGACAAAAAAGTAATTGTTTTCATTGATCATATTATATACATGAAATAGAAGTTTTGCATTACATTGATCAAAACTTAAAAAGTACAATTATGCAAATTATCCTTGTGAAACAGTTATCGGACCCTAAGTGGGACCACCACAAAAGTAAACTTGCTCTTTTTTTTATTTATTTTCACATTTGAACAATATTTACTGGTATAACGCATGAAACTCAGTGAATTATGAATATAGAATTTGTATGGTCAAAGACAAGAAGCATTCAGTTCAGTACCTTCAAGGAGAAAGAAGACCTAGATAGAAGATTTAGGTTTTGTTAGTGCTTTGTTCCATGATTATGGTTCCCTGGTGTTTTTCAAGAAAATATGTACAACAAATATCTTAGTACATTAGGGTTAAAATGAAACATATAGCAAATCCATAAATACACTATCATCACAGTAAACTTGTAGAGTTTATTTAACACAGCTCACAAGAGAAGAACAAACTGAATTCACAATATCTCAAAAAAACCATAGCTCAGAGAGATGAATAGATAGTGATAAGACTCAATGAAGGTATTCCTTTATACACTTCAAAGCCTGAAGTCTGAGACAGCTTCACTCTCAAATCACTATCTGCTCTGTCATGTCAGAATAGGCTAACGTGGAATGTGCTGTGAAAAATGTTCCCCTTTGCTACCATTTTCATTCCACTGCACTGAGCAACACTGTTAGTAGAAAAGCTTCATATATGGGAACTCACTTCAAAAATCACTTTGATAGAAAAAGTAATTTCCACACACTCAGTGGCCTAATATTTCAAGAAAAGGGCCACAATATTAGATATCACAGCTGTCTGGAAAACATACATGTAGATGCTTGATTTTGGCAGACCCCCATTCCCTGCAGTCATTTATCAATATTCATTTTGAGCTGAACTGAGCTTTGTAAAACCCCTTAGCAACTGTGCAGCGGCTGCATAGGACTGTATAGAAAGCACACCTCTGCTGACGTGTAGACTGGGCAGACTGCCCACCCACCTTACTGAGGGCTGGGAAGCTGGTTCATGCTGGTGGCTGGCTGAACAGGAGCTCCATTTCATCCCTTTCCCCCTCATGTCAGCTTTTGGGAGGAGACAGGTATAGCATGCAACTGTTGCACACCATTTTGGGAAACCTTCTGCCTCCAGTCAGTCCAGGACTGCTTCCACAGAGAAGAGAGGTCTTTCTTTTCAGGTGCTGCTAATTTTGCTTTCAGTACCAAAATCTCTTTATCAAGCCCTATGTTCTGTTTTTTTTTTACATTTGCCAAATATTTTCACTTGTAGACACTCTTATATGCTCATAAAATATTGAGGAATGAAGGCTCTACATAATGTCCTAAAAGCATCTTCATCAAAAGTTAAGAAAAACATAGCCTTTTGTTTTGTTCTTTCAACCTGAGCCATTGAAAAACAAAAATTGTATGAAAAATATTTCTGAGGTCTCTTTTCTAACAGACTGAAGTATAGCCTACATGCTCAAGGAAGTTCTGAAAGCCTGAGATATTTTAATTTAAGGAATATGTAAAACTGCAATTAAAGAGAAGACTGCAAATGGCTTAAGCAATATTATTTGTAGGTGTGTTTTATTTCAGTGCGAATCAGTAATGGCAGTTAGTGGGACTCTAATTGACAAAAAGAATCCAGCAGTTTAAGGGATGAAGACTCAGATGAGGCACCATAACTACCCTTAGCACCATCGTAACTATCCTTGAAGTAACCTCTATCCTAATACAGAACTGTAGGGACACTGGAATACTTCCCTGCCTGGTCTTCTAACAAGCAAATAACCATCTAGAGCGATCCTGGAGGCCACAATTTCTTATCTCATAAATCATCCAGTAAGCACTAGATAATGCCAATTTGCAAATGTAGGACTATCTTAAAATTGAAGTATCTCTTATCAAATCTACCTACTTCCTACTACACTTCCCAGCAGCGTAGACAGCTACTGAAAATCGTCATTTTGCTTAGTGGTGGATATTTGAAGAAATCTATATTTCTATCTAAAATCTATATTTTGGTTGGACTAGATAATCTTAAAGGTCCCTTCCAGCCTAGACCAATCTATGATTCCATGATTCAGTTTTCATCCACTTCTAAATTTATTCTCAAATAAAACATATATATTTTTAATTATTATTATTACAATATTACTTTATACATAATAACAGGAAAATAAACCTTGATATATGATGGCAGGACATAAAGCATAAATATTTTTTGTAAATTTTGCATTTAAAAGCTAACAAAAATTCCTGTATAAACTATATTTTAACCTGACATTTCTACTTATTGTCTCCTCTTACCAAGCCCTACCATTTCAGGTATTATAAGGTTTCCTTAACTAATATTTCTAAAAGATTCTGAAATTGACTGTTGAAAGAGTTATTACAATACTTCACTGTTTTAGTTAGGAAGCACAAGGACACAGTGAGAATCAGACAGTCTTTCTGAGCTATGGAAAAGAAGAATTTTCATTTTGTTGTCCAGGTGTGTGGTCTGTTATCCCTCTTGTCCCTTAATAGTAGGAAAAAGATTTGAGTGTCATGGCTGCATAGAGTCAACATTCAATCAACATTATGGGCTTAAGTTAAGAAATTGGAAAAATTTGCAAAGACTTGCGAAACCTGCAATATTTTCTGCTGAGTTTGACCATGGGTTTCTCTTTCCTTTTTCATCTGGAATGTGGAGCAAGAATTATGAAGCTGATAGAGCTGTTCAGAACATTTGAATGCAATGTAAAGAAAGCTTTTGGCACATTTTCTGTGGGAACAGTAAAACTATATCGAGGGTTAAACATGTGAGTAGGAAAATACTCAAAAGCTTGAATAATTTCCAATCTGAAAAGCCCTCTAGACACCTAGTTACCTCAGTATATTCTTCAATATTTATGGAATTCTGCTCTTTACAATATGTCTGCCCAGCCACATATAAAATGTTAGTACCACTATACTATACAATGTACTATACAATACTCCTACCATACTATTCAGTGCTACTAATAGAGTACTGCTACTGCTGTTACCACTGCTGCTGTTACTGCCACTACTGCTACTTCTATACATAAAGTAATATACTACTTCCCTGCAACCAGGAATTTTTCTATTTACATTATAGATTATGGAGGGCACAGACACTGTAGGAATAACGGAAATACATATGCCAAGTATTCCGACAATATAAATGATAGAGAAAGCTAAAATACAAATTATACTTTTGGATATGTACTTAAAACATTTGAGTTGTTTGTCAGAAGATGTTTAAAGAATAACAGCAATTTTTTGCATAATTTTTCCTTTCGGATTCTCCTCTAAGTCTAAGAAATCAATTAAAAAAAAACAGAGAAAAAGAAGAGAAATTTGTAAAAATTTGGAGAGGAAGGAAGATAATAAAAAAAGCCTGTGTGCTATCTGAAGCTTGCCATCATTTCATCTAGTGATTCATTCCTAGTTTTCTATATGTGTGTTCTACCTTGAAATGCTGGGCTATATATGTGTGGAGAAGTAACACATGCAGCTGAGGGGAGGACAGGCTGACTTTGTTTTGCCTGGAAAGATTTTTTTGTTGTATTATCTGTGGCTCATATGAACTCCCACCTCACTGTATCTTGCCTTTGATGAGAACTCAGAGATAATGAAACACACTATAATCACTAACCTATAGAGAAAAGCCCCAATGTCATTTAAGCCTCATTAATAAAAGCAAATGTTGCTGTTCAGATTGCTGTCTTGTAGACCTTGCCTGGCATAAAAGACCCTTGTTGTCCCTTAATATCTGTAAGGAGGTCAGATTTCCTTGAAATTGAAGCCGTGATAAAATCATATCTGTCATCCTAGACTGTCTCCATACTGTGCAACAGAAGAAAAGATATTTTCAGCTCTGTGAGGCACTGAGGGAACCGCTCCTACATCTCTGGATCTGTATGGGAACTGCAAGAGAAGTTATTACAGGGTTTGAAAACTGAGACATTTCCTAAAGACCCTCAGACTAGCTTCCTGCTGTGTTCATTCCTGCAACTCTAGAGAAGTTTCTTAAAGGTAAAATGGGAGATACAGTGATACTGAAAGTGGAAGACTGCGACAGCCACCTCTCTGAGGTGGGATGTTCTCACATGCTTCCTCACTACCAGAGTAAAATAATCCTCATCACTCTTTGGTGGCAGCTGTGGAAAAGACAAGAATAGGAAGAGCATAGATGCTGTGAAACAGAAGGAAAGAAAGAATTTAGAGAAGCAGAGCAAAAGGTAAAGATGGAGATTAGGAAAGGAGAAAGATGATAAACTTTGGGTCTCATGCCTTGTCTTCAAAAAAATGGCATGCTTCTCAAGAATTCCTGATCTTCAGCAGTAGAATGAATGTTACTTCGTACTCCCAGAAATGTGCTTCTTAATATCTTCTCCTTTTCTGGAAAAAAAATAATATATATATGTTGGCAATGAGGAATTCAGAACAGTGGGTGCATGAAAATATAATAAAATCAAAACCATTGCTACAATTCTCCTGTAGAGAAGCAGCCTGTTCAAATGTAAACAAGTGCAACTAAGATAAATGGAAGAGTAATTTCTATTTTAGTAAACACAAGAAACATTTTATGTACAATAACATGTGGAAAATTGCTAGGATAATTAACAATAACATTGTCAGAAATGAGTATACATTGGATGTTACCCTTAAATAGTGATGTAATTAACACAGGAAATTTTTTTTCAAATATTTCCTGAGCAACTACACAAAAAATTTGTCTTTACACTCCGACCTCAAACAATCAAAGAAAATTTTGCATTTTGGAATTTATGATGTAGTCAATGTGTGATGGAAAAAATAATCTCTTGCTCATAATACACATCTCTACAGTGAATTGTAATAGCACATACCTTAAATGAAAATAAAGCATGCCGCTTTGAATGAAGTGCATGAAATATCTGTTCAGCTATATACAGATTTTCAATGCACTGGCTCAATGATATATCAGGTTATTTCCCTCAATGAAGGTTGTTCTCGCAATCCGATCTTCATCAGTTGAGGCAGAAAATGAATATTTGCATTGATGTGGTTACATATTTGTGACTTGGTTTAAGCAAGTGATTTTAGAATAAGTTTTTCTTAGTTTTAGCATAGCTATTTGCATTGAAATTTAACAGTCAGTAAATACATATTTTTTTCTTGCAGTACTGACAGAAATGCCTCCTGCATATGCTGCCCAGCATTCCAATAGATGGTTAGAACTTAGTTTCTATTAAAAATGATATATTGTTAATCTCAGAATTTGTCTCTAACACACATATTCAGGTTTTTCAGACCTTCAGCAGCTTACTTGTGTGCAGTAAAATAGGATTCTTGCCTTTTGCTTTGTACCTTGATTATCGGTATTGTTTTATTGTATTATTTGAGTCTTGTGCTTCTATTTAATTTTTACAGTGCATAACTAAAAAGTAAGTCAGGGAAAATATTTCTTAACAAAAGACTGCTGATGTGTTTACTTCTCCAAAAAGGGAACAAACTGAATTATATAAAGGTGTCTTTGCTCTTAGCAGTTCACAGTTGCTTCAGGTCTTGGGTTCATTTCTCTCAAAGCTAAGAATCTGAAGAGGACATAGGGTTTAAATATGTTTCTAGCTCTTAGCTACGTTTTAATCACAGCCTTTTCACCTATTATCACTTCACAGTGAAGACATTCCCCAGGCTCATAACACTTTCCATCTGCCCAGTGGTGTCCTGCTGTGCTCCCAGGGTGACGGCGTTGCAGGGCTCACATCTGGAGTAGGCTGGGACATAGCTCAGGTAATGGTAGAGAAGTCAGCCCAGAAGTGACATAACTTCTGCAATTTCTTGTGCTGATGAGTAAAGAGTGTCTCATTTCAGCATTTGTACCCCTTTAGTCATTTCCAAGTTATCAGTGTGTTTTGTTATTCATTAGCATATTTTGAGAAGAACACGAATTTAGCTTAATTCATCCATAGAGGAATTGCTAAGTGATTTGACATTATACACCATGCCGTTTTTAATGGAGTTCAGAGAATCGTTATGAGCATTCCGCTTTCAAGTGTTGGCTTGGAATTTAACCCAAAGTTCAAGGACCCCTTGTACTGGAGCGTAGGGAGTACACACAACAGAAAGATAATCCCTACTCTGAAGAACTCATAATTTGAGATGAAATCAGTGAAAGAAAGAGTGCAGGAAGCATGGGGTAACAGCTAAAATCGTGTTCAAGAGTGGTGTAAACCAGAAAGGAATTCACGCCTGGAGGAAAAGCAGGACAAATAGTGTCAAGATATGTTTCTGTCACCTAAATGCGTACACACACAATTTAGGTAAGAAAGCCTTGAATCCAAGACTCAGGTTGTATATGTTCTCATCTTGACTTTTCTAACCAAATTGTTTTCTCCTTTTATTGTATTCTGTCCCCAAAGAACCACTTTGAAAAAAAGCAGGCAGTAAACTGCTTCCTTTATAATTTTGGACTGTAACAGAAGGGCCAATTGAAAGTGATGAGAACATATTACACTCTCGCAGTATAAACCACAACAATAAGCATTTTGTAGCAAACTATCAATCAGCTAGTCAGTAAGAAGCCAGAGGAGTTATTTTAGATTTTCTGAACTTACTGTCATACATCCTCACACACATAGGGTGCCTTCATAAAATTTAATTATGCACATGAATAAGCATTAATAAAAGTTCATTGCACATATCCACCCATGATTCTAGCACTTCTTCTGGAACAGTGACAACGTGGACTTTCAAGTAAAAGCCAATGATATTAACAGTTCTACAAAATGCCCCCAAATGGGTTCTGGAGTGTGGGTCCATTACTGACATATTAATTCAACAGAAACAATTAGAAAACATTCCCAACTCTATCACTCATCCCAGAAACCAACAGCTACTTAAATATAACTATTGGTGTCTGTAGGAGGGATAGGCACTTCCAAAAAGAGGTTCATCCCATTTAAAATAGCTAATTAATCAATGGAATCAATCACCCTTGAAAAAGGGAGACAATAAAAGAATGAGAAGCATAACTTGATGTCCATTACCTAGAAAAAAACACAGTAGGATTTGACACTAAACGTGGAAAAAGCACAAGTAACAGACTGCTTGTGTTCAGAAAGTCAGTCTTTAAATAATAAATATCTATCTTAAATATTTGTCAGTTAGCATCCTAACATTTTCTCTTCCAAAATCTCTTTTTTTTTTCATTTATGGTAATCTATTGTATTTAGCTTTAATGGGAAAAAAGCATCCAACAGCAAGGTATAAATAAAGTGTGCTTATTTTATACTCAATGGGGCCCAGTGGGTCAGCACTCTGTGTACTAATAAGCTTGAACATGAAGGGCTTACTCCCACAACTCATGTCAGTTATCAGTGGGACCACTTCTATCACTAAATGTTTATGGATTTGGCTTTAATTTCTTTGAAATATGTTTACTTCATTTATCACCTCTTACTCAGACGTCTATAAAATTGTCTAAGGAGATCAAAATAAAGGACTATTTTACTTGCAATGTTTCCTCAATGGTAAATCCCTTGCCCTAGTAAAACTCATTTCAGGGTTTTTTGCACCTGTCCAATATCTTTTACTGGACAAAGATTTCCCAAAAGCCACTAGAACTTTGACAATAATGTTTGACAAGCCAAAGTGAAAAAAGTTTCAGTTTGAAGTGCATGATGCAGCAAAAGAGAGCCGCTGATTATCTCCTTTCCTGTGAACTGTAGTATTGGTAACTGTACTAGGAATCATAGAATCATAGAATGGTTTGGGTTGGAAGGGACCTTAAAGATAATCGAGTTCCAACCCCCCTGCCATGGGCAGGGACACCTCCCACTAGACCAGGTTGCTCAAAGCCCCATCCAGCCTGGCCTTGAGCACTTCCAGCTCCATCCACTTCTCTGGGCAACCTGTTCTGCTGTCTCACCTCCCTCACAGTAAAGAATTGCTTCCTGATATCTAATTTAAATCTCCCCTCTTTCAGTTTAAAACCATTTCCCATCATCCTATTGCTACACCCCGTGATAAAGAGTCTCTCCCCTTCTCTCCTGTAGGGCCCCTTTAGGTACTGGAAGGCTGCTATAAGGTCTCCCAGGAGCCTTCTCTTCTCCAAACTAAACAATCCCAACTCTCTCAGCCTTCCTTCATAGGAGAGGTCATCTCCATCCTGCTGTATGAGCAAGATAGTTTCCATTCCTGACCAAATTGAGATTCTAGTATCTTTTTTTTTTAACCCAGAGTGAATCCTGCATTTGACTTATCAGCTTCACTGCATGTTAATAAGAAATCATCCAACTTTTTAGTTTTAATTAAATCCTCCTCCACCTCGGTTATCTTGCTCTTTTGTTCCATTTCAAGAAGTATCTTCATTTTTCTGACTCCTGAAAACAATGATAATCTTTCTTATTTTAATAACTCATCTTTCTAGTTTTTCTTTATTTGTGCTATTTGAATAAACATTTCCAACTTGGAGAGGATGATAAATGTTGCTAAACTGGTGAATAAATTGCATTCCTATCCACCAAATAATAGTGCTAATAATCTCTGATTTAAAGGTTTAAAAAGCCAATAGAAGCACTTATTTATATCTAGAAGGTGCTAAATTAAGATTTAACCTTAGCATTTATCTTGGAAGAAGCCACATAACAGGAACTGATTGCAACACTTGATGTAAAAGTTCAGCTCCTTGATGAATATACAGCTAGTGAATGTTATGGAGGATTGCACAAAGCAGCCTATAACATAACTACACCATGAAATAATTGCATTGGTGGGGCAAGATACACACAATGGCCAGGGATAATGCCAGAAGCTGAGCAAGCAAAGCTGAACTTTGCCTGTGTTGCCTTGGTGCTATCTTCCTCGTGGGTAATGTACAGGCTCAGGTTGTTTCATTGAGATCTGACCATGTGCTATGGCTTCTTGAGTTCTTATTCAGAAGAATATGCATGCTGGATCACCTGTAAAAAGGTGGCAGCATGTATATGAACACTAGGTAAGCAAAGAGAAGACAGCACATGATCAGGTTTTTTCTCTGCCTCTTTTTCTAAAGGTTGATGACATCTGTCCCCTCAGAAGAGTCCAGGGTTTCAGAACACATTTGGAATCTTTGACCCATGTTTCATCGTGCTATTAGAAGTAGGCAAATGTCTTCATTTAGGAAGGTGGATGATGAAAAACGAAATTCTGTTTAAATTTATCTCAATAAAAAAGCTGCTTCATAGCCTGTCCAGATGAAATTTCTCCTGGGTTATGTCTAAACAACTAAAGTTTGCCAAACTTTCATAACTATGATAATTCAAATGAATCTCAGTGATCTGCCTACATCAGAAACTCTTTATCTCTAAAACAGAACAAACTTACATTTTGATCAGGAAGAATTTTGTAAACTTTATATTTATGAATAGTGAATACAAGATATTTTGAGGTACTATAATTTCACACATGCAGAATCCTATCTAAATTCATTTCCACAAACCAACCAATTTTAACATCTTGTTGACCCTCCTGGCTTGAAACAAATCCCAGAATATCTGCTTTGTCATTAACATATCAGGTATCAGGTCCTACAAATTACCATCAATACTTTTCTGCATTTTATTTTTCTAATCTTCTCTTCTGCATAAAAAATTGATATGTTTGAAACTTGTTTAGTGTTAAATGTTGTTGGTGTTCTTTCTTAATTAAAATAGTCAGTTTAAAATCATCCTCAGAAAGAAAAGATGGCTAGAGCCTAAGGTATAAGCTGAATGGTACTGATTAAATTTTATAAATCATTCAGAAATAAAAATTATGATTTATACCATGAATAAGTTATTTTTAATATCAGGTTTCAAGAACAAAGTTTGCATACTCCTTGAAGAATTTATCTCTATATCAAGGAGTCTATAATATTGTGATTTGATATTACAAAGATAGTAAAGTCTGCAGAAGTACTTTGTTGGAAAAAACTTGAACAAAATTAGAATTCTAATGTCATCTTGTTTGAATCCTCATGTTCTCCAAAGGGTAACACCAACCCAATTTTATATTCAAGCAATAAAATTAAAAAAAAAAAAAGACAAAAAGGAAAAAGAAAAAAAAAAGAAAAAAAGAAAAAAAAAGATTTAATTTCACAGGGGAAGAAAATATCCTTATCATCATTGTGATGATGTGGTGTGGTGTATCTAACATTAAAACTTCTGAAAGTTTTTGATCATATATACACATGAAATAGAGCAAAAAGTAGCAACAGCCTTACTGACAACATTGCACAACAAAGCAGCAGGGCAGCAGCAGTCGTATTAGTATGAGTTTGCCTCATCCTGGAGTTTGCTTAGAAGGCTTCTTTTCTGACAGCGAAATTCAGAACTGTCCAGTCATATCATAGGATTAGATGTTGCTAAAGTCAATTTAGGCTCAGCTGTTGGTATACACAGTGGTCTTACCTTAAGTCTCACATCTTGTACTTTAAGCCTTAGTAGAACAATCCTGCTTCATCTTTGGCTTCTCCGAGATATTTCCTGGGCGAAGGGTCTATTTTTTACCCCTCTGTGAGATGTGACTCCTGGTATACAAATCTCTTTGGAAAAGATAAGTCGTATGAGGAAGGATGGGGATAGGTCTGGATTGCTGGCTGTGCTATTTTTGTAATTTGATCTATGTTTCTGAAAAGCATTAATACCAAAGTTATGATTTGCTCTTATGTGATGGTCCAGTACCAACCTGCTCTCTAGGCTGGCGAAAGGTGATCTGGGTGTCACAGTGAAAAGAAAGTCCCAAATGCTGTACCCCAACAACAGGTGTAAGAAGCAGTCGTTCTCTAAAAGGTACTAAAGGTACAGAGGCACACTACACTTCAGGTCAAAAATACTTCTCAGTAGGTGACTCAGCCACCAAAACACTCACAGCACAGACAAGACGTGTCACTTCTGTCACTTTTGGAAAGACTTGAAAAAATCATGTGGGTTTTTTCTTGTTAGGAAGATCCTTGTGGAAGTCTGGCATGCAGAACAATAAATCTACTCTAACTTTGTCAGTCACTGTTCATTCTGTCTTGAGGAGATCCTCAAGGCCACCATAACCCACTCAACACCTCCTCCTAGCAAAACTAGCCTCTCCACATAGAGCACTAGATCAGCAAGTTGACCAAAACTGCACTTAGTCCCTGGGGATGCTCACACTTGCAGGCAGTGATGATGAAATATTTTTGCATGATGAGCTGTTTGCTCACACACTGTCCTCAAAAACACAGCCCCAAAACACAACAAGCATGAGAAGACAGCAGGTAGAGCAGGAGAATATTTATAGCACTGAAAAACAGCCTGGGCATTTTTTACCATGAACACACTCTTGGTTTATTGAATCTAACATTTATGCCAGTGGAAATCGTATCTTGGAATGAAGGCACAGGGAAGTATTCCTCATCATTCCCTCCCTTTAAGGATACAGCCATGGGAAAGTGCATGCACGTTGCTGACACAGAGGAAAAGGACCAGGGCCACCACCAGCAGACACCGAGGCTCATAAATTTTCTGAGCAGGTTCTTTTTCTTCCTCAGAGCCTGCGCATGTATTCTTCTCCCCAAACCAGACTGAGAACTGCTGCAAATTCAGGCAGCACCCAAACACTCTGAACAGGCTGTTTGTAGGAGTTCTCTGCTGGGAATGGGTCCTCACCTGCCAGCCAAGGAGAGACAAGGTAGGTGACTGTCTACAACTGCTTTTCCCCTCACTAGGCAGCCTTCTTGCCATGTTGTGTACTGAGAAGAATAAGCAGCTTCTTTTATATCAACAGATGGAATTTATTAACATTTTAATAAAAAGGATTGCATAAACAGTGTCTAGTCAGAGTACATGCAAATCAAGTAAATAAGCATAAGTTGAGGTCAGCTGATGTTAGCTCTGAAAGTTTCATAACAAGACAGAAATTTTTTTTACAAGACTAGGCATTTTAGTAAAGCAAACTGCAAATCTATGACAGGTAAGGATTATGGGAAACCACTAGTAAAACAAATGAGTCTTAGTGAAATAAACTGGATCAAAGGACAGCGAGAAACACCAACCATCACAATTGCAAGCCAACGCTGTTACCTTGCTTCAATAAACCTACTCCATTGATTTGTTCAAAACCCAATTGTATTCTTTGCATCACAGACAAATGACCAAATGTATGTTGTACAAGATGTACGTTTTACATGTGCAAAACCAAGCGTAAAAACTATGTGACCTTACTTGAATCATATATAGAATATTTGCTCATACATCCTTATCGTTGAAAGGTAATCTGAAAACGGATGGAACAAACATGAATATTGCAAATGTAGATGCATACCAAATATTCTCTGCCTATGTATAAGAAAATATTAAAACTCCCTTCAACTTTTGCCATGATTTACAAAGGCAAATGAAACAGAAAGTCAGTCCTCAGGAAAATGAACAGAGAGCTAAGGTTGTTTTGCATTTCTATGGCATTCATGTCTCACTGTGCTTTTCCAAAGAATAAAAATATTTTAATATTCATCTTGATTTAGAGAAATTCTGAAACGGGATGACGTAAAATGAAAAATTGTTTCCCTTTGAGAGAAAAGTAGATCAATTTCAGTAGTTATCTAACTTTTCATAGGATCAATTATCCTTCATGATATAGGTGTGAAATGCATGAAGAAAAACCAAGTTAGGCAATCTTTAGATAAGTGAGACCAACTATCTGCAGTTCAGCTGAATAGTTGATTGCTACCCAGAAAAGAAGGCTGAAGATTAAATATTTATTAAAGTCACTTGACTTCGACCTCAGCATTCAAATGGACTTATTTCACAGATCATGTTAAATAGATTTTTACAGTCTTCAAATCCTTTAGAGTGAACACAAGGAAATTCTGCATATGTACAAAAGTATGCTTTTTCTCACACATGAGAACTGAGGAAGCCTTCCTACTTTTGCTAAGAGTGAGTAATACAAAAGCTATAGTCCAAACAGCCTATTTTGTAAACATCTATTCGTGCAAATAGTGGGATAGATGACCACCCAGAACCTCTTATTTAAAGAAAGTGACTCTCAAGTTGGTGAAACTTAAAACATCTTGTTAGCAAGTGAACAGGGCATGTTTATAACAACCAATATAATGACCTTTAAGAGTCTATTACTTTTGCTCAACTTGCAAATTTAGCTGGAAGTGATTGATGAACTATTTTATTTCAGGGACATCCATGAAGGAAATAGCTCATATTAGTACCTCTCCATTAAGAAGTCTATTCTAGTAACCTGAATTGAAAATGCTATATATGTTTTATGTGCACCTCTTACTGTTGAATTTTATGAACCAAAATGTGTATAAGCAGCAATGAAAAGTATGTGCTATATAGTGAGACGAATGTAAAGGCTATTCTAATTTCTTTTCTTTTTTTTGCTACTCTCTGCTCAGTACCTCATTTTGCTGATCTGCATAGAATAGTCCAAGAATTGCAATATATTTCTAATGATGCCTAAATTAAGCCTTTGAAATTTTCAGTGCTTTTCTCCTTGAACACAATACATAAGGACAGAGTTTTCAATAATCCTATTACCTGGTACAGAAATAGGCTAGTGCTAGTGGAGTGTCTGATGCTTTCAACTTCCAATTAGTGACTGCGGTTCCCGCATATAAATTTGCAGAGTAATTTCGCTGCAGTTACATTTATCAAACAAGAAGCAGAAACATTGCACACCTTCCAAGAAACCAAATTTTAAAGTTATTATCACCTACAAATGATACTATTTACTGAAATTTGCTTCTCCCATTACATATTGTGAATATAGTCTCTATAATGACTGGGAAGCCAATGAGAATACCTCACATCATAGCTTAAACTGTTATTCATTTCTTTATTTGAATTTACATGGCTGCATATCAACACAAGTTAGATTGTGCCAATATTTTTGCTTCCAATAGAATTTAAGTTCTTTTTGAAATTACAGAATTTGATTTATGCCTAGAACTTGGCAAGTATCAAGCACTTTAAAAGTCTCTCATCCTTTCTCTCAGATACTCACAGACCTAATTTCTTAGCAAGGAGGCATAAAGCAAGAGATCTTGGTTATAGGTAAACATGTGTATAAGTCAGGGATGAGAAAACTAAAACTTTAAGAACAGAATCCTCCTATTTATAGAGTTGAGTATCCAAGTATGGAACACCTTGTGCCTTTGGAATTGATCTTGCTAACTTGGGAGGAAGAACTATAATTTTGATAAAACCTGCTGGGGTGATTTTTTGATTTGTTCAATAAGATAAAAACTATAATGGTTATTTCTACTAGAATAAAATGTGGAGGGGAAAAAACAGTACACAAAATGAACATTTTGCTGAAGCACTGATTATCATTTGTGCTTATATAAGGATTTTGCTAAAGCAATATTCAAAATATACTTCACAGGCCTTGTGAACAACATCTGATCTATTCACAAGAGAATGGGCTAAGTGGGGAAGAATTTTGGTACCTGGTGTGGAGTTCTGATGGGGGAAAAAAGGGGAGAAGGCTGGTAAACATGGGGGGATCTTGTGTCCATGTGACAGATACAGGGGAAGGACATCCATATGAGAATGTACCAAAGGTTCAGAATGGTTTGAGAAACAGGAAAAATCTCTTCAGCAAGTGTTCCAATTAGTGTGACTTGTTTCCATCTCTGTACAAAAGGGGAATCGGAACCAAATAAGCTTTCTATTGACCTACAGGATATTGTTCTGTGCCAGTGCCCTGTTGTGACCATGTACATGACAACAACTTTTCAGATAAAATCTGTAAGGACTATGTGTGGGAAAATAACCTGGCTGAGTCTTTGCCATTTGGGGTGGGCTAGCCTTGGTTAGCAGCCAAACTTCCACCTGTGTACTCGCTCGCATCCCCTCAGTCAGATGAGGGGAAGAAAGCAGGTATACAAGAATAAGAAAGCTCCTGGGTCAAAAGAAAGACAGGGAGACCATCACTGACACATCACATCAGATTCTACTTGGGGAAAAAGAACTTCGTTTATTACCAATAAAAATATTTAATTAGTGATTCTGTCAGCCAGAAAATCACCCAGTAGTGGATACTGGCCAATCTTCCTTCATTTATCTTCTGTGAAACATAGTTCTGAAAGCTTAAAAACTTGCATAGCGAAGTAGACAAATTTGAGAGTTTCAAAGCAGGTTGATTAACATAACTGGTTCAGTTGGTCTTTGACTGGGATAAACACCAAAGTATATACTTGCCTTATTTAAATTGGGAACCAAGTTATCTAAGAAATTCTTCATTACTCAAAACAGTATCACATAGACTGATCATCAGTTGATTGTCAGCCTATGAAAGTACCACCCTAACTAGCAGAATGAAACAAAATCTTTCTAATAGGATTGACCTTCGTATGCTATTGGAAAGTGACACTAGCTTCAGGATGCAGAAATCCTTGGGGAAGAACTCTCAAGGGAAAAACTATTCTGCAGCTAGCTAATAATGAGAATTTTCCTCAGTGAATCACTGGCAAATTATCTGCTTTGAAAACACTGTATTTAACATCAACGGCAGGGGAAGCTATTTGAGGATATTTTTTCAAGTAATAAATCTCTCACTAGGATTTGCACAGCCGTATCAATGCTCATTTTCAAATGTTCAAATGTTTTTGAGAACATGGAGAACATCTGTGAGTCTTTTATATTAAGAAAAGAATTGGAATTAATTTATTAATTTATGTCTGTTTATCTGGATTCATTGCTGTCACAGTACTTTGGTAATTTTTAATTTCCATGTCCTTAGAGTGGTTCCACCTGTAGAGGGTCATTCAGTATCCATGACTTGAGTGTGCTAATTCTCTTGCGGGGAAGGAATGTTATGTATGTAGTTACACAGAAACATTCCAAAACTGCCTGTGGTCTAAACAGAGGAAGTTTGCAACTAGATGGGAAGCACACACACATGGTAAATTGTTGAAAATGTATGGAATTTTAACTTTAGTCCCTTGAACTTTCAAGCAATGTGCTGAATTAATTGATACCTTTTCAATAGAGGTAGGCAGAGTAAGTATGACTTAGAGAAATTGTTCTGTCCTGTGCCTTTTGTATTTAGTTCATTGAAGTCTGAGTCAGGTCACTAAGGTCCATAAGTCATCATTATTCAGTTACGTAAATTAATCTTATGGTCTAATTCCCATTTCTGGTGTGCAGGGATGCAGAACCTTATACTAACTGTTGTTGATGAATTAGTTCAGTGTCTTGAGACTTTTCACTTTGCTCCCAGAGGGCATCATTCTCAAAAATTAATGCAAAAATTAAGGCAAAAATAGGGTTGTGCTGGAGAGTTTCTATTCAGAAGACACAAAAAGTATGTGAAGAAGTTACGTGATGGGGATTCTGACAGATTTATCCTGTATATCCAGAATTACTTGATAAGAATAAAAAACTCATTTGTGAAACCATCCAAATAGAGTCAGAGTGTCTAGTGACAGTGATTAGAAGTTAAACAGATGGTTCCAAGACATCTAAAACCTGTTAACAGTGACCTGATATCACTTGAAAAGAATAAACTTACTTCAAAAAGGTAAATGCAGTTCTTCCTTTGAGTTTGCTCTTCTTCATGAGTCTGACAGCATATGGTACACAGTGCTAACATATTTAACCAAAGCTAAATATAAGATTGAGGAAAAAAGGTGAAAATTAACTGAAAATACATAGTCAGAAATGCCAGCACCCTCCGGAAAAGTTTGACTGTTCAATATCACAAAAATGGCTGCCAAATTCTTTACACAGAGGGTATAATTGGCAAACCCTGGTTATCCACAAGCATTTATGGTGAATACAGCTCGGGTAGGGAAGCTGATATGTGGTAGTCTCTTGGCCAGAATTGAAAAAAATAGCATTGGACCTCTCAGTTGGAGAGGCAAAGGGTATTGATGCTGAGCATCCTTAAGGATAATAAAATGATCAAAAATAGAGGCAGTGAACAGGCCCTAGTAAAGAATATGTGCTAATAAAAGATCAGAACAATGTTGGAGTCTGAGTAACCAGCACACACAGGCTTACAGTCACCACTGGTGTTTGGTAATACAAATGAAGAGGGTGAGCATTAGGAAAGACACTTGCAAAATCAGAGTGAAAGGCAGGTGGTCTGTAAAAGCCCTAGGTCATCCTGACAATGATTGGTAGGTAACATGGTATCCTAAAAAATATGAAACAAAGGTGTAGCATAAATCAAATAAAGTTAGAATATATCTAAAATGAGAAAAAAAGAAAAAAAAAAGGCAGTGAGTATTTCCAAGCTAAACAATATGGCCAAATGGAGAAATTGCAGTGTTGCATCACGTAAATCATGGAACAAGACCTCTGGAGCACTCAGGAGAGGTATCGTCTCAGTCTGTATCCATGAGGAGGAGGTACAAAGTACCAAATGACACTGGAACTTGCACAGGCCTGTAACTAGATACTTTCTGCAAAAACATCACTGATTTTTTGTTTTACTTTTCAATCGATCTGTGCCAGAGATCTTAGCTGGATAATAGATGTGACCATACAGTTTACTAAGAAGCCATTTCTTGTCTAGATTTATAAAGGAATGAACCAATATTTCTGGGGGAAGCTGGTGAAGTTAAATTTCTACCTCATCAGGGTTAATGATCCAGGTATATTGGGAGACACTAATCCTTTAATGGACTGGAATTGCTAAGACAGAACTGTGGAAGACAGAAGCTGTTGAGGTACAGTACAGCAGTGCCTTTAACTCCAGAACAAATAGAGCCTGGTGCAGCAAAGCATCATCAATCACTGTGGCATGTCATAGAGCAACACAGGTGCTACAAGGGGTCTGTTTGCTGAACAGCAGGATCTCAGTTATGTCACCATAGGATATAGACAGTTACACACAAAGTACTACACTGCATTAGGGGATGATGTTGTGTTCTTCCCCAAGGGAGGAAACAGTGAGATAAAGTGGATGACTGTGAAGGATCCTTCTGTGACAGAAGAAGCTGCTGCTTTTCAACTCAAATTTAGGTTAACTTAGGCATGACTTCTCCAAAAATTTTACCCCTGACACAGGGAAATCTTCTGGTAGTCTTACTCTTCAAGAACAACAATATTAACTGTTGGGATATTAGTGCTTACCTCTGAATTCCTTTATGACATGCATTGCAATACCATAGCCTTTTAAATGTGAACTTTCTTCCGTCAGAAACATTCTGGCCAAGGGCTCTAATTAGGCCCATGTGCATTTGTGAAGGCAAAATCTTTGAAAAGGAAACAGACTGAAAGATATCTTAACCTCTGACTCTAATGAAGGAGAAGGCAAAAATATTTTGAAGATTGTTATAAAAGTTGTTTCATTTTTTTTTTTTAACCAGTGTGGTAAGGGTTGAAATGGAAAGAGAATTTCCATGAAAGGGTTAGAGCAAGAAAGACATTTCTATCAAAGAAAAGGTTACTCAGAACATATTTCTAAGCAACCCCAGGAAATTTTAAAGAGAAAAGTTAAATCCCAACGAAATTGGTAACCAATTTAGCCCTTGCTGAGAGTTTTGTCCAGATGATAGACAAAAAATTATTTTTTCAGTTTGACTCCACTTGGCTCTATGTGAGCAAGAAATGAGAATTCCCTGTGTGATACTTCAGTCACAGCTCCTGATCAAGAGCCTCCGGCAATCGAGCTGCTCCCCAGACTTAACCATGGTAGTAAGAACAGGGAGAAAAAGAACAGCCCACTGTGGAGTTGAGAACCATGCCAGTACTTATTTTGGGTGCTTTCACGACTCATCACCAAGTAATATTCAACACCCATTAGGCCCACCCTTGTTCTGACATCTTCTACAATGACCTCTTAAGAATATAGGGAAAATCTTACTATTAGGGAATTGTCTACTCCAGAAAGAGGAATGGTGTGAACTAGCTCATTTATGGTCAAGAAAAGCTACAGCTGTGCATTTTTTGTTTCTGCATTTTATACAAAAGTTTCATTGTTGTACCACACTGTGCAGGAGGCACCACCTTTCAATTTTTCACAAGGATGTTATCAGCCCATTGTGTTCCCAGTAACAGCAGCTGCACTGTGACCAAAAGAAATAGGGGAGTTTGTGGTATGTAGCACTTCTAGTCTTTTAACTGAACAGCATGAAGACTGCTACAGTGTGCTGCAGTGAACTTACCTTTCCCTCAAGGGGGTAGAGGAACAAAGATTACTCCTTTGATACCTGAGCATCTGCCTCCAATGTGCAAAAGCAATGGTGTGTATCAAGAACTAGGTTCTGTGTAGAGCCAAGATACAGCTGTGTGTTTCACCCAGATACGGGAATGAGGTAAATTCTCAGGTCTCCTAGTGTAAACATAACCAAAACCTATTACTGTATTAACCTATTCTTATTCTATTTCCTATTGTCTAAACCTTTTATTTGATGGAAGTCTATTTTTTAACCTTTTCTCCTTAGAAGTGATAGGCCCCAATGCCACACTGTGGTTATCCTTTAAGAATCCTTTAACTTCAGTAAATGTCACCCCTCTAGAGAGGCAGTGGGAGTGATTTTTTTTCTTTCTTTTTCTCAGAGGTGTGTGTGTGAGGCATAATACACACCAGTAAAATATATTGTTCTTGCAAAAATGAAGAGGAACAATTGGAGGTGCAACATGGAGATTAACATTTAGAGAAAATACATATGCTTTTTCGTTATTGGCAGGTGGATACAAATCCTCAAATATGTACAATAGTTTGAACTTTTGGTCTGAAAGTTTGGATTTAGTTTCACTGAGCAGACAATGATATTTTTAGAAAAAAATATGCCAAAGTTAATAAGAGCTTTTGAATGCATTTATAGATTGTCTGTTTACACATTCCAGGAAGGGCATTCTCATCTCTGAATGCTATGCTTTTCTGAATATATATTTGCTGAGAGGACAACTTAATCTCACCTGTGCTCCAAAGATGTGTACGTTTTGTATCATGGCTTTCTACTGACTGATTGGAAAGTATCACATTGTACCCTTGCAAACCTGGCACCCTGATAATCCACCTAGAAAAGGTATTTATATAGTGTGCTGGATATACCAAATACATATCTAGCTTTCCTCTCAGTGGAATCCAGAGTGTGTGATAAAACGTGAAGATAGGAATCTTGCCTGGATTTTATCCTATAATGGAGTAAAAATACTCTTGAAAAATGGAGTACAAACACTCTCAGCTCTTGAATCTGAGAAATCAGAAGTCATTCTAAATCTAGTTGTGTCGATGTTGCCATGTGTTTTTAATCTCATGCCAAGTGGTTTTACCTCTTTAATGGCATCTGAGCACTTGATGTCTTCAGCTGACTTCAGAAACCACATAATGGCAATACTCATGTAAAATAGTGATTTTAGTACAATCACTACTGGCCTTTATTTTTTCAGAACTGTGATCAGAAGAAAAGAACCTTTCAACATGTACAAAGATTATTAATCAGGATGACTCAAAGTAGTCTCCTTGTTAGCAAGCGCGGATATATGGCAGACCAGAGCTGAATGGGAGAAAAAAATGAAATGGCCATTGGATAATCAGGAATATTAAACAACCATTATTCAAAACAGAGAAGAAATATGGTACACAAGGAAGGAAACTTCAATGACAAGAAGTGAAAGAGTAAAACAAGGGATTGAAGGCGGTATTGACTCGAATGAGATTCCTATTGCAAATGGAACTAAGCGTTTATGAGAAGTGGAGAGAAATCCTGACAAAAGAAATGTCTCTGGCAGAGATGAACATCTTGAACTGGGAAGAGAGGTATCACAGAGAATTACAGTTGCAATCCCTGGACAATCTGCAGTTTGGCTTTAAGATATGGTTCGGGATTGTGTTATTCTTTCTACGTAGGTGAAAGAAGAAAGATAGTTACCTGCTATAGGTTGAAGTAGTTGGGAGACATCCTGAACAATATAGTTTTCAAATTAAAAGAAAACTCCTCTAATCATTTGATGCATTAGAAAGCATAATTATTTCCAAGCTTATTTGTTGATTTACCTTATTCAAAGAAACTTTCTATGTACCAGAATCAGGAACTCTAATTTCAGTGGGAAGACACTGACAGGTATTTTTACTTAGATCGTTCCAAAGGTCGATACTTAAGCTTTTGCTAGTAGAGGCAGACCTACACCATATAGGAGAGGGACTCTGGACTGCACTGTAGATTGTCTTCTTGTACTGTTGGGCCATGACACATTCCAAGTTATAAATTTCAGCAAGTATGAAAAAATACTCCTGGAGATTTTTAAACAGTCTTTGCTAATAAATTTTATTTTGGTTAGAATATAGGAGGGAGTGCTTGTATAAGGGAATTATATGGCAGCATTGAGAAAACTGGTAGCATGCAGACAAAGAATGGGGCAGTTGTCTGGGAATAGGTATGACGAAGACACCAAACATTTTTTCTGTGAGTTCTGTTGAAGAAAAGACTCCCTCCTCTGACAGAAGATAATCAGGCAGGACCTGATTAGAGAATGAATATTTTCAACAGCAGCTGCAGTTTGCAGGCTATGAGTTTGCTTGCAACTTTCTGTGTATTAGAGGCTAAAAATCCCAGGGAAGATGTGTAAATGGCAAGAAAAGTGATTATGGCAATGGCTTGAGAGTGAACAGAAGACCTCAAGTCTTATGGTGTGGAAAGCACTGGGAAATCATGCTTGATGACTTAAGAAACACACAGAGAAAACATTGTTAATTCTTTCTTTAGACTTCAGACAAACAAATGTTCCTCTTTCAAATGTGCACATATAGGCTTGCTCCCAAATGTTGACTGTTCCAGTAGACTTGTGGGCATTGCAAGCCACACAGTGTGCAAGAAAGTACACTGTCACATTAAATAATCAGGTTTTGAACAAGTTTATAGAATTTCATGTTACCTGTATTCTTTTGATAAAGAAAGAGAATGAGGCTTTTCCTTGTTTATTTTTTTTTTCTTTTTTTTTTTTTTCTTTTTTTCTGTATTTGCTTTCATTGGGCTTGGAAAATATTCACTAGGAAATCCTGGTTTACTAGACTTTTGATTTCAAGCAGAGAAAGAATTTCTTTCTGTTTATGGTGGGGTGAAAGAGCATGAAAAGCAGAGATAAAAAAAAGAACACCATCCTTTGGATTTATTTTTCTTGAAGAAGATTTGAACAGCTGGTATATCTGAATAGAAAATACTACATTTCTTATGAAAATAAATTTTACCCCAGGCAAACATTGTACTACTTGATAATCACTTGCCATTCTGATTAGCATTACAGAAGGAATATTTTAATGTGGAGTTTAAATACAATAGATTAATTTAGTAAAATTTTAAAGCGTCTTTATTCATTTAGAATATTAAAAGGGAATTAAGGAGTTTATATTTTCACTTTCATTCTGATAGAAAATGGCCCATTTACACTTTTTATTTCTCTGGAACCGTATTTCAAGCAGAAGATTGGGGTGCAGTATTTTTGATATTTGGCCTTTTATAAACATAGTAAAACCAGCAGTCTCTGATTATTAAACACCTGCCAGGCTAGGTTTCATTTGAATAAAGTGAAATAAAACTCAAATCATGAAAACAAACAAAAGAGAGACCTGATATTGGCTACATACAGGACAAATCCCTTCAGAACAGTCATACTTGGCCCTGATCCTCTTTGTTTAGAATAGGATAATTTAGATCAAAAGCACTGTGGTAAAACAAATAATAACTGAAGGCAATAAGTCATAAAAACTAATAAGTTTATAAGTTTATAATAATAAACATAAAAACAGATATACTGCGTCAATCCAAACTGCATTTACCCCAGTATTCTTTCTCCCATAATACCAAAATCGGGTGCCCAGAAAAGGATATAAGTACTAATCCACTTTTCACTCTAAAATTAACTTTCAACCTGTAATAATTTTCATTTTAGGGCTTGTGTTGAGTTTTTTATTTTCTGAGAAAGAAATTTACGAAGTGTCCAGCAAGTGCCACTAAAATGGACAGAGAGATGGAGCATACAACATGAAAGATGTTGGAGAGGTTGGGTTTGTTCTGTGGTCAAAAGAGGGCACTAAATAGTGACCTAATTCTTGTACCTAATGGTGAGATAGAAAAAGGCACCAGAGTTTTCTGAGACGTGTAGCCAACAAGTAATAGGCAACAGTCAAAACTTATAGTGGGAGAAATTTCAAGTAAATGCATAGCAAATATTTTTACTGTAAGAGTTGCACAGTTGGAACAGTTTGCTCAGAATGGTTGAGTGATCTTCATGTTTGGACCTAAGTACTTATACTAACTTTGAAGTTAGCTCTAATTTTAGCAGAAAGTTGGACTAGATGACCTCCGGTGGTCATTTCCAACCTAAATTGTTCAATGAGTCCATGGGTTTATGACTGCCTGGCTTGGATGTAGTTTCCATGTGGAGCCACAGTGAATTTCTCTACTGAATTTGTGCAGTTTCCTTTTGAATCTGTGTAAACCTTCAGAATCCACAAAATGTTTTGTCAAGGAGTTCCACTTGGTTGAAGAATCACCCCTTTGGCTGCTTTTTAACCTTGCTAATGGGTTTGGAATTTGGTTTCCTACGTGCTTACGCTGAAAGGGAAAGGAAACAGTCAAACAGTATCCACTCTTTCCATGCTGCTTATAATTGTATGGACTTGTATTCGTCTTTTTTCAGACTTGAAGACTCTGAGTGTAGTCACGGTGCTGTAAATAATGCTCATCCTAACTCAGTTGTCAGATATTTGTTGTGTCTCTGTAAATAGCTTTGTGATGGTACTAACAGATGGTGCTGTATAAGCCATAGTACTTATTTTAGACCAAAACCACTTTTGTTTGTGGTTCTTTGATGAAGTCTTAAAAATAGTAACAGGACTGCATTGCACCTTATTATTGGCTGCCTTTCACATTTGTCTTGGAATCAAAGTCCATCGCTCTTCCTTTACATTCTTTAATGCCAAAGTGTCAAAAATGTCGAGCTTTGTGACAGCTCTTTGTCACCCTGTCTTGACTCGTGGTTGGTAGTTACTGGTGGGCATAGTAATCTGCTGGTAGCTACAGTGGGGATAGTACTAAAGCTAAATAAAGGTGTTAGAATGTAGATGCACGGGCAGTTCTACTCTTCCCAAATTTGAAAAAGATGCTGCTGAATAACAAGGAAACTTAATTCCTGTAATACTATAATTTATACTCCATACCCAAATAAAATATTTTACTGTCTTTGCAAGAGGACCTGATTCAGCACCACAGATTCCAGCAATAAGCTACACAGCCTCTCTGTGCTGCCTGTCAACTCATTCCTTGTAAGGCTACTTTATGGATTTTCTGCAGTAACACTGGACCAAGTTTTCAATTAATTTCAGGAGGAAATTTTATTTCTATGTTTATCTCTCGGTCTGATGCACAATTTTCAGTCATTAGTAATTTAAAATGACTGTTTTTTTCATTGGTTTATTTTATTCCTTTACTTATTGTTTGATCAGTGCTGGTTCATTCAAATGTGCCCTTTTCTTAGAATATCTAGAATTTACTCTAACAAGATTAGAGCAATATGCCTGCAAGAAAAACAGCCCTGCTATTACATTTTCCCAGTATACGGTTAATATCTTACTGAATTTGCAAGACTCATTTTTTTCTTATTCCTAGCTTCTGTTCAAACAGTTCACTGATTTCTATAAAGACACAGAAACCCAGATTCCTCCCTCCTAACTTAAGGCATTTAACTGAAATACACACATTTAAGGACTTAGTCACCTTAGATTCCTATAAAGAGTAGAAAGTGGTAAGTCACTTGTCTCTCCAGAAGCCCTTCTAAGACCTGCATTTAGGTCCAGAACTGATATGGAATGAATCTGGACTGGAGACTTCTTGTCTGTGTTTTTCTCTTCTATGCAAGAAAATGAACAGGCACTGAAATTGTGGAATTGGTTTCACTACAGGATCTTTTACAGAAAAATACCAAAATGTTACAAGGAAGACAGCTATTCTTGAAGTATGAAATAAACTGCACCAGTCAAGGATTTTTGTACATTATTTTCCTGAACTTCTATTGGCATGGTGAATAGACTTCATTCACCTACAAAATATACTTCTCTGCATCTGAGCCTGTCACCTTAGGCACCCTTTAGAATTATGGAGAGAAATAGTAAACTTTAGAATATGACACCTCATGAAGGTGGGCTTTTCTTGGTGCATAATTAGCTAGATTAATGTTATTTAGTTGATTTTTGCTTTTTTTTTTTTTTTCTGAATCAGCAGAGAGTTGAAGATCTGACACTTGTCAAGATGGACTATCGCCCTGAGCTGTTAGAAGAGTTCTCTGTTGAAAAAAAATGAATATGTTGTTTACTTATTCAGAATCACTGATTTGGCCAGAGTTAGGGGTGAAAAACAATTCCCACCAGATTTTCTGATCAGGTCAGAATGACTTGCATCTCACAAGCTTTCTTCTTATGCATCATGGAGAAAATCTAGTCTGTTGGTGTTATCGGATGCATCTTGCAGAGCGGTTAATTTGTGGGCCTTAGAACCAGAGACTGGAACACTGATCTCTTCCAGAGTGGGATATTGATCTCTTCCAGCCTCTAAACAATGCACAGATTACTTTTTATGCTGATTTAAATATCTAAGTAATTAAAATTTTTGGTTGTAAAATAACTATCTCAGTATAAGAGATCCTCTGATATAACAGTCTATGAATCTCAATTTTGATAGATTGACGAAAGACAATTCCTAAAGAGCTTTTACAAGTGAAATTTATAAATACCTTAGAAACTTGTAAAGAGATAAGGGAAAAAACCTACTGGAATTTAAATTGTGTTGATGTACGCATACTGTAATTCCAGTTACAAAATATGATATACATGATTTAGACACATGACAACTTTCCTCTCCATCTCACTATTCAGCACAATCATTTTCATTTCTCTAAGATGACCATCTCTTTCCAAGAGCAGTTTATAAAATGAAGACTTATATGATGAGATTTCCTATTTTCCTTGTACCAGGGAACATTCTAGAGTAAAATATACAACAAGTCCTTGGCAAAGAACTGAAAGAAGTGATCATTCTCAGGCTTACTTATACTGAGTCATTTACTAGAATCATGTTTTAAAGTGTAAATACATCAAGCTTTAGGGTTTTTTCCACAATCTCATATTTTACAGTGCAATAATCTGCAACATACATATAAACTATTTAAAATAAATAACAAAAACATCTTGGTCGTAATATCTACTCTCTTTGAATGGTTGACCATAAAAATGAAACATGATAAAATTAGAGCAGAGATTCAATTAGAATAAGTTGTTTGTATACGAAACATTTTCAGCTCCATTGATTTGTTGTTTGATTTTATACTGGTATCTTTATTAAAAAGGCTGTCACAACACTGAAAATCAAAATAAAAGCCAGCCCTCCTTATCCATTGCTCAATAGTCAAACTTGTCTGGGATCCCACACTTTGAGGCAAAATTGTTAGAAGTATTTGTGTTTAAAAGATTACGGTTTTCACACTTCATGCCTAAGGAACGTGGTCAGTGGCCAACGAGCAGGACAATCTCCTCCATGGCTCCCCTGCATGTTAATAGTAGTAACAAGTGTAAAATCCCTTTGCATATGTGGTTTAAAAGACTTATTAATGCCCACATCATCATTAATTTAATTTTTGCCACCTGCACTTATCATAGCCACTGATTCAACTGAATTCTCAGCACAGCCTGGCTATTTGTTTTTGTTCATATTAAGCAGCTGATTTATCCACAGGGGGCTTAGGAGAGCACCTGAAGTGCATGCTAATAAAATGATCTGAAAAAACAAAACTATTGATATTTCCAGTTAAAAACAACACTCTGTACATGCTCATTACCTGATGTTAAGACAGACCAGGGATGTAATCTGCTGGCTTGATTGCTTTCATGCTAGTGTAGCTCACCTGACTTCAGCAGTGTGGGCTCTTTTAATACATCAGTACAAATCAGAGCAGAAACATGTTAATAGCTTTTTACATTTTTATTTTTAACTTGTGGTTGGCCATGTTGCAGGTGCTATAAAATGTTAATTTCCAGCTTCTCTCAAAGGTAACTACTAATTTCAAGTAATTATCTACTGGTGCAGTAAAACTGAAAAGGAGAGCAGAAAAGACGCGTGATACAAGTCTATTTTTATGTTGTAAACAACATGATTACTCTTTTCTTTTCCATGGCAGATTCAATAAATGTTGATTGAATTATCTAGTATTAGCTGAAGTGGACGTGAGCAAAATAAACAATAAGAATCCACAATAAGTATCCACAATAAGAATCAATGGAACTGATTTATTTCCTGGAGATCAAATCAAATAACAGGGAGGATCAAATTAGCTACTGATCACATTAAATGGAAATCATTGTACTAGTATGCTGCTTCCTCTAAGCCAATGCCAATAGTCACATAAATACACAGTAGCAAAAAAATCTTTTCTCTTTGCTTATTCCCACTGAATCTGAAGCACCTGTCCCTAGCACTGCATACCTCTGCAGACAGTGACATACACAACGACCGAATTAGAATCACCAAATACGGATGCCTACTGAACTACTCATACAAAAAGACCCCTACAATTATTTTATGAATAGAAAACCCTTGACCTGCTATTCTTTATTTTGTACTCATGAATCCACTCTTTTCTGAGTCCTGAGAGGATAAAAATGAGCATCACACAATGCTCTGAAATGTAACACATCTGAGATCTCTTTAGGAGTGCCCAAATCTGAAATGTAAGAACAAAATGATTACGAAGACTGTAATTATACCACTGTAACAAACTGATTTTATATTTCCTCAGAACAAACTGTGGGTACCCATTTGGATTCCTGCAGTGGTATCCAGCCAAGTCTTGGCTGTCCACAAGAAAGTCAAAATTCTGATTCTAATGCATAATCAGCTTGTGGCTGATGCTAGCTTTGAAAGATATTCAGGTGTACAAAGAGAAGAGCCAGGCTGCAAAATCTTGTCATATTTGATATAAAAAAGGTTTAACTAATGAAAAAAACCCTAAAATCTTGATGTTGCTTTCAGTCTGATACTGCCTCCTCTTACATATTTAGTCTTATCATCTTAAGTTTTGAGTAAGTTCTTGACATTCAGCACCTGGTTAGTTTAGGATTATGCGCTAAAGTGATGTAATACTCACAGTTCTTTACCAGATAAATTCCTTCAGAGTAGAATACAGATACTGACAAGCATCCAGGTACAAATATTAACTCCACAGACCAAACAAGGATGTCAATCTTCCTCTAAGGAGTTTTTACTGTCACAAAACATTTGCATAAACAAACCTGTAGTCGTCTCTCCAGTCCCTCAGAAACACTAGATTTGAGTGAGGATGTGGCAGGACCGGGATGAATGCAGAAAAAGTAATTTGAGGCAGGTTGTTTATTTGGAAAGAGACATGACCCGAGAAAAGGTCGGTCTGGAGAGAACAAGCATGGGAAAACAGAGAGAAAGGGGAACAAGAGGAACCATCACATCTAAGCAGGTGGCTGGTAAGTTCACTGGACTTTTTCCTGCGTGAATGTGCTCTCTGCTCCGTGTGTGTGCCTTTGCCTACAAGAAGCTTGCAAACTCCAAGGCAGACAAACAGGCTAGTAGTTCAAGCAGTCTGGGAGAGACTGGGGAGAACACAGAGACTGGGCCAGCTACCAGAGAGATTTATGTGTGCTTGTGAGACAGAGGCAACCATCAAGCTAGACTAGCCAGTAAGTATGTCATGAGATCTGGGGGCTGGCTATTGGGAAGTCTAGGTCAGCTACAGAGGGCCTAGATGTATGTGTGTGGAGCTTATGAGATCTGCTAGCAATCTTTCAGCCTAGTTGGCAAGCAAGAACAAGATCAGGATGTTGGATCTTCTTCAACTTAGTCCTGAACCTGTTCAGACTACTTCCAATTTATGTGGGTGCTGTTTGTGGTATCAGCTCTAAAGGAACTATTTTCATGTTGGGGTTGATCTGCTGGTGGCTGGTTGTCTTTGTACAGAAGGTGTATGTTGAGTCCAGAGATTGAGCATGCTCAGTCTGACTGTGGGCTGGCCATGAAAAAGAGGAAGAGCAGTACCTTCACTCACACCTAGCAGACCAGGGAAAAGGAACTGCTCTGTATCTTGAAGTCTGGTACATTTTTTTCAGTGGACTCAGAGGAGAAATCATGTTGGTCTCACTAGGTGAATCTGGTTGGTGCATTAGGTTTGACTACTGGTTAGCATCTTACACAATCGAATTATGAAGAAAATTCACTTAGGACAGAGGTAGCATGGAGAGTGTCAATGAAAAAGTCGCTCATTCTCCTGTAGATATTCCACTGTTTAAAAATAAAGAAATACAGGTACTCCCCAGGTTGTATGTAGCACTCATCATTTATGAGAAAGGTGATGAAAACTTCAAAAACAGCCTTAAAGCATTTTGGTATGTTAGGAAAATTTGTTTCCTATTTTTCAGACAAGGGACTGGGAAGGGACTTCAGACAGGAAGTGTGCTGTGGAGAAAGAACTGACCTAGTCTTTTAAGAAACTCATTCAGATTCAAAAGAAAGGATTTCCTGACCTGCACTCTAACCCATTAGGTACAAAGCTATCTGTTTTTTCTCTGCCATTCTCTGTCACTGTTGACAAAGAGATCGAATCCTGTGATGGGAAATATGCTGTTGCAACATCTCCATTCTTGTTCAACATTCGGAATCAAAAGTACCACTGTGTACATCATCAAAAGCTGATTTACATGGCTGAGTTTCTAGCTCCTAAGGAGAAAAGCAGTAGGAAGAATGTTGTAATTAGCATTCAAAAGTTGATCAAAATAGCAAATATGTTACTGGAACAGCTGATTTAAATAACTTGTAATTGAAGACACCCATTTCCAGAGCTTGAGGGGTTGTAATAAAAGTGAGAACAAATGAAAGAAGCAGGAAACAAAACAAGCCTTACCCAGGCAACTAACTATTCAGGTTCAGAATACCAGTAAATTGTTCCCTCTTCTAAACTGTCGTTTCTTACCCTCCTGGAAAAGTCACTTTTCTGAAGAGATTTTTTACAGCAGTCATCTGCATAGAATGAAGGTGATAAAGTAAGAGTTTACATTTTGTCCTTACACCAGTTTGATATGCAAGGTTTCCTCTCTCTGCTCCTCTCTCCTCTTCCTTCTATTTGATGCTGTGACCGTTAGCTGAGTATTTAACAGTCCTTAATCACAGGTCCTGGGGCCATGCTTTTCTAAGCAAGACTCATTGCATGGAGAGCAAGAAAGCCTTGGAGCGGATAAAACTGTCTGATAGAGTCTTCTTTAGCTTATACTATTTAATTCCTTCAACAGACTCTTGAGTGTGGTGAAATAGTCTCCTCACTTTCCTGAGCAAGCAAGTCATATGAAGTCTCACCTGGGTAGGTTAGGGACATACATTTCAAATTCTAACTATTTCAACTGTTAAAGTGGATTTTCTGCACACACAGGGTAACAAGAAATTGGATTTTTTGTTATTCTGTGTGGGGACAGAACAAGAACTGACCTGAGCCTTCACTCCAGACTTGAAGATGGTGCAGGGTGAACATTACAAAAGGATTATTGTGAGTATTTGTTCAAATGAATTAGTTTTACTATGTGCACCTCTTCTTAATGATGTCTTTCAAATGAACATTAAGGGCAGGATGCTTTTCTAGCATGAACCCACAAAGAGAGGCTATCTGAGGCTTATTCATAAAGAACAGATGTACAATAATCTCACATTTATGTCAATGAGCAGAAAGTAGGGAATATGGGAGATCATTTGAAACAGCAAAGGGCAGGGTCCAGTTTCCCCTTGTAATACACTTGGACAGAGGAAATTAAGTGAACCAGACAAAGATCTAACATGAATGCTAGGACTTCTTGTGTCTATATATGAGCTGCAAGTAAACTGATGCTGTTCCACTGAAGTAATTTGCATGGGTTTACACTAAGGTCTTCAATTTCTACTCTGTAGCTGGCTGCTAAATACTGTGGTAGAAAATTTATTTTAAGGATAATAACTTAAACAGTATTTACAGGACCCAAACCAAATATTTTATACAGATTTAAAATACTGCCTTTCTGCTAACTCTCCCAGAGACAGTAGAACTCCAGTTTTTTTCTCTAACTATCCTTTTAAGAACAGTTACACTGAGAAAATAAACAATGTATATTCATAATGGAAATAATACCATAACACGTAAGTGCATAAATGAGGCTTCATTAATCACATAATGTATTTGATATGAATTATTAATTTAGACATCATTTAAATTAAGATTTTATAGGTGAGAATAATTGGACAGTCTCTCTTTGCTTTCTTGTTTTCTATTCATTTCAGAATACGTCTATTGCTTCTGAAGGATGCAGGAAGTCTTTGTAAAACCAACCTAAAAGCAGTAGCCATAAACCAGAAGTTTAAAGGAAGTTTCAGAGAGAAACTTCTTATGAAATGTTTTGTTGAGTGTGTAGGCCAAATAGCTTCACAATTATGAGCTTCAAATAGGCTTCCAGATGTTACGGTGCTGATGAAAAAAGAAGAGATTATTTGTTTCTTTTGCTGGTAACAATTCACTGTGGTCAGGTATCTCTTAAACATTGACCACACCATACACATTTTGTTGTTAACTCTTTTGTAAGCCACCACAGCCACTGAAGACTTTACAAAACTGTGGAACTGGAACCATGCTCAGGCATTGCTTGGAAAACTGACAGTTGCCTGGCCCAGAGGTGTTCAAGGAACTCACTCTCTAGTCTGTTAGCAAAAGGAGACTGTAGAAAAGGTTGTAACATCTACTGCCTTCCTTATGACCTGTAAAATCCCCCCAACAATTTTAGGTATGCAAAAGAGCAGAGGTGTGATAGACTCAAACATGCATCAGCCAGTGAAGAATGTGAAGGATGGGACAACAGACAAGTCAGGATCCCGTGACCTGAAGTGTTAGGCAACAGCCACTGGTTTTTAATCCTAATCACTTTGAGATCCTTGTAGTGATCTGAGCAGAACCAATGCTCTGCTGCTGGTAAACGCTACGCATTCAAAGAAATCAATACATGCTTTACCTGGAAAAGTTTATAACCTAAACAGGCAGAAGTGAATAAAAGGAAGTAGAAAGAAATTTATTTTTCCATTTTACAGTTGGAGAACTTAAATCACAAAGAAGTTCACACTTAGACTCAATCTAAACCAAAATAAGAAACCTAACCAGGAAAACCTACATTCTACTCCAGGAACTTAATCAGATAATCACATTTTTCTTAAAAAACGGAAGAGGAAAATCTTGCTACATTCATTGAATAAATTCATTGCTTATGATGACAAAGCCAAAATCTTTTAACAGGACATGTAC
>JAOQGH010000023.1:94061058-94084678 GCA_025769975.1 Gallinago jamesoni | reverse complement strand
TGACAAACCCAAAATCTTGTAACAGGACATGTACACCCCACCCCCCCCCCCCCCCCCCCCTCCAGTTCTGATGTAAATCATAGAAACCCTGACATGTTGTTCGAATTTATTGAAGGTTCTCTTCGTGATCAAGTCTACCAACAGCATTCAAGAGTGTTTCACAAGTAGAACTCAGATTAGGCTGCTGTTTTGGTAATATGAAAAACAGTATTTCTCAGGAACCCGCATGCATACTCAATTAAATGACCAGTATATTAACACACCTAGTTAGCAGCCCATCATGTTTTCCAGGTAAAGCAAATTCTTTATTATTTGTATTATAGGAAAGTTCATAGAACTTCTTAGGCCTGGGTCTTAAGGATAAACTCATGAAGGTCAGATTATATTTTATCTGTCTTTATTTAATCCAGGTATTTTCTTAGGTTTGCTACTATAATGCAGTATGGCGTGTAAATAAATGTAACTAATATTAGGTTTGAATTTTCAACACCACTTAGAAGTAAAGTGAAGAACAGATTTGCTTTCTCTGTTCAGCTTGAGGTCAGTGACCGTGACAATGTTTAAATTCCAGTGCACTCTTCTCTCTAGAGGTTTGTAATTAGAATTTTGAAAGAAGGCCTTTTTATTACTAGGGGTACAGAAATAGATTCAGAAGCAGAAAAATATGCAGTAGAATATCATTACATCTTCATATAAATTAACATAAAAAAGGTTTTGATTCATATCTATCCAGGCTTTTGTCAATCAACAATATTCATGTATTTGTGAGGAGAGCACAGGGTAGAATATTTCAGGGAGCAATGAAAGCCTTACTGCTTATTTAAGGAACATGGTTTCTGAAAAGCTATCTTTTAATCTGTTTGCTTATGGACCACCATTTTATAAGATTTTGAGTTTCTTAGTTTGAGGCAAATATTAAGAAAGGGAAGATGGCAACACTATTAATTTTTAAATGAAACGGAGCATTAGAAAACATTTATGTCAGGAACTGCTTTGAAAGAGAACAGATGCTAATTTAATTTAATTATGGCTGGGAATTTTCTTTCAATACATTCAGCTACACACAGGTGCTAGTTCCATTTGCTGTTTTTCAATAGAGAAACAGCTTTTCCAAAGCTCTCTGATAATAATGGAGTACCCTCCTTCAGCCAAAGTCCAAAGACATTTTCTTCTCTTTTTATGTCTTCCTCTAAGAATGCCTCAAAGAAACGGGGCAGATAATCAAAGCAAATGTGTGTGTATGTCAATGGATTATAAATAGGACTGTTTACTGAATCAAAAAGAAGTCAAAGGAGTATAGATACATGGTGTTGCACATCAGCATTCTGTAGTTGAGTGTCAGACTCGAGGAATATAAATTCAACAAAGTTAAGAACACCTCTCCTTTTAGCTTGTGTTTATAGATTGTCTCCATAGATTACAAGCTGGGTCAAAGTCTGCTTGGGGATGAAGAATACCCATTTTAGCAGTGTGAAAAGTAGTATCAATGATAAGACTGATAACACATTCATGGGTGTGTACATTTGACTACATTTGCAAATTAAGGAGAGAAGAAACCTCTCTGATGGAAAGACTATGAGACCACTAGGTGTCATTCTTGTTCCACATTTCCCATTGGCCATATTTCAAACAGCTAGTAGATATAGAGTTTCTGCAAAATTTAAGCTTTTATACCCCCAACATTTTATGTCTGGTAGTTTTATTATGTGCACTACTGTCCGCTAGAGATTATACTGCAATACATATTTTCTTTCAAGCCCACAGGTTATTGTTGTTCTGAGTTCTACGGTCAAAAGTCACCACCTTACTTGGCACTGCTGCTTTCACGAGTTCCTTTAAACAAAAAATGTGATAATAAACAGCATTTGTGCCTTGCCTGAGGCATAAGTGTTATGATTTGTGCATGAAATGTTGAGTCCCTGTGGGCTTAACATTTTAGTTTTAAAAATAACAGTTAACACGATTTACTTCAAAACAGTGTTTGAGTAATTTGATAAAAGAAATTAATCAGTATTTCAAGATGCTTAATAAGAACTTGTATGTGTTACTTGATAAGTAAATAGTTAAAGAATTTTTAGAGGTTTTAGCATGTTACACCATAATATTTAAACCTTTATTAAGGTATTTTGAAAACTAGGTTTTTGCCTCTTTATTTTCTTTAATTTTAGGATTTTGTGCTCTTTCATTAAGTTTATGTTAAATCAGTCTCTAGGTATTTGAAGGTTTCACCATTGCTTTAATTTCCATTGCCTTCGCTTGGTTTACACCTAAGGTTCAGTGATATCCTCTGTTTAAACCAGGACAGAATAACAACCTGCATTACAAATGGCTACAGTGGAATTAGACAAAGATGACAGGGCATTAAAATGGTATTGAAAGTATAACAAACACATCCTGGATTATAATGATAGAAGCTGTACACTGTTTAAGGTGGCTTCTCTTCCTGTATATCCAAGCACAGCTGACAAAAACACTTAAGATGCACTCTAAGTCTTTAGAAGTTTCTTATTTTCCTTAAATGTATTCCTGAAACATCAGTGACTTTTTTCTAAAAGTGAAACACTCCGCTTACATACATTCTGTTTACAGATTGTCATAACATCCTTTGAGGTTTAAATTATCTACTTGGCATTCTTAAGTAACAGTATAAACATACATTTGATAACATCCAGTAAGTTGAATAACATACAGCTTAGTTCAATAGTTCCTTGATCGTTTTTGTAGCTTTGGATGTGTTAATACAAGTATTTCCACTGCAATATGTTTTTTTGTATATATTCTCTGTGCTCTTCACTACTGCAGACAAGGATAGCTGTTAGCTTTGGAATACCATGGAGTAGCTTCAGCAGGGAGCAGAGAGAGGAGAGAGAGTAAACAAAGCTGCTCCTTCAAAGTTATTACTGTCATTTAGAACTACTGTCAATTTTTCAAAACTGCAGAGATATAAAGCTAGTTGGAAAACAAAATGCTGTATAATATCAGAAGGTGAAGGTATTGGGCAGCCTGGATTGCAGTTCTATTGTTTTATAGGAAATACTTACCACAGAGAAAGAAATTAAGTTTTGTTTGCTATTATTAGAAAAACAAACAATTTCTTTAGAGTAAGCAAGAAAAGAATGAGTTCTATGCTACTACTGACCTTTGTTATCCGGACTAAAGCACTTCATTAGGACAGTGAAGATAAATTCAAACTGTGGTTATTTAACTATGTCTATTCTCTGTCATTTTCATGTTATTATTTGTTTATTTTTATTGCAATCTACACAACTCCACAAGAAAACAAAACCATTCACATTCTAAGTGAACTTTGACATGCATTTTGTTTTCAGTGGTTTTAAGTGTGCTAAAAGGAGGAGTCCAGAATAGACCTTTGGTCGCTCCTTAGGAACAGCCGTCTGGCCATGAGATTTTTTCATGGCCAGAACAGCTCCCTTCAGAGATCTGTTCATGGGGTCCCATTCTGTTAGTATAATTTTAAATGCATGGCACAAAAGATACAATTTTCATAATTTGCTATCCTCTCTTAATGACAGAGCCACTGTTTCAAATAAAGTAACCCAAAACTGAAACACAGGCCCTATTAATTGTGCTACACCACACATGTATGAAAACTTAACGGAGATCATACATCTGTGACAGAATCTTATTTCTACCTCTTCTTACCTGAATCATGTTACATTGTCATTTGCCCACATCAAGTAAAGGCTTTTTGTGTGAGGGATACACTTCGTAAGTATGGGTGGGCTTCTGCTTGATGCAAATGTTTCTATGGCTGCAACTCCGTGCCTGTCACATGTTGTACCACAAGATGCACCAACCTTCACATTCACTGCACTGTTTAGAGCAGATTTTATTCACTCAAGGTGATGCAATTTCCTTCCAAGAAAGCAATGCTTCACAAAAGGAGTGCCACAGTTTTCTATGTTTCTTTTACCACTTAGCTGTAGTATTTCAAATTGGAATGTGAGGTGTCCCATGAAGTAACCGGCTTACTTTTTGTACCTATGAGGTGTCCTGATGCTATACCTCTACGTTCTCTAATGTGGATGAGGAACCTACAATGCAGACGTCTGAATAAGTGCTAAAACCTCTGCAAGCCCAAGCATTATATGCTCATTAATTTATAAAATTGGAGTGCTGTAAGATCATTTCTTACAGAATTTGCCAAAGGAAGCAGGGATCCAAGTGTCATCTCGTGTCTGAACTAGTGGACAAAGTTGCTTCAACTACTGAACTGTCTGAATAATTTTGGGATTTTTATGTGATGGCTACAGTAAGCTTGTTGGTTTGTGATGGTGTGTCTAAAGGTGTGCTGCCAGCTCACATTTGCTTTTTTAAAATTACATATATTCAGAAGCCTTTTCCCATGGGTACTTAACTGTATAAACCACATTCTTCCCTGTGACACTTGAAATTTTCTTGGCATTAAATAATTAAAGTTTTGTGCTAGATTTAGTCTGGCCAAGCAGCGCATACTGTGGGCAGCTGTTTGGCTGAAATGTTTGCTTTCATACTGTCCAAGATAGTTATTTGTAACTTATAGACAAGTGGAAGGCTATGAACTTTCTCTTTGCTGTCATACATTTAATTTTAGCCCCAAAAGGAATTAAGTTAAAATTAAATTTTAGTAAGATACAGACCTACAGTCTGTCTTAAATAGGCTGGACAGACTTGAGCGAAAACCTGCATGTATAAACTGCATACCCTTAGCAAAAATCAATTATTGGCACTTTTTGTGAACATTTTTTGGTGAACCAGAATGTTTTGAGTATTTTAGGAGACATTTCTTGGAGGCAGGTATAGAAAAGGCAACAGAAATGTTGATGGTGTGACATGGATAGAGACGGAACACAATTGTCTCTCAGGAAGAGGCTCAAGCTTGCCTAATAATGTTTTTACAGCATTTCTAAAAGCTTAAACATTGCTGGAAATCAGACTACTCTGTATACATATCCTTGTATGGATATATATGCTCCAAACTTTATGTACTCTAAATGTTACACGTTGTCATCTGTAGGGCAATTTATAGAATTAGGAGCAAAAGAAAGGAGCCACCTGATAATATTCAGAGGTTTGCATCCTTTTACTAACATAAGGTAATAGTTTAAGAGCATTTAGTAATATCTTTCATATCTGAAGATGCAAAAATAGGAACAGTTTGTTTCTGACGTTTTGAGATGTAACTGATAAATGTATGCTCTCCTACATTTTCTGTGTTTTGTTTGACTTCAAGCTCCATCTCTTCAAATTTCTCTGCTGACTTCCTGTCTTTGCTGTGTCTAGAATGTCACTGCTGTAGTCTGGTCTCCATTTCTCATTCAGAGTGAGATGGCAGTTGAGAAAGGCCAACTACTGGCCATCCCTGCCAGAGTTGTTCTGCTCTGCCTCCATTTCCTCTTGGTATATGGCTTTGCATTGGACTGTGGATGGTGGTTCAGCAACTGTCATATCAGTGCAATCAAGTTCAATTCCCTGGATCTGCACCAAAACAGAAAGAGCTCTGGGAAAATACATACTGCTTATATGATGTCTGCCTAAGCAAAAATGTATTATATATGTCATTATAATATACTTGCATGAAGGCAGAGGTGGAAAAGAGGAAAAAATACTATCCAGTTCACTTCTGCTTTGAACAATAAAAAAAAGTAGTAGCTCATTGGGGTTTTATGAGGAAATATAATACAAAATAAAAGTAAACCACACAGAGTACACAAAGTCTATTAATACTGAAGAGATCTACATTAGTCCTATAGTCTTTAATTAGCAAACACTGGACTGAAACATAAAATAATAAATTAAAAACATTTAGCCATTGAGCTACTTGCAGTGAATTTTCAACTGCTAGCAGAAACTGTAACACAGTCTCAAAAGGAGTCCTTATATTTGATCTTTGTTGAAATTAGAATGATAAAGTGTTGTGTACTGCACCACTTGTTAACCATGTCAATAAAGCCTAAATTATAGAACTGACTGCTGCTAATCCCTGTCAAGACTAATAGTGTGGTCGTTGATGTAATAGGTTTACACAACACCTTCCATATCACAACTGAACTTGAACGACCAGGTCTTTAGTCCAGGGACAGCTTTAGTCCAGTCTTGGGTCTGACATATGCTTCCTATGAGGACAAGCTGAGAGACCTGGGACTATTCAGCCTAGAGAAGAGAAGTCTCAGTAGGATCTTATCAGCATATATAAACGCTTGAAGGGAGGATGCTAAGACAATGAAACCAACCTGTTTTAAGTAAGTGGTGCCCAGTGACAGGACAAGAGGCCATGGGCACAAACTGAAACACAATAGGGTCCATCTGAGGATCAGGACACTCTTTTTCACTGTGAAGGTAACTGAGCAGTGGCACAGGTTGCCCAGAGACATTGAGGACTCTCATTCTCTGGAGATACTCAAAAGCCATCTGGACATGGTCTTGGGCAAATGGATTTAGGTGGTCCTGGTTGAGGAGTGAGGTCTGACAAGCTAACCTCCAGAGGTGTCTTCCAACCCCAGCCATTCTGTGATTCTGTTGTTTATCTATCAAATTGTATCTCATCAATAATTTCTCCTAGTGGTGGAAGAGAAACAAAGGGAAGTCTAAGATGAAAGCTTAAAAAAACCCACCTCACTGATTATGATACAATTTTAGGGAAATTCATGTTGACATGTAACAGTGATCAATTCTAGTTTGAGTTTTGATGAGTCTGGCTAAATGGCCAACTTTCTTCTTATTTGAAATCTCTGTCTTGCTTTATACAAAATGTGAGTGTTGTCTGGTTACGAAGTAATCAGCCCTGTCCTATCTCTAATATGCTGCTATGCTTTCTAAAAAAACATATTCTCTGTGGGTAGTGAAAATATTGCTGTTAGGGCCAGCAGATGTACTAAAAGTGATGTGGTCATAGAAACAACTTTGTTTCCTTTATAAAGAGCTGGTTTTATCTTTGGGGTGGGCATATGGTTGAGGCAGAGCCAGAATGCTGGCCGTGCTCTGTCTAGCCTATGAATAGATGGACCATGAAGGGCAACCCACTACCTTTTGTGTGCATCACATGATATACAGATAAGTACTAGCTAATCAAGAACTACAGGACATCTTATGTCCTACCTGTCACATTAAAGAAAATGCACATCTAGAAAGTATAGTTACCTGCAATTTTGAAGACATGCTAAGTTTGGGGTTTATTATGTTTTTAATTAACAGATGGTGTCAAAGTGAGAGAGAGATACTGCTTTCTTTCACCTTACTGATGGGAACTACTGGACTGGCTCAATCATAGATACATAAGTTACTTAAAATGGATTGTAGCATAACTCGCACCAGTGCATATGTAGTAGTTAAGAATTCTAAGAACAAAATCTCACAAGATCTCCAAGTTTCTCCTGTAGCAGATCTATGCACTAGACCTGTGTTTAATGCCTGTTTTAACCACATAAATCAATCATATTTGTTTGAATCAGGGAAAATTAGAAGAAAAATTAGGTTCTTCCTGTATATTTATATTTTATACTATTTTTTCATTTCTTTGGAAACATTATTTGCTATTGTATTAGAACTGAAGGCTAATAATTAAAAATTTAGTTTTGCCAGCAAGTCACGGCTGTAGAAAATTCTGTATCACTGTAATCTATCATAGCACCATCTCTCCATTGCTCATTTTAGATCATTAAAAGATATTTTGGAATCTTAACCAATCAATAGCTCTACACAATTTAGTATACTTAATCTAATAGCTACTGTCTTTAGCTAAGTACTTGTGTAAAAATTAAAATATTTCTTTCCCTCTTTAAAGAAACACTGGTACATAATTTTGACCATTTTTATTATGCATATTCTGCAGGAATACATTAGCAAAACTTCTACCCAACATATTAATGACATGCTAACAGCTTTCTAACATATTTGAGGCTCACTTTTCTTGTCAGCCTGGACAAAAATAGTCTTTTCTTTTACAAAATTTCAGTAATATTTTGAGAAACCTGAAAAGTAAAAGCTACTCAGGTATGATTTTATATTGACATTCTCTCTTGTACAGCATATCTCAAGGCCACGTTTAGCAGACATGAAAACCTGGCAAGAAAATAAAGACTGACAATGTATATTAAATGTCAAAAAGACTTTGTGGCAAAGTTGGAAAATACAGTGACCTTGTCATTTTAACTGACTACTCCACACAGATCCTAAACAAGTACAATTACACAGATCCTAAAAGTGTGCAATTGTAGTCACTGAATAGTTTTAACATTTAACATTACTAACTTACATATTGCTTAGTTCTCTCAAACTACAGAATCACAGAATGTTTCAGGTTGGAAGGGACTTCTGGAGATCATCTAGTCCAATTCCCCTGCTCAAAACAGGGTCAGCCAGAAGAGGTTTCTCAGGGCTCTGTCCTATCAGATTTTTAATATTTCCAAGAATGAGCATCCCAGAACCTCTCTCAGCAACTTGTCCCCATGTTCAACCACTCTCACATTTAAAAAAAAAAATGTTTCCTTACGTCCAGAAGACATGTTTCTGTTTCTGCCCACTACCCACCTCATCGCCCCCATCATTGGCTATTTGTATTGGTAAGATCCCTCTGATCCTTCTCTTCTCCACGTTGAACAATCTCAGCTCTTTCAGCCTCTTCTTTTATATCAGAATCCCCAAGAACTTTAACATCCTAGTGGTCCTCTGCAGGCCTTGCTCTAGCATGCCCATGTTTTTTTTTTACACTGGGGAACCCCTAGACAGGCACAGAACTCCAGGATGTAAAGTACAGGTCACATAATTCATGTACTGCTACCTTGTAACTGCACAAGGTCTTTTTTATCAACTTTCTAATAAAATAACCTTTTGATGCTGTTTGGAAAAAAGGTAGGAAATGGAGTGCCAAAAAACTCCTGAGCTCTTGTTGGTTGAAAGTATTCTGAGGGTTCGGGGTTTTTTGTTTAATTTTGTGCTTTTTGCAAATTTCAGATGAAACAAACGTATGACTATTTAGTGTGGGATTTCCCAGCACATCATGAGTCACATATATGGCATAAAAATACAGTAATGGGACTCTTATTGGCAACTAGTTTCTTAGCAAAGTGTCAGCTTGGAACAATTTATCATCCCCCATGAAACACTGAGGTTAAATCTATATTTTCAAGGATTTAAAACTTTGAACTAGATCTAAGCTGGCCCTCATTAACTGAATGATGATTTGCTTCAGGAGAGCATTAAGCCTGTTACTGAAGTGCATTTCAAGTTTAGTTTTATCCTAAAAGAACCCATTTCCCGTGTCCCAAGACAGTTTACAATGTGAACCAAAGTAAAGTCAATGTAGATGACTGGGATATTCACTTCAAAGGTGTACTCTGATCCAATCTAAAACACTTAACATGAACACGCTCCAAGACCCAGACTTAATTCCATTGTAAAGGCCTAAGAAAAAGATGTCTAGGTCACCTAATGACATCTTCTAATTGAAGTTTATCTTGTAAAACAATCTGAGAGGAAAAGTAAATTTCTGATGTTTCATCCACTGCTTTTCGTGAATAACAATAATGGTAAGATAGTTTAGTGAGAAACACAGAACTATTTTGCCAGTATTCATTCTTTCTGGCAGAGTATTGGATTATTGGTGTTTCAGACAGAAAGTTTATTTGAAATGAATGAACAACCACATCAACTGCCATTAACAATTAACTTACCAGGAATTCACATAAGGGACGTGTCTATGCAGTGACTTCAATGCCAGTAATGTAACTTCTGTTCTTTAAGTATTTTTTTTAAATCTGTGTCCTTATTGAAAAGCCACGCAATTAACGGGTGACTCCCTGCTAACTTCAGTCCAGTTTGCATCAAACCTAAATTTCCAGACTTGTTCTGCAGATGCATTACACTGAAATAGAAATATAGACTATCAACAAGAATCTATAGACACAAGGAGTGAGATAACTCCATACAAATCGGCACTTTAAAGTAGAATTTTTGTTTGTTTTTAAACTCGTGAATATTTCTGTATGCTAGGACAAACCACTACATTCTAAGAGCAGTAAGAAAGGCAGGATTGCACATGGCAGAATTCATATTTATTTACTGCCTTGTTCTGGATACCAGGAGACTCATTTCTAATAAAAGGCATTGTCTGTATTAGTTAACTTTTTAGTTAGAAGATTTTCAGTAAGCTGTACTTCTATAGTCAATGTGCAGCTACAGTATCGTAATAAAAGAATTGGTCTTTCTCAATAACAAAATGCCATATAAATCTGCCATTTGTATTCCCATTTAATCAGGGGACTCTGTGGGTTATGAGATAAGTCAGGATACAAGTATTTTTTAAAATGCAAAGATTCAGGTATTTCATATTTTAAGCCTAACATAAATTCTTAGTCAATTTCTTCATTGAATATTATTTGAAATTTGATAACCTTTACTACTTAACTGTAATAGCTATTTTATAGTGTCTATATTTAGCATTATATTCCACAACTTCCTCACAGAGACCAATCAGGAAAGGATGAGCTCACTGTTAGAGGCAAAAGTGAATGGAGATGGGAAAGACAGGTCATTGTTCAGGTTGTTAGGGTATTACTTAAAGCCATGTAATTATATAGGATTTCAATTTCTCATAAAAATGTGCAACACAAAGAACAAAATGGAGAGAAAAGTAGAAAGGTAAAAAAGACCATGCCTGTGATCAACCAACATGATGTCTTTGTGAGTGAAGTTTGTCCTTCTCATAATTTTATTCTTAAGCATGATCAGAATGGCACAACCATGAATGTAAGCAATACTGCAGATAAAATCTCCTCTACCTATAGAAACTGCTGAAATAGTTCCCATCTCCCAAGGAAATTGAGTTTGTTCAGGAGGATGATTTTATAGATATATATGCGTGTTAACACACCCGCTATCTGGAGTAATGTTGCATTTTATTAAAATATCAACACATGCACTACAAACACTAGTTTGGAATTCTTTTTATCATTCATGAATCCAACTGAGCTCCTGTGCTTATGTACCAGCTGAAAGAGATTTCACAAAATTTCTTCTTCTTCAAAGTGTCATGACTGCTGGCATCAATGTCAGATACTGATTTTGACTTTATCACAGAATATTTTATTTCTTTTGAATCAGCTCTTATTGTTTCTTTAGTGAAAAGGGAAAGGCTGTGAATGTTGTCTATCTAAACTTTAGTAAAGCCTTTTATGTTGTTACCCAGAAAATTCTCCTAGAGAAACTGGATCCTCATGGCTTGGCTGGGTGTGCTCTTGGCTGGCTGAACAACTGGATGGAGGGCCAGGCCCAAAGAGTGGTGGTGAATGGAGTTAAATGCAGTTGGCAGATGGTCACAAATGGTGTTCCCCAGGGCTTAGTATTGGGGCCGGTTCTCTTTAATATCTTTATCAACGATATGCGCAAAGGAATCAAGTGCACCCTCAGTAAGTTTGCAGTAAGTCCTATGATTCTATGATTCCCAGAAGCTGAATTCCATGAACATTAGCCACCTAAGAACAGCAATGAATGGTCACAGTATTCTGAGGCTAAATGGCATCCCTGTAGAGTAGCTTATGGTTTCTAGTAGTTGGGTGTTAGCTATTGAATCTATAGCTCCCTGACCTTGTTGGAAAACACAAATTACATTTTTTTCTGCATTCCTCCAAGCCTTTTACTTCCTATCCCACTCCTCTGACACTTGTATAGAATTTCTGTGAGAGTGAGTTAACTGACCCTTCAACTCATCTCAATTACTGCATCTGGAAAATGTTGCTAATATCACCAACCTGTTGCATAATGATATCATGAGAATAAAGGTACTATAAACATGAAAAATACAATCTTATTACTTTCTGTTTTCGTATCCACTAGAATAGATGTCTAATTCTGAGTATCCCAGTTTTAAAATCACAACTTTAAAAAATATACATCAGTTCTTTCACAGCACTGGCATTTACTAGAATACCTAGACTTCAAATGGGCTTACCCATGAAGGCAGTTATTTTATATGTTTACTCTTTTATTACAAGAGCTTAATTGGAAGTTTGTTCATCAGGCTATGGAGAGTTTAATTAAACTCAATGAAGAAAACACTGAGAGGAAAAAAAACGCAAGCTCTGAAATGTTCTGGTTTTGTTCTGAATTTACAATGTCATTTTTCTCCCTGATTGTCCTATTTCATATTAATAAACAAAACAATAAAAACCCACCTCTGGATCCTGCTAATTTAAATATTGGCAGCTTTCAGGCTAATTTTGTATTCTCAGCCTGGCTTGAGATTTTTAGCATCTCCAAGAGAGCAAGAGAGGTTTTTTTTCATTGGAGTTCATATCTTAGACACACGAAACATATAATTTATTTGCTGCTGTTATTTTGTGATTGAGGAGGGGAACTCTTTGCTCACTGCAGCATTTGTATCTTCTTCACCAAAGTTAATGGAAATATGCTTGTGTATCAAGACCAAGACAGGGGAACGTGCTCAACTTTTTAAGGAGAAGAGATGAGAAGAGATATTCTACGATGATGTTACAATTACTAACTAGAATGCTGTCTCACAAATGGAATCTGGAAATCAAAGAAATAAGCTAATGGTGCAAGACATAGGCACCTACCTGGTGGCACTTTGCCCTTTGTAAGCCCTCTCCTCTTGATGAGTATTTCTCCACTCAATGACTTAATCTTCCAGTCAGAAAGACTATGTACAGGGCTTGAATGCTGAAACTTTGATTAGTCACCATACTGAGAAAACTGTTTAACCTTTTCTAGTGTTATTAAAATTTCTGTACCAGTGCTTTTCCACCAATAGTAACAAAAGCTTAGCCACACGCTTTCCCCATCTTTTAACTTGGGATGCACTTTACCAATTCTGTGGCATCCATAAACATCTCCCTTGCAGAAACACTTGGACCAGGGTTAGGCATACAAAGTATACTTTCAGTCTATGGATTGAAAGTAAAGGGCTTTCTTTTCCAAGTAAAGGAATTCTCTATTGCTCTTCTGGAATGCAGCAATTATTTTTGTCAGTTGCATACTTAAACCTAGCCTAAAAACTGAAGTGACAGTAGAATACTCGTACTAAGAAGCATTATCAGAAAATATTTGAATTTCAGTTTAGTTCAGGAATAGAATTTGATTTACACTGTCATGAGAATAGAACCCGAGTCATCATTTCCAAAATAAGAGGCCACTATCCTAAATTATCTGTTAGCAGACTACAGATAATTCTCAGACAGCTACTGCCTGCAGTCTATCTGCTCTCTTGCCTTGCAGCAGCATGTGAAAACCTGGAGAGAAGTTAGGGATTAATTTAAAAGCCTGAGCTGCAGGGAGAATGGCATGCTCCATGGGATAGATAAAAACAACAAATAACTATGTCACACAGATTCTTTAAGCCTGGCTGTCTAGAAGGTAAAGAATAAAACCTCCTGAGAAGTGCAGAAATCAAAAGGAGAAAAAACTGGCAAACTGGAATAGAAATGGCTTCAGAATACAGGGACCCACCAGCAGAGAACAAAAAACCAAGGAGCTGAATGTCTAGAAAGCAGTGTATATTTATATTAATTTAGACATTCATTCTCTTAACATGCAACTACTTTGAAACAGCAGACAATACAGTGAACAGTAGAGACTCTAGAGCCAAAATTTTACTTTATTCATAATGGTGTAAATTGGTTTCAGTGAAAAAAATTGAATTGCAATGATGATGTAATAAGACAACTGTCAGTCATCTTTTTCAAAAATGTATATTTCTTATCTAATATTTTCAAAGAGGTAATTTTTTATAGAAGCAGAAAGCATGAAAATGCTGCTGTCACATCCAGTATGAGATGCAGCAAAGACTTCTGAAGTGTGAGAAACTATGTAGGAAAAAAAATGACAAACTAAAAAGGTGTCATAATTTGCAATAACCTTCCAGTAAGAATTATGAGGGAGAAAAACAATGAATGCTTAAAATAGAAAAAAAAGATTCTTTTACGTTTGCTTTAACTTGGAGCTGGATCTGAGTATCCTTTAGTCTTTGGAACTGGAAAAAGAGGGTGAAAAAGGAAAAGGTCCCTGAAGAAGTCATGGAATGTCTGAGGGAGGAACTGGGAGGCCAAGGGTGCTTTCTCTGGAAGCACGCTTTGCTCTGCTTACAAAAAGGTACTGTAGAGCTCTATGCCACACTGGGGACTAGAGACCATATGCTTGCCAAAAAGGCCAATATGAGCTTGAAAGGAACTTTCTTCACTTTTTTTCAGTCCATCTTCCTGGAGAATTCAAGATCAAGAAAAATGGAAATGTAGCTTCTCAAATCAGCATACATCTTTGTTTGAAGGAAAACTAAGATAAATCCTAAAAGCTTTTTGTTACCTTATACAAAATATATCTTTTGTATATTGAACTTCCATGATTTAATCATTCAAAATAGCTAAGAAACACATTTATAGTAGAAAAACAACTTAGTCTAGGCTGCAAACCTCTCTGTTTTGTAAGTAGGGGCAAGAAACATTAAGAAGCTGCAGGCTTTCCTGCAGCATCAAAGCAGAGAAATGCTCACTAGTTAGTCCTGCTTTGTGTTCAGAGCAGAGATAAATACACTCCTGTGTCGAGACTCTGGGAGAAATATTTTTTTCAATGGCACTCAAACAAATTTAAAGTAGCTTTCTCATGATGGTATTGTAGGGCCACAACAGGATCATAAATTAATCTCAGCCTTGAAGTGAATCTCCCTAAACATTTTCCTCCTGCACTGTCCATAGAAGACCACAAGAGGTTTTACACTCATAAAGGCATCTTTTATTAAAATGCAAATTAGAATAATTCATTTTTCATAAAAAAAAGAAAAAAAAAAGAGTGGGTAAGACAGAAGAGAAATGAGAGATTTGCATGGAAATCTTTTTTTGACCACTGTTTTTTTTGACCAACTGGTCCTCGTTTTAGTACTTTCAGTGACTTTCAGCGACTTTCAGCAATATCTGGTCTCATCCCTAGGAAATATTTATTTCTGTCACCATAAAGGCCTGGCCCTGCCTGACTGCCCCTTTCTCATCTCACTGGACTTTCTCAAGCTCTCACCTTTAATGACCTTTCTTGCTTTTCTGTGTTGCACCTTGTAGTCTCACAACATCTCTGCCCTCGGCAATTACACTACAGCAGCAATATGACTGGGAAGGAAAAGAATTATCTTCTTTGAATGGATATTGGTGAGCAACTCCTCATCTCTTCCAGTGACTTTAATTTTAAAAGGCACATATCAAAAAAAAAGACAAAAATTTAATAATAAAAGAAAAATCAGTCTGGCATAGTGATGTTCTAGAGTTTTTCCCCTGGATGTGAAATGCAGAGTAGCTACTTACTTGGTAGCTGATCAGAACTGTAATTTATTGTTGAAGTGTTTTATTAGAGTGTCTGTCAACCATCAGGACCTATTCCTCTCTGTTGTGCAAAGAAAGAGCTCAGAGCTGGTCCCTGTCTCAAAGAATTTAAAATCTACGCTTAAAAGAAGTGGTATCAGTGAAGACAGAGGAATGAAACAACAACAAAGTAACAAAATGAACCAGTAGATTAGGTAGTTATTTCAGCATATGAAGTAGCCTCTTCTACTCTATGAGTAGCCATGAATCGTTAGCCATGATGACTGTTCCCGCTTTCATCTCTGTTTACAGATTTGTTATTGGGAGCACAAGGGGAGAAGAAGGAATGTGCAGGAGATTCAGGATTTATGAAGTCAGCATGTTGCAGTCAGGAAACAAAAAAATCCAAAAAACCAAAGAAGAAGTAATTGCCCATAAGGCAATTGAGATTTCATTTAACACCTAGGGAGCATCAGTGACCAGAAGTGCTGGCAAGCAGAGTATGCAGCACAGCAAAGCCTTAGCATTTGACACAGGAGTTGGCAAACAAGGCTTTCAGTGCGATTAGCATGGTGATGCTCACAACAGAGCCCTTGATCCAAAAAGGAGGGAAAACACATCTATTTGAGGCTTTAGGAAGTGCTGAGTGTTCCTCCCTAGTGCTTGTGGGAGATACCTTGGGAAGATAGACTATAGCTGAGTTGCTGAATGATCACGTGAAGGGATTGGTGGAGGATGTAAGCAAGTCATATGGCATCAGGGATGCCAAGTCAGAGATGGTGAAGCTCTTATGGACATGGTTTTATCCCCCTGGTTATCTCTTTGAGGAGCAAGACTGCTGGGATGGGGCATGAGTCAGATTACAAAACAGAGCAAGAGCGTATCTGCCAACAGCCTTGCTAATTTAACAAGAAGGACCTTAACCTATATTTTTTGGGGATTGGAGAGGAAAGCAAAAAGAGAAACAGAAGAACAGTGGGCTGCAGTTTGAACAGGAGTCAGCAATGTATCATTGCAGCAGTGAAGGCTTACTGCATACAGGCTGTATTAACAAAGTGCAGCCAGTTGGTCAAAGGAAATGATTATCCCTATCTAATTGGCTCTTCTGAGACTGCATGAAGAGAACTGTGTCAGGTTTTGCATTCTCCTGTGCAAGAAAATCCTCCAGCAGAGGAGTTATGAGATTATTAAAAAGCATGTATGAGAGGAGGCCAAAGAAGTTGACTTTGTTCAACTTGGAGAGATGGCTAAGGTATGATCTAATACTGTCTTCAACTACCTAACAGGTGGTTAAAGAAAGGACACAGCCATATTCTTCTTGAACATTGTGAAAGAACAGAAGGTCATGGACATTCCAGCAGAGTAAATTCCAGATAGTTGCAAGGAAAACTTTTTCACGACAAGGGTGATCAAACACTGGAACAGGTTGCCTGGGAAAGTTGCCAAACTACCCTTGGTGATATGTGAAATTTAAGAAAGTTCTCAACAACCTGATCTGAATTCAAAGTCAGTCCTGTTTTGAGCAGAGATTTGACCCCCAGTGTCCATTCCAACATTTTATTTTACATTAAACCACCATTGAATGAAAATCAGAAAAGGCTAGGCTGTTGTGTGAAATAAGACAATTTCCTTCTTTTTACTTCTCTTCATAGCACCTGTTTGCAGTTTTCTGTTGCCTGATAATCAAACTTGTAATAAAATATTTTGAAAAGTGAACAATTTCATTAAATCCTAATTAAAAATACTGTGGAGGGGAGAAGGGAATGTGAAAAAGTTAGGAGTTGAAGGAGTATCCTGATTCTTTCATACTTGAATAGAGATAAAACTGTCCTCAAAGTACCTTTAATTAATCATTAATTTCATGGAAGGTTTTTGAAATAATCTACATCTATTTCCTTCTGAGCTGCAGCAGTGAAGGAGCTGATTTCATAGTTGCCATGACCACACCTCATATTAAATAGAGATGGCCATGTTATTTTTTAAAATGTGCTCCTAATATCACATCACTTTGATTCTTCCTTTTATTATTTTCCATATTACTTTTCTCATCCAGGGTTCATTCTAAGTTCTTCTACATTCTTGCTGGATATTTTATATCTTTGATAGGCTATTTTCCTGCTTCAATTATTTTTAGACTTCCTTGTACATCCCTACTGACCTTTTTTATTCTTTCAGTATTTATTGCTACATGACGTGCATAACCTTTAGACATACGTTAATTTAGCTTTAAACACTTTCTATTCCCTTCCCTGCTTTTCATTGTGTTATTATTCCTCCAGCTTGCCCTGAGAATTTCAGGTTTTTTGGGGTGGGAATTCAGTTATATACTTCATGCAAATTCTTTGGATTCAAAGTGCTATACTTAACCTAATTCTGCTCATTTCACTAATTCTTAGAAACATATATACTCAAATAATCACTCTTTTCTTTTAACATTTTTCAAACTGTAGGCAAAGGTTGCTGCTTTAGTTTTCATACATTTTAATCCACTTGAACATTTAAACCAGCTTTTTTTTTTTGTCTATAAGGTACAAATGGTGGTGTCCCTATCTCAGCTGCAAGCCCAAGTCCTATCATAAGACAATTAATTATATCAATAATACTTGTTATATTTTTTGATTTGTGATCACGTAGCCCTACGATACAGTATTGCTGTTGTTACTAACAGGCCATAATCTTTTTTCTGGGTTTTGGGACTGAGACAACTGATCCGTCTTGGCTTTTCCTGACTTGCCTGCAGCTTTGTTTCACTCGGTTTAGCAGCGACAGTGATTTCTCTAAAAAGACCGGGTGTAGTGATCCTGACGGGCAGACCATCGTACATGGAGCAGTTAGTGATCCACGCTAACAGCTAACCGGAGCGGGTGCGGGCATGTGCTGTGCCGTGCTTTCATGCACGTAGAGTGTGGCTTTCAGGCCTGTGCTGAGCTGCACGGCTGCCCAGGCTGCGGGATGCATGTAGGCAGCTAATTGCAACAGGGGAGAAATATCAGCTCCCACTCAGCTGATACATCACCTGCATCTCCTTGCCTCCTTCAGCTACAAGTGCAGCAAGAAGTTCTCATGTTTTCTTCATTTCTTCATTCAACATTCTTTTCACCTGATGGTAAAAATAACTAATAGAATTGCTCTCCTTTAAGAAACCTCGGTAAGAGTTTAAATGACCAAAATGAGGTCACGTACCCATGGACGGGCCATCAATGGCATGCTCTGCCCCAGCTGGAGCCCATTTGATGCCACACAGCTTCGAGTTCCCACCATCCGAAGGGATGTAAAATTATCTGTCCTACCCTCTTTTGTTTACAGTATTAGATCCGGTAAGGACTATTTTAAGAGATATTTTGCAAAATTCAAGTGTCTCTCTTACTTGGATCAGAATGAACCACCACCCCCTTGAGGCAACACACCAAAAGCCTACAGCTCATCAGTTTTGCTTTTCACAGAATCACAGAATCACCTAGGTTGGAAGGGACCCTTTAAGATCATCTAGTCCAACCAATGAAAAAAAAAAAACCCAAACCAAAAAAACCCCAAACCGCAAACGAACAAAAAAACCCCACACAAACCCCACACCACACCCAAAACACCACCAATCCACTACTAATCCATATCCCCAAGCACCATGTCAACTCGTCTCTCGAATACCTCCAGGGATGGTGCCTCAACCACCTCCCTGGGCAGCCCATTCCAATGCCTGACAACCCTGTCAGTAAAGAAATATTTCCTAATATCTAACCTATTCTGTTTATTTTTGTGCATTATGACCATAGTTTTATATAGATAGCCGTAACAAGCAGTTGCTCAGTGTAGAATGAGGTATTTATGACTTTAATGTAATGACACAAAGCAGAAAAATGCAGGCCTGGTATAACTGCAGAGGCTTTTAGAAGTGGAGACATGAACGCAGAAAAGGGAACTACAGGCCTGGGGTGATAAAAGATACGGCACAAAGTTGCCACTGGGAGCCTCGTGGATATAAACAGCTTACCCATGGTCAGCAAAAGAAATGGAGATTTGGAGCTAGTAAAAAAATATGGTTTTAGGGGTAACAGAACAAAGAAGTAATATCTAACAAACATAAAAAACCATGATATGTATGCATATAAATATATATATATATATATATATACAGTGAGTTTGGATATGGCAAATGAAGAAAGAAAAAGATATAAAAGTGCATTACTGAACATACAAAACTGTCCCTGAATGGATCCTAGACTTAAGAAGAAGAAGCCACCGACATCATGCTCCTCTTGGCAAAATACTCAACACGGTGGACAAATCCCATAACACTCCACCCAAGATGAAACCACCGATCTTAGGGCCCTGAAGAGCAGGGGAAGGGGGAGCAACTGAGAAGCGTGGGTAGAGGAATTGTAACTGAATTGTTATTCCTTCTTTTCTGTAACAATTAGATCTGGGTTAATTATCATTAGGCTCATATTTCAATTATACTAACAATTAATTCTCGCCTTTACTTATAAATATGGTATGCTTCCTCTTTGACTGTAAACAAGGTTTTGAACGTAACAAGATGTATACATTTTACCTGCCTCAATTTTCAGTAAAACTTATTTTCCAAAACTGGCTATGCATCAGTAAATAGGCACACCTTTTCACTGTAGACACGTTTTAGGCAGCGTCCCCCATGTTTAAACTCTGTGCAATGTAAGTTAACAGGAAACATTTCAGGGTTTTTTCTTGTTGTTGTTTAAGTATGTATTTAAGTGCTTCTGTTGCTATTGAGCTACACCACGTCTCCTCTGTCTAGGTAGGCAAATGGTACCAAAACATACTTCCACAACTGCGATATTCTATTACAAAAACTCCAACAGTTTAGTACAAAACTGCAGCAGCCTAGTACAGAGAGTACTGCTACACAGTACGACTGTTGAAGCAGACTTGTGAGTGAATAATGTGTGAAATGAGAAAAATCTACTCAAATGTATTTACACTTTAGATGTACACAAAATGTTAAGAAAAAATTCCTCTAATTCCAGGTCACGTCCTGGAGTGCTGTAGCAGAATGTTTCATGCATTTCTAATGGTGCAAAGCTGCCTGCCAGGATAACTGGCCACTGGATATAAAGAAAGGTTCATAGCCCAACAGACAGTGTTCCTTTCCTACTCCCTCTCTATGGCCAACAAATAAAGAAAGTCTTCAGTGACTCCCCTTACAGTCCTTGGCCACCAGGCTGGCAAATGGTCGATGGGCTTAAGTCCTTTTTTTTTTTTACTTGGCATGCAGCTTTGGCTCCAGTCCTATTGCTTCTTCTGATAAACCTTTTTGATTTTTGTTATATACTTGAAGGTTTGGTCCTCTGTGTCAAATTTGCACTATCACTTAATTTCTTACTTACTCTCTGAAAACAAGTTATCATCTCCCTTGCCTTTATTACCCTTTTGGGTATTTAAAGTCCAAACATGGCATATGTGTACTTGAATGTATATTTATACATACAAGTATATACTTACATGTGGTAAAAACAGGGAAGAGAACAGATATTAAAATGTTTAATGTATATAATTATATAAGCACGTAGAATACATATATGTGTATTTATATATATAAAAATATATGTTGTGTCCATATACAAACAAATGTTCATATCTAAAAATCCAGTTTTACAGAATAAATTTTCTTAATTTAACAGGTTATGTAAAAATTAGGAAAACATGCTATGTTTGTGGTATGTTCTTTTGAACAGCCAACATTTGAAACATAAATTCTCAACCAGTTATTCTGTTTCCAAATATCTCCCAGCCTCTCAGTCTCATGTGTTCCTTTTCGTATGCTACCCATATATCTAACTCATTCAACTTCAATTAAATCAATTATAAATCCCCACAGCGCCCTAATTAGTGAAATATACTTAACCAAATCTATCAATAATTATTTTGAACATCTCATAATATCACAGCTAGAAAAACACTCAAGTGAAAACTAATTAATTGCTATCAACAAAATAAAGAGGTTCTTCCATCTCAAATACCATCACATACACATAATTAGGTAATACATTTTAAATGGGTAAATTACATGGTGGGAAAAAAAATCTCAAAAAATTAAGTGTTACCTGTGAAAACACTTTCACTCTGCTAACTTCTTGCCCTGTGTTTTCTGATCCCCAGGCATTGTACTTCAAATCTATATAAGTCATAGTTTACTAAAGTGGGAAGAAAAATAGTTCAGAAATCTCTTTCTCTTACAGTTAAATAAAGAACCATTATGACAAAGCAGGGAGTAATATAGAAAAAAAAATTAGACAAAACAATAATAGCTGCAATTGGTGCAATTGTGCAGGCATTGTGTGATGTTTTTTCAGGAAAGATTTGGCCATGTGAGCCAGAATTTCTCCATCACTGGCAATGTGAGAGAGCATTTGACCACTAGGAAGACTTGTCAGTTGTCATTTTTCTCACAGATAGTGTGAAAGCAACCGATTGTATCAGCTGAGGGCACTGAAGGGGTTTAAATATGTCCTGGTCTTATGTGAAGGAGTGTTCTATAGTGATTATGGTGCAAACAAAGGTTAGTGAATTAAACTGTGTATTTTTGTAGGATTGTGATTAACGAGAAATAGAATTGATCGCTATTAGAATTGTTCACCATAAGAATCGGTAGGTTAAGAAATGTTCAGGCTTCTTTGTGAGAGTCAGAGAGATTTCTGTCAAGTTAATACAGACCTTAACACATTTGAAAACTATTAAACCAGAATGTTCCTGAAATTATTATCTTTATGTCCACATCTCTTAAAGTTCCTTACTAGTCTTCCTGGTTCCATTAACATTACCTGCTGAGGGTGTAAAAATCTTTTGCCCAAAGATAAATCACGGGTCAATATTGTCTGGCCCCAGCGATTTAACTGAGGAAGAAAGGGGAGGGAGAGGGGAGAGAACATTTCTTTCAGAAGCAGAATGAAGCAATCCTCCATTTAAAGAAATGTTTCTGTCTCCAGCCCCTGAAAAATCCAGTGCCTTCCAGTTCCAGTATATCCTGTGGCCTACTGCCACATCTGCCTGGTGAAAAATCCCTTTTTCCATCAAACCTATTCCTACCAAGAGACAACAGGCTATAGCCAGACTGTCCTAATGCAGATGATGTGTAGGGAAATTCTGAAATATTGGTCAAAGGAAACTATAGTCCAATAAATACATTTTCTAGCTTAATTCAAACTTACTTTTCTTCTTCCACCATTATATCCATTTTTTTTTTCTAATTTAATTTTGCTAATTACCATTCTCTTTTAATCTCAATTAAACTTGCAAACTTTTCTCACCTGAACACCCAGCAGATGAATTACTCCACTGAACACCAACTTAGTTACTTATCTGGGAATGAATTCTGTCACCAAGTTGTGCAAAAGAACCATACAATGTGACATTTGTATGCAAATTTAATAAAAAATTGACCATAACTCATTCAGGAGCAGAGTACTTGGACAGTGATAATTGCCTAATTAACAAGACTGGTGGAGGAAGATAACATTAAAGATGTACAGTATTGTATTTGAAAATGGACTGATTGGTCCTAGTCTTAGACATATTTCACATTTCTTTTAATAGCTTCCTGTTTGTCAGTCGTATTTGTCTGAGGTGGTGTTAACATTAGAACTAAATATATAAGTACGAAGTTTGAGTCTGAATGCATTACTCATTAGAACTTTTCACCCTGAATTTGGAAGACTGTGCAATAATTTGATTTTATATTTGACAATCTGTAACAATTGAGTTGTCTGATTATTTTAAAATGAGGATACATAGTAGAGCTGGTTTTGTCTCCACTTGCAATAGTTTTGCACTGGAGTGATACAGCAGAGAAACATCATAAAGAATGTAATTTGCTCTTTATAGTTTACAACGCTGTCCTCTTCAGATGGGTGAAATAATACCGTGTCATAGACTTGGTCTTATCAGAAACAATGAAATAAAATTATGGTTGTAAAATGTACACCTAATTGATAAAGCCCAGATTACAATTTTCACAGTTTAAGCAAATTCCAGAAAGAGTGGCGAGTTTCCTTTGAAACTTTCTGTGAACACTGATAGGCTAAGACAAAACTTGAGATGAAACGTGAAACAGAGACAACAGCTCTCTAAGATGAGATCAGAATCATAGAACCATAGAATCATTTTGGTTAGAAAAGACCCTTGGGATCATCGAGTCCAACCATCTACCCTACTCTACAAAGTTCTCCCCTACACCCCTACACCCCAACACCACATCTAAACGACTCTTAAACATGTCCAGGGATGGTGACTCAACCCCCTCCCTGGGCAGCCTGTTCCAGTGTCTGACCACTCTTTCTGTGAAAAATTCTTTC
>JAOQGH010000023.1:94023953-94059605 GCA_025769975.1 Gallinago jamesoni | reverse complement strand
AAAAGAAAAAGAAAAAGAAAAAGAAAAAGAAAAAGAAAAAGAAAAAGAAAAAGAAAAAGAAAAAGAAAAAGAATTTTGTACTTCAGGAAATCTGATGAAAAAATGTAAAAAGTCTATTAAAGGCAATAGACTACACACACAATAAGGTATCTGTAATAACAGAATGCATATAAGTGTAAAATGAAGGTTAAATGACACTGATTTACTCCTGGTGAAGCTGAGTTATCTTCATTGACTTGATCACCAACAGGAATCAGGAATTCATAGCATGGCTGTTTCAAGTTGTCTATGAAGTTATGGATAATAGAGAAAACAGTGGAAATAGTGAGTTTGCTTTTTAAAAGGAAATAATTTAGTAAAAAAGGGAAAGGATATTAAAGAAGCTAAGGAGGCATGGGAAGCAGTTCTAAAGTCACTGAGAAAAAAAGCTAGTCATTGATTTCTCTAGTTTAGCAGCATAGAGATATGTTTATTACTATAATCAATAAGGAGTTATATAAAACCTTGAGTAAAGAAGAAAAATTTGCAAATGTCACAATTTTTAAGTAAATCAAGAGCCAAAAGGAGCATGAGGAATTTTAGGAAATAATAAAAGAAAGAGAGGAAAATGATATAAACATGATATCAACAAATGCAGGATAGACAATTATATGAAAAAACCTGCACAAACCCTCCAGAATTATGTAAGAATAGTTTTAAAATAAAGAGAGGGACAAATGGTCCTCAAGTAATTAAAATAATTCTTTTCTTCTTAACAGTTTGAATTCCAATTGTTTCTAAAAGATCAAATGCAGAGCGAATTTTTATGCAGAAGGTAGAGTAATCAAAAAGATGTAGCAAGCAGGCATTAACCAAACACATTGTCAAGGCTAACATGATAAAAAAAAATATGTCAAGGCAAACAAATAGTTTTGTAGTAAAATCAAAGTCATGATTAAACTGTGTGGCTGAGTTAAAGGCAATAATATTTTAAATAAGTAGTAGGTCAGATAATAAACTACAACCAAGTAATCAGAGCACAGAATCAGAAGTTTGAAAATTTCAATATTTCACCCAGTCCACCCCTCTGTTCAAGGCCAGATTAACTATACCTTGTGTCACTCTTGATAGATGTTCTGCTAACCTGTTCGTAAAGACACCCAGGACTGGAAATGCCAGACAATCCATCCCAGTGTTTCACTATACTTCTTACTATAATATTTTCCTTCATATCTAACCTAAATCTTTCTTGCTGCAATATGCACCCATTAGTTTTTGTCCTATTCATCATGGTCATGAAGAAGAGATTATTCTTTCCTCTCTGCAGTAATCTTTTTTTGTTTGTTTTTACCTGCTTGAAATCTATTGCCTTATTTCCTATCCTCTTCCTTTCTTGATGCTAAATAAGAGAAATTCATTCTATTTTCTCTCATAGATCACATTTTCAAGACCTCTTGATTATTGTCATTGCTCACCACGGCAAGAAACCGGTATCTTTCCCGGAATACTGTTTTTCCTTTGCCTTACCAGTAATAGTATTGCTTTTCATCATGTACTTTGTAGGCCAAACTTCTAGGCTGTAAAGCTTGGAATGGCATTGAGGAAACTGACCACTTTTTGTGCTTTTTTGCATAATGTGGCTAGTTCACAGCTAGTTTGTCATCCACAAGCCCTAGAAATAATTTTCTATGTAAGTCCTGGCCAATTGTTCCTCTCTGTGTAACTACTGTTTAACTACTTCTGACTAGAATCATTGCATGTAATGCTACTGAACAGCACCATGGTTTTACACAGAAAATCCTTCTAGTCTGTTAGAACATCACTGAATTCAGTGCACTTTTTCTAAATAATGTATAGTACACCATAACAGGTATCATCAATACATTAAATAAGGTGCAACTCTGTTATACTGAATATATTACTAGTCCTGAAAGCAGAGCACGTCTCTTTAGGATCTCAGACAGTAGATCTTACATGGTACAGTTCTCCAAATAGTTTTTATCCACCTTGTAATGCTTTCACTTAGTTATCCATAAAAATGCAGTCTGAAAGAGTGTCAAAAAGCTTTATGTATTCAAGACATAACTTGTCTACTTTTCCCTTTACCCATGAGGCCTGCAAGCCTGTCATAGTAGGACATCATACTGGGTTGGCATATTTGGTACATGACAAATTGCCATTGGCCATTATGCACCTCCTTACTCTTTTCTAAGCACTTTATCAAACAAACAAACAGTTTGATTGCTTTGCTCTCCAGCTGATACATAAAGAATCAGATTATTTAATTATTCCAGGAAACTGAGAGAAGCATCTGGTTTGCTTTAACATGACTCCTACCTAAAACTATCTCAGTCAAGACAACCTCATCTGTGTCACATTTGGGTTTTAGATCTTAACTAAGACATTTCTCTTGGTTTGTATTACTCAGCTTTAAGGAAATTGTTTTTCTCTCATGGTTAAAATGAGTGTGATTAAATCTAACTTTTATTAATTTTTCTACTTTCTTTAATCCTGCTCATGCATAAGGCAAAACTAACGCAAAATTATTTCACAACAAAAGTAGTTACATCGTAGTTACATATTATATGGTAGCAAGACTATTTTATTATTTTCCTGAATTAAGGAAATACTTAGAATTGTACCAGAGCTGTGTTAGATTTCAGGGTTACTTAATCAACTGCAGCCATTTTCTAACAACAGACACTCGCGTTCAGTCCTGACATTCACTCTCAAAAGGGCTCAGGAAAAATTAAAATATGGAGTGCCTCAACATGACACAGAAAAAGAAAATTTAACATACATTTTAAAGTCTATCTGTTTCGGATTCTGGTGTCATTTTTTTCGTGGATCTCAGAGCGGTGACTATAATGGCTGGGCTCTTGTGGTGGAACAGCTTGTCATAAGTCTGCATCCAAGCAAGTTCTTCAGCACTAGACCTGTATATCTATTGCCTTGAAAGAGCTGAGATGATGATAATTTGCCTCATGCTTGTCCACAGAAGTCTATCCTTTTTGTATGACATTTATGATCCCATTCATTTATGTAGCACACATTTCCAGCCCTACCTGATTTTGTTCTGATATTAATTTTGAAATATTTATAAGTACATACAATCCTGAAGAGATAGCTGCAAGGATTTGCTTTTTAAAAATTTTAATTTACTGAAATCCTGTGTAAAAGGTCATCATCCCTTTAAGAAGTCAGTATTTGCATGTGTTTATTTCTGTAATACACCCTCACAAATCCATCAGTCACAGGCCAGACAGAATATACTCTTGAAAATTTCCAGTGCAGCTAGAAAGCTGCTGTTTAAAAGAAGCTCCAAGTAAGAGGTCAGTTATAACATGTAGTTAAATAGGAGGTTGCCAGGTTGTCTGCAATAAATATTTATTTTCTAATTGTAAGCATTTAGCTGGCAACTCCAAGATCAAGATGACCCAGGATTCACAGTGCACATAGTTCCATAAGCTATCAACAGAAGAAAATACTAATATCTGTTAAATCTGTCGCTATCACCTCATTGTGATTTTCTTGATTTTCCTTTTTTTTTTTTTTTGTGTTGCCTATCCACATTCAGAGAAAAACATCAAGTTGATGATCAATTAGCCTGTGTTCCAAAGCAGCTCTGCTAAATTTTTGAACTAGCATAAACTCCCCAGCGTTATTTACATATGCAACTGCTGCTTCAGAGTTTTCTTCAGAATGGTGACAAAGTTCTTCTCTGAGATTATGAAGCACTTCACTACTGTGGTAATGGAGAAACTGACTCATCATATGAATGTGATGGACAAATGATAGATAGAAAAATTTGAAAAAAATATTTGTAACATTTAACTAGTTGGGAATAAAGCATGAAAATGAGAAATACAGCTTTTAAGGTTGAGGATGAAGCTCTGTTAAAAGCAGTATAGCAGTCTTAAAAGCAGTATAGCACATATCTTGATACTTTGGGGGTGGACCATGTTTGCACATTTCAGAATATATCCATTCCAGCAATGTAGTGCAAGCTGTGATTTGGGACCAGGCTTTTAAGGCCACATGACCATACTGTCAGCTTGCAGCTCTGTCCAGATGGCTTATGCTGTTGAAGTCATTTGTGTCCACTCTGCTCTAGCTGCTCTTCAGTGTAGCAACATGCCACCTACAATTTAAACTGGCATTTTCATGGGCCTAGTTTAACCCAGATAGAAACAAGCAATAAAAGAACAGTCACCTCAAACCTATCCCCAGGCGTTGGCTAGCGGTGCCCTTCTTCCTTTAAGATTGAATCTACAGTCCCTCAAGCTGTTCTTCTGTTTCTGCGTAGGTTAATCAAAAACCTGCCTGGATCCATACATACCATGCACACCTCTTTCTGCATATCATTCTTAAGAACAAAGACAGTCAGCTGCCATTGTGCAGTATGCAACTGCTGGCTGCTGTGCCCCTTTCTCTCCTTGCCTTCACCCAGCTTCTTCTACGTGTTCCCACCCATTTACCTGTAGCAGCTGCAGCAACCATCCCAACGCAGACTCTTTTTCACAAGGGTAGTGAACTGGAAGAGCAGGATTCAGTAGGCAGAGGTGACCATGCAGTACATAGCCATTAGGTTGGCTGTATGCGACCTCAGCCTCAGATAAACTCCAAATCGTTTCCCCATTAACCTGGCTCTTCCATTCCAGCTGGGTTCCCTCTGCAACAAACAGCTATTAAAAAGGACAGCCCATGGACTCAATAGTAAGAATTTTGGCTTTTCCACAGCAGGAAGGGATCATGGCCCCATGTGGATTGGGGAACAGCTTTGCTTCAGCAGCACTGCATGGAAAAAAATGCTGCTGTTTCATATTGAAAGGTTGAAACAGAGCATGCAAGAGGAAACGATCCAATGTGCTGTACAATGCTAAGGTATCTTCTGTTTCAATGACATTTTCATGAGCTCCATCTCACATACAAATTGCTCCATTAAATGTTCAAGCCACCATCATGCCATTCACAATTTGGGAAATTATGATTCATGCTCAAGGTAAACTATAACTGCAATTCTCTAATTATTAAAATTATAAAATACAACCTTTTCTATTATAAGGAGTAACTTTATCTCTTATATAAAGCAGCAAGTAAAAAATCTATTTTATTATAGCTAAGAAAAGTATAAGATACTCAATAGCATTGAAGAAGACACTAATCAGAATCAGTCACAAATCTGTAATTGATCACTAGAGCCTGAAGTTTTGCTAATCAGGCATTACAAGTTAAATAACCTTTCTCCTTTGTTTTTAATTGATGCTACTCACTTTCTTTTCAGTTAATTAGATAATACATGGGAAAATAAATTTTTGTTAAGGGGTAGTAACATTAAAATACTTAGTACAGTAGAGATCCTGATGTGCATGATGAAGAAATATTTTGAAGCAAAGACAATGTAGTTTATGGCAAAGAATCTACATACACAATGATGGAGTAAAAACTGTAAAAAGAATTTAAGTTTTGCTTGGTGTCGCTTTCTTCTGCCCTCTCTTTCTGCAGTAAATTTTTAATGAGAGGATTATAACTTCAGAGTCTGCAGTTGTGGCAGAGTATGCCAGCCATATAAATGGTAGGGCCAAAGACACCTCTATTGTTTTGACTTGTTACATGGCAATCAATAGGAATCAGGGTGGGGCACATCAGAGAAATTGGGACATCTGGGTTTGCTCAGTCTTAAGGAAAAAAAAAAAAGATATTATTATTGCCTGGAACTCCCTAGTGGGGGGAGGGATATGCTGAACTCTTCTCAGTGTTGCACAGGGTGAGAGACAGCAAACAAAGCTGAGACAATTAGAGACCAGGAAAGCTTTTTAAATAACGAGGTTGGCCAAACCCTGTCATAGGTTGCCCAGAGAGGCTGTGAATTCTCCATCCTTGCAGATATTCAAAATGGGGTTCTGTGTAGCCCTGAGCTGGGCAACCTGATCTGACTTGGTGGTGCTTTGAGCAGGTGGTTGGGCTACAGACCTGCAGAGGTCCCTTGTAAAATACCTGTTTATTCCATTCAAGGAAAAGACGACATTAAGTGCAAAGCTGAGGGTAGCATGTTTTTACTTTCTGTGGCAGCTGGATTCTCACAGTGCCTATCTCCGTGCAAGCGAAAGGTAAGGCAATGCTCAGGCTGAAGCTCTTTCTGGGTGATGCAGGAAAGGGAACAGGCACCAGCAGCCTATGGGAAAGTTCAGGAGTCCGGCAGCAAACCAGGACCTTTAGCAGCTATTAATTTGCCCTAGAACAGCATTTCTGCACTTCTACTAAGCTGATGCTTTTCTTTGAACACTGTACTGCAGAGACACCTGCTCAATTAATCTTGCAGAGAGGATATGGGTTTTCTAATTCCTTTAATCTATAATAATATCTCTCACCCCAGGCAAATATGCTGTTTATTCTGCTCTCCTTTCCCTTCTAATTTAGGACTTTAAATAATGCCACTCTTGCTGAGATTTTTAAAAGCCTTGACAGACAGTGAACTATGACTAGTACTGGGAAAAAATATGTATGTACAACCAAATTCTGTTTCTTTTTCTAATTTTGTAGAAATAATATTCTACAATAATAATATGCCTAACATGCAGTCTGATAAGAAGCATAAATTTTAAGGGTGATACCAGGATGGGAGGGCTAAAATTGTAGGAAATCCCATACTGACAATAGTTTTTTTGTATGACTGTGTGTATATTTATGTATATCTGTGTCTACATATTATTTACAGAGATAAAAATGTTTCCCCTCTAGAAAATATGTTCTGAAAAGGTAGCTATAAATGAAAATGTAGCTGAATAATGATGAGAGGCAAAGCAGAGTGGGCAAAGAGGGGAAAACATGAAAACTAAAAAGACTGCCGCAAACAATGATAAACCCTAAATCCCAATTTAATATAGTTTCCTTTATCCTTTTCTTTCTACAACAAAAAAAGAACTATGCAAGAATTTTTGGAAGGCTAAGTTACTGGCTAAAGTTAATGAGATGATAATCAGATTTTAAATTAGAAACTGTCCTCTCAAGAGTAGAGGAGAATCTTGTTTGCAATGAATTTAAATGGTAACTGTGGAAAAAAATTATCTTACTAGTGTTTGTGCCCAGTCCTCAGAGGGCTTGGGAGCCTCAATTTTGCTTTGCTTTAATGGCAGTGGGATATATTAAGTGCTTTGTGGGACTGGATTCTTTCATATGATGTGTATAAAACAGAGTAGCTCTGATATAAGGAAATTAATTTTCAAGCATCTAAATAACCAGAAGGTCCTAATACAATTAAAGAAACCTGAAAATATCTTACTGCTACTAATAATAATACCTAGGTTTACACATGGTACTGACATAAAGTAATTTATTCAGGCTCTGGAAAGGCAGTGGTTTTTTGCCAGAAGAATAGATTAAAAAAATTCTTTGAGTCATTGACTTCTGAGGACGATGTTTGATTCTAGTTAATTATGTGCCCTGAGGGTTAAGTTTATCAAACAACTTCTCTGCACCCAGTGGTAGTTATTTCCCATTTAGTAATGTCTTCTCTGATGTTAAGGATTTAAAACCGAATTAATTGCTCTGGGACATCACTCATATAAAGACTTGAAAATTGGGAGGATTTTTTTTTTTTTAATAAATATATATATGTTTTTTACTAGGAGTTTAAGTGTTCAAAATCTGGCTTCGTAATTTCTATGCATTTTAGTTTGAGGTGATTCTTAAGTATGATGATCTAGAGAATTTCTCCTCCTTTGAGGAGGAGAAGATTGTGCCAGAAATACCTATCAACTGAGTTCTATCCATCCATTCATGTCCCCATGTATAGAAATAGTATCACAGAAAGGGAACAACTGAGTCAATTAACTTAATCATCCAGACTGCCCACCTACCCTGGTTCCTCCAGTTTAGATAAGAAAAATTCCCACTCCTTCTAATGCTCATGTAGCAACGCTGCTCCCCGGGTCTGTCGCCAGGCCTTGAATTCAGTCTCAAATCTAGGTATTTCTACCAGATTCTGTAGTTCATGCTGTCATTCATCTGGGCATATTTCTGGATGAGGAAAAATCAAGGAGGAAAAAGATGCCACAATAATAAAATAAATGACAGTTTTTTATATGTACTCCCTGATTTTATTTTATTTTTCTGTATGTACTATAGCTAGCTAAGGCTTCATAAGTGGAAAAGAATTCAGAGTTTAGCTGTCTCCTCTCTGCAAAGCTTTACCCAGTCTGGAGATTGCACCAGCTTTCACAATATTGCTGTTACACAGGCAATGGTGACCGTGGTATCTAGACAACCAGTAACTACAGCTTGATGTTACAATGCCACAGTGATACTGCTCAAAGGTTTTGCAGAATAATTCTTTAATTCTGTTGCAGAGAACTCTTTAACTCTCTCAAACATGACACTACCACAGGAACTATTATAAAAACTGACTAAAATGGGGTACCTAGAACACTCTGTAAGAAAGCATGCCATAGGATACTGTTCCATGAGAGAACATGTTTTATTTGCAGTGAGATGATTATTGACACCTCATAGTGTGCTCTTAAATTGTGTTAGAGTCGTGCTTGAGAAGAAACATAAAAGTAACAGTGTTTGAAAATGCATTAAGGAGTATTACGTACATATAAACAGCAACTTTAGAGCTATAGGGAGTTTAAGAATGGTGAATGTTGTAGCTCCATTACTACTGTTCTCTCCACTGCCAGTCCATCATAAAGTTGAATCTTGGTCATGATAGAATAACTAAAAGAAATTTTAAAAAAAGAAAAGCAAAAAGGGCTTTCATAAGCAGGAAAAAGGTTGTTTGTGACTTCAGACAGGAGCTGAACATGAATGATTAAATACAGGTACTTTGTCATCAGCATCTACTTATGAAACCTGGGGACATTTTGAATAAGTCCATGTTTTTAGAAAGAATGAATAGAATAAATGTTTTAAGTTATATAATTTCTTTAAAATTTGATAAGAATCCTACAGAAGGATAGTTTTATCCTGGTGAAAAGCAGCATTCTGCATCTGTGCCACAGTATTGACTTACACTGGCTAAAGCAGTAACTGCATGACTGTATTCCAGTGCCTTTAAAAATATATGAATTCAAATAAATCAGGCAAATTCTGGCTCTCTAAGATTCTATACCTAAGCCTCTAGAAGGCTATTCAGAAGATCTTAGTTACACCCCCATTCAGGGGCATGCAACTCACATTTATAAACAAATATTTATAAAAGAATAAATTAAACTAAATCACCTGAGGGTTGACAGCGATAATGCTTTTTCTTTGGTTGCCTGTGCTGCAAGGCCATATAGAGGTGAACAACACATTGGTATATATTTATTTCCATGGAATTTCTAAGCCTCGTGATTGAACTGTTTCTGCTATGCAGGCTCTCTCACTGTGTTTCTCTGCTTTTGAGAGCTGTATTGAACTTATCACACAGTGACCTGTAAAGAAATAGGGTTTGTAGCAAATGAGTACTGTTCAAAGAACCCAGTACTTGTGGGAGTCAAAAACCAGTTTCCAAATAAAAAGGTCTTCTACATTATTATCTAATAGTAGGATTGAAGGAGTTACATGGATTCTGTGGTGCCAGAGCATAGCAATTAGCATGTGTGGGGCTAAGCAACCTGATATTAACATTTTTTCTGACTTTAAAATCTCATTTGTAAACAAACAAACCCAGGAAAGACTGAAAAACAACCGGTATTTTGGGGATACTCACAGACTGAGAGGAAGATTCAAGTGGGAGGAAAAGGAAGACACATCTGGAACTGATATAGACCAGCCTCATGGGCAAAGCAAGGCTAATATCAAAGCTGTATCAAGCTGTTCAGAGCTTTCTCTAGCCCACTTTTGAAATTTCCAAAAATGGTGATTCCATAATTCCTGTGGGAAACTGTTCCTTAGAAAGTGTGTTGAACTACTCTCACTTTGACAAGATTTTTCCTTATGCCCAATTGAAGTTTTCCTTTTTGCAAACAGTTACCATTTCATCTTGTCTGTTTGCTGTGCAGCTCTGAGATGAGAAGAATCTGTCTTATCTTCTCTGTAGCCCCTCTTTAAGTGCTGCTAGATTCACCTCCTCCCATTCCTTCTCTTCTCAAGGTTAAAAATGCCCAGCTAATATCTTCGACTCTTATTTATTTTTTCTCTTATTTATTCTTCCTTTATTCTTTATTCATGTTCAAGTAATATCGAGTTTCAAAAACACAAGACCCTTCTATTTACAAAGGATAATAAAGTTAAATGTAATAAAAGTTGATTGCTACAGTTAAAGATGCGCAATAAAAGCACAGATATTAAAAACATTATATAGAGATTAATTCTTTTATTTTGAACTCTGGGTACCTGTTACACAGTTATATTTCTCTATGGTTTGTGGAATCAGGAGTTTTTAGAAATGAGATTACATCCACCCATTCATTCAGTCAAATGTATACAGGAATAATCCCTTTTAGTTTTTATTATACACTTTTATTTCTTTTATTAGTTCCCGTTAAAAAAATCAACAAATTCATAAGTCCAGGCAGTCCTTTTAACATTTTGTTCCTTTTTTTCCTGCAGTAAACAATAAGACGCTCCCTGGTTGACATTTCAATCCTAGTGTGGAGAGCATTTGTGAATTTAGCTTTTGCTATCCTTGCTAGTTTGGCAGTGCTGCCAGAAAATGCTGCACTTCTGTGCAAGCTGTTCTAATATAGTTATGAAACAAAAGCTCTGTTGTACAGACAATTTCTGTTAAAGGTATTATGTTTTCTTGCTGGAAAACTTACCTTTTTTTGATGGAGTTTCTCTTATAACAGGAAAATACACTTACACACTTTAGCCTTGATCTTGAGACATCAAATGTGTGTAGATTTATGTTTATCATCTCCAACTTTGCTGTCAGTTAACCATATTTTAATAAAAAAAAAACCACCAACAACATTTCACCTTTTTTCCTACTTTCATTCTTTTTATACTCCTAGTAATTCTGTTGCTCTGCTGCAATTTTCCTCTGGTCTGCAGAACAGAATGGTGAACATTTGCATGGTAAGCAATGGCATATTCTGGTTGCATCTACCACCTGGCTACTGATGATTACCATTGTCTCAGTGAGGCACATGTGCTTGGGTTCCACTCTGAACACAGCAAAAGCTGGTCTCTAGGCTTCCTAGACAGTTGCTGGGCTTCACTCACTTCACACAAACATATAATTTTCCCCTAGTGACTGTCACATAAGATTCAGATTCTTACAGACTTTATACTGCGTGTCTTTCTTGTTGCAAAGTCTTATACCTCCAAAGGAGTGCAGGATCAAAACTATGGCTTAATCACTTTGTAACTATGCATTTCACAGCACTCATTTTTATTTTTTTCAAAGTGAAGCTCATTTTATGCTGTACTTGCACTTTTAAAGTTTGAGCTCCATTGAATTATAGTACTTCTTTTTCCAAAATGATTTTGTTAAGGGTGTTTGCACATGACAAGAAATCTAGAGACCATTCATCTTTTGATTTCTATTCTTTATTCTCTTAAAAGACAAGTTAGAAGATAGAATCATGCAAAAAAAAAGAGCAATTTCTGAAGTGTGCCCCCTCCTTTATCATCATGAAGGATGTTCTCCACTTGAACTGTTGAACACTGAAAATACTCATCTATCTCAGAATAATATACAACTGCTGTGCGGTATTTGGTAAACTAATTTTTAAGCTATTACAACAATTGGTGAGGAAAACTGTGAAGCACACATCTTCTACTGTAGGGATCACTATCAACTGCAGAAGTCAAGATCCAATGGAGCACCATGCAGATTTATCCACATGAAACTCATTACAGCCAAAGTAACTCTCTTCAAAGTAAGTTTTTAAATATGAATGCAGTGCACTATTTATTAGAACTATAAGCATAGTCTTCCCAGAAGCACAGCACTCGCTATATCTTCCCAGACTGAGTACAATTTCTATAAGCTGGAAACCACTTGTTAGCTGTAGTAGGAGTATCAATGAAGGTGCACCAAAAGACTGAAAACCAAAAACACTTTAAAAAAGTTTACCTTTTCCTTGAGAAATTCAATTCATCTGAGTCATCTTTTGCAGGAACGGGGTTTTGGTTCTTATAAACTTCTTGGATCGTGAGTCATGACTGTAACTGAGACCTTAATTCTCACAGGTGAGAAAGTTCCTTCAAGACTCTGAGTTCCTTGATGTCTCTGTTCCCATTCAGTACTACTGCAAAAGGAAATCTTTACTGTTTTTAGTCCCTCTGCCATCCAGCAACCACAGATGGGGACTGGAAACTATACTTGCTGCCTTTTATAGACCACTGTCACTCAAAATGCGACTGACTCAGGAAGTCAGTCTGCTTTAAGCGTGCTTTATACAAGTTCCCAAGTTCTTTTAAAAAAATGTTTTTATATTTGGTAGGTAATCCTGATAATGCTTTTTATTTATATAATCATAGCATTTATGAGCCTGAGTGATGGAGCTGTACTCAAAAGTGTGATGCTGTGTGAACACAGAATAAAATACTGAAAAGTTGCTTTCAAGTGGCACTGCGTCATGTGTAGCATTTGTGAAATAAAAAACAAATCTGTTCATGGAGTAATTCTGCTTCTAGACAGTAAAGTGACTGTTTTCAGTATGTTCATGCTACTTTTACTTCATTGAAATGGATAGCGTAGTTGCAATAATATATGTAAGAGCTGGTGAACAGAATAATCACCTGAGCCTTAGCGCTCTTGCTTTCGGTATAATACACATATTCCTTTTTTAGCTTTCTTACATGTCCCTTAGAAATATGGGGTGGATGAGCTTAAATGCTACTTTAGAACCTAATAGGAAAACTTAGAATATAGGTGCTTAAATCCAAATGAGCAAACTAGAAACTGTGTTTGATTAGTTGCAAAATACATTGCTTAAATTTTGGAAGTATGACTCTAAATTTTATCTAGGGTAAAAGATAAAAATCCTCTTTTCAGATACAAGGCAGGAAAGTTCCTTGGCTGCATTTAAGTCCTTGAGGCACACCAATTTAGCAGGCACTCTCAAATTCCATGGACAGTGCAGAATCAGGCAGGAATAGTTGTCTCATTTGAAATCATAGCTAGTGGTGAATATCTCCTGTACAGCACTTTGAAATATTTTAAATTCCCTATTGCCCTTAGTCAACATGCTATTATACAGAGGGGTTTTCATGTTACCCATATTATTTAAGTTTTACAGTCAAGAGAAGAGTGTTAATTGATTAGAGAGTGAGAAACCAAGCAAGAACCATGTAGTGAGCAGGTTTGCAGCAAGGGAGGTAAAAATCCAGGTCCTGCTGCTTAGTATATTTCTACTGTTTTTATCCAGATTGCAGATTGTCAAAAGAGGATACACAGACAAAATTAGCACAAACAGAAGCAAAGTATATTAAATTGCATCACTGAATATCAGTGAAAATCTCTCAAAGCCTTGGTGGTGATATTTGACTGTCTGAATTTGTCCTGAATGTCGCTGGGACTCCAATGAGATGTAAAGTCACTTTTATTTGAGTCAGGCTGTGATGAATGCAGCTCAGTTTGTCCATGGCAAATAGTCACTGCTGAAAGTCTTTAAAAATTTTAAGAAGGATGGTACAGAGTTGGAAATGCGAACTCCAAAGTAAGGTATTCATTCTAACATTTTAAATTCCTTTTTTGCTTTTCCTTGAAGAGAGAATAAAGTAAATCCCAGTGTTTTACAAACTTTTTGTGTCATAGGAAAGACAGTCAAGGATTTTCTTTATCTTAGGAGAAAGAAGAAAAACTAGTTGAACTGGAGTAGCATTCCTTAAAATTTAATTTGTCACGGGAATGCTATTGTGCTTCCTGAGAGACCAAGCAAAAGGAACATGCAATGAGAAGACAGAAGAACAGACAGCAAACAGGGGACAGAAGGTACATTTTTTAATCTCACTGCTAAAGACAAGCAGGCAAACCACATAGTATTACTGGCCAATAAAAAATGGAGAAAAATTCTTCCAATATTATGTTGTTTCTAATAGCTGCTTCTTAGTCACAGATTCACATTCCCATTGTATAAGAGGCACTTTTTACTGGCTAAGGCAGACTTTTTAAACAGAAGGCAGAAGAGTGAGCTAAAGAAAAAATCATTTGACCAGAGAAACAGACATTGGACAAGTGACAGAAAAAGAATACTAAATCTCACATTATCAGGTGCCAGGCAATACTGCCTGGTCATTTAATCAGAAACTCCCTAATTCTTGTATTATGAAAAATAGAAAACCTGATACAAATCTCTCTAGGACACTTAGATATCCTCTTTCTCCTCATTCTTTTCATTGTCAAGGACATCTTCATACAACTATGAAGTCTTAATTGTGCTACAGTGTCTCAGAGAATTCCAGGAAATGTTTGCTCTATTGCACCCATCTGTTCTCCTGAAGCTATTGCCAGAAAAAAAAATTCTTCCCTCCCCTCCCAAGGTGGTTATAATGGCTAATTGTCCTACTATTTTGTTCATCAGTTAAACCTAATTTCAGATGCTAACATCATTTCTGGCCTGTATCACAGCCTGTATTAACAGGCTTGATTTTGATGTGTGTCTTTGGTGGTATTAACAGATCGCTTCCTTTTGATCCATTTCATTTCTCAGTCTGTGGTCCTTGTTGACTTCTAAGGAGTTCTGCATGGTGGCATGTGTGTGCTTTTTGCTTCCTGGCACAAACCAGAGTTCAGGCTTCCACAGAGCAGCCCTGAGTAATCCCTACTTGTTAGCAAGGCAGCAAAAAGAAATGCTGGGGATGAACGCTTAGAAGAGGCTGGAGAGCAGTGAAGAAAGTTTGAACATTTCTGCAAGTGTGTAGGAACTACAGGCAAGCAGATTGAGCTGAGGTGATTGTGCAAAACTACGATGCAGTCCAGAGATCTGACACAATAATATGCTGGGATCCAGAGAGAGAGAGAGAGAAAGAATATTTGAAAAAATAGTGGAGAATGGAGAAAAAGGAAAAAAGAGCAAGCAGATACAGCCAATGTGAACAATATGGGTACAGGTGTTCAAAATATTTTCCTTCTTTGTCCTTGGAGTTTCCTTTAAAAAAAAAAAAAAGTGGCATCCATAGAGTATGAAGATCTTTTAATATATGATTTTATTTAAGCCCTTTTCTTTTTCTGCAATGCTATGTTTCCTTGATTTTTTTTGGGGGGGGGGAGTGGGGTGGGGTGGGATTTTTCTGATTATTTTATTTTTACTCTTTGACCTTTTTCAATAACACATAGAGAAGATTGCAAAGGGGGAAAAACTAAAGAGGACCTCTTGGTTTTGGAAAAGTAACAAAGATCTGTTTGGAACAGAAAGAGACAATCATTAGCAGGTGAGTGGTTGTCTTTTCACTTCTTCGCCATGTTCGTTCACTGCTTTGCCCTGTCCTTTTGCTTTTTTGCCATGTGCTTTCTTCTTTGCAGGTTGGGAGAAAAATGAATGTAACAACAAGGTTGTGCCCTGCTTGCATTCTCTTCAGCGGTGTGCCAGTTTGTTTTGAACTAAGTACTGTTCTTAGAAGTCTGTTATTTTGTTCTTTGATTGCACTGTTCAAGTTTTTTCCCGCAGTTTGCTTAGATGTTGCCTTTGGATCACCTTTAATGACTTTTTTAAATGCTTGGCATCCTCTAGAAGCCTAATTCTAGAATCCAAACTTTGGCTTTTGTCCCTACTTGAAATATATGGTTAGAAATTTTTTTTTACATTCATTTGTTTTTCATTCACCTCCTTATTAAGGCTATTTAATTCAAAGGCTTTCAGTACATTTCAGATTTTACTTGCTATGCGATATAAGCCACATTCTCTGCTGCATTTCCCCAAAGAGTTTTTGGCCTTTGAAGCTGCAGTTCAGAAAAAGGTTATCAGGCATCTCCTGTTTTGGGATGCAGAAGTTATATTCCATCCATGCCTATGACATCTAGGTAGTCTACCATGTCCATGTCCACCCAATCAGGTGGTGCTGTGGCTGAGTGTTAATAGTCTAATTTAATTATTTAGAGTTGTTGGTGTTGGGCAGTTTGTTCTGGATACAGCCAAGAGGATGAACTTTGTGATGCTAATAAGGGTACCTGCTCTGTCCCAATAACTCAAAGGTAGGTCAAAGTATCTTAAGAGCTGCCCCAATTTGTACTAAATGATAAAAACTTTCTGAAAGAAAATATCTGAATCTACCTAAGACTGTTTGTTCTCTCATTTACTCCTCCCTATCTCCATAGGTACTTCTGCTAAGTAGCTGAGGGGATTCTGGAAATTGGTTGTCAGCATTACAACTACATCAGGACTGCCTTCTTTTGGGGTACAGAGGCAGAATGGAAGAAAATTTAAGCATATTATTGGCAGTCCCTGTTTGCTTTGCACTATGAACTGTCCCAAAAGACAATATTTGGCATTGGTGCAGATGATAAGGGAGGAAATGGGTTGATTTGTAATACATTTGTAATACATTTTGACATGCTTCTATTTCTCTAAGTTGCTACCCAAGTAAGCAAGGACTGAAAGGGATATTTTATTTTTGCTTCTGCCAAAATTTTTCTGTGGGACTTGAAAAAATTCAACTATTCTCTGTCTCTTTTGTCTGTCTGGGAATAGTACTGCAGAACAATATTAGAGAATCAAATGCAGAACAGGAATTATTCTATTGTCATTACTTATTTATTAGCTGCATACATGGAATCCCTGCTGTGAATATCAGTCCAGTAGTGACAGTTTTTTAATCTGCTTGTTTGTATATTGAGCACTAAGAGCCTCTGGCCAGGCTTTTAAAAGTGATTTTGACACTTGAACAAGCAAATAGCCACCAAAGTGCACCAGGTAGGCAACAGAAACATATTCAGATCTGGCACTAATCTCTGAGTATGCCTAAGCTCCCTAAGGCACCTGTGTTTCTACAGCTGGCATTTTCAAAGAAGCCTAGCTGTTGCTGCCAACAAATGAGCTGATGAGAGCCCCAGCACAAGTGGAAACCCTGGGGGCCATGGGAACAAGGTTTATAATGTAGGCAGGAGACTTTCTGTCTTGCCATTAATGTCTGATTTCCTAAGTGTCCTCTGAGGGTGCTGAAGACTTGTTACTTGTCATGAGTGGAACAGACAAATAAGACTGACCAGAAACCTCCTACTGTCTTGGCATATAAAATGTGTGCCTGAAATCTTACATCTCCTCACAAAACACGTGCTCCAGGTACAGGAGGAGGAGTAGATGACTTGATGGGTCATGTGCCAGGGCTAAGCTGCTACTGTGGAAAACATTAGTGGTACAACAGCTTTCTGTGTCCTGCCAGCATCTCTCTTCTGCTTGGACAGCTTGTGCACATGTGAGCCAGCCATGGCTCTGCTGCTAGATTCAGGCATTGTGGAAGAGCTGGACACTCTGATAAGGGACTGCCAGCCTGAAGCCTAAAGTGAGGGCTGTGCTTAGCACATGTGCTTTGCTTGGCTTTCTTGGCAAAAATTCTGTGTTGTCTGTTCTCTTCCACAAATCCATTATTTGAATTGTGGGAAACAGTCCTATGCTCAAAGCAGTGTTGGTAGGTATGTCATCCTCCTACTTTTTTGGTTGCTTGATATTATAGCAGCATTTAGCTACTGCCCCACAGAAATAACTGTTTTGTGGCAATGTGAGAGCATCTGTGCTGGGGCACCACAGGAACTGGAAGTAGCATCTATGTGAGGAGGATCCAATGCTCCTATCTAGTACTTGGGAATTACTGCCTTGCAAAAAGCAGTATGTCTATTTGCTGTCCTTACCATACAGTGCCCAGGTTCCCTTCATTTTTGGTTTGAGGGAAGTCCCTTGCAGTTTTCAAGGATTATTTTTATATTGTTCAAAAGGTTCTGGCAGCCAACCAGACATAATGAGTGTTGTTTATAATATTTTTTTTCTATGAGAAGACCATTTTTCCATCTATTTCTGAATTTTGTTAGAGATTTGCTAGTCTTCAAAGCTGTCACTAGGCGGCATTTTAGCTGATGGCCATGAAGCAGCAATGGAATGGATTTTGTTGGTGCCAGGGTCTCCTATCGAAGTACATACTCCTATTGAAGTACTCCTATTGAATGTACATAAAATGTACATTCAGTGAGTCTGCAAAAATAATTCTTAATGTTATTTAAATGGTATTTTCAGTCCATGAATAAAACATTGTCTCATCATGCAAATATAAATATTTTAATATTTTTTAAAAAGTGGATATTGACCCAAGAGCAACAGTTCCAACAAAGATGTACATTTTTTTTATTCCTAAATTATTGACTTAAAATTTCATTCTAAGAGACAACTGTAGATGTAAAAAAAAAAGAAAAAATCTTAAGTGAATATGTTTACCATTACTCATCTGATTTAAAAACAAGAAAAATGTTATTATATTTGTGTTTTAAAAAATCAACCAAACAAATTCTGATTCACGTCTAGGAACTGGAATTCTAAGTTGCAGCCTGTGGCACATTTTTATAATTGATTTATGAAGCTCTGAATTTCACCTGTAAAAGGACTTTGTGGTCTGAGATACCCTTCCCATTCCCCTTCTTTTTCTCCCCATTTCTTCTGAATTATTTTGTATTCTATTTAGACTCTTTTTCAGCAGGGGATTTCGCATATAAATTGTGCACTGCTTTAAAACCTTCTTTTCTCCAATGCATATTTCATGATTTTCTTATTCTCAAAACCCCAAGCTTTCTTCACACAAAATCCTGAGCTCAAACTACAAACCCCTGTGGTATACCTATCAAACATGAGATAGTGACTTTCCAAAAGAACTGACCATGTTTTTAATGAATGACCTGGTAAGCAACAAGAAAATTTTAAACTATTTTCAAGACCAAAAAAAGAGCTGGTAATAAGGCAATAATTCTCAGAGAGTTCCAAATGATGAAGTTATGATAACTACAGTTGAGAAAATTTAAGACTTTAATAGTTTCTTGACAAGGTCACTTCTATTCTGAAACCGTCATCTGGAGTAATTCTAATGAATTCAACAACCCCCTAATCTGACAAGGGTGAATACTGATAATTTTTAATGGCAAAAGCTCTAATGTTAGGGTGCTGACCTTGGATATGAAGAAGCGGGATTTGGTGCTGGTTCCATCCCAATCTTTCAACTAAACCTGAACTAGTCACTTTGATGAATATACACTTATCCTTATGGGGGTGGAATTGTCTAATTTCCACTGAAATTAGGTGTTGAGTATGTCTGCATCAACAGATAATCAGTAACTGGGAATTACTGCATTTATCTTCTTCAAAAAGTGTTAGAGGATTAATGAATTAAAATTGTGATAACAGCAGTAATCAAATTCTTAAAACTGAACCTTTATTTTTTTCATTAGAATAAATTGGAGTCTTGTTGTTGATTTTAAAATGGGTTAGTATCTAACTCTGCAAATTTAATAATACTAGGGCAGTAAATTAATGTATACCTGATTTAGGTATAAATGATGATGCATTCAGCGATCTATGCCTTAGGTCCTGATAGCTAGTCATTGTTTACTGGTTTCAGAAAATTGCTTTAGAGTTTGAAACTCTTTACTCAGAAACATCACAGAGTTAAAAAGCTAGATGACTTGTCAGCTTGATTTAGGTCAAAGCCAAACCAAAGGAGCTCTATCCCTCTCCCTCACATGCTGCCCTACTTCACAGTTTCATGACCTTTCATATGGCAGAATTTGTAATTAGAGAAGGGAGTATAAAGGCTGTTGTGAGTCAAAGCTTAAGGCATTCCTAATTTGAACAGTGACACTGTTCCATATTCATTGTGTCACAACAACTTCCATGTCAAATTTGCAGTTTGCACATAGAAGCTGGATGACCCCAACAGCAGGTCTTGCAAAGTTAGTCAAGGATGTAGAATTCAGTCTGCTATTTCTTTTTTAGCTATAACCAAGAATTTATAATATAGCAAAATATGAGTGACAAATTTTGCATTCCTTTACACCAATTTTTGTGCTGAATGGTATTGCTCAGATATCACTGAGGGAAGAATTTGGACACAGTAGAGATCAATTTTGGTGATTGTGTATAGCAGAGACATGGGATCAGGACCTTGGGCTGGTTAATCTTCTGGTCTTTTGCTTTTCAATCTCAATCGTGCTAAATAAAAAATCAGATGCCATAAATAGTTGAGCAACAATTTCTGTTTCCTGGCAGCCAATTACATAGTTATGAAGTTGTGTAGGATTAAGCCATGAGTTTCTCTCCATACACTTGAAGGACGGAACATTATACAGAGAACGAGGATGTAGCTGACACTGCCAGTGGATAAATTAAACCGTTGAGCTCCGCCTTGGATGGGAAGAATCCTCTGAGTCGGTATAACCATTAGCACCATGAGCTGCTATTTGTCACTTTGTCGCTGATGAGCCTTCCTGAGTGCTCATCTCCTCTGCTACTGTACAAAATCAAACAGGTTTTCTTAAACAACTGTGGGTTGATCTGACCAGCCTGACACTACCACTACTGGCTAGAAGCATTCACAGAAGTGAAAGGCTGAGAAGTACAGACATTTAGTAGTAGATCCTTAAACTGTCTCACTTCTATATTGACTAGATGACTCCGACTGCAAAATCAGATTAAACAGTGGTCTTAGCTCACCTGCTTGGCTTTGAACCAAGAAGAACTAGGACCGATCACAGGATCACGCATGCACTCAGGAGTTTTTCACCTGCACTTAACTTTGTTTTCTCTCCTGAGTCCAAGCTATGTGCACCTTCTTCCTGACTATCTGGATTTCATCTAGGTTGAGATTCACACTTTTGGAAATCCTTAATATTGTAAAGAAAGATGAATTCAGTTCTAGTTTCTTCCTGATTACACAGAAGGCCTGATCCTAAACACAAGAGAGCATGAAAGGGTCCATGCCTCAGAGCACAGTGTATAGATGAAGCACAAATTGCTGAAACAGAAAATCCCATCTGCTCAGCAAGCTCTGTGCTTTCTAGACAGAACTTGCTCCTCCTTTTGTAGCTCTACCTGCCCGCCTTGATTCAGGGCCCTGCTCAAAAGCCTTTTTGCCTTTCAAATTTCATCAAGCTATTTCCCACAGTGAATAGAGTGTCTGAAACAACAGGGCTCAGTCTTCTGCATAACTTCCATTTTTTTGTTGAAGTTTCTTCAATGAGTGGGGTTTCTCTCTTGTATGTTGGTGTAAATTGGGAAAAGAATCAGGCTGAATCAATTAAAATCTGTAGTAGTATAAATTTGGGTCAGCAGTGGACTGAAAAACCACTTAAGTTCATAACAAATTTGTGGGAAGGACTAGCACTTTCCTAAAGCCCAGAAGTGTTCTTCAGTGTGGTTCTTCCTTTGGTTGTGTTAAAAGTCCTTTGGAAAAGACCTTCCTCCATGCTATTCTTACCATCTTTACAGGGTGTTAAGAACCTTTTTCAAATAGGAAGAAAGCTTTTGCCTCATTTCTTGTATTATGGAAGAAGCTATAGTAATTTCCCACTTTCTTGTACTTAGGAGGTGTTGGTTCTTTTCGGCACTCAGTAAGAAAGATCATAGAATCATAGAATCATTTGTGTTGGAAAGGGACCTTAAAGATCATCAAGTTCCAACCCCCCTGCCCTGGGCAGGGACATCTCCCGCTACACCAGGTTGCTCAAAGCCCCATCCAGCCTGGCCTTGAACCGTTCCAGGGATGGGGCATCCACGACCTCCCTGGGCAACCTGTTCCAGTGCCTCACCACCCTCACTCTAAAGAATTTCTTCTTAATATCTAATCTAAATCTCCCCCCTTCCAGTTTAAAACCATTGCCCCTTGTCCTTTCGCTACACTTCCTTGTAAACAATCCCTCTCCAGCTCTTCTGTAGGCTCCCTTCAGATTTCGATAGGCTGCTATGAGGTCTCCTTGGAGCCTTCTCTTCTCCAGGATGAACAACCCCAGCTCTCTCAGCCTGTCTTCATAGGAGAGGTGCTCCATCCCTCTGATCATCTTCGTGGCCCTCCGCTGGACCCATTCCAACAGGTCCATGTCCTTCCTGTGCTGAGGACTCCAAAACTGGACACAGTAGTCCAGGTGGGGTCTCACGAGTGCAGAATAGAGGGATGCCAACAAAGATGCCAACAAAAATGCCAACACTCAAAGCTTGTTAATTAATGTATTAAGTAAATAATAAAAAAAATATAGAAAAGGTGATAGCAATCTTACATCCTTCCTGATGCTAGGAATTCTGGCTGTTGCAGCATTGGGCAAGCACCTCCTCATGGATCATGGCAAGCTGCGCAGAGTTCCCATCTGTAGTGAGGTTCACCAGCTCTAAGTCCATTAGCAGTTTTATAGGGTCTTGCTCTCAATACAGATTCATCAGTCACTGATAGCAGTTAAGTTTGTAGTGTGGACCTAGCCTTGAAGAGTCCCTTGCACAATATGCTCCAACATCCTCGTCTCAATAAAGTCATAGTTCCCAAAGAGGTACAAAATAATATTTCAGGTTGCTGAGACAATGCACTATACTTATGTTTGAATACACATTGATTACATGTATATTGATTAACTCTACATTTATTATGCTTACACTAACATAACCATACTATTTTATAGAGCATTCATGTGGTACCTCTGATGCAGAGGCATGTACCTGAAAAGCCATGTACTCTGCCATAGTAACTGGTCACAGGCAATTCAAAGTGCACCTGTATACATGAGAAGGAAGGAAGCAAGCATGTGGATCACTAACTCCTTGTATGATAGTCTCCAGGCTGCATTTCTACACCTATGAAATTTTTAGCAATCAGAATAGAAAAATTGCAAATGCAACTTAGGGTTTTCAAAAAGAACAACCAAAATCATAGAGGTGGAATGGTTTGCACAAGAGTATGAACAATGGGATATGCTTTATTCATCTATTATAAAACTCACTGAAACTGTAGGAAAAGTCAATGTGTTCTTCAGTGATAGTGACTGAGGAATATATAGTCACCAAGTTGATGAACCTTATCAATTTCTAAAGGTATTAGCTTTAAACATGTCTATTCAGCCAAGAAGAAGGAAAAGAGAAATAGGTAATGTTTGTTGAATAGTAAATTCTTGTTTGAAATATTTAAGAAAGAATATGAAGCTGTGGAGTCAAGAAGAAGGAAAGACAGTTACCATCAAAATAAATAATGAAACCTCATGGTGTGAGGACAAGTAGAGGTCAGATGCAGACATTCGCAGGGGAGTCAGGCTGATAGAAAGCCTCTTTCTAAGTATTAACAATAAAAAAGCAATAGTTCAGACACATTGTTGGTTAATCACTGAAGTCATTCTGAAGATGACTGGGAAGTACAAGAACATTTTTCAACAATCTCTACTGTGTATGCATTCAAATACCCTGTTTTAGAAGATATACTGTGTTGAAACTGACTGATACTAGAATATATGACCACTAAGTCCCATGCCTAGCAAAAGTAAAAAGCAGGAACTCACACATTTGAAGAATACAGAATCAGATGATCTTGACTTCCTCAATGTAGTTTGCTAAATAGCACCATGAAGTTTCTTTTGAGGACTTAATGTAGAGTACAGGGTTCATTCCTACCTGTGATAAATACCCAGATTCAAGAAAGGAGATCATGAACCTTTGTCTAAAATTAGAAGGTGCTATCTTTGGACCTGGAACAGAAGTCCATGTGTATTTTCTGCTCTACTGGTTATTTGGGCAATGAGTGCTACAAAACAAATTTCTCTCTGAGGGTGTCTGATAATTTCAGTAATGGGTATTGTAAAAATGACAAGTTCTGTCCTTTTACTGTCAGAATAAGCTTATTTACACTAAGTTTGTGCATCAGTTATTGTTTTTCATCTAGATGTTACTTTCAGCTAGTCATTGAGATAAGGAGATGTTGCTTTGTGCTCCTTATAAAATAAATATTGACTTATCACTCTCTTTCTGGCACTTAAGCTTGTGCTGCCTCAAAATACATTTAAGCACTAATAGAATGATTTTAAATAGGATAAGAATAAATCTTGCAGGGCACCATAGTTGAGGAGGTGGATGGGGGAACCGCTACTATAATCATACTTTGAGCTAAATTAGAGAAAAAGCTGTGATACTATCCTTTCCTTGCTTTAGAAGGAAAAATTTGTAGAAGGAAAAGTATTTTATCCTTTCCTGAAGCTTTAGAAGGGGAGTCATAAGATCTGTCAATCAGTATTACCGAGCTAAGGGAAGTTCTACCAGACTGAGGAACACAGTGTTTCATCTCCAGTTCCTTCAATGGAAGGACCGATCTGACCTACATCCTCATAAGGGATTTATAATTGATGCAATTACCCTCCCTGTATAGCTTTCATGCTGTATGAAACCCCATGTAAAGTTCTTAAATTCTTGTATGAACTCTAGGAGAATCATTAGACATTAACAAAGCTATGGAACTTTCAAAATATTTAGAGCAATTATTTAGTCCACAGATTTAGAAAGTACACAAGAGGTAGAACATGCGTGCCTATTTTTTTTTGTTTGTTTGTTAAAATAAGATATATCTCTGCATCTGAAGGAAGTGTGAAATATTTATCTCTGCATTTATATAAGCTAAACAAGGTTATTTCTAGCTCAGGTATAGCACATGCATTCATTTTTGAAAGCTTTCTGTACCATATGGCACCCTTTATACTAAATATTAATCTATGAAAGAAATCCTGAATATTAAATTGAAATTATGGAAAATGAAAAAAGCTATTAGAATAAAAATAATTATTTGTTTTCTTTCTATCTTAATACAGGATCAGAGAATTAATCTGCTACAGATACGCATGTAAATTAGTTCCTTTCGGTCCATCTGGGGTTTGGACCAGTAGATGGCACTGCGGGAATAACGATGGCTGGCTGGAGGACGACGGGTGTTAAGTACCTCATATTCCACCACACTGACTACAAAACAATTTTTGTCTCCCACTGGTTTCACCAGTTTAATCCTGTCAGAGTATGAGTCAGATTTTCCAGGCCTACTTACTACTGCCAGTGAAGGATATAGTGAAACTGCTGACATCAAGTACTTAATGTAGTTTATTTTATAGAAATAGTAATCTCCTACATTAAATTACTTGCTCGCAGAAGATACCTTTCCCTCTCAGGTTTTCTGTCATAATATTTACCTACATATCATCAGCTCACATGTTTGCTCCTTGGATGAGCTGTCTAGCTGTCACTGTGATCACTGGGGCTGTGAATGGTATTCACGGTGAAATTCAAGTCAGCCCTTCATCTGCCAGACTACCAGGGAAACTAGCCCATTTTCAGAAATGAGCGTCTTTTCCTTCTGTCCAGGTATCATACTCATTTCCACAGCCCAGGAGCTCGCCTAAAGAATTAAATGAGCTTTTCCTGAACACCGGTGTTTGAAACTCATTCTGGGCTCCAAGAGGCAGGCAGGCTCCTTTCCATATCACATCATCACCAGTAGCAAAGTTTCTGAGGGCTAAATTATGTTCTTAGTGGTACCTGTGTGATTGTTTTGCCTGCAAGGCTTTTGAACAGGTGTAGCTATTGGGATTTAGCAAGCAATTTTGCCGATGATGCTCAAGATGGAATAGTATCCAGCTGTCTCAAATAGTTATGTTACTTCTGCAGGGCTAGGAGAAATAAAAAAAAAGGTAAGTGTTTATTGTTGTCACTAAAGTAAGTAGATATGAGTCTAAAAACACATGAGATTTGATCTATTCAGGAAAATGGTGCCAAAGATACCGTAATTCTTTTCTGCAGAAAATTGTTCTTCACTTCTTTTTTTATTTCCTGATAGCTGGACTTCACAATATACAATATGCATCCTCTAATGGTCTCTGACACACTTTGACCATCACTTCTCTCCTTAGGGAAGGTATTCAAATTCAAAGATTGAAAATATATTACATCTACTTCCCACCTGAAGGGTAGCACAGAAAGCTGTGAAGCCTGATGGAGAATTAATTACATGCAATAACGTATCAGAGGAATGAGAAGTTGAGGATCAGAGGTTTTCTGCAGTGAGTACATATACCGGAAAGTAAATATTTTCCTTTACCGCAGAACAATCATTGGCTACAAAGTACTGTGTCCAAGGCTGTACTGAAAGAAGGGGGTTTGTGGGCTGAAATATGTCAATTTGAAAAGTAAACTAGCCACGGTATCTGTACTGCATTAGCAGCCTAAATGGCAGAATGAAGCCTAATTGGGCCCTACAGCACTTCTGCTGATGGATGGCAAGACTAACATGCCTTCATAGGTGGAGGTCAAAGATCCGTCTAAGCCCAAATGGTTCACTGGTTTAATTGGTTCAGGCGTGCCGGTTTTTCTAGCCAGCAAAACACAAGTGTGCAATAAGGACAGCATCATAATTGACTGCCTTTGGCTCCACAGAATAAGCAATCAGGCACCCATTTATGGTTGTGTCAAATGATGACAGATTTCAGGAAGAATTCAGAGGTATTTTCAATTGACAAGACTGTATCTGCAGAAGGATGCTATAACAACTGTCACACAGCTGCTGTATCCCTCGTGGTAGCTCAGTTGTAGCTGCAGTCCTGCAGTCACAGCTTTTCCCCACCTACTGTGGCCAAGTCACAGTATCATTTGTTGGTCCCTGATTTTGGGACCAGATTTATACCAGGCTCCATCTGATAATAGATCCCAGAAGAGCAATAACACTGCGAGGAAGATTAGAAAATAGCCAGAGCCAGCCGCTGTCTCAGTGCTGGGGTATGTTTCATTTGCAACGAAGATGGTGGGGTTTGTCCTGTTTTGCCACTAAAGACCTTTCCCATCTGAAAGATGGATGGTGAACTGGGGCATAAAAAGGAGTATTTTTTTTTGGTCCTGAATCAAGAAAATGAGCCAAATAAATATCCATAATATTTTTCCATTAAATTTAATTTTATAAATTTCATTTTATTTTGCTTTATAAAAGCCCAGAAATTAATCTCATTGACAGAAATTGAATTGCATAAACATTTGAATGTTTGTGTCTCCTTAGTTGTTTTAGAAACTCTATCTACTACACTACGCAGTGTTTTATTAACTGCTCAAAAATTAATTAGGAGAGTTTTCCTATTATTCATTTAAAGTAATCGGAACTTATTGGGATTTCTGAATAATACATACATAGAAAAATTACAAAATAGAAGATGCAATATTGCAAAAGCAACAACAATAATTCTTGCTTTTTACTCTGTATATCCTTGTACAATATCCTCTAAAAATGCAACTTTCTTTGTGATTTTTCTCTGACCACTAAAGAAAGGTTCTTTTATTTCTTTGCAACTAGTCTACAGTTTCCTCAGGTGCAATTTCTATACTATATGTAGTATTTAAAACCAAGGAGCCTGATACAAGCTGTATGCTGGAAATGCAGTCATGCTCCGGGTGATCGCTGAGCAGTGATGTACGGGTGGATGCCAGCACAACCTGGAGAGACCCTGTGCTTCTCTCTGCTTTGATGACTTCCTCTTTTTTAAAGGGAATTTACCCCTCCTGTTTTGAATCGCTAATACACGCAGTGTTTTGTATCAAATGACTGGTATAATAATAGTGCTCTTCTCATTGTGCTTTCAAGCCATCATTTTTACTCAGTTTTTGCTGCAAAACATCTGATCTCACTCCTCCAGTTTAAGGACCTGAGCCCCCAAAACAATCACGCATATCTTATTTCAAAGGGTATCAGCAGCTTTAGAACTGATATTTCCACCTCTTGAGTTAATTTAATTTGCTTTATCTTTCTTTTTGAAAAGATGTTCAAAACTGAACTGCAGAATCAAGCTAAAGTTAAAGCAAATCTTATTCATCATAAAGAAAAGAAACCCACAGCATTTTGAATTTCCTCAGTAGATAATTTTGGATTCACTCATTGAGGAGCCTTGTCTACTTGAAATATGACTTGACGGTATTGAATCGGATCCAGTGCTTATCTAGCTCAGTATCCGTAGTGATCACCCACTCCTCATGCATTCCTAACTTCTGTTTTTCTAACAGAAGCTATACATCAAGCACCTCCTAACATTTGAATTTTTACACTAGTGGTTAGATATTTTTTTGTCTTGATGATCTGATAATTAATTTTGAATCTTGCTGAGCTTTTGTGCAGGTTTTTTTTCCTCCTCTCTTCAAAGGTAGATTCCATTTATCAATAACATGAAAAAACACTTTTCCCATCATCTTGGCTTCTCTAGGCCCCTGTGAAGAAGCTAACAGTACAGCACAGGGTTGACCATCTTAAGCATCTTTGTGGCATCTGCAAAAGTTGCTTCTCACTACTCATCCCCTTTCCAGATCATTAAGCATCATGACACATACCCTTGTGCCTTGAGGCCCCCACTATTAACCTTTTGCTAGGATTGAAAATTGGTCATTTAATCCCACTCTGTACTTTCTGTCTCCAAGCTAGGTTTTGATCCATGTTACAAATCTGGGCTATGACACATCCTGGTGAAGTCAATGGAGGTGCTATAAAGCTTAAAGCTAGGTACGTGCTCAAGCTTCCTGTTGAACTCCAGCACACAGAAAAAATCCTAACTTCTAAATAATAAAAATAGTATCAGGTTATGGGAAGAAATATTTCTGAAGTACAGTTTTCAAAGAATTCTGAAAAACTTTTTTTAAGGTATCTTCAGTTGTTGCATGTTACAACTGTCTCCATGTAACTGTGGCAGTAAACTGTCTGCTGCTTCTACCTGCTAATACTCTGATAGTGAGAAAATCATTGTTTTCATAATAAAATTTCCCAAAGATCCACTTATATAAAACTAAGGGTCACTATTTTTACTACTTGAAGAAAGAATCAGAAGAAGAAAAAGAGCTCAGATTTTGATAGTTCATAAGGCAATTTCAGTATTTCAATGACAAATGGCTTATGGATAACTTCAAACTCAATAGCTACCCTACTGCACCATTCTTCTCCTAAACTATGCTGCCTCCACCCTTGCACCTAATATTTTCCATAATAAATCCAGAGACATCTTCCACATTCCTGCATAAGCTAGTATTTTTCCTTACTGTGTGTTGGCACTTTCCTTTCTCAATTTGGAAAAGACATTTGTGAGTTGTCTCTATTGCATGGAACTGGAAAAAAGTTTTGTTAGGATTTTTTTATTAGAGAACATTTTCTTTCTGGAAAAGTAAATGTATTTGTGATGACCTAACATTTCTGAACTGTAGACTCAGTCTTGTACCAAGCAAGGCTCTTCATTGCAGTAGTAACAGGACAAGGGGTAACGGTTTTAAATTGCAAGAGGGGAGATTTAGATTAGACACCAGAAAGAAATTCTTTACAGTGAGGCACTGGAACAGGTTGCCCAGGGAAGCTGTGGATGCCCCATCCCTGGAAGTGTCCAAGGCCAGGCTGGATGGGGCTTTGAGCAACCTGCTCTAGTAGAGGTGTCCCTGCCCAGGGCAGGGGGATTGGAACTCAATGATCTTTAAGGTGCCTTCCAACTCTAACCATTCTATGATTCTATGATTGTTGAGTTGAATAGTCTTATCATGCTGGGTCTGAAACTCTCTGTTAACAGAGTCCAATTACAGTGAATTGGTAGAGGCAAGATCCTTTTCTGTGTCTGAATTTTCAGTACCAGTACATAAACAGAGGCATTGTCTCTGTCTCCTGTTCAATTTCTTTTTGTAAATTTTATGTTGTTTCATTTTCTAGTATTTTAATTATTTTCTGGAGAAGTTGGCTTTCTACTTTCTTTCTGTTTTCCCTTTACTTACCCATAACTAATCACCTCCACTTCTTACAGTAGGACAACTTGAGCAACTCAGTACAATAATATTTTTTTGTGGAAAAGAAGTTAAATAAGATCTTCTTATAGCTGAAATGCTATATTTAATTTGTATCTTTTGACTGAATTGTATGTTCTGAGAATGCAGAAGAGCAGGCATTTTTCACTCTTGCCACTTATCCCTTGGAAACTAGTAAAGTGTAAGAGCTTCAGTAAATTTAAAAAATCTGGTAGCTTGAAAAATAACCTCAGGTCTCCTATAACTATCAGCTCAGTTAGTTTGATATTTGGTAAACCAGAAAATTCCCTTATCTTATACCTTACATTTTCACTACACTTATTAATAAGATCATATATTTTGAGGCTGTACTTAAAATAGTATGTTTTTGCCAGAGAGAAGGTACCAGCAAAGGACTTTGCATTGGACCAATAAATGACAATGATTTTAACCTTATTGACAGCAGACATCAAGGCCTCAGAAGTGCTAGGACAGCTCACGAGAAGGATCTTAGAGGTGTAGCTTTCCAAGCCACCAAGCAAATAATATGTGATGTTCTCCTGGATAAACTTCTGCTGTATGGATTATGGAAAAAAAAACCAATTTCAAGCCCCAGAGACTTCACACTTGGAGGCTGAAGAAAAGAAACCGTTGATCTTTATGATAACTATGCCCAGAAACTCTCAGCAAATACAGAGGGATGTATGCAACTTAAGGAATGCAGAGGCCACTAGGACAAGCAGTCATGGATGTGATTTGACTCGGTTGCAGTTCCATAACTCAAGAGGAATGCTTATCTAACTGAGCTTGAAGGAAAGCATACGGTGAGACTGGGTACGTCTGTGGGCTGATTGTTTTAAAAGCCCTTTGCCTGCTGTTTCGTTCCAATTGGTGAACAAACAAGCAAACAAACCCTCAAACAACTTTGTTTTAATAGCTGCTCATCAGCACTGTGGCATTGGGATCTGAGGACGTATCAGAGGCAGTCACAGGGCTAAGGATTTACATGGATGGAAAAAGAAGAAAAAGAAAAGAAAAACAACACCTTGTATCTGTTTTGAGATGTACTCAGTGTTTGAGATGCAGCCTCTCCTTCAGAGATACTGTTAGTGCTTGGACTGTTCAAGCTGGGGGACTGCTAAAGCCAGAGAGGGACTGTCACTCACTGCATGCCCAAGTTCCTATAATCATCCCCTCTCTTGAGCACTGTAGGCACAGGACACTACGTGAAACACCTTGGTAAGACTACATGTAGCAGTGCTTTATGCTCAGTCTAAGTGAAAAACATTTAAGTTATGTCCAAAGGCAAGTAAAGACATCTAACATTTCAGAAATGCAGTCATAGATACTGAAAAGACAAAGGTGCAGCTACCTCTGTAAGAGTGGTAAAAAGGCAAAATACTGTTCTGACTTTCTTTTTGTTGAGGCGCGCTGGTACTTAATGTTTCTACTCCACAACACACTGCCTCTGCTGTTTCCCTTACAAAGCTGTAACTGCCTCATCAACCATAGCCATTCCCTTAATAACCTTATAATTCCCTATTTCACACACATTTTTTCTGTGTGCTCTGCATTATGTTTTAGCAAATCCTCATCTCTTTGGCCCATTGCTCCTCGAAATAGAAATGGAAGAAGGATAGTATAATCAAGTATTAATTCCAGCTCAAGAAGAAGTCATACTATTGGAGAGTGGAAATGAAAAACTGCCCATTTTCCTTCCCACCACTGAGCCAGTTCTTCAAATAGGTATATAGAGCAGAATATCTAGCAGTATCATGAAGCTAACCACAGGGAGCTTAAAAATGTAGCTTTATCACATCTCCAGCCATGTGCACTCAGAACCTGCATCCTACTCATAATTTATAAACTATTTTTGATTTTTGACTTTCATCCTTTCTATGTAGAGCTGGTACACTTTAAAGCTGATGCTGGAGAAAATAGGTATTACCGAAATTCCTAAAAATGGAAACATAAATAAATACGGATTCATCTGAAGTTTTTCTCAAAGTCAATACCTCCTTTTAGATTTCTCATATAATTCTTGCAAATAAATGTGAAGAAAGCTGCTATCTGTGTTCACAGCAAAGGAGTGAGGCATCCATTTTAACTTAGCTGGACTCAGCTACAATATAAAAGCCACTTCCTCTATGTTTGAAGCTTTCTATTCACAAAAATTCTGTAGCAATTTGAGAAGATGGTGGTATTTGCTTCTTCAGAACTGACCAAAATGATGAATAAAGAACAAGGAAAGACAAACCAACCTCTTTGGACAGGAGAAAGGACTGTAGCATAGCTTAAAAAAGGCAGCATTTCTAAGGCAAGGAAGCATTTTTGTAAATTTGAACATGGTCAGTTCACTGGAATGAAAAGATTCTGTGAAGTTTTAATCAGAAGAAAATTGCAGTTTTGATGCTATTCTTTTGTGTAGTTCATCACCACACTGCAGTACTCAGTGGTATTGGTTAGCCACTGTTGCTCTCCAGCCATAATGAATTCTATTCATCAAACCGCCCTAACAAATAAACAACTCATGGTAAATGAAAAAAAAAACCCACCCTTTGTGTGTGCAAATCAAATATGAGATCTGAAAGATAATTTGTACTAGGTTTGCATGGTATGTTGTGGTAGCGGGGGGGGGCTACAGGGGTGGCTTGTGTGAGAAGGTGCCAGAAGCTGCACCTGTATCCAATAAAGCCAATGACAGCCAACTCCAATATGAACCCACCACTGGCCGAGGCTGAGCCAGTCAGCAATTGGGGTAGTACCTCCATGGTAACATATTTAAGAAGGAGAAAAAACTGCTGTGCAACAGCAGCTGAGAGAGAGCAGTGAGAAGATGTGAGATAAACAACTCTGCAGACACCAAGGTGAGTGAAGAAGGAGTGGGAGGAGGTGATGAAGGGCCCATGCCTGGAAGTGTTGAAGACCAGGCTGGATGGGGCTTTGAGCAACCTGGTCTAGTGGGAGGTGTCCCTGCCCATGGCAGGGGGTTGGAACTAGATGATCCAACCCAAACCATCCTATGATTCTATGATCAGAGTCCTGGACTGCAGTTGCAGGTGCCCTTGTCTCAGGTAGCAAGCTATGGTGGAAGGGGTCTCTTTTCATAGCATCTCAGCCGTGCAGTGAGTATCATTGAGCTGATAAAAAGGGAGGAGACAAAAAGATGAATATATTTTGGTAGTCCAGTAATTTTTATCCATTTTAAGAAGTAATGCTGTTGTACAAAATATGTATGCAATCAGTAAAGCAGAGACCATATCCTTCTTGCTTAGCAGCTCCCCCAGAATTCTTACCACAGAATTATCTTCTTATGTACTTCCACGTTACAACTGAAACATGGGCATCTATAGAATTTCTTGTGGCTCCTCCTTGAACTAGATCCACAACAGTCTTCAGTCCCCTTATACCTATTAGTTTAGTGCTTGCTCTACTATCCAGAGGTGAGTGGATCGAGTTTCTACCTTGGGCTCCATGTTCTTCTTCATAAGTCCCTGGGGAAGACTGATCTGAGATATATGCACCGAATGCACCTGTGGCATTTGCAGAATCAGCCTCTTCCCAAAAGGTACAAAGGACAACTAGCCCTCTCTGAGTGGAGGTGGTAATGTTCTTAAATCCCTACTGTAGTATTTCAGCTTTACCCCGATTAATGCCAACTCTTCATTTTCTTACCCACAAAGCTGGTGGCTTTAGGTACAAAAATAGCTGATAATTTCTTTGTGTTTTTATATTCCGCTGTTACTCCAGTGAATTTTAGTTTTAGCTGCAAAGCCACAGTTTCAGTAGGAGGGGATGATACTTTCCTTGTCACATGCAGAGAAGTGTCTGCAGTCTAATATTTAGGACACTCACATAGGAGGTAGAAGATGTGAGGTTAAATCTGCTCATGCTGAGCAGAAAAATGACCTTGGGTCTTTTGTTTGCAGAGCGAGTACTCTGATCAGCGAACTATAATACCAAAGGTCAGCAGGAGAACCACAGTTTCTTCATTTTGAAGAAGGTGGAAGCTGTACCTGCCTTTTTTTGGGTACAGCCTGTGTGTGCTATACAAGCACCGTGTATGTATAGCAAGATTAGGGGCTCCATGGGATATCGGCATGGAATCAGTCTACCTCCCATATCCTGCCATGATTAAATAAGTCCCACAGCCCAGGGTTTTGTACACATGCACTGATATAGAAGTTGGGGTGGTTCCAAGAACTTTCAAGTCCAACAGGGCCATGCGTGTGGCCCTGAAGTGCTTCCAGAACAGAGCTCAGCAGCCGAGCACTTTCTTGTCTTGAATTTTTAACATATTTTTTTTCTCCGCAGTCCACAAATCCATTTTTTTCCCTCACCTGTTGAGTTTCTGCCCCTCATTGTTTACAGATCTCTTCTCCAAGCTTCTGAAATGGAGGATGGAGAGCAACTGCAGGTAAGTCCTTAAGATACATAAAGAAACTAGACTAGAGTGTTCTGTAGTTCTCTTTTTTTTTTCCTTCTCTTTTGCCCAACTTCCCACTTTTGGCTATTTAGGTAGTACTGATATGAACAGACATTTAAGGTCATTTACAGCAGGGTCGTAGAAACAAGGATGAAGATAGCAGTAATCACAGCTTTTTTATTGTTAGCTGAATTGTTTTTTTTCCACTTTGTTTTGTAGAGTGCAAGTTTTCCGTGAAGCGTCTCTTAGTATGATTATGATCTTTTCATCTGCAGAATAACCTCCGCAATCAAAAATCAATACTCATGCAACGGGCAAATCAGACTGTTCCTGCCCACAAGTATCTGCAGCATTATGTTTTAAGCAGCTGTTGATTTGCTTTGATTTGGAAAAATGGCTTGTCTGCAGAACTGTGTATGTATTTATGCACATGGCAGTTTAAGCTGTAGTGAAAAATGTCAGAGCTTTAAAACCATAATCTAAAAACAGGGATGGGAGAGATTTCTAGTTTCCAAATGACAAATGATATTTCCACTTTTAGTCTCAGAAAAGAGTACTTCTACCTTGTCTCATAGTGGAGACATTTTAATGGAGGCTCTTTTAATGGCTTTTATGAAACTAACTGTGTCTGAGCTAGTTGAATTCCTGGTAAACATTGCAGCTGGTTTTACAGACAAGCAGCTATTAAGGACTGTACTACCACCACCATCAATAAAAATAAATAAATAGATCCCTAACTCATATTTCTGTAACACTACAGAATGAATAAGCACACAGATATTATCTTTCCCATGAAGTTTATACTGTCATTTGGGATAGCCAGGATAGATCTTCCATTAATACATGTAATGATAAACTCAAATTCATGTAGCGTTCAGCACAAAACCATTCCCTGGATTTGCCCTCTCTTCACATCTTAAATCAGAAGCAGATCCAGTAATGTGGATAAATGGATGCGTTTATGATTCACACCTGAAAAAGCAAGCCTGATGCAGACTTGGATCAACATCATATTAGCATTAAGAGTGTACATAAATAGCGGCACATATGGAAACAATCTGCAGTACAGAACAAGCAAAACAGGAGTTTATGCATCTTTAAAAATCCAGGAGCTATTTATGCATGTCATCATTTGCAAGTTTATTTATTAAATTATATATACACATACAAATATAGGTATATGTACAACAGGCAGTGTAAGGCAGTGGACAACATGTGCACTTCAGAAATGGATTTTGACTGTTTTCCAACTCTCAGAGGTTTCTTGCAGTGACCTTTGAATGCAAATGAACCCAAACAGAATTTCCGCATGTCCTTTTCACTTCTGGGTAACGATGCAAGCAAATGCACATATAAAAGGTAATAACTACTTAAAAATTACAAAGTTTTACATACAATCATACCTTGAAACAGACCTAGTGTAACTGATTCTGGTTTGGTGAGCATCAGGCAAGATGCTCACTCTGATGTTACTCAGAGTTATTGAGTTCATATGTTGGATTTCTATATCCCAGCACTGCTACTAGACTCTCTTAGGTGCCAATGTCTGCCTGCCATCAGTGCTGGAACCACTCACTAACATTTGGTATACTGAGCGCTGGGGGGGGG